>CAJMZQ010000063.1:0-1200000 GCA_905220385.1 Xylota sylvarum | reverse complement strand
CAACATTTTACAAGAACAACGAACCATGGAGTATGATTTCTCTGAAACCACGATAGATTTCAAATCGATCCTGACCAAGATGAGTCTGTGGTGTGAAATAATTTTTGTTGAGTGGATAGATTTTAGTTGGGGTAGTCGTTCAACATTCTACAAGAACAACTTGCCATGGAGTATGATTTCTCTGAAACCATGATAGATTTCAAATCGATCCTGACCAAGATGAGTCTGTGGTGTGAAATAATTTTTGTTGAGTGGATAGATTTTAGTTGGGGTAGTCGTTCAACATTCTACAAGAACAACGAACCATGGAGTATGATTTCTCTGAAACCATGATAGATTTCAAATCGATCCTGACCAAGATGAGTCTGTGGTGTGAAATAATTTTTGTTGAGTGGATAGATTTTAGTTGGGGTACTCGTTCAACATTCTACAAGAACAACTTACCATGGACTATGATTTCTCTGAAACCATGATAGATTTCAAATCGATCCTGACCAAGATGAGTCTGTGGTGTGAAATAATTTTTGTTGAGTGGTTAGATTTTAGTTGGGGTAGTCGTTCAACATTCTACAAAAACAACTTACCATGGACTATGATTTCTCTGAAACCATGATAGATTTCAAATCGATCCTGACCAAGATGAGTCTGTGGTGTGAAATAATTTTTGTTGAGTGGATAGATTTTAGTTGGGATAGTCGTTCAACATTCTACAAGAATAACTTACCATGGACTATGATTTCTCTGAAACCATGATAGATTTCAAATCGATCCTGACCAAGATGAGTCTGTGGTGTGAAATAATTTTTGTTGAGTGGATAGATTTTAGTTGGGATAGTCGTTCAACATTCTACAAGAACAACTTACCATGGACTATGATTTCTCTGAAACCATGATAGATTTCAAATCGATCCTGACCAAGATGAGTCTGTGGTGTGAAATAATTTTTGTTGAGTGGATAGATTTTAGTTGGGGTAGTCGTTCAACATTCTACAAGAACAACTTACCATGGAGTATGATTTCTCTGAAACCATGCTAGATTTCAAATCGATCCTGACCCAGATGAATCTGTGGTGTGAAATAATTTTTGTTGAGTGGAAAGATTTTAGTTGGGATAGTCGTTCAACATTCTACAAGAACAACTTACCATGGACTATGATTTCTCTGAAACCATGATAGATTTCAAATCGATCCTGACCAAGATGAGTCTGTGGTGGAAATAATTTTTGTTGAGTGGATAGATTTTAGTTGGGGTAGTCGTTCAACATTCTACAAGAACAACTTACCATGGAGTATGATTTCTCTGAAACCATGATAGATTTCAAATCGATCCTGACCAAGATGAGTCTGTGGTGTGAAATAATTTTTGTTGAGTGGATAGATTTTATTTGGGGTAGTCGTTCAACATTCTACAAGAACAACTTACCATGGACTATGATTTCTCTGAAACCATGATAGATTTCAAATCGATCCTGACCAAGATGAGTCTGTGGTGGAAATAATTTTTGTTGAGTGGATAGATTTTAGTTGGGGTAGTCGTTCAACATTCTACAAGAACAACTTACCATGGAGTATGATTTCTCTGAAACCATGATAGATTTCAAATCGATCCTGACCAAGATGAGTCTGTGGTGTGAAATAATTTTGTTGAGTGGATAGATTTTAGTTATGGTAGTCGTTCAACATTCTACAAGAACAACTTACCATGGACTATGATTTCTCTGAAACCATGATAGATTTCAAATCGATCCTGACCAAGATGAGTCTGTGCTGTGAAATAATTTTTGTTGAGTTTATAGATTTTAGTTGGGGTAGTCGTTCAACATTCTACAAGAACAACTTACCATGGACTATGATTTCTCTGAAACCATGATAGATTTCAAATCGATCCTGACCAAGATGAGTCTGTGGTGTGAAATAATTTTTGTTGAGTGGATAGATTTTAGTTAGGGGTAGTCGTTCAACATTCTACAAGAACAACGAACCATGGAGTAAGATTTCTCTGAAACCATGATAGATTTCAAATCGATCCTGACCAAGATGAGTCTGTGGTGTGAAATAATTTTTGTTGAGTGGATAGATTTTAGTTGGGGTAGTCGTTCAACATTCTACAAGAACAACTTACCATGGTGTATGATTTCTCTGAAACCATGATAGATTTCAAATCGATCCTGACCAAGATGAGTCTGTGGTGTGAAATAATTTTTGTTGAGTGGATAGATTTTAGTTAGGGGTAGTCGTTCAACATTCTACAAGAACAAATTACCATGGACTATGATTTCTCTGAAACCATGATAGATTTCAAATCAATCCTGACCAAGATGAGTCTGTGGTGTGAAATAATTTTTGTTGAGTTAATAGATTTTAGTTGGGGTAGTCGTTCAACATTCTACAAGAACAACTTACCATGGAGTATGATTTCTCTGAAACCATGATAGATTTCAAATCGATCCTGACCAAGATGAGTCTGTGGTGTGAAATAATTTTTGTTGAGTGGATAGATTTTAGTTGGGGTAGTCGTTCAACATTCTACAAGAACAACGAACCATGGAGTATGATTTCTCTGAAACCATGATCGATTTCAAATCGATCCAGACCAAGATGAGTCTGTGGTGTGAAATAATTTTGGTTGAGTGGATAGATTTTAGTTGGGATAGTCGTTCAACATTCTACAAGAACAACTTACCATGGAGTATGATTTCTCTGAAACCATGATAGATTTCAAATCGATCCTGACCAAGATGAGTCTGTGGTGTGAAATAATTTTTGTTGAGTGGATAGATTTTAGTTGGTGTAGTCGTTCAACATTCTACAAGAACAACTTACCATGGAGTATGATTTCTCTGAAACCATGATAGATTTCAAATCGATCCTGACCAAGATGAGTCTGTGGTGTGAAATAATTTTTGTTGAGTGGATAGATTTTAGTTGGGGTAGTCGTTCAACATTCTACAAGAACAACTTACCATGGACTATGATTTCTCTGAAATAATTTTTGTTGAGTGGATAGATTTTAGTTGGGGTAGTCGTTCAACATTCTACAAGAACAACTTACCATGGAGTATGATTTCTCTGAAACCATGATAGATTTCAAATCGATCCTGACCAAGATGAGTCTGTGGTGTGAAATAATTTTTGTTGAGTGGATAGATTTTAGTTGGGGTAGTCGTTCAACATTCTACAAGAACAACTTACCATGGACTATGATTTCTCTGAAACCATGATAGATTTCAAATCGATCCTGACCAAGATGAGTCTGTGGTGTGAAATAATTTTTGTTGAGTGGATAGATTTTAGTTGGGGTAGTCGTTCAACATTCTACAAGAACAACTTACCATGGACTATGATTTCTCTGAAACCATGATAGATTTCAAATCGATCCTGACCAAGATGAGTCTGTGGTGTGAAATAATTTTTGTTGAGTGGATAGATTTTAGTTAGGGGTAGTCGTTCAACATTCTACAAGAACAACTTACCATGGACTATGATTTCTCTGAAACCATGATAGATTTCAAATCGATCCTGACCAAGATGAGTCTGTGGTGTGAAATAATTTTTGTTGAGTGGATAAATTTTAGTTGGGGTAGTCGTTCAACATTCTACAAGAACAACTTACCATGGACTATGATTTCTATGAAATAATTTTTGTTGAGTGGATAGATTTTAGTTGGGGTAGTCGTTCAACATTCTACAAGAACAACTTAATATGGACTATGATTTCTCTGAAACCATGATAGATTTCAAATCGATCCTGACCAAGATGAGTCTGTGGTGTGAAATAATTTTTGTTGAGTGGATAGATTTTAGTTGGGGTAGTCGTTCAACATTCTACAAGAACAACTTACTATGGACTATGATTTCTCTGAAATAATTTTTGTTGAGTGGATAGATTTTAGTTGGGGTAGTCGTTCAACATTCTACAAGAACAACTTACCATGGAGTATGATTTCTCTGAAACCATGATAGATTTCAAATCGATCCTGACCAAGTTAATTCTGTGGTGTGAAATAATTTTTGTTGAGTGGATAGATTTTAGTTGGGATAGTCGTTCAACATTCTGCAAGAACAACTTACCATGGACTATGATTTCTCTGAAATAATTTTTGTTGAGTGGATAGATTTTAGTTGGGGCAGTCGTTCAACATTCTACAAGAACAACTTACCATGGAGTATGATTTCTCTGAAATAATTTTTGTTGAGTGGATAGATTTTAGTTGGGGTAGTCGTTCAACATTTTACAAGAACAACGAATCATGGAGTATGATTTCTCTGAAACCATGATAGATTTCAAATCGATCCTGACCAAGATGAGTCTGTGGTGTGAAATAATTATTGTTGAGTGGATAGATTTTAGTTGATGTAGTCGTTCAACATTCTACAAGAACAACTTACCATGGAGTATGATTTCTCTGAAACCATGATAGATTTCAAATCGATCCTGACCAAGATGAGTCTGTGGTGTGAAATAATTTTTGTTGAGTGGATAGATTTTAGTTGGGGTAGTCGTTCAACATTCTACAAGAACAACTTACCATGGAGTATGATTTCTCTGAAACCATGATAGATTTCAAATCGATCCTGACCAAGATGAGTCTGTGGTGTGAAATAATTTTTGTTGAGTGGATAGATTTTAGTTGGGGTAGTCGTTCAACATTCTACAAGAACAACTTACCATGGAGTATGATTTCTCTGAAATAATTTTTGTTGAGTGGATAGATTTTAGTTGGGATAGTCGTTCAACATTCTACAAGAACAACGAACCATGGAGTATGATTTCTCTGAAACCATGATAGATTTCAAATCGATCCTGACCAAGATGAGTCTGTGGTGTGAAATAATTTTTGTTGAGTGGATAGATTTTAGTAGGGGTAGTCGTTCAACATTCTACAAGAACAACTTACCATGGAGTATGATTTCTCTGAAACCATGATAGATTTCAAATCGTTCCTGACCAAGGTGAGTCTGTGGTGTGAAATAATTTTTGTTGAGTGGATAGATTTTAGTTGGGGTAGTCGTTCAACATTCTACAAGAACAACGAACCATGGAGTATGATTTCCCTGCAACCATGATAGATTTCAAATCGATCCTGACCAAGATGAGTCTGTGGTGTGAAATAATTTTTGTTGAGTGGATAGATTTTAGTTGGGGTAGTCGTTCAACATTCTACAAGAACAACTTGCCATGGAGTATGATTTCTCTGAAACCATGATAGATTTCAAATCGATCCTGACCAAGATGAGTCTGTGGTGTGAAATAATTTTTGTTGAGTGGATAGATTTTAGTTGGGGTAGTCGTTCAACATTCTACAAGAACAACTTACCATGGAGTATGATTTCTCTGAAATAATTTTTGTTGAGTGGATAGATTTTAGTTGGGGTAGTCGTTCAACATTCTACAAGAACAACGAACCATGGAGTATGATTTCCCTGCAACCATGATAGATTTCAAATCGATCCTGACCAAGATGAGTCTGTGGTGTGAAATAATTTTTGTTGAGTGGATAGATTTTAGTTGGGGTAGTCGTTCAACATTCTACAAGAACAACTTGCCATGGAGTATGATTTCTCTGAAACCATGATAGATTTCAAATCGATCCTGACCAAGATGAGTCTGTGGTGTGAAATAATTTTTGTTGAGTGGATAGATTTTAGTTGGGGTAGTCGTTCAACATTCTACAAGAACAACTTACCATGGAGTATGATTTCTCTGAAACCATGATAGATTTCAAATCGATCCTGACCAAGATGAGTCTGTGGTGTGAAATAATTTTTGTTGAGTGGATAGATTTTAGTTGGGGTACTCGTTCAACATTCTACAAGAACAACTTACCATGGACTATGATTTCTCTGAAACCATGATAGATTTCAAATCGATCCTGACCAAGATGAGTCTGTGGTGTGAAATAATTTTTGTTGAGTGGTTAGATTTTAGTTGGGGTAGTCGTTCAACATTCTACAAGAACAACTTACCATGGACTATGATTTCTCTGTGTGTATGAGTGGATAGATTTTAGTTGGGATAGTCGTTCAACATTCTACAAGAACAACTTACCATGGACTATGATTTCTCTGAAACCATGATAGATTTCAAATCGATCCTGACCAAGATGAGTCTGTGGTGTGAAATAATTTTTGTTGAGTGGATAGATTTTAGTTGGGATAGTCGTTCAACATTCTACAAGAACAACTTACCATGGACTATGATTTCTCTGAAACCATGATAGATTTCAAATCGATCCTGACCAAGATGAGTCTATGGTGTGAAATAATTTTTGTTGAGTGGATAGATTTTAGTTGGGATAGTCGTTCAACTTTCTACAAGAACAACTTACCATGGACTTTGATTTCTCTGAAACCATGATAGATTTCAAATCGATCCTGACCAAGATGAGTCTGTGGTGTGAAATAATTTTTGTTGAGTGGATAGATTTTAGTTGGGGTAGTCGTTCAACATTCTACAAGAACAACTTACCATGGAGTATGATTTCTCTGAAACCATGATAGATTACAAATCGATCCTGACCAAGATGAGTCTGTGGTGTGAAATAATTTTTGTTGAGTGGATAGATTTTAGTTGGGATAGTCGTTCAACATTCTACAAGAACAACGTACCATGGACTATGATTTCTCTGAAACCATGATAAATTTCAAATCGATCCTGACCAAGATGAATCTGTGGTGTGAAATAATTTTTGTTGAGTGGATAGATTTTAGTTGGGGTAGTCGTTCAACATTCTACAAGAACAACTTACCATGGACTATGATTTCTCTGAAACCATGATAGATTTCAAATCGATCCTGACCAAGATGAGTCTGTGGTGTGAAATAATTTTTGTTGAGTGGATAGATTTTAGTTGGGGTAGTCGTTCAACATTCTACAAGAACAACTTACCATGGACTATGATTTCTCTGAAACCATGATAGATTTCAAATCGATCCTGACCAAGATGAGTCTGTGGTGTGAAATAATTTTTGTTGAGTGGATAGATTTTAGTTAGGGGTAGTCGTTCAACATTCTACAAGAACAACTTACCATGGACTATGATTTCTCTGAAACCATGATAGATTTCAAATCGATATTGACCAAGATGAGTCTGTGGTGTGAAATAATTTTTGTTGAGTGGATAGATTTTAGTTAGGGGTAGTCGTTCAACATTCTACAAGAACAACTTACCATATACTATGATTTCTCTGAAATAATTTTTGTTGAGTGGATTGATTTTAGTTGGGGTAGTCGTTCAACATTCTACAAGAACAACTTACTATGGACTATGATTTCTCTGAAACCATGATAGATTTCAAATCGATCCTGACCAAGATGAGTCTGTGGTGTGAAATAATTTTTGTTGAGTGGATAGATTTTAGTTGGGGTAGTCGTTCAACATTCTACAAGAACAACTTACCATGGACTATGATTTCTCTGAAATAATTTTTGTTGAGTGGATAGATTTTAGTTGGGGTAGTCGTTCAACATTCTACAAGAACAACGAACCATGGAGTATGATTTCTCTGAAACCATGATAGATTTCAAATCGATCCTGACCAAGTTAATTCTGTGGTGTGAAATAATTTTTGTTGAGTGGATAGATTTTAGTTGGGATAGTCGTTCAACATTCTGCAAGAACAACTTACCATGGACTATGATTTCTCTGAAATAATTTTTGTTGAGTTAATAGATTTTAGTTGGGGTAGTCGTTCAACATTCTAAAAGAACAACTTACCATGGAGTATGATTTCTCTGAAATAATTTTTGTTGAGTGGATAGATTTTAGTTGGGGTAGTCGTTCAACATTCTACAAGAACAACGTACCATGGAGTATGATTTCTCTGAAACCATGATAGATTTCAAATCGAGCCTGACCAAGATGAGTCTGTGGTGTGAAATAATTTTTGTTGAGTGGATAGATTTTAGTTGGGGTAGTCGTTCAACATTCTACAAGAACAACTTACCATGGAGTATGATTTCTCTGAAACCATGATAGATTTCAAATCGATCCTGACCAAGATGAGTCTGTGGTGTGAAATAATTTTTGTTGAGTGGATAGATTTTAGTTGGGGTAGTCGTTCAACATTCTACAAGAACAACTTACCATGGAGTATGATTTCTCTGAAATAATTTTTGTTGAGTGGATAGATTTTAGTTGGGGTAGTCGTTCAACATTCTACAAGAACAACGAACCATGGAGTATGATTTCTCTGCAACCATGATAGATTTCAAATCGATCCTGACCAAGATGAGTCTGTGGTGTGAAATAATTTTTGTTGAGTGGATAGATTTTAGTTGGGGTAGTCGTTGAACATTCTACAAGAACAACTTGCCATGGAGTATGATTTCTCTGAAACCATGATAGATTTCAAATCGATCCTGACCAAGATGAGTCTGTGGTGGGAAATAATTTTTGTTGAGTGGATAGATTTTAGTTGGGGTAGTCGTTCAACATTCTACAAGAACAACTTACCATGGAGTATGATTTCTCTGAAACCATGATAGATTTCAAATCGATCCTGACCAAGATGAGTCTGTGGTGTGAAATAATTTTTGTTGAGTGGATAGATTTTAGTTGGGGTACTCGTTCAACATTCTACAAGAACAACTTACCATGGACTATGATTTCTCTGAAACCATGATAGATTTCAAATCGATCCTGACCAAGATGAGTCTGTGGTGTGAAATAATTTTTGTTGAGTGGTTAGATTTTAGTTGGGGTAGTCGTTCAACATTCTACAAGAACAACTTACCATGGACTATGATTTCTCTGAAACCATGATAGATTTCAAATCGATCCTGACCAAGATGAGTCTGTGGTGTGAAATAATTTTTGTTGAGTATATAGATTTTAGTTGGGATAGTCGTTCAACATTCTACAAGAACAACTTACCATGGACTATGATTTCTCTGAAACCATGATAGATTTCAAATCGATCCTGACCAAGATGAGTCTGTGGTGTGAAATAATTTTTTTGAGTGGATAGATTTTAGTTGGGATAGTCGTTCAACATTCTACAAGAACAACTTACCATGGACTATGATTTCTCTGAAACCATGATAGATTTCAAATCGATCCTGACCAAGATGAGTCTGTGGTGTGAAATAATTTTTGTTGAGTGGATAGATTTTAGTTGGGATAGTCGTTCAACATTCTACAAGAACAACTTACCATGGACTATGATTTCTCTGAAACCATGATAGATTTCAAATCGATCCTGACCAAGATGAGTCTGTGGTGTGAAATAATTTTTGTTGAGTGGATAGATTTTAGTTGGGGTAGTCGTTCAACATTCTACAAGAACAACTTACCATGGAGTATGATTTCTCTGAAACCATGATAGATTTCAAATCGATCCTGACCAAGATGAGTCTGTGGTGTGAAATAATTTTTGTTGAGTGGATAGATTTAAGTTAGGATAGTCGTTCAACATTCTACAAGAACAACTTACCATGGACTATGATTTCTCTGAAACCATGATAAATTTCAAATCGATCCTGACCAAGATGAGTCTGTGGTGTGAAATAATTTTTGTTGAGTGGATAGATTTTATTTGGGGCAGTCGTTCAACATTCTACAAGAACAACTTACCATGGACTATGATTTCTCTGAAACCAAGATACATTTCAAATCGATCCTGACCAAGATGAGTCTGTGGTGTGAAATAATTTTTGTTGAGTGGATAGATTTTAGTTGGGGTAGTCGTTCAACATTCTACAAGAACAACTTACCATGGACTATGATTTCCCTGAAACCATGATAGATTTCAAATCGATCCTGACCAAGATGAGTCTGTGGTGTGAAATAATTTTTGTTGAGTATATAGATTTTAGTTGGGATAGTCGTTCAACATTCTACAAGAACAACTTACCATGGACTATGATTTCTCTGAAACCATGATAGATTTCAAATCGATCCTGACCAAGATGAGTCTGTGGTGTGAAATAATTTTTTTGAGTGGATAGATTTTAGTTGGGATAGTCGTTCAACATTCTACAAGAACAACTTACCATGGACTATGATTTCTCTGAAACCATGATAGATTTCAAATCGATCCTGACCAAGATGAGTCTGTGGTGTGAAATAATTTTTGTTGAGTGGATAGATTTTAGTTGGGATAGTCGTTCAACATTCTACAAGAACAACTTACCATGGACTATGATTTCTCTGAAACCATGATAGATTTCAAATCGATCCTGACCAAGATGAGTCTGTGGTGTGAAATAATTTTTGTTGAGTGGATAGATTTTAGTTGGGGTAGTCGTTCAACATTCTACAAGAACAACTTACCATGGAGTATGATTTCTCTGAAACCATGATAGATTTCAAATCGATCCTGACCAAGATGAGTCTGTGGTGTGAAATAATTTTTGTTGAGTGGATAGATTTAAGTTAGGATAGTCGTTCAACATTCTACAAGAACAACTTACCATGGACTATGATTTCTCTGAAACCATGATAAATTTCAAATCGATCCTGACCAAGATGAGTCTGTGGTGTGAAATAATTTTTGTTGAGTGGATAGATTTTATTTGGGGCAGTCGTTCAACATTCTACAAGAACAACTTACCATGGACTATGATTTCTCTGAAACCAAGATACATTTCAAATCGATCCTGACCAAGATGAGTCTGTGGTGTGAAATAATTTTTGTTGAGTGGATAGATTTTAGTTGGGGTAGTCGTTCAACATTCTACAAGAACAACTTACCATGGACTATGATTTCCCTGAAACCATGATAGATTTCAAATCGATCCTGACCAAGATGAGTCTGTGGTGTGAAATAATTTTTGTTGAGTGGATAGATTTTAGTTAGGGGTAGTCGTTCAACATTCTACAAGAACAACTTACTATGGACTATGATTTCTCTGAAACCATGATAGATTTCAAATCGATCCTGACCAACATGAGTCTGTGGTGTGAAATAATTTTTGTTGAGTGGATAGATTTTAGTTGGGGTAGTCGTTCAACATTCTACAAGAACAACTTACCATGGACTATGATTTCTCTGAAATAATTTTTGTTGAGTGGATAGATTTTAGTTGGGGTAGTCGTTCAACATTCTACAAGAACAACTTACTATGGACTATGATTTCTCTGAAACCATGATAGATTTCAAATCGATCCTGACCAAGATGAGTCTGTGGTGTGAAATAATTTTTGTTGAGTGGATAGATTTTAGCTGGGGTAGTCGTTCAACATTCTACAAGAACAACTTACCATGGACTATGATTTCTCTGAAATAATTTTTGTTGAGTGGATAGATTTTAGTTGGGGTAGTCGTTCAACATTCTACAAGAACAACTTACTATGGACTATGATTTCTCTGAAACCATGATAGATTTCAAATCGATCCTGACCAAGATGAGTCTGTGGTGTGAAATAATTTTTGTTGAGTGGATAGATTTTAGTTGGGGTAGTCGTTCAACATTCTACAAGAACAACTTACCATGGAGTATGATTTCTCTGAAATAATTTTTGTTGAGTGGATAGATTTTAGTTGGGGTAGTCGTTCAACATTCTACAAGAACAACGAACCATGGAGTATGATTTCTCTGAAACCATGATAGATTTCAAATCGATCCTGACCAAGTTAATTCTGTGGTGTGAAATAATTTTTGTTGAGTGGATAGATTTTTGTTGGGATAGTCGTTCAACATTCTGCAAGAACAATTTAATATGGACTATGATTTCTCTGAAATAATTTTTGTTGAGTGGATAGATTTTAGTTGGGGTAGTCGTTCAACATTCTACAAGAACAACGAACCGTGGAGTATGATTTCTCTGAAATAATTTTTGTTGAGTGGATAAATTTTAGTTGGGGTAGTCGTTCAACATTTTACAAGAACAACGAACCATGGAGTATGATTTCTCTGAAACCATGATAGATTTCAAATCGATCCTGACCAAGATGAGTCTGTGGTGTGAAATAATTTTTGTTGAGTGGATAGATTTTAGTTGGGGTAGTCGTTCAACATTCTACAAGAACAACTTACCATGGACTATGATTTCTCTGAAATAATTTTTGTTGAGTGGATAGATTTTAGTTGGGGTAGTCGTTCAACATTCTACAAGAACAACTTACTATGGACTATGATTTCTCTGAAACCATGATAGATTTCAAATCGATCCTGACCAAGATGAGTCTGTGGTGTGAAATAATTTTTGTTGAGTGGATAGATTTTAGTTGGGGTAGTCGTTCAACATTCTACAAGAACAACTTACCATGGACTATGATTTCTCTGAAATAATTTTTGTTGAGTGGATAGATTTTAGTTGGGGTAGTCGTTCAACATTCTACAAGAACAACTTACCATGGAGTATGATTTCTCTGAAATAATTTTTGTTGAGTGGATAGATTTTAGTTGGGGTAGTCGTTCAACATTCTACAAGAACAACTTACCATGGACTATGATTTCTCTGAAATAATTTTTGTTGAGTGGATAGATTTTAGTTGGGGTAGTCGTTCAACATTCTACAAGAACAACGAACCATGGAGTATGATTTCTCTGAAACCATGATAGATTTCAAATCGATCCTGAATAAGTTAATTCTGTGGTGTGAAATAATTTTTGTTGAGTGGATAGTTTTTGTTGGGATAGTCGTTCAACATTCTGCAAGAACAACTTACCATGGACTATGATTTCTCTGAAATAATTTTTGTTGAGTGGATAGATTTTAGTTGGAGTAGTCGTTCAACATTCTACAAGAACAATTTACCATGGACTATGATTTGTCTGAAACCATGATAGATTTCAAATCGATCCTGACCAAGATGAGTCTGTGGCGTGAAATAATTTTTGTTGAGTGGATAGATTTTAGTTGGGATAGTCGTTCAACATTCTACAAGAACAACTTACCATGGAGTATGATTTCTCTGAAACCATGATAGATTTCAAATCGATCCTGACCAAGATGAGTCTGTGGTGTGAAATAATTTTTGTTGAGTTAATAGATTTTAGTTGGGGTAGTCGTTCAACATTCTACAAGAACAACTTACCATGGAGTATGATTTCTCTGAAACCATGATAGATTTCAAATCGATCCTGACCAAGATGAGTCTGTGGTGTGAAATAATTTTTGTTGAGTGGATAGATTTTAGTTAGGATAGTCGTTCAACATTCTACAAGAACAATTTACCATGGACTATGATTTCTCTGAAACCATGATAAATTTCAAATCGATCCTGACCAAGATGAGTCTGTGGTGTGAAATAATTTTTGTTGAGTGGATAGATTTTAGTTGGGGTAGTCGTTCAACATTCTACAAGAACAACTTACCATGGACTATGATTTCTCTGAAACCAAGATAGATTTCAAATCGATCCTGACCAAGATGAGTCTGTGGTGTGAAATAATTTTTGTTGAGTGGATAGATTTTAGTTGGGGTAGTCGTTCAACATTCTACAAGAACAACTTACCATGGACTATGATTTCCCTGAAACCATGATAGATTTCAAATCGATCCTGACCAAGATGAGTCTGTGGTGTGAAATAATTTTTGTTGAGTGGATAGATTTAAGTTAATGGTAGTCGTTCAATATTCTACAAGAACAACTTACCATGGACTATGATTTCTCTGAAACCATGATAGATTTCAAATCGATCCTGACCAGATGAGTCTGTGGTGTGAAATAATTTTTGTTGAGTGGATAGATTTTAGTTGGGGGTAGTCGTTCAACATTCTACAAGAACAACTTACCATGGACTATGATTTCTCTGAAACAATGATAGATTTCAAATCGATCCTGACCAGATGAGTCTGTGGTGTGAAATAATTTTTGTTGAGTGGATAGATTTTAGTTGGGGTCGTCGTTCAACATTCTACAAGAACAACTTACCATGGACTATGATTTCTCTGAAATAATTTTTGTTGAGTGGATAGATTTTAGTTGGGGTAGTCGTTCAACATTCTACAAGACCAACTTACCATGGAGTATGATTTCTCTGAAACCATGATAGATTTCAAATCGATCCTGACCAAGATGAGTCTGTGGTGTGAAATAATTTTTGTTGAGTGGATATATTTTAGTTGGGGTAGTCGTTCAACATTCTACAAGAACAACTTACTATGGACTATGATTTCTCTGAAACAATGATAGATTTCAAATCGATCCTGACCAGATGAGTCTGTGGTGTGAAATAATTTTTGTTGAGTGGATAGATTTTAGTTGGGGTAGTCGTTCAACATTCTACAAGAACAACTTACCATGGACTATGATTTCTCTGAAATAATTTTTGTTGAGTGGATAGATTTTAGTTGGGGTAGTCGTTCAACATTCTACAAGAACAACGAACCATGGAGTATGATTTCTCTGAAACCATGATAGATTTCAAATCGATCCTGACCAAGTTAATTCTGTGGTGTGAAATAATTTTTGTTGAGTGGATAGATTTTAGTTGGGATAGTCGTTCAACATTCTGCAAGAACAACTTACCATGGACTATGATTTCTCTGAAATAATTTTTGTTGAGTGGATAGATTTTAGTTGGGGTAGTCGTTCAACATTCTACAAGAACAACGAACCATGGAGTATGATTTCTCTGAAATAATTTTTGTTGAGTGGATAGATTTTAGTTGGGGTAGTCGTTCAACATTTTACAAGAACAACGAACCATGGAGTATGATTTCTCTGAAACCATGATAGATTTAAAATCGATCCTGACCAAGATGAGTCTGTGGTGTGAAATAATTTTTGTTGAGTGGATAGATTTTAGTTGGGGTAGTCGTTCAACATTGTACAAGAACAACTTACCATGGAGTATGATTTCTCTGAAATAATTTTTGTTGAGTGGATAGATTTTAGTTGGGGTAGTCGTTCAACATTCTACAAGAACAACTTACCATGGACTATGATTTCTCTGAATTAATTTTTGTTGAGTGGATAGATTTTAGTTGGGGTAGTCGTTCAACATTCTACAAGAACAACTTACCATGGAGTATGATTTCTCTGAAATAATTTTTGTTGAGTGGATAGATTTTAGTTGGGGTAGTCGTTCAACATTCTACAAGAACAACTTACCATGGAGTATGATTTCCCTGAAACCATGATAGATTTCAAATCGATCCTGACCAAGATGAGTCTGTTTTGTGAAATAATTTTTGTTGAGTGGATAGATTTTAGTTAGGGGTAGTCGTTCAACATTCTACAAGAACAACTTACCATGGAGTATGATTTCTCTGAAACCATGATAGATTTCAAATCGATCCTGACCAAGATGAGTCTGTGGTGTGAAATAATTTTTGTTGAGTGGATAGATTTTAGTTGGGGTAGTCGTTCAACATTCTACAAGACCAACTTACCATGGAGTATGATTTCTCTGAAACCATGATAGATTTCAAATCGATCCTGACCAAGATGAGTCTGTGGTGTGAAATAATTTTTGTTGAGTGGATAGATTTTAGTTGGGGTACTCGTTCAACATTCTACAAGAACAACTTACCATGGACTATGATTTCTCTGAAATAATTTTTGTTGAGTGGATAGATTTTAGTTGGGGTAGTCGTTCAACATTCTACAAGAACAACTTACCATGGAGTATGATTTCTCTGAAATAATTTTTGTTGAGTGGATAGATTTTAGTTGGGGTAGTCGTTCAACATTTTACAAGAACAACGAACCATGGAGTATGATTTCTCTGAAACCATGATAGATTTCAAATCGATCCTGACCAAGATGAGTCTGTGGTGTGAAATAATTTTTGTTGAGTGGATAGATTTTAGTTGGGGTAGTCGTTCAACATTCTACAAGAACAACTTACCATGGAGTATGATTTCTCTGAAATAATTTTTGTTGAGTGGATAAATTTTAGTTGGGGTAGTCGTTCAACATTCTACAAGAACAACTTACCATGGAGTATGATTTCACTGAAATAATTTTTGTTGAGTGGATAGATTTTAGTTGGGATAGTCGTTCAACATTTTGCAAGAACAACGAACCATGAAGTATGATTTCTCTGAAACCATAATAGATTTCAAATCGATCCTGACCAAGATGAGTCTGTATTGTGAAATAATTTTTGTTGAGTGGATAGATTTTAGTTGGGATAGTCGTTCAACATTCTACAAGAACAACTTACCATGGAGTATGATTTCTCTGAAATAATTTTTGTTGAGTGGATAGATTTTAGTTGGGATAGTCGTTCAACATTCTACAAGAACAACGAACCATGGAGTATGATTTCTCTGAAACCATGATAGATTTCAAATCGATCCTGACCAAGATGAGTCTGTGGTGTGAAATAATTTTTGTTGAGTGGATAGATTTTAGTTGGGATAGTCGTTCAACATTCTACAAGAACAACTTATCATGGAGTATGATTTCTCTGAAATAATTTTTGTTGAGTGGATAGATTTTAGTTGGGATAGTCGTTCAACATTTTACAAGAACAACGAACCATGGAGTATGATTTCTCTGAAACCATGATAGATTTCAAATCGATCCTGACCAAGATGAGTCTGTGGTGTGAAATAATTTTTGTTGAGTGGATAGATTTTAGTTGGGGTAGTCGTTCAACATTCTACAAGAACAACGAACCATGGAGTATGATTTCTCTGAAACCATGATAGATTTCAAATCGATCCTGACCAAGATGAGTCTGTGGTGTGAAATAATTTTTGTTGAGTGGATAGATTTTAGTTGGGATAGTCGTTCAACATTCTACAAGAACAACTTACCATGGAGTATGATTTCTCTGAAATAATTTTTGTTGAGTGGATAGATTTTAGTTGGGGTAGTCGTTCAACATTCTACAAGAACAACTTACCATGGACTATGATTTCTCTGAAATAATTTTTGTTGAGTGGATAGATTTTAGTTGGGGTAGTCGTTCAACATTCTACAAGAACAACTTACCATGGACTATGATTTCTCTGAATTAATTTTTGTTGAGTGGATAGATTTTAGTTGGGGTAGTCGTTCAACATTCTACAAGAACAACGAACCATGGAGTATGATTTCTCTGAAACCATGATAGATTTCAAATCGATCCTGACCAAGATGAGTCTGTGGTGTGAAATAATTTTTGTTGAGTGGATAGATTTTAGTTGGGATAGTCGTTCAACATTTTACAAGAACAACGAACCATGGAGTATGATTTCTCTGAAACCATGATAGATTTCAAATCGATCCTGACCAAGATGAGTCTGTGGTGTGAAATAATTTTTGTTGAGTGGATAGATTTTAGTTGGGGTAGTCGTTCAACATTCTACAAGAACAACTTACCATGGAGTATGATTTCTCTGCAACCATGATAGATTTCAAATCGATCCTGACCAAGATGAGTCTGGATTATGATTTCTCTGAAACCATGATAGATTTCAAATCGATCCTGACCAAGATGAGTCTGTGGTGTGAAATAATTTTTGTTGAGTGGATAGATTTTAGTTGGGATAGTCGTTCAACATTTTACAAGAACAACGAACCATGGAGTATGATTTCTCTGAAACCATGATAGATTTCAAATCGATCCTGACCAAGATGAGTCTGTGGTGTGAAATAATTTTTGTTGAGTGGATAGATTTTAGTTGGGGTAGTCGTTCAACATTCTACAAGAACAACGAACCATGGAGTATGATTTCTCTGCAACCATGATAGATTTCAAATCGATCCTGACCAAGATGAGTCTGGATTATGATTTCTCTGAAACCATGATAGATTTCAAATCGATCCTGACCAAGATGAGTCTGTGGTGTGAAATAATTTTTGTTGAGTGGATAGATTTTAGTTGGGGTAGTCGTTCAACATTCTACAAGAACAACGAACCATGGAGTATGATTTCTCTGCAACCATGATAGATTTCAAATCGATCCTGACCAAGATGAGTCTGTGGTGTGAAATAATTTTTGTTGTGTGGATAGATTTTAGTTAGGGGTAGTCGTTCAACATTCTACAAGAACAACTTACCAATGAGTACGATTTCTCTGAAATAATTTTTGTTGAGTGGATAGATTTTAGTTGGGATAGTCGTTCAACATTCTACAAAAACAATGAAACATGGAGTATGATTTCTCTGCAACCATGATAGATTTCAAATCGATCCTGACCAAGATGAGTCTGTGGTGTGAAATAATTTTTGTTGAGTGGATAGATTTTAGTTGGGGTAGTCGTTCAACATTCTACAAGAACAACGAACCATGGAGTATGATTTCTCTGCAACCATGATAGATTTCAAATCGATCCTGAACGAGATGAGTCTGTGGTGTGAAATAATTTTTGTTGTGTGGATAGATTTTAGTTAGGGGTAGTCGTTCAACATTCTACAAGAACAACTTACCAATGAGTACGATTTCTCTGAAATAATTTTTGTTGAGTGGATAGATTTTAGTTGGGATAGTCGTTCAACATTCTACAAAAACAATGAAACATGGAGTATGATTTCTCTGCAACCATGATAGATTTCAAATCGATCCTGACCAAGATGAGTCTGTGGTGTGAAATAATTTTTGTTGAGTGGATAGATTTTAGTTGGGGTAGTCGTTCAACATTCTACAAGAACAACGAACCATGGAGTATGATTTCTCTGCAACCATGATAGATTTCAAATCGATCCTGAACGAGATGAGTCTGTGGTGTGAAATAATTTTTGTTGAGTGGATAGATTTTAGTTAGGGGTAGTCGTTCAACATTCTACAAGAACAACTTACCATGGACTATGATTTCTCTGAAACCATGATAGATTTCAAATCGGTCCTGACTAAGATGAGTCTGTGGTGTGAAATAATTTTTGTTGAGTGGGTAGATTTTAGTTAGGGGTAGTCGTTCAACATTCTACAAGAACAACTTACCATGGAGTATGATTTCTCTGAAATAATTTTTGTTGAGTGGATAGATTTTAGTTGGGGTAGTCGTTCAACATTCTACAAGCACAACGAACCATGGAGTATGATTTCTCTGAAATAATTTTTGTTGAGTGGATAGATTTTAGTTGGGATAGTCGTTCAACATTCTACAAGAACAACTTACCATTTAGTATGATTTCTCTGAAACCATGATAGATTTCAAATCGATCCTGACCAAGATGAGTCTGTGGTGTGAAATAATTTTTGTTGAGTGGATAGATTTTAGTTGGGGTAGTCGTTCAACATTCTACAAGAACAACGAACCATGGACTATGATTTCTCTGAGACCATGATAGATTTCAAATCGATCCTGACCAAGATGAGTCTGTGGTGTGAAATAATTTTTGTTGAGTGGATAGATTTTAGTTAGGGGTAGTCGTTCAACATTCTACAAGAACAACTTACCATGGAGTATGATTTCTCTGAAATAATTTTTGTTGAGTGGATAGATTTTAGTTGGGGTAGTCGTTCAACATTCTACAAGAACAACGAACCATGGAGTATGATTTCTCTGAAATAATTTTTGTTGAGTATATAGGTTTTAGTTTTGGTAGTCGTTCAACATTCTACAAGAACAACTTACAATGGCGTATGATTTCTCTGAAATAATTTTTGTTGAGTGGATAGATTTTAGTTGGGATAGTCGTTCAACATTCTACAAGAACAACGAACCATGGAGTATGATTTCTCTGAAACCATGATAGATTTCAAATCGATCCTGACCAAGATGAGTCTGTGGTGTGAAATAATTTTTGTTGAGTGGATAGATTTTAGTTAGGGGTAGTCGCTCAACATTCTACAAGAACAACGAACCATGGAGTATGATTTCTCTGAAACCATGATAGATTTCAAATCGATCCTGACCAAGATGAGTCTGTGGTGTGAAATAATTTTTGTTGAGTGGATAGATTTTAGTTAGGGGTAGTCGTTCAACATTCTACAAGAACAACTTATCATGGAGTATGATTTCTCTGAAATAATTTTTGTTGAGTGGATAGATTTTAGTTGGGGTAGTCGTTCAACATTCTACAAGAACAACGAACCATGGAGTATGATTTCTCTGAAATAATTTTTGTTGAGTGGATAGATTTTAGTTGGGGTAGTCGTTCAACATTCTACAAGAACAACTTACCATGGACTATGATTTCTCTGAAATAATTTTTGTTGAGTGGAAAGATTTTAGTTGGGGTAGTCGTTCAACATTCTACAAGAATAACTTACCATGGACTATGATTTATCTGAAATAATTTTTGTTAAGTGGATGGATTTTAGTTGGGGTAGTCGTTCAACATTCTACAAGAACAACGAACCATGGAGTATGATTTCTCTGAAACCATGATAGATTTCAAACCGATCCTGACCAAGATGAGTCTGTGGTGTGAAATAATTTTTGTTGAGTGGATAGATTTTAGTTTTGATAGTCGTTCAACATTTTACAAGAACAACGAAACATGGAAAATGATTTCTCTGAAACCATGATAGATTTCAAATCGATCCTGACCAAGATGAGTCTGTGGTGTGAAATAATTTTTGTTGAGTGGATAGATTTTAGTTGGGGTAGTCGTTCAACATTCTACAAGAACAACGAACCATTAACTATGATTTCTCTGAAACCATGATAGATTTCAAATAGATCCTGACCAAGATGAGTCTGTGGTGTGAAATAATTTTTGTTGAGTGGATAGATTTTAGTTAGGGGTAGTCGTTCAACATTCTACAAGAACAACTTACCATGGAGTATGATTTCTCTGAAATAATTTTTGTTGAGTGGATAGATTTTAGTTGGGATAGTCGTTCAACATTCTACAAGAACAACGAAACATGGAGTATGATTTCTCTGCAACCATGATAGATTTCAAATCGATCCTGACCAAGATGAGTCTGTGGTGTGAAATAATTTTTGTTGAGTGGGTAGATTTTAGTTGGGGTAGTCGTTCAACATTCTACAAGAACAACGAACCATGGAGTATGATTTCTCTGCAACCATGATAGATTTCAAATCGATCCTGACCAAGAAGAGTCTGTGGTGTGAAATAATTTTTGTTGAGTGGATAGATTTTAGTTAGGGGTAGTCGTTCAACATTCTACACGAACAACTTACCATGGACTATGATTTCTCTGAAACCATGATAGATTTCAAATCGATCCTGACCAAGATGAGTCTGTGGTGTGAAATAATTTTTGTTGAGTGGATAGATTTTAGTTGGGATAGTCGTTCAACGTTCTACAAGAACAACTTACCATGGAGTATGATTTCTCTGCAACCATGATAGATTTCAAATCGATCCTGACCAAGATGAGTCCGTGGTGTGAAATAATTTTTGTTGAGTAGATAGATTTTAGTAAGGGGTAGTCGTTCAACATTCTACAAGAACAACTTACCATTAAGTATGGTTTCTCTGAAATAATTTTTGTTGAGTGGATAGATTTTCGTTGGGGTAGTCGTTCAACATTCTACAAGCACAACTTACAATGGCGTATGATTTCTCTGAAATAATTTTTGTTGAGTGGATAGATTTTAGTTGGGATAGTCGTTCAACATTCTACAAGAACAACGAACCATGGAGTATGATTTCTCTGAAACCATGATAGATTTCAAATCGATCCTGACCAAGATGAGTCTGTGGTGTGAAATAATTTTTGTTGAGTGGATAGATTTTAGTTGGGATAGTCGTTCAACATTTTACAAGAACAACGAACCATGGAGTATGATTTCTCTGAAACCATGATAGATTTCAAATCGATCCTGACCAAGATGAGTCTGTGGTGTGAAATAATTTTTGTTGAGTGGATAGATTTTAATTGGGGTAGTCGTTCAACATTCTACAAGAACAACGAACCATGGAGTATGACTTCTCTGAAACCATGATAGATTTCAAATCGATCCTGACCAAGATGAGTCTGTGGTGTGAAATAATTTTTGTTGAGTGGATAGATTTTAGTTGGGATAGTCGTTCAACATTCTACAAGAACAACGAAACATGCAGTATGATTTCTCTGCAACCATGATAGATTTCAAATCGATCCTGACCAAGATGAGTCTGTGGTGTGAAATAATTTTTGTTGAGTGGATAGATTTTAGTTGGGGTAGTCGTTCAACATTCTACAAGAACAACGAACCATGGAGTATGATTTCTCTGCAACCATGATAGATTTCAAATCGATCCTGACCAAGATGAGTCTGTGGTGTGAAATAATTTTTGTTGAGTGGATAGATTTTAGTTGGGATAGTCGTTCAACATTCTACAAGAACAACGAAACATGCAGTATGATTTCTCTGCAACCATGATAGATTTTAAATCGATCCTGACCAAGATGAGTCTGTGGTGTGAAATAATTTTTGTTGAGTGGATAGATTTTAGTTGGGGTAGTCGTTCAACATTCTACAAGAACAACGAACCATGGAGTATGATTTCTCTGCAACCATGATAGATTTCAAATCGATCCTGACCAAGATGAGTCTGTGGTGTGAAATAATTTTTGTTGAGTGGATAGATTTTAGTTAGGGGTAGTCGTTCAACATTCTACAAGAACAACTTACCATGGCCTACGATTTCTCTGCAACCATGATAGATTTCAAATCGATCCTGACCAAGATGAGTCTGTGGTGTGAAATAATTTTTGTTGAGTGGATAGATTTTAGTTAGGGGTAGTCGTTCAACATTCTACAAGAACAACTTACCATGGCCTATGATTTCTCTGAAACCATGATAGATTTCAAATCGATACTGACCAAGATGAGTCTGTGGTGTGAAATAATTTTTGTTGAGTGGATAGATTTTAGTTAGGGGTAGTCGTTCAACATTCTACAAGAACAACTTACCATTAAGTATGATTTCTCTGAAATAATTTTTGTTGAGTGGATAGATTTTAGTTGGGGTAGTCGTTCAACATTCTACAAGAACAACGAACCATGGACTATGATTTCTCTGCAACCATGATAGATTTCAAATCGATCCTGACCAAGATGAGTCTGTGGTGTGAAATAATTTTTGTTGAGTGGATAGATTTTAGTTAGGGGTAGTCGTTCAACATTCTACAAGAACAACTTACTATGGCCTATGATTTCTCTGAAACCATGATAGATTTCAAGTCGATCCTGAAAAAGATGAGTCTGTGGTGTGAAATAATTTTTGTTGAGTGGATAGATTTTAGTTAGGGGTAGTCGTTCAACATTCTACAAGAACAACTTACCATTAAGTATGATTTCTCTGAAATAATTTTTGTTGAGTGGATAGATTTTCGTTGGGGTAGTCGTTCAACATTCTACAAGCACAACGAACCATGGAGTATGATTTCTCTGAAATAATTTTTGTTGAGTGGATAGATTTTAGTTGGGATAGTCGTTCAACATTCTACAAGAACAACGAACCATGGAGTATGATTTCTCTGAAACCATGATAGATTTCAAATCGATCCTGACCAAGATGAGTCTGTGGTGTGAAATAATTTTTGTTGAGTGGATAGATTTTAGTTGGGGTAGTCGTTCAACATTCTACAAGAACAACTTACCATGGAGTCTGATTTCTCCGAAATAATTTTTGTTGAGTGGATAGATTTTAGTTTTGGTAGTCGTTCAACATTCTACAAGAACAACGAACCATGGACTATGATTTCTCTGAAACCATGATAGATTTCAAATCGATCCTGACCAAGATGAGTCTGTGGTGTGAAATAATTTTTGTTGAGTGGATAGATTTTAATTGGGGTGGTCGTTCAACATTCTACAAGAACAACTCACCATGGGGTATGATTTCTCTGAAATAATTTTTGTTGAGTGGATAGATTTTAGTTGGGATAGTCGTTCAACATTCTACAAGAACAACTTATCATGACGTATGATTTCTCTGAAATAATTTTTGTTGAGTGGATAGATTTTAGTTGGGATAGTCGTTCAACATTCTACAAGAACAACGAACCATGGAGTATGATTTCTCTGAAACCATGATAGATTTCAAATCGATCCTGACCAAGATGAGTCTGTGGTGTGAAATAATTTTTGTTGAGTGGATAGATTTTAGTTAGGGGTAGTCGTTCAACATTCTACAAGAACAACGAACCATGGACTATGATTTCTCTGAAACCATGATAGATTTCAAATCGATCCTGACCAAGATGAGTCTGTGGTGTGAAATAATTTTTGTTGAGTGGATAGATTTTAATTGGGGTAGTCGTTCAACATTCTACAAGAACAACTTAACATGGGGTATGATTTCTCTGAAATAATTTTTGTTGAGTGGATAGATTTTAGTTGGGGTAGTCGTTCAACATTCTACAAGAACAACTTACCATTAACTATGATTTATCTGAAATAATTTTTGTTGAGTATATAGATTTTAGTTGGGGTAGTCGTTCAACATTCTACAAGAACAACGAACCATGGAGTATGATTTCTCTGAAACCATGATAGATTTCAAATCGATCCTGACCAAGATGAGTCTGTGGTGTGAAATAATTTTTGTTGAGTGGATAGATTTTAGTTGGGATAGTCGTTCAACATTTTACAAGAATAACGAACCATGGAGTATGATTTCTCTGAAACCATGATAGATTTCAAATCGATCCTGACCAAGATGAGTCTGTGGTGTGAAATAATTTTTGTTGAGTGGATAGATTTTAGTTGGGGTAGTCGTTCAACATTCTACAAGAACAACGAACCATGGATTATGATTTCTCTGAAACCATGATAGATTTCAAATCGATCCTGACCAAGATGAGTCTGTGGTGTGAAATAATTTTTGTTGAGTGGATAGATTTTAGTTATTGGTAGTCGTTCAACATTCTACAAGAACAACGAACCATGGAGTATGATTTCTCTGAAATAATTTTTGTTGAGTGGATAGATTTTAGTTGGGATAGTCGTTCAACATTCTACAAGAACAACGAAACATGGAGTATGATTTCTCTGCAACCATGATAGATTCCAAATCGATCCTGACCAAGATGAGTCTGTGGTGTGAAATAATTTTTGTTGAGTGGATAGATTTTAGTTGGGATAGTCGTTCAACATTTTACAAGAATAACGAACCATGGAGTATGATTTCTCTGAAACCATGATAGATTTCAAATCGATCCTGACCAAGATGAGTCTGTGGTGTGAAATAATTTTTGTTGAGTGGATAGATTTTAGTTGGGGTAGTCGTTCAACATTCTACAAGAACAACGAACCATGGATTATGATTTCTCTGAAACCATGATAGATTTCAAATCGATCCTGACCAAGATGAGTCTGTGGTGTGAAATAATTTTTGTTGAGTGGATAGATTTTAGTTAGGGGTAGTCGTTCAACATTCTACAAGAACAACGAAACATGGAGTATGATTTCTCTGCAACCATGATAGATTCCAAATCGATCCTGACCAAGATGAGTCTGTGGTGTGAAATAAATTTTGTTGAGTGGATAGATTTTAGTTGGGATAGTCGTTCAACATTTTACAAGAATAACGAACCATGGAGTATGATTTCTCTGAAACCATGATAGATTCCAAATCGATCCTGACCAAGATGAGTCTGTGGTGTGAAATAATTTTTGTTGAGTGGATAGATGTTAGTTGGGGTAGTCGTTCAACATTCTACAAGAACAACGAACCATGGAGTATGATTTCTCTGAAATAATTTTTGTTGAGTGGATAGATTTTAGTTGGGATAGTCGTTCAACATTTTACAAGAATAACGAACCATGGAGTATTATTTCTCTGAAACCATGATAGATTTCAAATCGATCCTGACCAAGATGAGTCTGTGGTGTGAAATAATTTTTGTTGAGTGGATAGATTTTAGTTGGGGTAGTCGTTCAACATTCTACAAGAACAACGAACCATGGAGTATGATTTCTCTGAAACCATGATAGATTTCAAATCGATCCTGACCAAGATGAGTCTGTGGTGTGAAATAATTTTTGTTGAGTGGATAGATTTTAGTTAGGGGTAGTCGTTCAACATTCTACAAGAACAACTTACCATGGAGTATGATTTCTCTGAAATAATTTTTGTTGAGTGGATAGATTTTAGTTGGGATAGTCGTTCAACATTCTACAAGAACAACGAAACATGGAGTATGATTTCTCTGCAACCATGATAGATTCCAAATCGATCCTGACCAAGATGAGTCTGTGGTGTGAAATAATTTTTGTTGAGTGGATAGATTTTAGTTGGGGTAGTCGTTCAACATTCTACAAGAACAACGGAACATGGAGTATGATTTCTCTGAAACCATGATAGATTTCAAATCGATCCCTACAAAGATGAGTCTGTGGTGTGAAATAATTTTCGTTGAGTTCATAGATTTTAGTTAGGGGTAGTCGTTCAACATTCTACAAGAACAACTTACCATGGAGTATGATTTCTCTGAAATAATTTTTGTTGAGTGGATAGATTTTAGTTGGGGTAGTCGTTCAACATTCTACAAGAACAACGAACCATGGAGTATGATTTCTCTGAAACCATGATAGATTTCAAATCGATCCCTACAAAGATGAGTCTGTGGTGTGAAATAATTTTTGTTGAGTTCATAAATTTTAGTTAGGGGTAGTCGTTCAACATTCTACAAGAACAACTTACCATGGAGTATGATTTCTCTGAAATAATTTTTGTTGAGTGGATAGATTTTAGTTGGGGTAGTCGTTCAACATTCTACAAGAACAACTTACCATGGAGTATGATTTCTCTGAAATAATTTTTGTTGAGTGGATAGATTTTAGTTGGGATAGTCGTTCAACATTCTACAAGAACAACGAAACATGGAGTATGATTTCTCTGCAACCATGATAGATTCCAAATCGATCCTGACCAAGATGAGTCTGTGGTGTGAAATAATTTTTGTTGAGTGGATAGATTTTAGTTGGGGTAGTCGTTCAACATTCTACAAGAACAACGGAACATGGAGTATGATTTCTCTGAAACCATGATAGATTTCAAATCGATCCCTACAAAGATGAGTCTGTGGTGTGAAATAATTTTTGTTGAGTGGATAGATGTTAGTTGGGGTAGTCGTTCAACATTCTACAAGAACAACTTACCATGGAGTATGATTTCTCTGAAATAATTTTTGTTGAGTGGATAGATTTTAGTTGGGGTAGTCGTTCAACATTCTACAAGAACAACGAACCATGGAGTATGATTTCTCTGAAACCATGATAGATTTCAAATCGATCCCTACAAAAATGAGTCTGTGGTGTGAAATAATTTTTGTTGAGTTCATAGATTTTAGTTAGGGGTAGTCGTTCAACATTCTACAAGAACAACTTACCATGGAGTATGATTTCTCTGAAATAATTTTTGTTGAGTGGATAGATTTTAGTTGGGGTAGTCGTTCAACATTCTACAAGAACAACTTACCATGGAGTATGATTTCTCTGAAATAATTTTTGTTGAGTGGATAGATTTTAGTTGGGATAGTCGTTCAACATTCTACAAGAACAACGAACCATGGAGTATGATTTCTCTGCAACCATGATAGATTTCAAATCGATCCTGACCAAGATGAGTCTGTGGTGTGAAATAATTTTTGTTGAGTGGATAGATTCTAGTTAGGGGTAGTCGTTCAACATTCTACAAGAACAACTTACCATGGACTATGATTTCTCTGAAACCATGATAGATTTCAAATCGATCCTGACCAAGATGAGTCTGTGGTGTGAAATAATTTTTGTTGAGTGGATAGATTTTAGTTGGGATAGTCGTTCAACATTCTACAAGAACAACGGAACATGGAGTATGATTTCTCTGAAACCATGATAGATTTCAAATCGATCCTGACCAAGATGAGTCTGTGGTGTGAAATAATTTTTGTTGAGTGGATAGATTTTAGTTAGGGGTAGTCGTTCAACATTCTACAAGAACAACGGAACATGGAGTATGATTTCTCTGAAACCATGATAGATTTCAAATCGATCCTGACCAAGATGAGTCTGTGGTGTGAAATAATTTTTGTTGAGTGGATAGATTTTAGTTAGGGGTAGTCGTTCAACATTCTACAAGAACAACGGAACATGGAGTATGATTTCTCTGAAACCATGATAGATTTCAAATCGATCCTGACCAAGATGAGTCTGTGGTGTGAAATAATTTTTGTTGAGTGGATAGATTTTAGTTAGGGGTAGTCGTTCAACATTCTACAAGAACAACTTACCATGGACTATGATTTCTCTGAAACCATGATAGATTTCAAATCGATCCTGACCAAGATGAGTCTGTGGTGTGAAATAATTTTTGTTGAGTGGATAGATTTTAGTTGGGATAGTCGTTCAACATTCTACAAGAACAGCTTACCATGGAGTATGATTTCTCTGAAATAATTTTTGTTGAGTGGATAGATTTTAGTTGGGGTAGTCGTTCAACATTCTACAAGAACAACGAACCATGGAGTATGATTTCTCTGAAATAATTTTTGTTGAGAGGATAGATTTTAGTTGGGATAGTCGTTCAACATTCTACAAGAACAACGAACCATGGAGTATGATTTCTCTGCAACCATGATAGATTTCAAATCGATCCTGACCAAGATGAGTCTGTGGTGTGAAATAATTTTTGTTGAGTGGATAGATTTTAGTTGGGATAGTCGTTCAACATTCTACAAGAACAACTTACCATGGACTATGATTTCTCTGAAACCATGATAGATTTCAAATCGATCCTGACCAAGATGAGTCTGTGGTGTGAAATAATTTTTGTTGAGTGGATAGATTTTAGTTGGGGTAGTCGTTCAACATTCTACAAGAACAACGAACCATGGAGTCTGATTTCTCTGAAATAATTTTTGTTGAGTGGATAGATTTTAGTTGGGATAGTCGTTCAACATTCTACAAGAACAACGAACCATGGAGTATGATTTCTCTGCAACCATGATAGATTTCAAATCGATCCTGACCAAGATGAGTCTGTGGTGTGAAATAATTTTTGTTGAGTGGAAAGATTTTAGTTGGGATAGTCGTTCAACATTCTACAAGAACAACGAACCATGGAGTATGATTTCTCTGAAACCATGATAGATTTCAAATCGATTATGACCAAGATGAGTCTGTGTTGTGAAATAATTTTTGTTGAGTGGATAGATTTTAGTTAGGGGTAGTCGTTCAACATTCTTCAAGAACAACGGAACATGGAGTATGATTTCTCTGAAACCATGATAGATTTCAAATCGATCCTGACCAAGATGAGTCTGTGGTGTGAAATAATTTTTGTTGAGTGGATAGATTTTAGTTAGGGGTAGTCGTTCAACATTCTACAAGAACAACGGAACATGGAGTATGATTTCTCTGAAACCATGATAGATTTCAAATCGATCCTGACCAAGATGAGTCTGTGGTGTGAAATAATTTTTGTTGAGTGGATAGATTTGAGTTGGGATAGTCGTTCAACATTCTACAAGAACAACGAGCCATGGAGTATGATTTCTCTGAAACCATGATAGATTTCAAATCGATCCTGACCAAGATGAGTCTGTGGTGTGAAATAATTTTTATTGAGTGGATAGATTTTAGTTGGGATAGTCGTTCAACATTCTACAAGAACAACGAGAGATGGAGTATGATTTCTCTGAAACCATGATAGATTTCAAATCGATCCTGACCAAGATGAGTCTGTGTTGTGAAATAATTTTTGTTGAGTGGATAGATTTTA
This sequence comes from Xylota sylvarum, assembly GCA_905220385.1. Taxonomy (NCBI): domain Eukaryota; kingdom Metazoa; phylum Arthropoda; class Insecta; order Diptera; family Syrphidae; genus Xylota; species Xylota sylvarum. The sequence continues at coordinate 1,170,557 of CAJMZQ010000063.1, read as the reverse complement.
GTTAGGGGTAGTCGTTCAACATTCTACAAGAACAACGGAACATGGAGTATGATTTCTCTGAAACCATGATAGATTTCAAATCGATCCTGACCAAGATGAGTCTGTGGTGTAAAATAATTTTTGTTGAGTGGATAGATTTTAGTTAGGGGTAGTCGTTCAACATTCTACAAGAACAACTTACCATGGACTATGATTTCTCTGAAACCATGATAGATTTCAAATCGATCCTGACCAAGATGAGTCTGTGGTGTGAAATAATTTTTGTTGAGTGGATAGATTTTAGTTGGGATAGTCGTTCAACATTCTACAAGAACAGCTTACCATGGAGTATGATTTCTCTGAAATAATTTTTGTTGAGTGGATAGATTTTAGTTGGGGTAGTCGTTCAACATTCTACAAGCACAACGAACCATGGAGTATGATTTCTCTGAAATATTTTTTTTTTGTGGATAGATTTTAGTTGGGATAGTCGTTCAACATTCTACAAGAACAACGAACCATGGAGTATGATTTCTCTGAAACCATGATAGATTTGAAATCGATCCTGACCAAGATGAGTCTGTGGTGTGAAACAATTTTTGTTGTGTGGATAGATTTTAGTTAGGGGTAGTCGTTCAACATTCTACAAGAACAACTTACCATGGAGTATGATTTCTCTGAAATAATTTTTGTTGAGTGGATAGATTTTAGTTGGGGTAGTCGTTCAACATTCTACAAGAACAACGAACCATGGAGTATGATTTCTCTGAAATAATTTTTGTTGAGTTTATAGATTTTAGTTGGGATAGTCGTTCAACATTCTACAAGACCAACGAAACATGGAGTATGATTTCTCTGCAACCATGATAGATTTCAAATCGATCCTGACCAAGATGAGTCTGTGGTGTGAAATAATTTTTGTTGAGTGGATAGATTTTAGTTGGGGTAGTCGTTCAACATTCTACAAGAACAACGAACCATGGAGTATGATTTCTCTGCAACCATGATAGATTTCAAATCGATCCTGACCAAGATGAGTCTGTGGTGTGAAATAAATTTTTGTTGAGTGGATAGATTTTAGTTAGGGGTAGTCGTTCAACATTCTACAAGGACAACTTACCATGGAGTATGATTTCTCTGAAATAATTTTTGTTGAGTGGATAGATTTTAGTTGGGGTAGTCGTTCAACATTCTACAAGAACAACGAACCATGGAGTATGATTTCTCTGAAATAATTTTTGTTGAGAGGATAGATTTTAGTTGGAATAGTCGTTCAACATTCTACAAGAACAGCGAAACAAGGAGTATGATTTCTCTGCAACCATGATAGATTTCAAATCGATCCTGACCAAGATGAGTCTGTGGTGTGAAATAATTTTTGTTGAGTGGATAGATTTTAGTTGGGATAGTCGTTCAACATTCTACAAGAACAACTTACCATGGACTATGATTTCTCTGAAACCATGATAGATTTCAAATCGATCCTGACCAAGATGAGTCTGTGGTGTGAAATAATTTTTGTTGAGTGGATAGATTTTAGTTGGGATAGACGTTCAACATTCTACAAGAACAACTTACCATGGAGTATGATTTCTCTGAAATAATTTTTGTTGAGTGGATTGATTTTAGTTGGGGTAGTCGTTCAACATTCTACAATCACAACGAACCATGGAGTATGATTTCTCTGAAATAATTTTTGTTGAGTGGATAGATTTTAGTTGGGATAGTCGTTCAACATTCTACAAGAACAACGAAACATGGAGTATGACTTCTCTGAAACCATGATAGATTTCAAATCGATCCTGACCAAGATGAGTCTGTGGTGTGAAATAATTTTTGTTGAGTGGATAGATTTTAGTTGGGGTAGCCGTTCAACATTCTACAAGAACAACTTACCATGGACTATGATTTCTCTGAAATAATTTTTGTTGAGTGGATAGATTTTAGTTGGGGTAGTCGTTCAACATTCTACAAGAACAACTTACCATGGAGTATGATTTCTCTGAAATAATTTTTGTTGAGTGGATAGATTTTAGTTGGGATAGTCGTTCAACATTCTACAAGAACAACGAACCATGGAGTATGATTTCTCTGCAACCATGATAGATTTCAAATCGATCCCTACAAAGATGAGTCTGTGGTGTGAAATAATTTTTGTTGAGTGGATAGATTTTAGTTAGGGGTAGTCGTTCAACATTCTACAAGAACAACTTACCATGGAGTATGATTTCTCTGAAATAATTTTTGTTGAGTGGATAGATTTTAGTTGGGGTAGTCGATCAACATTCTACAAGAACAACGAACCATGGAGTATGATTTCTCTGAAATAATTTTTGTTGAGTGGATAGATTTTAGTTGGGATAGTCGTTCAACATTCTACAAGAACAACGAACCATGGAGTATGATTTCTCTGCAACCATGATAGATTTCAAATCGATCCTGACCAAGATGAGTCTGTGGTGTGAAATAATTTTTGTTGAGTGGATAGATTCTAGTTAGGGGTAGTCGTTCAACATTCTACAAGAACAACTTACCATGGACTATGATTTCTCTGAAACCATGATAGATTTCAAATCGATCCTGAAAAAGATGAGTCTGTTGTGTGAAATAATTTTTGTTGAGTGGATAGATTTTAGTTGGGGTAGTCGTTCAACATTCTACAAGAACAACATACTATGGAGTATGATTTCTCTGAAATAATTTTTGTTGAGTGGATAGATTTTAGTTGGGATAGTCGTTCAACATTCTACAAGAACAACTTACCATGGAGTATGATTTCTCTGAAATAATTTTTGTTGAGTGGATAGATTTTAGTTGGGATAGTCGTTCAACATTCTACAAGAACAACGAACCATGGAGTATGATTTCTCTGAAACCATGATAGATTTCAAATCGATCCTGACCAAGATGAGTCTGTGGTGTGAAATAATTTTTGTTGAGCGGATAGATTTTAGTTAGGGGTAGTCGTTCAACATTCTACAAGAACAACGAACCATGGAGTAGGATTTCTCTGAAACCATGATAGATTTCAAATCGATCCTGACCAAGATGAGTCTGTGGTGTGAAATAATTTTTATTGAGTGGATAGATTTTAGTTAGGGGTAGTCGTTCAACATTCTACAAGAACAACTTACCATGGAGTATGATTTCTCTGAAATAATTTTTGTTGAGTGGATAGATTTTAGTTGGGGTAGTCGTTCAACATTCTACAAGAACAACGAACCATGGAGTATAATTTCTCTGAAATAATTTTTGTTGAGTGGATAGATTTTAGTTGGGATAGTCGTTCAACATTTTACAAGAACAACGAACCATGGAGTATGATTTCTCTGCAACCATGATAGATTTCAAATCGATCCTGACCAAGATGAGTCTGTGGTGTGAAATAATTTTTGTTGAGTGGTTAGATTCTAGTTAGGGGTAGTCGCTCAACATTCTACAAGAACAACTTACCATGGACTATGATTTCTCTGAAACCATGATAGATTTCAAATCGATCCTGACCAAGATGAGTCTGTGGTGTGAAATAATTTTTGTTGAGTGGATAGATTTTAGTTAGAGGTAGTCGTTCAACATTCTACAAGAACAACTTACCATGGACTATGATTTCTCTGAAACCATGATAGATTTCAAATCGATCCTGACCAAGATGAGTCTGTGGTGTGAAATAATTTTTGTTGAGTGGATAGATTTTAGTTGGGATAGTCGTTCAACATTCTACAAGAACAGCTTACCATGGAGTATGATTTCTCTGAAATAATTTTTGTTGAGTGGATAGATTTTAGTTGGGGTAGTCGTTCAACATTCTACAAGCACAACGAACCATGGAGAATGATTTCTCTGAAATATTTTTTTTTTGTGGATAGATTTTAGTTGGGATAGTCGTTCAACATTCTACAAGAACAACGAACCATGGAGTATGATTTCTCTGAAACCATGATAGATTTCAAATCGATCCTGACCAAGATGAGTCTGTGGTGTGAAACAATTTTTGTTGTGTGGATAGATTTTAGGTAGGGGTAGTCGTTCAACATTCTACAAGAACAACTTACCATGGAGTATGATTTCTCTGAAATAATTTTTTTGAGTGGATAGATTTTAGTTGGGGTAGTCGTTCAACATTCTACAAGAACAACTTACCATGGAGTATGATTTCTCTGAAATAATTTTTGTTGGGTGGATAGATTTTAGTTGGGATAGTCGTTCAACATTCTACAAGACCAACGAAACATGGAGTATGATTTCACTGCAACCATGATAGATTTCAAATCGATCCTGACCAAGATGAGTCTGTGGTGTGAAATAATTTTTGTTGAGTGGATAGATTTTAGTTGGGGTAGTCGTTCAACATTCTACAAGAACAACGAACCATGGAGTATGATTTCTCTGCAACCATGATAGATTTCAAATCGATCCTGACCAAGATGAGTCTGTGGTGTGAAATAAATTTTTGTTGAGTGGATAGATTTTAGTTAGGGGTAGTCGTTCAACATTCTACAAGGACAACTTACCATGGAGTATGATTTCTCTGAAATAATTTTTGTTGAGTGGATAGATTTTAGTTGGGGTAGTCGTTCAACATTCTACAAGAACAACGAACCATGGAGTATGATTTCTCTGAAATAATTTTTGTTGAGAGGATAGATTTTAGTTGGGATAGTCGTTCAACATTCTACAAGAACAACGAAACATGGAGTATGATTTCTCTGCAACCATGATAGATTTCAAATCGATCCTGACCAAGATGAGTCTGTGGTGTGAAATAATTTTTGTTGAGTGGATAGATTTTAGTTGGGATAGTCGTTCAACATTCTACAAGAACAACTTACCATGGACTATGATTTCTCTGAAACCATGATAGATTTCAAATCGATCCTGACCAAGATGAGTCTGGTGTGAAATAATTTTTGTTGAGTGGATAGATTTTAGTTGGGATAGACGTTCAACATTTTATCTGGGCTACTTCGACATATTCGGAGCTCAGGCCGATAAAGATTTCCAAGAATAAGTCAGGTTTTTGGAAAAGAGATGGTGGCGGATGAGCCCTTATCGGGCCAACGGCAGCGCTCATATCCCCGAAGCGGGATACTGACTTCGGTTTAAAACCGGCCCCTCGTCCTAGGGGTTTAAAAAAATGGAACTGGCCCTCCAGGTTGGGGGTTGTGCCGTCGGGGTAACTTCCTTACCACGTAAAAAAAATTTAGTTATGAGAGAGACACAAGCCTCGGATAATGGACCCCCTCATTTAATACCACGACCCGGAACGTACACGGACTATGATATAAGAGTATGCACCTGGAATGTACGTACACTGTACACTCCTGGTGCTATTCAAAAACTTGAATCTGTCCTCACGCGGTACAAGGCAGATATTACCGCGATCCAGGAGATACGATGGATAGGATCAGGTATGCAAAAACGGAAAAATTGCGACATTTATTACAGCTGCCACAAAAGACTGCACATGTTAGGATGCGGATTCGTCGTGGGAAATCGGCTACGCTCAATGATAATTGACTTTAAGCCGATCAGCGATCGCCTGGCTGTGATCCGCATCAAGGCTACATTTCAAAACATCAGCATAATATGTGCACACGCCCCTACCGACGAAGCTGAAGACTCTATCAAGGAGGAGTTTTATGACCTCCTGGACGGAGCCTACGGAGCCTGTCCGGAGTATGATGTCAAAATCATACTCGGGGACTTCAATGCCAAAATCGGTAAGGAAAACATCTTCGGCGGATTAGTTGGAAAGCACAGCCTCCACGACACGACAACAGACAACGGCTTCCGGCTAATCGATTTTGCAGCAGCTCGTAATACGGTGATAAGTAGCACTAGGTTTCCAAGACTACGAATACACACAGCAACCTGGCGCTCTCCAGATGGTCGAACCGCCAACCAAATCGACCACGTGCTAATAGATGCGAGGCACGCATCCAACATTCTGAATGTGCAAACGTTCAGAGGGGCAAACGTCGACTCTGACCATTTTCTTGTTGCAGCTAAGTTCAGAGCTCGACTATCCAATGAGAAGAAGCTGCAGACCGCCCAGAAAAAGAAATTCAACGTTGGAAGCCTTAGCACGTCTGGAGTAGCCAGAGCCTACAGGGAGCGCCTGAGTGAGAGACTCTCCGCTGTGCATTCACCATCCACAAACGCCAACAATCTGTGGAACCAGTATCGCGACATCATCAAAGGGGTAGCAGAGACCACCATAGGCTACCAGCCACCACCCAAAAAGAGCCCTTGGTATGATGATGAATGCGTACGCCGGAAAAAGGTGACAGAAAATGCACACTTGCAAGCGCTGCAACGCAAAACAAGGGCAGCGAGAGAAGAGTATCGAACCAGAAGAAGGGAGGAGAAGAAGATACTGCGTAAGAAGAAAAGGGCCCACGCAGCCTCCCAGCTCAAGGATATCGAAGAGTCCCGCGATAGGAACAACATCCGGATGTTTTTCAGGAAAGCCAAGCAACTGGCAGCTGGCTTCAAGCCCGGAACGCAGGCTCTTCGAAACAGTGAAGGAAACCTAGTCACCGAAGCACAGGGAATAGTAGATGTATTTAAGCAGCATTTCCAGCAGCTACTTAATGGGCAGGTAGAGAGAGTGATAGGGCAAGAAGAGAACCCGCATCCAGTCAATGAAGAATCCATTCCCCCTCCTAGTTTTGAAGAGGTCGGCTCAGCTATCAAAAAGCTGAAGAACAACAAGGCCGCCGGCTCTGATGGTCTACCAGCAGAGCTTTTCAAACATGGTGGTGATGCTTTGGTGGGGTGCATGCACCAAGTCATCAACCAAGTGTGGGTGGATGAAGTCATGCCCGATGACTGGACTATCAGCTCTATATGCCCCATCTTCAAGAAAGGCGATCCTATGTCTTGTAAGAACTACCGAGGCATATCCCTGCTTAATGTCGCATATAAGATCCTATCCAACGTACTGTGTGAACGTCTGAAGCCTTTCTGCAGCACACTAATCGGCACGTACCAGTGTGGCTTCCGGCCCGGCAGATCGACGATCGACCAAATTTTCACACTAAGGCAAATCCTGGAAAAGACCAACGAATTTCAAGTCGAGACTCACCATCTCTTCATCGACTTTAAAGCCGCATATGATAGCATTCATCGTCTTGAGCTCTACAAGGCGATGGCCGAATTCGGGATCCCGGCTAAACTGATCCAGCTGTGCCGCGTGACGCTGGATAACACGCGGTGCAACGTGCAATTCGGCAACAGTTCCTCTGAACTATTCCAAACATGCACCGGATTTCGGCAAGGGGATGCGCTATCATGTGACTTCTTCAATCTTGTGCTGGAACAGATAGTGCGCAGGGCAGGTGTAAACACGGAAGGCACTATCTTCAACAAATCTGTCCAGTTGCTGGGATACGCAGACGACATCGACATCATCGGTCGCTCCCAGCGCGCCGTGTTAGAGGCTTTTACGGCAATTGAAGAAGAGGCGAAACGTGTTGGCCTTGAAGTGAATGAGGACAAAACCAAATACATGTTGTCAACAAACAAAGAAGCATCTGTCCACCGCCTAGGACAAAACGTCACTGTTGGCAACAGTAACTTCGAAGTGGTTAAGGAGTTTACCTACCTCGGAGTAAATATCAACTCCACGAATGACAACTTAGTGGAGATTCGACGAAGACTTACCCTAGGAAACCGCTGCTACTTCGGTTTGGCGAAACAAATGGGGTCAAAACTCCTAACTCGAAAGACGAAATGTATGCTCTACAAAACTTTGATCCTGCCAGTTCTGCTGTATGGAGCCGAGTGCTGGACGATAAGCAGGAAAGCAGAGCAAATACTGAACACTTTCGAAAGAAAAATTCTTCGTCGGATATTCGGTCCCGTATGCGAGGAGGGCGAATGGAGGAGAAGATATAACCGCGAACTCTATGAGCTGTACCAGGATGTGGATGTAGTCCAAAAAGCCAAAACACGTCGACTACACTGGCTCGGCCACATCGAGCGAATGGACAATAATGCTCCAGCAAAGAGGATCTTCGAATCACAGCCCCCAGGTTCGAGAAGACAAGGAAGACCGAACCTCCGTTTTAAGGATCAAGCTATCGCGGATGCCAGAGCGCTTGGTCTAGATAACTGGAAGCAGCGTGCCCGGGATCGAAGAGAGTGGAAGGCTGCTGTGTCTCAGGCAGAGACTCTTCACGGGTCGGGAGCCCGTTAAGTAAGTAAGTAAGTAGACGTTCAACATTCTACAAGCACAACTTACCATGGAGTATGATTTCTCTGAAATAATTTTTGTTGAGTGGATAGATTTTAGTTGGGGTAGTCGTTCAACATTCTACAAGAACAACGAACCATGGAGTATGATTTCTCTGAAACCATGATAGATTTCAAATCGATCCTGACCAAGATGAGTCTGTGGTGTGAAATAATTTTTGTTGAGTGGATAGATTTTAGTTGGGGTAGCCGTTCAACATTCTACAAGAACAACTTACCATGGACTATGATTTCTCTGAAATAATTTTTGTTGAGTGGATAGATTTTAGTTGCGGTAGTCGTTCAACATTCTACAAGAACAACGAACCATGGACTATGATTTCTCTGAAACCATGATAGATTTCTCTGAAACCATGATAGATTTCAAATCGATCCTGAAAAAGATGAGTCTGTTGTGTGAAATAATTTTTGTTGAGTGGATAGATTTTAGTTGGGGTAGTCGTTCAACATTCTACAAGAACAACATACTATGGAGTATGATTTCTCTGAAATAATTTTAGTTGAGTGGATAGATTTTAGTTGGGATAGTCGTTCAACATTCTACAAGAACAACTTACCATGGAGTATGATTTCTCTGAAATAATTTTTGTTGAGTGGATAGATTTTAGTTGGGATAGTCGTTCAACATTCTACAAGAACAACGAACCATGGAGTATGATTTCTCTGAAACCATGATAGATTTCAAATCGATCCTGACCAAGATGAGTCTGTGGTGTGAAATAATTTTTGTTGAGCGGATAGATTTTAGTTAGGGGTAGTCGTTCAACATTCTACAAGAACAACGAACCATGGAGTAGGATTTCTCTGAAACCATGATAGATTTCAAATCGATCCTGACCAAGATGAGTCTGTGGTGTGAAATAATTTTTATTGAGTGGATAGATTTTAGTTAGGGGTAGTCGTTCAACATTCTACAAGAACAACTTACCATGGAGTATGATTTCTCTGAAATAATTTTTGTTGAGTGGATAGATTTTAGTTGGGGTAGTCGTTCAACATTCTACAAGAACAACGAACCATGGAGTATAATTTCTCTGAAATAATTTTTGTTGAGTGGATAGATTTTAGTTGGGATAGTCGTTCAACATTTTACAAGAACAACGAACCATGGAGTATGATTTCTCTGAAACCATGATAGATTTCAAATCGATCCTGACCAAGATGAGTCTGTGGTGTGAAATAATTTTTGTTGAGTGGATAGATTTTAGTTGGGGTAGTCGTTCAACATTCTACAAGAACAACGAACCATGGTGTATGATTTCTCTGAAACCATGATAGATTTCAAATCGATCCTGACCAAGATGAGTCTGTGGTGTGAAATAATTTTTGTTGAGTGGATAGATTTTAGTTGGGGTAGTCGTTCAACATTCTACAAGAACAACTTAATATGGAGTATGATTTCTCTGAAATAATTTTTGTTGAGTGGATAGATTTTAGTTGGGGTAGTCGTTCAACATTCTACAAGAACAACTTACCATGGACTATGATTTCTCTGAAACCATGATAGATTTCAAATCGATCCTGACTAAGATGAGTCTGTGGTGTGAAATAATTTTTGTTGAGTAGATAGATTTTAATTAGGGGTAGTCGTTCAACATTCTACAAGAACAACTTACAATTGACTATGATTTCTCTGAAATAATTTTGGTTGAGTGGATAGATTTTAGTTGGGGTAGTCGTTCAACATTCTACAAGAACAACGAACCATGGAGTATGATTTCTCTGAAATAATTTTTGTTGAGTGGATAGATTTTAGTTGGGGTAGTCGTTCAACATTCTACAAGAACAACGAAACATGGAGTATGATTTCTCTGAAACCATGATAGATTTCAAATCGATCCTGATCAAGATGAGTCTGTGGTGTGAAATAATTTTTGTTGAGTGGATAGATTTTAGTTGGGGTAGTCGTTCAACATTCTACAAGAACAACTTACCATGGAGTATGATTTCTCTGAAATAATTTTTGTTGAGTGGATAGATTTTAGTTGGGGTAGTCGTTCAACATTCTACAAGCACAACGAATCATGGAGTATGATTTCTCTGAAATAATTTTTGTTGAGTGGATAGATTTTAGTTGGGATAGTCGTTCAACATTCTACAAGAACAACGAACCATGGAGTATGATTTGTCTGCAACCATGATAGATTTCAAATCGATCCTGACCAAGATGAGTCTGTGGTGTGAAATAATTTTTGTTGAGTGGATAGATTTTAGTTGGGGTAGTCGATCAACATTCTACAAGAACAACGAACCATGGAGTATGATTTCTCTGCAACCATGATAGATTTCAAATCGATCCTGACCAAGATGAGTCTGTGGTGTGAAATAATTTTTGTTGAGTGGATAGATTTTAGTTAGGGGTAGTCGTTCAACATTCTACAAGAACAACTTACCATGGACTATGATTTCTCTGAAACCATGATAGATTTCAAATCGATCCTGACCAAGATGAGTCTGTGGTGTGAAATAATTTTTGTTGAGTGGATAGATTTTAGTTAGGGGTAGTCGTTCAACATTCTACAAGAACAACTTACCATGGACTATGATTTCTCTGAAACCATGATAGATTTCAAATCGATCCTGACCAAGATGAGTCTGTGGTGTGAAATAATTTTTGTTGAGTGGATAGATTTTAGTTAGGGGTAGTCGTTCAACATTCTACAAGAACAACGAACCATGGAGTATGATTTCTCTGAAATAATTTTTGTTGAGTGGATAGATTTTAGTTGGGGTAGTCGTTCAACATTCTACAAGAACAACTTACCATGGACTATGATTTCTCTGAAATAATTTTTGTTGAGTGGATAGATTTTAGTTGGGGTAGTCGTTCAACATTCTACAAGAACAACTTACCATGGACTATGATTTATCTGAAATAATTTTTGTTGAGTGGATAGATTTTAGTTAGGGGTAGTCGTTCAACATTCTACAAGAACAACTTACCATGGAGTATGATTTCTCTGAAATAATTTTTGTTGAGTGGATAGATTTTAGTTGGGGTAGTCGTTCAACATTCTACAAGAACAACGAACCATGGAGTATGATTTCTCTGCAACCATGATAGATTTCAAATCGATCCTGACCAAGATGAGTCTGTGGTGTGAAATAATTTTTGTTGAGTGGATAGATTTTAGTTGGGATAGTCGTTCAACATTCTACAAGAACAACTTACCATGGAGTATGATTTCTCTGAAACCATGATAGATTTCAAATCGATCCTGACCAAGATGAGTCTGTGGTGTGAAATAATTTTTGTTGAGTGGATAGATTTTAATTGGGGTAGTCGTTCAACATTCTACAAGAACAACGAACCATGGAGTATGATTTCTCTGCAACCATGATAGATTTCAAATCGATCCTGACCAAGATGAGTCTGTGGTGTGAAATAATTTTTGTTGAGTGGATAGATTTTTGTTAGGGTTAGTCGTTCAACATTCTACAAGAACAACTTACCATGGACTATGATTTCTCTGCAATAATTTTTGTTGAGTGGATAGATTTTAGTTGGGGTAGTCATTCAACATTCTACAAGAACAACGAACCATGGAGTATGATTTCTCTGAAACCATGATAGATTTCAAATCGATCCTGACCAAGATGAGTCTGTGGTGTGAAATAATTTTTGTTGAGTGGATAGATTTTAGTTGGGGTAGTCGTTCAACATTCTACAAGAACAACGAACCATGGAGTATGATTTCTCTGAAACCATGATAGATTTCAAATCGATCCTGACCAAGATGAGTCTGTGGTGTGAAATAATTTTTGTTGAGTGGATAGATTTTAGTTATATGTAGTCGTTCAACATTCTACAAGAACAACGAACCATGGAGTATGATTTCTCTGAAATAATTTTTGTTGAGTGGATAGATTTTAGTTGGGATAGTCGTTCAACATTCTACAAGAACAACTTACCATGAACTATGATTTCTCTGTAATAATTTTTGTTGAGTGGATAGATTTTAGTTGGGATAGTCGTTCAACATTCTACAAGAACAACTTACCATGGACTATGATTTATCTGAAATAATTTTTGTTAAGTGGATAGATTTTAGTTGGGGTAGTCGTTCAACATTCTACAAGAACAACGAACCATGGAGTATGATTTCTCTGAAATAATTTTTGTTGAGTGGATAGATTTTAGTTGGGGTAGTCGTTCAACATTCTACAAGAACAACGAACCATGGAGTATGATTTCTCTGAAAAAATGATAGATTTCAAATCGATCCTGACCAAGATGAGTCTGTGGTGTGAAATAATTTTTGTTGAGTGGATAGATTTTAGTTGGGATAGTCGTTCAACATTTTACAAGAACAACGAACCATGGAAAATGATTTCTCTGAAACCATGATAGATTTCAAATTGATCCTGACCAAGATGAATCTGTGGTGTGAAATAATTTTTGTTGAGTGGATAGATTTTAGTTAGGGGTAGTCGTTCAACATTCTACAAGAACAACTTACCATGGAGTATGATTTCTCTGAAATAATTTTTGTTGAGTGGATAGATTTTAGTTGGGATAGTCGTTCAACATTCTACAAGAACAGCGAAACATGGAGTATGATTTCTCTGCAACCATGATAGATTTCAAATCGATCCTGACCAAGATGAGTCTGTGGTTTGAAATAATTTTTGTTGAGTGGATAGATTTTAGTTGGGGTAGTCGTTCAACATTCTACAAGAACAACGAACCATGGAGTATGATTTCTCTGAAACCATGATAGATTTCAAATCGATCCTGATCAAGATGAGTCTGTGGTGTGAAATAATTTTTGTTGAGTGGATAGATTTTAGTTGGGGTAGTCGTTCAACATTCTACAAGAACAACTTACCATGGAGTATGATTTCTCTGAAATAATTTTTGTTGAGTGGATAGATTTTAGTTGGGGTAGTCGTTCAACATTCTACAAGCACAACGAATCATGGAGTATGATTTCTCTGAAATAATTTTTGTTGAGTGGATAGATTTTAGTTGGGGTAGTCGTTCAACATTCTACAAGAACAACGAACCATGGAGTATGATTTGTCTGCAACCATGATAGATTTCAAATCGATCCTGACCAAGATGAGTCTGTGGTGTGAAATAATTTTTGTTGAGTGGATAGATTTTAGTTGGGGTAGTCGATCAACATTCTACAAGAACAACGAACCATGGAGTATGATTTCTCTGCAACCATGATAGATTTCAAATCGATCCTGACCAAGATGAGTCTGTGGTGTGAAATAATTTTTGTTGAGTGGATAGATTTTAGTTAGGGGTAGTCGTTCAACATTCTACAAGAACAACTTACCATGGACTATGATTTCTCTGAAACCATGATAGATTTCAAATCGATCCTGACCAAGATGAGTCTGTGGTGTGAAATAATTTTTGTTGAGTGGATAGATTTTAGTTAGGGGTAGTCGTTCAACATTCTACAAGAACAACTTACCATGGACTATGATTTCTCTGAAACCATGATAGATTTCAAATCGATCCTGACCAAGATGAGTCTGTGGTGTGAAATAATTTTTGTTGAGTGGATAGATTTTAGTTAGGGGTAGTCGTTCAACATTCTACAAGAACAACGAACCATGGAGTATGATTTCTCTGAAATAATTTTTGTTGAGTGGATAGATTTTAGTTGGGGTAGTCGTTCAACATTCTACAAGAACAACTTACCATGGACTATGACTTATCTGAAATAATTTTTGTTGAGTGGATAGATTTTAGTTAGGGGTAGTCGTTCAACATTCTACAAGAACAACTTACCATGGAGTATGATTTCTCTGAAATAATTTTTGTTGAGTGGATAGATTTTAGTTGGGGTAGTCGTTCAACATTCTACAAGAACAACGAACCATGGAGTATGATTTCTCTGCAACCATGATAGATTTCAAATCGATCCTGACCAAGATGAGTCTGTGGTGTGAAATAATTTTTGTTGAGTGGATAGATTTTAGTTGGGATAGTCGTTCAACATTCTACAAGAACAACTTACCATGGAGTATGATTTCTCTGAAACCATGATAGATTTCAAATCGATCCTGACCAAGATGAGTCTGTGGTGTGAAATAATTTTTGTTGAGTGGATAGATTTTAATTGGGGTAGTCGTTCAACATTCTACAAGAACAACGAACCATGGAGTATGATTTCTCTGCAACCATGATAGATTTCAAATCGATCCTGACCAAGATGAGTCTGTGGTGTGAAATAATTTTTGTTGAGTGGATAGACTTTAGTTAGGGTTAGTCGTTCAACATTCTACAAGAACAACTTACCATGGACTATGATTTCTCTGCAATAATTTTTGTTGAGTGGATAGATTTTAGTTGGGGTAGTCGTTCAACATTCTACAATAACAACGAACCATGGAGTATGATTTCTCTGCAACCATGATAGATTTCAAATCGATCCTGACCAAGATGAGTCTGTGGTGTGAAATAATTTTTGTTGAGTGGATAGATTTTAGTTGGGGTAGTCGTTCAACATTCTACAAGAACAGCGAACCATGGAGTATGATTTCTCTGAAACCATGATAGATTTCAAATCGATCCTGACCAAGATGAGTCTGTGGTGTGAAATAATTTTTGTTGAGTGGATAGATTTTAGTTATATGTAGTCGTTCAACATTCTACAAGAACAACTTACCATGGAGTATGATTTCTCTGAAATAATTTTTGTTGAGTGGATAGATTTTAGTTGGGATAGTCGTTCAACATTCTACAAGAACAACTTACCATGAACTATGATTTCTCTGTAATAATTTTTGTTGAGTGGATAGATTTTAGTTGGGATAGTCGTTCAACATTCTACAAGAACAACTTACCATGGACTATGATTTATCTGAAATAATTTTTGTTAAGTGGATAGATTTTAGTTGGGGTAGTCGTTCAACATTCTACAAGAACAACGAACCATGGAGTATGATTTCTCTGAAATAATTTTTGTTGAGTGGATAGATTTTAGTTGGGGTAGTCGTTCAACATTCTACAAGAACAACGAACCATGGAGTATGATTTCTCTGAAAAAATGATAGATTTCAAATCGATCCTGACCAAGATGAGTCTGTGGTGTGAAATAATTTTTGTTGAGTGGATAGATTTTAGTTGGGATAGTCGTTCAACATTTTACAAGAACAACGAACCATGGAAAATGATTTCTCTGAAACCATGATAGATTTCAAATTGATCCTGACCAAGATGAATCTGTGGTGTGAAATAATTTTTGTTGAGTGGATAGATTTTAGTTAGGGGTAGTCGTTCAACATTCTACAAGAACAACTTACCATGGAGTATGATTTCTCTGAAATAATTTTTGTTGAGTGGATAGATTTTAGTTGGGATAGTCGTTCAACATTCTACAAGAACAGCGAAACATGGAGTATGATTTCTCTGCAACCATGATAGATTTCAAATCGATCCTGACCAAGATGAGTCTGTGGTTTGAAATAATTTGTGTTGAGTGGATAGATTTTAGTTGGGGTAGTCGTTCAACATTCTACAAGAACAACGAACCATGGAGTATGATTTCTCTGCAACCATGATAGATTTCAAATCGATCCTGACCAAGATGAGTTCGTGGTGTGAAATAATTTTTGTTGAGTGGATAGATTTTAGTTAGGGGTAGTCGTTCAACATTCTACAAGAACAACGAACCATGGAGTATGATTTCTCTGAAACCATGATAGATTTCAAATCGATCCTGACCAAGATGAGTCTGTGGTGTGAAATAATTTTTGTTGAGTGGATAGATTTTAGTTAGGGGTAGTCGTTCAACATTCTACAAGAACAACGAACCATGGAGTATGATTTCTCTGAAACCATGATAGATTTCAAATCGATCCTGACAAAGATGAGTCTGTGGTGTGAAATAATTTTTGTTGAGTGGATAGGTTTTAGTTAGGGGTAGTCGTTCAACATTCTACAAGAACAACGAACCATGGAGTATGATTTCTCTGAAATAATTTTTGTTGAGTGGATAGATTTTAGTTGGGGTAGTCGTTCAACATTCTACAAGAACAACGAACCATGGAGTATGATTTCTCTGAAATAATTTTTGTTGAGTGGATAGATTTTAGTTGGGATAGTCGTTCAACATTCTACAAGAACAACGAAACATGGAGTATGATTTCTCTGCAACCATGATAGATTTCAAATCGATCCTGACCAAGATGAGTCTGTGGTGTGAAATAATTTTTGTTGAGTGGATAGATTTTAGTTAGGGGTAGTCGTTCAACATTCTACAAGAACAACTTACCATGGAGTATGATTTCTCTGAAACCATGATAGATTTCAAATCGATCCTGACCAAGATGAGTCTGTGGTGTGAAATAATTTTTGTTGAGTGGATAGATTTTAGTTGGGATAGTCGTTCAACATTCTACAAGAACAACGAAACATGGAGGATGATTTCTCTGCAACCATGATAGATTTCAAATCGATCCTGACCAAGATGAGTCTGTGGTGTGAAATAATTTTTGTTGAGTGGATAGATTTTAGTTTTGATAGTCGTTCAACATTCTACAAGAACAACTTACCATGGAGTATGATTTCTCTGAAATAATTTTTGTTGAGTGGATAGATTTTAGTTGGGGTAGTCGTTCAACATTCTACAAGAACAACGAACCATGGAGTATGATTTCTCTGAAATAATTTTTGTTGAGTGGATAGATTTTAGTTGGGATAGTCGTTCAACATTCTACAAGAACAACGAACCATGGACTATGATTTCTCTGAAACCATGATAGATTTCAAATCGATCCTGACCAAGATGAGTCTGTGGTGTGAAATAATTTTTGTTGAGTGGATAGATTTTAGTTACGGGTAGTCGTTCAACATTCTACAAGAACAACGAACCATGGAGTATGATTTCTCTGCAACCATGATAGATTTCAAATCGATCCTGACCAAGATGAGTCTGTGGTGTGAAATAATTTTTGTTGAGTGGATAGATTTTAGTTACGGGTAGTCGTTCAACATTCTACAAGAACAACTTACCATGGAGTATGATTTCTCTGAAATAATTTTTGTTGAGTGGATAGATTTTAGTTGGGGTAGTCGTGCAACATTCTACAAGAACAACGAACCATGGAGTATGATTTCTCTGAAATAATTTTTGTTGAGTGGATAGATTTTAGTTGGGATAGTCGTTCAACATTCTACAAGACCAATGAAACATGGAGTATGATTTCTCTGCAACCATGATAGATTTCAAATCGATCCTGACCAAGATGAGTCTGTGGTGTGAAATAATTTTTGTTGAGTGGATAGATTTTAGTTGGGGTAGTCGTTCAACATTCTACAAGAACAACGAACCATGGAGTATGATTTCTCTGCAACCATGATAGATTTCAAATCGATCCTGACCAAGATGAGTCTGTGGTGTGAAATAATTTTTGTTGAGTGGATAGATTTTAGTTGGGGTAGTCGTTCAACATTCTACAAGAACAACTTACCATGGAGTATGATTTCTCTGAAATAATTTTTGTTGAGTGGATAGATTTTAGTTGGGATAGTCGTTCAACATTCTACAAGACCAATGAAACACGGAGTATGATTTCTCTGCAACCATGATAGATTTCAAATCGATCCTGACCAAGATGAGTCTGTGGTGTGAAATAATTTTTGTTGAGTGGATAGATTTTAGTTGGGGTAGTCGTTCAACATTCTACAAGAACAACGAACCATGGAGTATGATTTCTCTGCAACCATGATAGATTTCAAATCGATCCTGACCAAGATGAGTCTGTGGTGTGAAATAATTTTTGTTGAGTGGATAGATTTTAGTTAGTCGTTGAACATTCTACAAGAACAACGAATCATGGAGTATGATTTCTCTGAAATAATTTTTGTTGAGTGGATAGATTTTAGTTAGGGGTAGTCGTTCAACATTCTACCAGAACAACGAACCATGGAGTATGATTTCTCTGCAACCATGATAGATTTCAAATCGATCCTGACCAAGATGAGTCTGTGGTGTGAAATAATTTTTGTTGAGTGGATAGATTTTAGTTAGGGGTAGTCGTTCAACATTCTACAAGAACAACTTACCATGGACTATGATTTCTCTGAAACCATGATAGATTTCAAATCGATCCTGACCAAGATGAGTCTGTGGTGTGAAATAATTTTTGTTGAGTAGATAGATTTTACTTGGGATAGTCGTTCAACATTCTACAAGAACAACTTACCATGGAGTATGATTTCTCTGAAATAATTTTTGTTGAGTGGATAGATTTTAGTTGGGGTAGTCGTTCAACATTCTACAAGCACAACGAACCATGGAGTATGATTTCTCTGAAATAATTTTTGTTGAGTGGATAGATTTTAGTTGGGATAGTCGTTCAACATTCTACAAGAACAACGAACCATGGAGTATGATTTCTCTGAAACCATGATAGATTTCAAATCGATCCTGACCAAGATGAGTCTGTGGTGTGAAATAATTTTTGTTGAGTGGATAGATTTTAGTTAGGGGTAGTCGTTCAACATTCTACAAGAACAACTTACCATGGAGTATGATTTCTCTGAAATAATTTTTGTTGAGTGAATAGATTTTAGTTGGGGTAGTCGTTCAACATTCTACAAGAACAACGAACCATGGACTATGATTTCTCTGAAACCATGATAGATTTCAAATCGATCCTGACCAAGATGAGTCTGTGGTGTGAAATAATTTTTGTTGAGTGGATAGATTTTAGTTGGGGTAGTCGTTCAACATTCTACAAGAACAACGAAACATGGAGTATGATTTCTCTGAAATAATTTTTGTTGAGTGGATAGATTTTAGTTGGGATAGTCGTTCAACATTCTACAAGAACAACG
Organism: Xylota sylvarum; assembly: GCA_905220385.1. Classification (NCBI taxonomy): domain Eukaryota; kingdom Metazoa; phylum Arthropoda; class Insecta; order Diptera; family Syrphidae; genus Xylota; species Xylota sylvarum. The sequence continues at coordinate 1,151,518 of CAJMZQ010000063.1, read as the reverse complement.
AACCATGGAGTATGATTTCTCTGAAACCATGATAGATTTCAAATCGATCCTGACCAAGATGAGTCTGTGGTGTGAAATAATTTTTGTTGAGTGGATAGATTTTAGTTGGGGTAGTCGTTCAACATTCTACAAGAACAACTTACCATGGAGTATGATTTCTCTGAAATAATTTTTGTTGAGTGGATAGATTTTAGTTGGGGTAGTCGTTCAACATTCTACAAGAACAACGAACCATGGACTATGATTTCTCTGAAACCATGATAGATTTCAAGTCGATCCTGACCAAGATGAGTCTGTGGTGTGAAATAATTTTTGTTGAGTGGATAGATTTTAGTTGGGGTAGTCGTTCAACATTCTACAAGAACAACTTACCATGGAGTATGATTTCTCTGAAACCATGATAGATTTCAAATCGATCCTGACCAAGTTGAGTCTGTGGTGTGAAATAATTTTTGTTGCGTGGATAGATTTTAGTTAGGGGTAGTCGTTCAACATTCTACAAGAACAACGAACCATGGAGTATGATTTCTCTGAAACCATGATAGATTTCAAATCGATCCTGACCAAGATGAGTCTGTGGTGTGAAATAATTTTTGTTGAGTGGATAGATTTTAGTTAGGGGTAGTCGTTCAACATTCTACAAGAACAACTTACCATGGAGTATGATTTCTCTGAAATAATTTTTGTTGAGTGGATAGATTTTAGTTGGGGTAGTCGTTCAACATTCTACAAGAACAACGAACCATGGAGTATGATTTCTCTGAAATAATTTTTGTTGAGTGGATAGATTTTAGTTGGGATAGTCGTTTAACATTCTACAAGAACAACGAAACATGGAGTATGATTTCTCTGAAACCATGATAGATTTCAAATCGATCCTGACCAAGATGAGTCTGTGGTGTGAAATAATTTTTGTTGAGTGGATAGATTTTAGTTGGGGTAGTCGTTCAACATTCTACAAGAACAACTTACCATGGACTATGATTTCTCTGAAACCATGATAGATTTCAAATCGATCCTGACCAAGATGAGTCTGTGGTGTGAAATAATTTTTGTTGAGTGGATAGATTTTAGTTGGGATAGTCGTTCAACATTCTACAAGAACAACTTACCATGGAGTATGATTTCTCTGAAATAATTTTTGTTGAGTGGATAGATTTTAGTTGGGATAGTCGTTCAAGATTCTACAAGAACAACGAAACATGGAGTATGATTTCTCTGAAACCATGATAGATTTCAAATCGATCCTGACCAAGATGAGTCTGTTTTGTGAAATAATTTTTGTTGAGTGGATAGATTTTAGTTGGGGTAGTCGTTCAACATTCTACAAGAACAACTTACCATGGACTATGATTCCTCTGAAACCATGATAGATTTCAAATCGATCCTGACCAAGATGAGTCTGTGGTGTGAAATAATTTTTGTTGAGTGGATAGATTTTAGTTGGGATAGTCGTTCAACATTCTACAAGAACAACGAGCCATGGAGTATGATTTCTCTGAAACCATGATAGATTTCAAATCGATCCTGACCAAGATGAGTCTGTGGTGTGAAATAATTTTTGTTGAGTGGATAGATTTTAGTTAGGGGTAGTCGTTCAACATTCTACAAGAACAACTTACCATGGACTATGATTTCTCTGAAATAATTTTGGTTGAGTGGATAGATTTTAGTTGGGGTAGTCGTTCAACATTCTACAACAACAACTTACCATGGACTATGATTTCTCTGAAATAATTTTGGTTGAGTGGATAGATTTTAGTTGGGGTAGTCGTTCAACATTCTACAAGAACAACGAAACATGGAGTATGATTTCTCTGAAATAATTTTTGTTGAGTGGATAGATTTTAGTTGGGATAGTCGTTCAACATTCTACAAGAACAACGAAACATGGAGTATGATTTCTCTGAAACCATGATAGATTTCAAATCGATCCTGACCAAGATGAGTCTGTGGTGTTAAATAATTTTTGTTGAGTGGATAGATTTTAGTTGGGGTAGTCGTTCAACATTCTACAAGAACAACGAACCATGGAGTATGATTTCTCTGAAACCATGATAGATTTCAAATCGATCCTGACCAAGATGAGTCTGTGGTGTGAAATAATTTTTGTTGAGTGGATAGATTTTAGTTGGGGTAGTCGTTCAACATTCTACAAGAACAACTTACCATGGACTATGATTTCTCTGAAACCATGATAGATTTCAAATCGATCCTGACCAAGATGAGTCTGTGGTGTGAAATAATTTTTGTTGAGTGGATAGATTTTAGTTGGGATAGTCGTTCAACATTCTAAAAGAACAACGAGCCATGGAGTATGATTTCTCTGAAACCATGATAGATTTCAAATCGATCCTGACCAAGATGAGTCTGTGGTGTGAAATAATTTTTGTTGAGTGGATAGATTTTAGTTAGGGGTAGTCGTTCAACTTTCTACAAGAACAACTTACCATGGACTATGATTTCTCTGAAATAATTTTGGTTGAGTGGATAGATTTTAGTTGGGGTAGTCGTTCAACATTCTACAAGAACAAGTTACCATGGACTATGATTTCTCTGAAATAATTTTGGTTGAGTGGATAGATTTTAGTTGGGGTAGTCGTTCAACATTCTACAAGAACAACGAACCATGGAGTATGATTTCTCTGAAATAATTTTTGTTGAGTGGATAGATTTTAGTTGGGGTAGTCGTTCAACATTCTACAAGAACAACGAAACATGGAGTATGATTTCTCTGAAACCATGATAGATTTCAAATCGATCCTGACCAAGATGAGTCTGTGGTGTGAAATAATTTTTGTTGAGTGGATAGATTTTAGTTGGGGTAGTCGTTCAACATTCTACAAGAACAACTTACCATGGACTATGATTTCCCTGAAACCATGATAGATTTCAAATCGATCCTGACCAAGATGAGTCTGTGGTGTGAAATAATTTTTATTGAGTGGATAGATTTTATTTGGGATAGTCGTTCAACATTCTACAAGAACAACGAGCCATGGAGTATGATTTCTCTGAAACCATGATAGATTTCAAATCGATCCTGACCAAGATGAGTCTATGGTGTGAAATAATTTTTGTTGAGTGGATAGATTTTAGTTAATGGTAGTCGTTCAACATTCTACAAGAACAACGAAACATGGAGTATGATTTCTCTGAAACCATGATAGATTTCAAATCGATCCTGACCAAGATGAGTCTGTGGTGTGAAATAATTTTTGTTGAGTGGGTAGATTTTAGTTAGGGGTAGTCGTTCAACATTCTACAAGAACAACTTACCATGGAGTATGATTTCTCTGAAATAATTTTTGTTGAGTGGATAGATTTTAGTTGGGGTAGTCGTTCAACATTCTACAAGCACAACGAACCATGGAGTATGATTTCTCTGAAATAATTTTTGTTGAGTGGATAGATTTTAGTTGGGATAGTCGTTCAACATTCTACAAGATCAACGAACCATGGAGTATGATTTCTCTGCAACCATGATAGATTTCAAATCGATCCTGACCAAGATGAGTCTGTGGTGTGAAATAATTTTTGTTGAGTGGATAGATTTTAGTTGGGGTAGTCGTTCAACATTCTACAAGAACAACTTACCATGGAGTATGATTTCTCTGAAACCATGATAGATTTCAAATCGATCCTGACCAAGATGAGTCTGTGGTGTGAAATAATTTTTGTTGAGTGGATAGATTTTAGTTGAGGTAGTCGTTCAACATTCTACAAGAACAACGAACCATGGAGTATGATTGCTCTGCAACCATGATAGATTTCAAATCGATCCTGACCAAGATGAGTCTGTATTGTGAAATAATTTTTGTTGAGTGGATAGATTTTAGTTAGGGGTAGTCGTTCAACATTCTACAAGAACAACTTACCATGGACAATGATTTCTCTGCAATAATTTTTGTTGAGTGGATAGATTTTAGTTGGGGTAGTCGTTCAACATTCTACAAGAACAACGAACCATGGAGTATGATTTCTCTGAAACCATGATAGATTTCAAATCGATCCTGACCAAGATGAGTCTGTGGTGTGAAATAATTTTTGTTGAGTGGATAGATTTTAGTTGGGGTAGTTGTTCAACATTCTACAAGAACAACTTACCATGGACTATGATTTCTCTGAAACCATGATAGATTTCAAATCGATCCTGACCAAGATGAGTCTGTGGTGTGAAATAATTTTTGTTGAGTGGATAGATTTTAGTTGGGGTAGTCGTTCAACATTCTACAAGAACAACTTACCATGGACTATGATTTATCTGAAATAATTTTTGTTAAGTGGATAGATTTTAGTTGGGGTAGTCGTTCAACATTCTACAAGAACAACGAACCATGGAGTATGATTTCTCTGAAATAATTTTTGTTGAGTGGATAGATTTTAGTTGGGGTAGTCGTTCAACATTCTACAAGAACAACGAACCATGGAGTATGATTTCTCTGCAAACATGATAGATTTCAAATCGATCCTGACCAAGATGAGTCTGTGGTGTGAAATAATTTTTGTTGAGTGGATATTTTTTAGTTCGGGTAGTCGTTCAACATTCTACAAGAACAACGAATCATGGAGTATGATTTCTCTGAAATAATTTTTGTTGAGTGGATAGATTTTAGTTGGGGTAGTCGTTCAACATTCTACAAGAACAACGAACCATGGAGTATGATTTCTCTGCAAACATGATAGATTTCAAATCGATCCTGACCAAGATGAGTCTGTGGTGTGAAATAATTTTTGTTGAGTGGATAGATTTTAGTTGGGATAGTCGTTCAACATTTTACAAGAACAACGAACCATGGAAAATGATTTCTCTGAAACCATGATAGATTTCAAATCGATCCTGACCAAGATGAGTCTGTGGTGTGAAATAATTTTTGTTGAGTGGATAGATTTTAGTTGGGATAGTCGTTCAACATTTTACAAGAACAACGAACCATGGAGTATGATTTCTCTGCAACCATGATAGATTTCAAATCGATCCTGACCAAGATGAGTCTGTGGTGTGAAATAATTTTTGTTGAGTGGATAGATTTTATTTAGGGGTAGTCGTTCAACATTCTACAAGAACAACTTACCATGGAGTATGATTTCTCTGAAATAATTTTTGTTGAGTGGATAGATTTTAGTTGGGATAGTCGTTCAACATTCTACAAGAACAACGAAACATGGAGTATGATTTCTCTGCAACCATGATAGATTTCAAATCGATCCTGACCAAGATGAGTCTGTGGTGTGAAATAATTTTTGTTGAGTGGATAGATTTTAGTTGGGGTAGTCGTTCAACATTCTACAAGAACAACGAACCATGGAGTATGATTTCTCTGAAACCATGATAGATTTCAAATCGATCCTGACCAAGATGAGTCTGTGGTGTGAAATAATTTTTGTTGAGTGGATAGATTTTAGTTGGGATAGTCGTTCAACATTTTACAAGAACAACGAACCATGGAAAATGATTTCTCTGAAACCATGATAGATTTCAAATCGATCCTGACCAAGATGAGTCTGTGGTGTGAAATAATTTTTGTTGAGTGGATAGATTTTAGTTGGGATAGTCGTTCAACATTCTACAAGAACAACTTACCATTGAGTATGATTTCTCTGAAACCATGATAGATTTCAAATCGATCCTGACCAAGATGAGTCTGTGGTGTGAAATAATTTTTGTTGAGTGGATAGATTTTAGTTGGGGTAGTCGTTCAACATTCTACAAGAACAACTTACCATGGAGTATGATTTCTCTGAAATAATTTTTGTTGAGTGGATAGATTTTAGTTGGGATAGTCGTTCAACATTCTACAAGAACAACGAAACATGGAGTATGATTTCTCTGCAACCATGATAGATTTCAAATCGATCCTGACCAAGATGAGTCTGTGGTGTGAAATAATTTTTGTTGAGTGGATAGATTTTAGTTGGGGTAGTCGTTCAACATTCTACAAGAACAACGAACCATGGAGTATGATTTCTCTGAAACCATGATAGATCTCAAATCGATCCTGACCAAGATGAGTCTGTGGTGTGAAATAATTTTTGTTGAATGGATAGATTTTAGTTGGGATAGTCGTTCAACATTCTACAAGAACAACGAGCTATGGAGTATGATTTCTCTGAAACCATGATAGATTTCAAATCGATCCTGACCAAGATGAGTCTGTGGTGTGAAATAATTTTTGTTGAGTGGATAGATTTTAGTTTTGATAGTCGTTCAACATTCTACAAGAACAACTTACCATGGACTATGATTTCTCTGAAATAATTTTGGTTGAGTGGATAGATTTTAGTTGGGGTAGTCGTTCAACATTCTACAAGAACAACTTACCTTGGACTATGATTTCTCTGAAATAATTTTGGTTGAGTGGATAGATTTTAGTTGGGGTAGTCGTTCAACATTCTACAAGAACAACGAACCATGGAGTATGATTTCTCTGAAATAATTTTTGTTGAGTGGATAGATTTTAGTTGGGGTAGTCGTTCAACATTCTACAAGAACAACGAACCATGGAGTATGATTTCTCTGAAACCATGATAGATTTCAAATCGATCCTGACCAAGATGAGTCTGTGGTGTGAACTAATTTTTGTTGAGTGGATAGATTTTAGTTGGGATAGTCGTTAAACATTCTACAAGAACAACGAACCATGGAGTATGATTTCTCTGAAACCATGATAGATTTCAAATCGATCCTGACCAAGATGAGTCTGTGGTGTGAAATAATTTTTGTTGAGTGGATAGATTTTAGTTGGGGTAGTCGTTCAACATTCTACAAGAACAACGAAACATGGAGTATGATTTCTCTGAAACCATGATAGATTTCAAATCGATCCTGACCAAGATGAGTCTGTGGTGTGAAATAATTTTTGTTGAGTGGGTAGATTTTAGTTAGGGGTAGTCGTTCAACATTCTACAAGAACAACTTACCATGGAGTATGATTTCTCTGAAATAATTTTTGTTGAGTGGATAGATTTTAGTTGGGGTAGTCGTTCAACATTCTACAAGCACAACGAACCATGGAGTATGATTTCTCTGAAATAATTTTTGTTGAGTGGATAGATTTTAGTTGGGGTAGTCGTTCAACATTCTACAAGAACAACTTACCATGGAGTATGATTTCTCTGAAATAATTTTTGTTGAGTGGATAGATTTTAGTTGGGGTAGTCGTTCAACATTCTACAAGCACAACGAACCATGGAGTATGATTTGTCTGAAATAATTTTTGTTGAGTGGATAGATTTTAGTTGGGATAGTCGTTCAACATTCTACAAGATCAACGAACCATGGAGTATGATTTCTCTGAAACCATGATAGATTTCAAATCGATCCTGACCAAGATGAGTCTGTGGTGTGAAATAATTTTTGTTGAGTGGGTAGATTTTAGTTAGGGGTAGTCGTTCAACATTCTACAAGAACAACTTACCATGGAGTATGATTTCTCTGAAATAATTTTTGTTGAGTGGATAGATTTTAGTTGGGGTAGTCGTTCAACATTCTACAAGAACAACGAACCATGGAGTATGATTTCTCTGAAACCATGATAGATTTCAAATCGATCCTGACCAAGATGAGTCTGTGGTGTGAAATAATTTTTGTTGAGTGGGTAGATTTTAGTTAGGGGTAGTCGTTCAACATTCTACAAGAACAACTTACCATGGAGTATGATTTCTCTGAAATAATTTTTGTTGAGTGGATAGATTTTAGTTGGGGTAGTCGTTCAACATTCTACAAGCACAACGAATCATGGAGTATGATTTGTCTGAAATAATTTTTGTTGAGTGGATAGATTTTAGTTGGGATAGTCGTTCAACATTCTACAAGATCAACGAACCATGGAGTATGATTTCTCTGCAACCATGATAGATTTCAAATCGATCCTGACCAAGATGAGTCTGTGGTGTGAAATAATTTTTGTTGAGTGGATAGATTTTAGTTGGGGTAGTCGTTCAACATTCTACAAGAACAACTTACCATGGACTATGATTTCTCTGAAACCATGATAGATTTCAAATCGATCCTGACCAAGATGAGTCTGTGGTGTGAAATAATTTTTATTGAGTGGATAGATTTTAGTTGGGATAGTCGTTCAACATTCTACAAGAACAACGAGCCATGGAGTATGATTTCTCTGAAACCATGATAGATTTCAAATCGATCCTGACCAAGATGAGTCTGTGGTGTGAAATAATTTTTGTTGAGTGGATAGATTTTAGTTAGGGGTAGTCGTTCAACATTCTACAAGAACAACTTACCATGGAGTATGATTTCTCTGAAACCATGATAGATTTCAAATCGATCCTGACCAAGATGAGTCTGTGGTGTGAAATAATTTTTGTTGAGTGGGTAGATTTTAGTTAGGGGTAGTCGTTCAACATTCTACAAGAACAACTTACCATGGAGTATGATTTCTCTGAAATAATTTTTGTTGAGTGGATAGATTTTAGTTGGGATAGTCGTTCAACTTTCTACAAGATCAACGAACCATGGAGTATGATTTCTCTGCAACCATGATAGATTTCAAATCGATCCTGACCAAGATGAGTCTGTGGTGTGAAATAATTTTTGTTGAGTGGATAGATTTTAGTTAGCGGTAGTCGTTCAACATTCTACAAGAACAACTTACCATGGACTATGCTTTCTCTGCAATAATTTTTGTTGAGTGGATAGATTTTAGTTGGGGTAGTCGTTCAACATTCTACAAGAACAACTTGCCATGGAGTATGATTTCTCTGAAACCATGATAGATTTCAAATCGATCCTGACCAAGATGAGTCTGTGGTGTGAAAAAATTTTTGTTGAGTGGATAGATTTTAGTTGGGGTAGTCGTTCAACATTCTACAAGAACAACTTACCATGGACTATGATTTCTCTGCAACCATGATAGATTTCAAATCGATCCTGACCAAGATGAGTCTGTGGTGTGAAATAATTTTTGTTGAGTGGATAGATTTTAGTTAAGGGTAGTCGTTCAACATTCTACAAGAACAACTTACCATGGACTATGATTTCTCTGCAATAATTTTTGTTGAGTGGATAGATTTTAGTTGGGGTAGTCGTTCAACATTCTACAAGAACAACGAACCATGGAGTATGATTTCTCTGAAACCATGATAGATTTCAAATCGATCCTGACCAAGATGAGTCTGTGGTGTGAAATAATTTTTGTTGAGTTTATAGATTTTAGTTGGGGTAGTCGTTCAACATTCTACAAGAACAACTTACCATGGACTATGATTTCTCTGAAACCATGATAGATTTCAAATCGATCCTGACCAAGATGAGTCTGTGGTGTGAAATAATTTTTGTTGAGTGGATAGATTTTAGTTGGGGTAGTCGTTCAACATTCTACAAGAACAACTTACCATGGAGTATGATTTCTCTGAAATAATTTTTGTTGAGTGGATAGATTTTAGTTGGGGTAGTCGTTCAACATTCTACAAGAATAACTTACCATGGAGTATGATTTCTCTGAAATAATTTTTGTTGAGTGGATAGATTTTAGTTGGGGTAGTCGTTCAACATTCTACAAGAACAACTTACCATGGACTATGATTTATCTGAAATAATTTTTGTTAAGTGGATAGATTTTAGTTGGGGTAGTCGTTCAACATTCTACAAGAACAACGAACCATGGAGTATGATTTCTCTGAAATAATTTTTGTTGAGTGGATAGATTTTAGTTGGGGTAGTCGTTCAACATTCTACAAGAACAACGAACCATGGAGTATGATTTCTCTGAAACCATGATAGATTTCAAATCGATCCTGACCAAGATGAGTCTGTGGTGTGAAATAATTTTTGATGAGTGGATAGATTTTAGTTAGGGGTAGTCGTTCAACATTCTACAAGAACAACTTACCATGGACTATGATTTCTCTGAAACCATGATAGATTTCAAATCGATCCTGACCAAGATGAGTCTGTGGTGTGAAATAATTTTTGTTGAGTGGATAGATTTTAGTTGGGATAGTCGTTCAACATTTTACAAGAACAACGAACCATGGAAAATGATTTCTCTGAAACCATGATAGATTTCAAATCGATCCTGACCAAGATGAGTCTGTGGTGTGAAACAATTTTTGTTGAGTGGATAGATTTTAGTTGGGGTAGTCGTTCAACATTCTACAAGAACAACTTACCATGGAGTATGATTTCTCTGCAATCATGATAGATTTCAAATCGATCCTGACCAAAATGAGTCTGTGGTGTGAAATAATTTTTGTTGAGTGGATAGATTTTATTTAGGGGTAGTCGTTCAACATTCTACAAGAACAACTTACCATGGAGTATGATTTCTCTGAAATAATTTTTGTTGAGTGGATAGATTTTAGTTGGGATAGTCGTTCAACATTCTACAAGAACAACGAAACATGGAGTATGATTTCTCTGCAACCATGATAGATTTCAAATCGATCCTGACCAAGATGAGTCTGTGGTGTGAAATAATTTTCGTTGAGTGGATAGATTTTAGTTGGGGTAGTCGTTCAACATTCTACAAGAACAACGAACCATGGAGTATGATTTCTCTGCAACCATGATAGATTTCAAATCGATCCTGACCAAGATGAGTCCGTGGTGTGAAATAATTTTTGTTGAGTGGATAGATTTTAGTTAGGGGTAGTCGTTCAACATTCTACAAGAACAACGAACCATGGAGTATGATTTCTCTGAAACCATGATAGATTTCAAATCGATCCTGACCAAGATGAGTCTGTGGTGTGAAATAATTTTTGTTGAGTGGATAGATTTTAGTTAGGGGTAGTCGTTCAACATTCTACAAGAACAACTTACCATGGAGTATGATTTCTCTGAAATAATTTTTGTTGAGTGGATAGATTTTAGTTGGGGTAGTCGTTCAACATTCTACAAGAACAACTTACCATGGAGTATGATTTCTCTGAAATAATTTTTGTTGAGTGGATAGATTTTAGTTGGGGTAGTCGTTCAACATTCTATAAAAACAACTTACCATATACTATGATTTCTGTGCAATAATTTTTGTTGAGTGGATAGATTTTAGTTGGGGTAGTCGTTCAACATTCTACAAGAACAACGAACCATGGAGTATGATATCTCTGAAACCATGATAGATTTCAAATCGATCCTGACCAAGATGAGTCTGTGGTGTGAAATAATTTTTGTTGAGTGGATAGATTTTAGTTGGGATAGTCGTTCAACATTTTACAAGAACAACGAACCATGGAGTATGATTTCTCTGAAACCATGATAGATTTCAAATCGATCCTGACCAAGATGAGTCTGTGGTGTGAAATAATTTTTGTTGAGTGGATAGATTTTAGTTGGGGTAGTCGTTCAACATTCTACAAGAACAACGAACCATGGAGTATGATTTCTCTGCAACCATGATAGATTTCAAATCGATCCTGACCAAGATGAGTCTGTGGTGTGAAATAATTTTTGTTGCGTGGATAGATTTTAGTTGGGGTAGTCGTTCAACATTCTACAAGAACAACGAACCATGGAGTATGATTTCTTTGCAACCATGATAGATTTCAAATCGATCCTGACCAAGATGAGTCTGTGGTGTGAAATAATTTTTGTTGAGTGGATAGATTTTAGTTGGGATGGTCGTTCAACATTCTACAAGAACAACTTACCATGGAGTATGATTTCTCTGAAATAATTTTTGTTGAGTGGATAGATTTTAGTTGGGATAGTCGTTCAACATTTTACAAGAACAACGAACCATGGAAAATGATTTCTCTGAAACCATGATAGATTTCAAATCGATCCTGACCAAGATGAGTCTGTGGTGTGAAATAATTTTTGTTGAGTGGATAGATTTTAGTTGGGATAGTCGTTCAACATTTTACAAGAACAACGAACCATGGAGTATGATTTCTCTGAAACCATGATAGATTTCAAATCGATCCTGACCAAGATGAGTCTGTGGTGTGAAATAATTTTTGTTGAGTGGATAGATTTTAGTTGGGGTAGTCGTTCAACATTCTACAAGAACAACAAACCATGGAGTATGATTTCTCTGCAACCATGATAGATTTCAAATCGATCCTGACCAAGATGAGTCTGTGGTGTGAAATAATTTTTGTTGAGTGGATAGATTTTAGTTAGGGGTAGTCGTTCAACATTCTACAAGAACAACTTACCATGGAGTATGATTTCTCTGAAATAATTTTTGCTGAGTGGATAGATTTTAGTTGGGATAGTCGTTCAACATTCTACAAGAACAACGAAACATGGAGTATGATTTCTCTGCAACCATGATAGATTTCAAATCGATCCTGACCAAGATGAGCCTGTGGTGTGAAATAATTTTTGTTGCGTGGATAGATTTTAGTTGGGGTAGTCGTTAAACATTCTACAAGAACAACGAACCATGGAGTATGATTTCTCTGCAATCATGATAGATTTCAAATCGATCCTGACCAAAATGAGTCTGTGGTGTGAAATAATTTTTGTTGAGTGGATAGATTTTATTTAGGGGTAGTCGTTCAACATTCTACAAGAACAACTTACCATGGAGTATGATTTCTCTGAAATAATTTTTGTTGAGTGGATAGATTTTAGTTGGGATAGTCGTTCAACATTCTACAAGAACAACGAAACATGGAGTATGATTTCTCTGCAACCATGATAGATTTCAAATCGATCCTGACCAAGATGAGTCTGTGGTGTGAAATAATTTTTGTTGAGTGGATAGATTTTAGTTAGGGGTAGTCGTTCAACATTCTACAAGAACAACTTACCATGGAGTATGATTTCTCTGAAATAATTTTTGTTGAGTGGATAGATTTTAGTTGGGATAGTCGTTCAACATTTTACAAGAACAACGAACCATGGAAAATGATTTCTCTGAAACCATGATAGATTTCAAATCGATCCTGACCAAGATGAGTCTGTGGTGTGAAATAATTTTTGTTGCGTGGATAGATTTTAGTTGGGGTAGTCGTTAAACATTCTACAAGAACAACTTACCATGGACTATGATTTCTCTGAAACCATGATAGATTTCAAATCGATCCTGACCAAGATGAGTCTGTGGTGTGAAATAATTTTTGTTGAGTGGATAGATTTTAGTTGGGATAGTCGTTCAACATTTTACAAGAACAACGAACCATGGAAAATGATTTCTCTGAAACCATGATAGATTTCAAATCGATCCTGACCAAGATGAGTCTGTGGTGTGAAATAATTTTTGTTGAGTGGATAGATTTTAGTTGGGGTAGTCGTTAAACATTCTACAAGAACAACGAAGCATGGAGTATGATTTCTCTGCAATCATGATAGATTTCAAATCGATCCTGACCAAGATGAGTCTGTGGTGTGAAATAATTTTTGTTGAGTGGATAGATTTTATTTAGGGGTAGTCGTTCAACATTCTACAAGAACAACTTACCATGGAGTATGATTTCTCTGAAATAATTTTTGTTGAGTGGATAGATTTTAGTTGGGATAGTCGTTCAACATTCTACAAGAACAACGAAACATGGAGTATGATTTCTCTGCAACCATGATAGATTTCAAATCGATCCTGACCAAGATGAGTCTGTGGTGTGAAATAATTTTCGTTGAGTGGATAGATTTTAGTTGGGGTAGTCGTTCAACATTCTACAAGAACAACGAACCATGGAGTATGATTTCTCTGCAACCATGATAGATTTCAAATCGCTCCTGACCAAGATGAGTCCGTGGTGTGAAATAATTTTTGTTGAGTGGATAGATTTTAGTTAGGGGTAGTCGTTCAACATTCTACAAGAACAACGAACCATGGAGTATGATTTCTCTGAAACCATGATAGATTTCAAATCGATCCTGACCAAGATGAGTCTGTGGTGTGAAATAATTTTTGTTGAGTGGATAGATTTTAGTTAGGGGTAGTCGTTCAACATTCTACAAGACCAACTTACCATGGAGTATGATTTCTCTGAAATAATTTTTGTTGAGTGGATAGATTTTAGTTGGGGTAGTCGTTCAACATTCTACAAGAACAACTTACCATGGAGTATGATTTCTCTGAAATAATTTTTGTTGAGTGGATAGATTTTAGTTGGGGTAGTCGTTCAACATTCTATAAAAACAACTTACCATATACTATGATTTCTGTGCAATAATTTTTGTTGAGTGGATAGATTTTAGTTGGGGTAGTCGTTCAACATTCTACAAGAACAACGAACCATGGAGTATGATATCTCTGAAACCATGATAGATTTCAAATCGATCCTGACCAAGATGAGTCTGTGGTGTGAAATAATTTTTGTTGAGTGGATAGATTTTAGTTGGGATAGTCGTTCAACATTTTACAAGAACAACGAACCATGGAGTATGATTTCTCTGAAACCATGATAGATTTCAAATCGATCCTGACCAAGATGAGTCTGTGGTGTAAAATAATTTTTGTTGAGTGGATAGATTTTAGTTGGGGTAGTCGTTCAACATTCTACAAGAACAACGAACCATGGAGTATGATTTCTCTGCAACCATGATAGATTTCAAATCGATCCTGACCAAGATGAGTCTGTGGTGTGAAATAATTTTTGTTGAGTGGATAGATTTTAGTTAGGGGTAGTCGTTCAACTTTCTACAAGAACAACTTACCATGGAGTATGATTTCTCTGAAATAATTTTTGCTGAGTGGATAGATTTTAGTTGGGATAGTCGTTCAACATTCTACAAGAACAACGAAACATGGAGTATGATTTCTCTGCAACCATGATAGATTTCAAATCGATCCTGACCAAGATGAGTCTGTGGTGTGAAATAATTTTTGTTGCGTGGATAGAATTTAGTTGGGGTAGTCGTTCAACATTCTACAAGAACAACGAACCATGGAGTATGATTTCTTTGCAACCATGATAGATTTCAAATCGATCCTGACCAAGATGAGTCTGTGGTGTGAAATAATTTTTGTTGAGTGGATAGATTTTAGTTGGGATGGTCGTTCAACATTCTACAAGAACAACTTACCATGGAGTATGATTTCTCTGAAATAATTTTTGTTGAGTGGATAGATTTTAGTTGGGATAGTCGTTCAACATTTTACAAGAACAACGAACCATGGAAAATGATTTCTCTGAAACCATGATAGATTTCAAATCGATCCTGACCAAGATGAGTCTGTGGTGTGAAATAATTTTTGTTGAGTGGATAGATTTTAGTTGGGGTAGTCGTTAAACATTCTACAAGAACAACGAACCATGGAGTATGATTTCTCTGCAATCATGATAGATTTCAAATCGATCCTGACCAAAATGAGTCTGTGGTGTGAAATAATTTTTGTTGAGTGGATAGATTTTATTTAGGGGTAGTCGTTCAACATTCTACAAGAACAACTTACCATGGAGTATGATTTCTCTGAAATAATTTTTGTTGAGTGGATAGATTTTAGTTGGGATAGTCGTTCAACATTCTACAAGAACAACGAAACATGAAGTATGATTTCTCTGCAACCATGATAGATTTCAAATCGATCCTGACCAAGATGAGTCTGTGGTGTGAAATAATTTTCGTTGAGTGGATAGATTTTAGTTGGGGTAGTCGTTCAACATTCTACAAGAACAACGAAACATGGAGTATGATTTCTCTGCAACCATGATAGATTTCAAATCGATCCTGACCAAGATGAGTCCGTGGTGTGAAATAATTTTTGTTGAGTGGATAGATTTTAGTTAGGGGTAGTCGTTCAACATTCTACAAGAACAACGAACCATGGAGTATGATTTCTCTGAAACCATGATAGATTTTAAATCGATCCTGACCAAGATGAGTCTGGGGTGTGAAATAATTTTTGTTGAGTGGATAGATTTTAGTTAGGGGTAGTCGTTCAACATTCTACAAGAACAACTTACCATGGAGTATGATTTCTCGGAAACCATGATAGATTTCAAATCGATCCTGACCAAGATGAGTCTGTGGTGTGAAATAATTTTTGTTGAGTGGATAGATTTTAGTTGGGATAGTCGTTCAACATTTTACAAGAACAACGAACCATGGAAAATGATTTCTCTGAAACCATGATAGATTTCAAATCGATCCTGACCAAGATGAGTCTGTGGTGTGAAATAATTTTTGTTGAGTGGATAGATTTTAGTTGGGGTAGTCGTTAAACATTCTACAAGAACAACGAAGCATGGAGTATGATTTCTCTGCAATCATGATAGATTTCAAATCGATCCTGACCAAAATGAGACTGTGGTGTGAAATAATTTTTGTTGAGTGGATAGATTTTATTTAGGGGTAGTCGTTCAACATTCTACAAGAACAACTTACCATGGAGTATGATTTCTCTGAAATAATTTTTGTTGAGTGGATAGATTTTAGTTGGGATAGTCGTTCAACATTCTACAAGAACAACGAAACATGGAGTATGATTTCTCTGCAACCATGATAGATTTCAAATCGATCCTGACCAAGATGAGTCTGTGGTGTGAAATAATTTTCGTTGAGTGGATAGATTTTAGTTGGGGTAGTCGTTCAACATTCTACAAGAACAACGAACCATGGAGTATGATTTCTCTGCAACCATGATAGATTTCAAATCGCTCCTGACCAAGATGAGTCCGTGGTGTGAAATAATTTTTGTTGAGTGGATAGATTTTAGTTAGGGGTAGTCGTTCAACATTCTACAAGAACAACGAACCATGGAGTATGATTTCTCTGAAACCATGATAGATTTCAAATCGATCCTGACCAAGATGAGTCTGTGGTGTGAAATAATTTTTGTTGAGTGGATAGATTTTAGTTAGGGGTAGTCGTTCAACATTCTACAAGAACAACTTACCATGGAGTATGATTTCTCTGAAATAATTTTTGTTGAGTGGATAGATTTTAGTTGGGGTAGTCGTTCAACATTCTACAAGAACAACTTACCATGGAGTATGATTTCTCTGAAATAATTTTTGTTGAGTGGATAGATTTTAGTTGGGGTAGTCGTTCAACATTCTATAAAAACAACTTACCATATACTATGATTTCTGTGCAATAATTTTTGTTGAGTGGATAGATTTTAGTTGGGGTAGTCGTTCAACATTCTACAAGAACAACGAACCATGGAGTATGATATCTCTGAAACCATGATAGATTTCAAATCGATCCTGACCAAGATGAGTCTGTGGTGTGAAATAATTTTTGTTGAGTGGATAGATTTTAGTTGGGATAGTCGTTCAACATTTTACAAGAACAACGAACCATGGAGTATGATTTCTCTGAAAATATGATAGATTTCAAATCGATCCTGACCAAGATGAGTCTGTGGTGTGAAATAATTTTTGTTGAGTGGATAGATTTTAGTTGGGGTAGTCGTTCAACATTCTACAAGAACAACGAACCATGGAGTATGATTTCTCTGAAACCATGATAGATTTCAAATCGATCCTGACCAAGATGAGTCTGTGGTGTGAAATAATTTTTGTTGAGTGGATAGATTTTAGTTAGGGGTAGTCGTTCAACATTCTACAAGAACAACTTACCATGGAGTATGATTTCTCTGAAATAATTTTTGCTGAGTGGATAGATTTTAGTTGGGATAGTCGTTCAACATTCTACAAGAACAACGAAACATGGAGTATGATTTCTCTGCAACCATGATAGATTTCAAATCGATCCTGACCAAGATGAGTCTGTGGTGTGAAATAATTTTTGTTGCGTGGATAGATTTTAGTTGGGGTAGTCGTTCAACATTCTACAAGAACAACGAACCATGGAGTATGATTTCTTTGCAACCATGATAGATTTCAAATCGATCCTGACCAAGATGAGTCTGTGGTGTGAAATAATTTTTGTTGAGTGGATAGATTTTAGTTGGGATGGTCGTTCAACATTCTACAAGAACAACTTACCATGGAGTATGATTTCTCTGAAATAATTTTTGTTGAGTGGATAGATTTTAGTTGGGATAGTCGTTCAACATTTTACAAGAACAACGAACCATGGAAAATGATTTCTCTGAAACCATGATAGATTTCAAATCGATCCTGACCAAGATGAGTCTGTGGTGTGAAATAATTTTTGTTGAGTGGATAGATTTTAGTTGGGGTAGTCGTTAAACATTCTACAAGAACAACGAACCATGGAGTATGATTTCTCTGCAATCATGATAGATTTCAAATCGATCCTGACCAAAATGAGTCTGTGGTGTGAAATAATTTTTGTTGAGTGGATAGATTTTATTTAGGGGTAGTCGTTCAACATTCTACAAGAACAACTTACCATGGAGTATGATTTCTCTGAAATAATTTTTGTTGAGTGGATAGATTTTAGTTGGGGTAGTCGTTAAACATTCTACAAGAACAACGAACCATGGAGTATGATTTCTCTGCAATCATGATAGATTTCAAATCGATCCTGACCAAAATGAGTCTGTGGTGTGAAATAATTTTTGTTGAGTGGATAGATTTTAGTTGGGGTAGTCGTTAAACATTCTACAAGAACAACGAACCATGGAGTATGATTTCTCTGCAATCATGATAGATTTCAAATCGATCCTGACCAAAATGAGTCTGTGGTGTGAAATAATTTTTGTTGAGTGGATAGATTTTAGTTGGTGTAGTCGTTAAACATTCTACAAGAACAACGAACCATGGAGTATGATTTCTCTGCAATCATGATAGATTTCAAATCGATCCTGACCAAGATGAGTCCGTGGTGTGAAATAATTTTTGTTGAGTGGATAGATTTTAGTTAGGGGTAGTCGTTCAACATTCTACAAGAACAACGAACCATGGAGTATGATTTCTCTGAAACCATGATAGATTTTAAATCGATCCTGACCAAGATGAGTCTGGGGTGTGAAATAATTTTTGTTGAGTGGATAGATTTTAGTTAGGGGTAGTCGTTCAACATTCTACAAGAACAACTTACCATGGAGTATGATTTCTCTGAAATAATTTTTGTTGAGTGGATAGATTTTAGTTGGGGTAGTCGTTCAACATTCTACAAGAACAACTTACCATGGAGTATGATTTCTCTGAAATAATTTTTGTTGAGTGGATAGATTTTAGGTGGGGTAGTCGTTCAACATTCTATAAGAACAACTTACCATATACTATGATTTCTGTGCAATAATTTTTGTTGAGTGGATAGATTTTAGTTGGGGTAGTCGTTCAACATTCTACAAGAACAACGAACCATGGAGTATGATATCTCTGAAACCATGATAGATTTCAAATCGATCCTGACCAAGATGAGTCTGTGGTGTGAAATAATTTTTGTTGAGTGGATAGATTTTAGTTGGGATAGTCGTTCAACATTTTACAAGAACAACGAACCATGGAGTATGATTTCTCTGAAACCATGATAGATTTCAAATCGATCCTGACCAAGATGAGTCTGTGGTGTGAAATAATTTTTGTTGAGTGGATAGATTTTAGTTGGGGTAGTCGTTCAACATTCTACAAGAACAACAAACCATGGAGTATGATTTCTCTGCAACCATGATAGATTTCAAATCGATCCTGACCAAGATGAGTCTGTGGTGTGAAATAATTTTTGTTGAGTGGATAGATTTTAGTTAGGGGTAGTCGTTCAACATTCTACAAGAACAACTTACCATGGAGTATGATTTCTCTGAAATAATTTTTGCTGAGTGGATAGATTTTAGTTGGGATAGTCGTTCAACATTCTACAAGAACAACGAAACATGGAGTATGATTTCTCTGCAACCATGATAGATTTCAAATCGATCCTGACCAAGATGAGTCTGTGGTGTGAAATAATTTTTGTTGCGTGGATAGATTTTAGTTGGGGTAGTCGTTCAACATTCTACAAGAACAACGAACCATGGAGTATGATTTCTTTGCAACCATGATAGATTTCAAATCGATCCTGACCAAGATGAGTCTGTGGTGTGAAATAATTTTTGTTGAGTGGATAGATTTTAGTTAGGGGTAGTCGTTCAACATTCTACAAGAACAATTTACCATGGACTATGATTTCTCTGAAACCATGATAGATTTCAAATCGATCCTGACCAAGATGAGTCTGTGGCGTGAAATAATTTTTGTTGAGTGGATAGATTTTAGTTAGGGGTAGTCGTTCAACATTCTACAAGAACAACTTACCATGGACTATGATTTCTCTGAAACCATGATAGATTTCAAATCGATCCTGACCAAGATGAGTCTGTGGTGTGAAATAATTTTTGTTGAGTGGATAGATTTTAGTTGGGATAGTCGTTCAACATTCTACAAGAACAACGAAACATGGAGTATGATTTCTCTGCAACCATGATAGATTTCAAATCGATCCTGACCAAGATGAGTCTGTGGTGTGAAATAATTTTTGTTGAGTGGATAGATTTTAGTTGGGATAGGCGTTCAACATTCTACAAGAACAACGAACCATGGACTATGATTTCTCTGAAATAATTTTTGTTGAGTGGGTAGATTTTAGTTAGGGGTAGTCGTTCAACATTCTACAAGAACAACTTATCATGGCGTATGATTTCTCTGAAATAATTTTTGTTGAGTGGATAGATTTTAGTTGGGATAGTCGTTCAACATTCTACAAGATCAACGAACCATGGAGTATGATTTCTCTGCAACCATGATAGATTTCAAATCGATCCTGACCAAGATGAGTCTGTGGTGTGAAATAATTTTTGTTGAGTGGATAGATTTTAGTTAGGGGTAGTCGTTCAACATTCTACAAGAACAACTTACCATGGAGTATGATTTCTCTGAAATAATTTTTGTTGAGTGGATAGATATTAGTTGGGATAGTCGTTCAACATTCTACAAGAACAACGAAACATGAAGTATGATTTCTCTGCAACCATGATAGATTTCAAATCGATCCTGACCAAGATGAGTCTGTGGTGTGAAATAATTTTTGTTGAGTGGATAGATTTTAGTTGGGGTAGTTGTTCAACTTTCTACAAGAACAACTTACCATGGAGTATGATTTCTCTGAAATAATTTTTGTTGAGTGGATAGATTTTAGTTGGGGTAGTCGTTCAACATTCTACAAGAGCAACGTATCATGGCGTATGATTTCTCTGAAATAATTTTTGTTGAGTGGATAGATTTTAGTTGGGATAATCGTTCAACATTCTACAAGAACAACGAACCATGGAGTATGATTTCTCTGAAACCATGATAGATTTCAAATCGATCCTTACCAAGATGAGCCTGTGGTGTGAAATAATTTTTGTTGAGTGGATAGATTTTAGTTAGGGGTAGTCGTTCAACATTCTACAAGAACAACTTACCATGGAGTATGATTTCTTTGAAATAATTTTTGTTGAGTGGATAGATTTTGTTGGGATAGTCGTTCAACATTCTACAAGAACAACTTACCATGGAGTATGATTTCTTTGAAATAATTTTTGTTGAGTGGATAGATTTTAGTTGGGATAGTCGTTCAACATTCTACAAGAACAACGAAACATGGAGTATGATTTCTCTGCAACCATGATAGATTTCAAATCGATCCTGACCAAGATGAGTCTGTGGTGTGAAATAATTTTTGTTGAGTGGATGGATTTTAGTTGGGGTAGTCGTTCAACATTCTACAAGAACAACGAACCATGGAGTATGATTTCTCTGAAATAATTTTTGTTGAGTGGGTAGATTTTAGTTAGGGGTAGTCGTTCAACATTCTACAAGAACAACTTATCATGGCGTATGATTTCTCTGAAATAATTTTTGTTGAGTGGATAGATTTTAGTTGGGATAGTCGTTCAACATTCTACAAGAACAACGAACCATGGAGTATGATTTCTCTGAAACCATGATAGATTTCAAATCGATCCTGACCAAGATGAGTCTGTGGTGTGAAATAATTTTTGTTGAGTGGATAGATTTTAGTTGGGGTAGTCGTTCAACATTCTACAAGAACAACGAACCATGGAGTATGATTTCTCTGAAACCATGATAGATTTCAAATCGATTCTGACCAAGATGAGTCTGTGGTGTGAAATAATTTTTGTTGAGTGGATAGATTTTAGTTAGGGGTAGTCGTTCAACATTCTACAAGAACAACTTACCATTGAGTATGATTTCTCTGAAATAATTTTTGTTGAGTGGATAGATTTTAGTTGGGGTAGTCGTTCAACATTCTACAAGAACAACGAACCATGGAGTATGATTTCTCTGAAATAATTTTTGTTGAGTGGATAGATTTTAGTTGGGGTAGTCGTTCAACATTCTACAAGAACAACGAATCATGGAGTATGATTTCTCTGAAACCATGATAGATTTCAAATCGATCCTGACCAAGATGAGTCTGTGGTGTGAAATAATTTTTGTTGAGTGGATAGATTTTAGTTGGGATAGTCGTTCAACATTTTACAAGAATAACGAACCATGGAGTATGATTTCTCTGAAACCATGATAGATTTCAAATCGATCCTGACCAAGATGAGTCTGTGGTGTGAAATAATTTTTGTTGAGTGGATAGATTTTAGTTGGGGTAGTCGTTCAACATTCTACAAGAACAACGAACCATGGAGTATGATTTCTCTGCAACCATGATAGATTTCAAATCGGTCCTGACCAAGATGAGTCTGTGGTGTAAAATAATTTTTGTTGAGTGGATAGATTTTAGTTGGGATAGTCGTTCAACATTCTACAAGAACAACGAACCATGGAGTATGATTTCTCTGAAATAATTTTTGTTGAGTGGATAGATTTTAGTTGGGATATTCGTTCAACATTCTACAAGAACAACGAACCATGGAGTATGATTTCTCTGCAACCATGATAGATTTCAAATCGATCCTGACCAAGATGAGTCTGTGGTGTGAAATAATTTTTGTTGAGTGGATAGATTTTAGTTGGGGTAGTCGTTCAACATTCTACAAGAACAACGAACCATGGAGTATGATTTCTCTGCAACCATGATAGATTTCAAATCGATCCTGACCAAGATGAGTCTGTGATGTGAAATAATTTTTGTTGAGTGGATAGATTTTAGTTAGGGGTAGTCGTTCAACATTCTACAAGAACAACTTACCATGGAGTATGATTTCTCTGAAACCATGATAGATTTCAAATCGATCCTGACCAAGATGAGTCTGTGGTGTGAAATAATTTTTGTTGAGTGGATAGATTTTAGTTAGGGGTAGTCGTTCAACATTCTACAAGAACAACTTACCATGGAGTATGATTTCTTTGAAATAATTTTTGTTGAGTGGATAGATTTTAGTTGGGATAGTCGTTCGACATTCTACAAGAACAACGAAACATGGAGTATGATTTCTCTGCAACCATGATAGATTTCAAATCGATCCTGACCAAGATGAGTCTGTGGTGTGAAATAATTTTTGTTGAGTGGATAGATTTTAGTTGGGGTAGTCGTTCAACATTCTACAAGAACAACGAACCATGGAGTATGATTTCTCTGAAATAATTTTTGTTGAGTGGGTAGATTTTAGTTAGGGGTAGTCGTTCAACATTCTACTAGAACAACTTATCATGGCGTATGATTTCTCTGAAATAATTTTTGTTGAGTGGATAGATTTTAGTTGGGATAGTCGTTCAACATTCTACAAGAACAACGAACCATGGAGTATGATTTCTCTGAAACCATGATAGATTTCAAATCGATCCTGACCAAGATGAGTCTGTGGTGTGAAATAATTTTTGTTGAGTGGATAGATTTTAGTTGGGGTAGTCGTTCAACATTCTACAAGAACAACGAACCATGGAGTATGATTTCTTTGAAACCATGATAGATTTCAAATCGATCCTGACCAAGATGAGTCTGTGGTGTGAAATAATTTTTGTTGAGTGGATAGATTTTAGTTGGGATAGTCGTTCAACATTTTACAAGAACAACGAACCATGGAGTATGATTTCTCTGAAACCATGATAGATTTCAAATCGATCCTGACCAAGATGAGTCTGTGGTGTGAAATAATTTTTGTTGAGTGGATAGATTTTAGTTGGGGTAGTCGTTCAACATTCTACAAGAACAACGAACCATGGAGTATGATTTCTTTGAAATAATTTTTGTTGAGTGGATAGATTTTAGTTGGGGTAGTCGTTCAACATTCTACAAGAACAACGAATCATGGAGTATGATTTCTCTGAAACCATGATAGATTTCAAATCGATCCTGACCAAGATGAGTCTGTGGTGTGAAATAATTTTTGTTGAGTGGATAGATTTTAGTTGGGATAGTCGTTCAACATTTTACAAGAATAACGAACCATGGAGTATGATTTCTCTGAAACCATGATAGATTTCAAATCGATCCTGACCAAGATGAGTCTGTGGTGTGAAATAATTTTTGTTGAGTGGATAGATTTTAGTTGGGGTAGTCGTTCAACATTCTACAAGAACAACGAACCATGGAGTATGATTTCTCTGCAACCATGATAGATTTCAAATCGATCCTGACCAAGATGAGTCTGTGGTGTGAAATAATTTTTGTTGAGTGGATAGATTTTAGTTAGGGGTAGTCGTTCAACATTCTACAAGAACAACTTACCATGGAGTATGATTTCTCTGAAATAATTTTTGTTGAGTGGATAGATTTTAGTTGGGATATTCGTTCAACATTCTACAAGAACAACGAAACATGGAGTATGATTTCTCTACAACCATGATAGATTTCAAATCGATCCTGACCAAGATGAGTCTGTGGTGTGAAATAATTTTTGTTGAGTGGATAGATTTTAGTTGGGGTAGTCGTTCAACATTCTACAAGAACAACGAACCATGGAGTATGATTTCTCTGCAACCATGATAGATTTCAAATCGATCCTGACCAAGATGAGTCTGTGATGTGAAATAATTTTTGTTGAGTGGATAGATTTTAGTTAGGGGTAGTCGTTCAACATTCTACAAGAACAACTTACCATGGAGTATGATTTCTCTGAAACCATGATAGATTTCAAATCGATCCTGACCAAGATGAGTCTGTGGTGTGAAATAATTTTTGTTGAGTGGATAGATTTTAGTTAGGGGTAGTCGTTCAACATTCTACAAGAACAACGAACCATGGAGTATGATTTCTCTGAAACCATGATAGATTTCAAATCGATCCTGAAAAAGATGGGTCTGTGGTGTGAAATAATTTTTGTTGAGCGGATAGATTTTAGTTAGGGGTAGTCGTTCAACATTCTACAAGAACAACTTACCATGGAGTATGATTTCTCTGCAACCATGATAGATTTCAAATCGATCCTGACCAAGATGAGTCTGTGGTGTGAAATAATTTTTGATGAGTGGATAGATTTTAGTTAGGGGTAGTCGTTCAACATTCTACAAGAACAACTTACCATGGAGTATGATTTCTCTGAAATAATTTTTGTTGAGTGGATAGATTTTAGTTGGGGTAGTCGTTCAACATTCTACAAGAACAACTTACCATGGAGTATGATTTCTCTGAAATAATTTTTGTTGAGTGGATAGATTTTAGTTAGGGGTAGTCGTTCAACATTCTACAAGAACAACGAACCATGGAGTATGATTTCTCTGAAACCATGATAGATTTCAAATCGATCCTGACCAAGATGAGTCTGTGGTGTGAAATAATTTTTGTTGAGTGGATAGATTTTAGTTTGGGGTAGTCGTTCAACATTCTACAAGAACAACTTACCATATAGTATGATTTCTCTGAAATAATTTTTGTTGAGTGGATAGATTTTAGTTGGGATATTCGTTCAACATTCTACAAGAACAACGAAACATGGAGTATGATTTCTCTGCAACCATGATAGATTTCAAATCGATCCTGACCAAGATGAGTCTGTGGTGTGAAATAATTTTTGTTGAGTGGATAGATTTTAGTTGGGGTAGTCGTTCAACATTCTACAAGAACAACGAACCATGGAGTATGATTTCTCTGCAACCATGATAGATTTCAAATCGATCCTGACCAAGATGAGTCTGTGATGTGAAATAATTTTTGTTGAGTGGATAGATTTTAGTTGGGGTAGTCGTTCAACATTCTACAAGAACAACGAACCATGGAGTATGATTTCTCTGCAACCATGATAGATTTCAAATCGATCCTGACCAAGATGAGCCTGTGATGTGAAATAATTTTTGTTGAGTGGATAGATTTTAGTTAGGGGTAGTCGTTCAACATTCTACAAGAACAACTTACCATGGAGTATGATTTCTCTGAAACCATGATAGATTTCAAATCGATCCTGACCAAGATGAGTCTGTGGTGTGAAATAATTTTTGTTGAGTGGATAGATTTTAGTTAGGGGTAGTCGTTCAACATTCTACAAGAACAACTTACCATGGAGTATGATTTCTCTGAAATAATTTTTGTTGAGTGGGTAGATTTTAGTTAGGGGTAGTCGTTCAACATTCTACTAGAACAACTTATCATGGCGTATGATTTCTCTGAAATAATTTTTGTTGAGTGGATAGATTTTAGTTGGGATAGTCGTTCAACATTCTACAAGAACAACGAACCATGGAGTATGATTTCTCTGAAACCATGATAGATTTCAAATCGATCCTGACCAAGATGAGTCTGTGGTGTGAAATAATTTTTGTTGAGTGGATAGATTTTAGTTAGGGGTAGTCGTTCAACATTCTACAAGAACAACGAACCATGGAGTATGATTTCTCTGAAATAATTTTTGTTGAGTGGGTAGATTTTAGTTAGGGGTAGTCGTTCAACATTCTACTAGAACAACTTATCATGGCGTATGATTTCTCTGAAATAATTTTTGTTGAGTGGATAGATTTTAGTTGGGATAGTCGTTCAACATTCTACAAGAACAACGAACCATGGAGTATGATTTCTCTGAAACCATAATAGATTTCAAATCGATCCTGACCAAGATGAGTCTGTGGTGTGAAATAATTTTTGTTGAGTGGATAGATTTTAGTTGGGGTAGTCGTTCAACATTCTACAAGAACAACGAACCATGGAGTATGATTTCTCTGAAATAATTTTTGTTGAGTGGGTAGATTTTAGTTAGGGGTAGTCGTTCAACATTCTACTAGAACAACTTATCATGGCGTATGATTTCTCTGAAATAATTTTTGTTGAGTGGGTAGATTTTAGTTAGGGGTAGTCGTTCAACATTCTACAAGAACAACGAACCATGGAGTATGATTTCTCTGAAACCATGATAGATTTCAAATCGATCCTGACCAAGATGAGTCTGTGATGTGAAATAATTTTTGTTGAGTGGATAGATTTTAGTTAGGGGTAGTCGTTCAACATTCTACAAGAACAAATTACCATGGAGTATGATTTCTCTGAAATAATTTTTGTTGAGTGGGTAGATTTTAGTTAGGGGTAGTCGTTCAACATTCTACAAGAACAACGAACCATGGAGTATGATTTCTCTGAAATAATTTTTGTTGAGTGGGTAGATTTTAGTTAGGGGTAGTCGTTCAACATTCTACAAGAACAACGAACCATGGAGTATGATTTCTCTGAAATAATTTTTGTTGAGTGGATAGATTTTAGTTAGGGGTAGTCGTTCAACATTCTACAAGAACAACGAACCATGGAGTATGATTTCTCTGAAACCATGATAGATTTCAAATCGATCCTGACCAAGATGAGTCTGTGGTGTGAAATAATTTTTGTTGAGTGGATAGATTTTAGTTTGGGGTAGTCGTTCAACATTCTACAAGAACAACTTACCATGGAGTATGATTTCTCTGAAATAATTTTTGTTGAGTGGATAGATTTTAGTTGGGATATTCGTTCAACATTCTACAAGAACAACGAAACATGGAGTATGATTTCTCTGCAACCATGATAGATTTCAAATCGATCCTGACCAAGATGAGTCTGTGGTGTGAAATAAATTTTGTTGAGTGGATAGATTTTAGTTGGGGTAGTCGTTCAACATTCTACAAGAACAACGAACCATGGAGTATGATTTCTCTGCAACCATGATAGATTTCAAATCGATCCTGACCAAGATGAGTCTGTGATGTGAAATAATTTTTGTTGAGTGGATAGATTTTAGTTGGGGTAGTCGTTCAACATTCTACAAGAACAACGAACCATGGAGTATGATTTCTCTGCAACCATGATAGATTTCAAATCGATCCTGACCAAGATGAGTCTGTGATGTGAAATAATTTTTGTTGAGTGGATAGATTTTAGTTAGGGGTAGTCGTTCAACATTCTACAAGAACAACTTACCATGGACTATGATTTCTCTGAAACCATGATAGATTTCAAATCGATCCTGACCAAGATGAGTCTGTGGTGTGAAATAATTTTTGTTGAGTGGATAGATTTTAGTTAGGGGCAGTCGTTCAACATTCTACAAGAACAACTTATCATGGACTATGATTTCTCTGAAACCATGATAGATTTCCAATCGATCCTGACCAAGATGAGTCTGTGGTGTGAAATAATTTTTGTTGAGTGGATAGATTTTAGTTAGGGGTAGTCGTTCAACATTCTACAAGAACAACTTACCATGGAGTATGATTTCTCTGAAATAATTTTTGTTGAGTGGGTAGATTTTAGTTAGGGGTAGTCGTTCAACATTCTACTAGAACAACTTATCATGGTGTATGATTTCTCTGAAATAATTTTTGTTGAGTGGATAGATTTTAGTTGGGATAGTCGTTCAACATTCTACAAGAACAACGAACCATGGAGTATGATTTCTCTGAAACCATGATAGATTTCAAATCGATCCTGACCAAGATGAGTCTGTGGTGTGAAATAATTTTTGTTGAGTGGATAGATTTTAGTTGGGGTAGTCGTTCAACATTCTACAAGAACAACGAACCATGGAGTATGATTTCTCTGAAATAATTTTTGTTGAGTGGGTAGATTTTAGTTAGGGGTAGTCGTTCAACATTCTACTAGAACAACTTATCATGGCGTATGATTTCTCTGAAATAATTTTTGTTGAGTGGATAGATTTTAGTTGGGATAGTCGTTCAACATTCTACAAGAACAACGAACCATGGAGTATGATTTCTCTGAAACCATGATAGATTTCAAATCGATCCTGACCAAGATGAGTCTGTGGTGTGAAATAATTTTTGTTGAGTGGATAGATTTTAGTTGGGGTAGTCGTTCAACATTCTACAAGAACAACGAACCATGGAGTATGATTTCTCTGAAATAATTTTTGTTGAGTGGGTAGATTTTAGTTAGGGGTAGTCGTTCAACATTCTACTAGAACAACTTATCATGGAGTATGATTTTTCTGAAATAATTTTTGTTGAGTGGGTAGATTTTAGTTAGGGGTAGTCGTTCAACATTCTACAAGAACAACGAACCATGGAGTATGATTTCTCTGAAACCATGATAGATTTCAAATCGATCCTGACCAAGATGAGTCTGTGGTGTGAAATAATTTTTGTTGAGTGGATAGATTTTAGTTAGGGGTAGTCGTTCAACATTCTACAAGAACAACTTACCATGGAGTATGATTTCTCTGAAATAATTTTTGTTGAGTGGGTAGATTTTAGTTAGGGGTAGTCGTTCAACATTCTACTAGAACAACTTATCATGGCGTATGATTTCTCTGAAATAATTTTTGTTGAGTGGATAGATTTTAGTTGGGATAGTGGTTCAACATTCTACAAGAACAACGAACCATGGAGTATGATTTCTCTGCAACCATGATAGATTTCAAATCGATCCTGACCAAGATGAGTCTGTGATGTGAAATAATTTTTGTTGAGTGGATAGATTTTAGTTAGGGGTAGTCGTTCAACATTCTACAAGAACAACTTACCATGGAGTATGATTTCTCTGAAACCATGATAGATTTCAAATCGATCCTGACCAAGATGAGTCTGTGGTGTGAAATAATTTTTGTTGAGTGGATAGATTTTAGTTAGGGGTAGTCGTTCAACATTCTACAAGAACAACTTACCATGGAGTATGATTTCTCTGAAATAATTTTTGTTGAGTGGGTAGATTTTAGTTAGGGGTAGTCGTTCAACATTCTACTAGAACAACTTATCATGGCGTATGATTTCTCTGAAATAATTTTTGTTGAGTGGATAGATTTTAGTTGGGATAGTCGTTCAACATTCTACAAGAACAACGAAACATGGAGTATGATTTCTCTGCAACCATGATAGATTTCAAATCGATCCTGACCAAGATGAGTCTGTGGTGTGAAATAATTTTTGTTGAGTGGATAGATTTTAGTTGGGGTAGTCGTTCAACATTCTACAAGAACAACGAACCATGGAGTATGATTTCTCTGAAATAATTTTTGTTGAGTGGGTAGATTTTAGTTAGGGGTAGTCGTTCAACATTCTACTAGAACAACTTATCATGGCGTATGATTTCTCTGAAATAATTTTTGTTGAGTGGATAGATTTTAGTTGGGATAGTCGTTCAACATTCTACAAGAACAACGAACCATGGAGTATGATTTCTCTGAAACCATGATAGATTTCAAATCGATCCTGACCAAGATGAGTCTGTGGTGTGAAATAATTTTTGTTTAGTGGATAGATTTTAGTTGGGGTAGTCGTTCAACATTCTACAAGAACAACGAACCATGGAGTATGATTTCTCTGAAACCATGATAGATTTCAAATCGATTCTGACCAAGATGAGTCTGTGGTGTGAAATAATTTTTGTTGAGTGGATAGATTTTAGTTAGGGGTAGTCGTTCAACATTCTACAAGAACAACGAACCATGGAGTATGATTTCTCTGAAATAATTTTTGTTGAGTGGATAGATTTTAGTTGGGGTAGTCGTTCAACATTCTACAAGAACAACGAACCATGGAGTATGATTTCTTTGAAATAATTTTTGTTGAGTGGATAGATTTTAGTTGGGGTAGTCGTTCAACATTCTACAAGAACAACGAATCATGGAGTATGATTTCTCTGAAACCATGATAGATTTCAAATCGATCCTGACCAAGATGAGTCTGTGGTGTGAAATAATTTTTGTTGAGTGGATAGATTTTAGTTGGGATAGTCGTTCAACATTTTACAAGAATAACGAACCATGGAGTATGATTTCTCTGAAACCATGATAGATTTCAAATCGATCCTGACCAAGATGAGTCTGTGGTGTGAAATAATTTTTGTTGAGTGGATAGATTTTAGTTGGGATAGTCGTTCAACATTTTACAAGAATAACGAACCATGGAGTATGATTTCTCTGAAACCATGATAGATTTCAAATCGATCCTGACCAAGATGAGTCTGTGGTGTGAAATAATTTTTGTTGAGTGGATAGATTTTAGTTGGGATAGTCGTTCAACATTTTACAAGAATAACGAACCATGGAGTATGATTTCTCTGAAACCATGATAGATTTCAAATCGATCCTGACCAAGATGAGTCTGTGGTGTGAAATAATTTTTGTTGAGTGGATAGATTTTAGTTGGGATAGTCGTTCAACATTTTACAAGAACAACGAACCATGGAGTATGATTTCTCTGAAACCATGATAGATTTCAAATCGATCCTGACCAAGATGAGTCTGTGGTGTGAAATAATTTTTGTTGAGTGGATAGATTTTAGTTGGGGTAGTCGTTCAACATTCTACAAGAACAACGAACCATGGAGTATGATTTCTTTGAAATAATTTTTGTTGAGTGGATAGATTTTAGTTGGGGTAGTAGTTCAACATTCTACAAGAACAACGAATCATGGAGTATGATTTCTCTGAAACCATGATAGATTTCAAATCGATCCTGACCAAGATGAGTCTGTGGTGTGAAATAATTTTTGTTGAGTGGATAGATTTTAGTTGGGATAGTCGTTCAACATTTTACAAGAATAACGAACCATGGAGTATGATTTCTCTGAAACCATGATAGATTTCAAATCGATCCTGACCAAGATGAGTCTGTGGTGTGAAATAATTTTTGTTGAGTGGATAGATTTTAGTTGGGGTAGTCGTTCAACATTCTACAAGAACAACGAACCATGGAGTATGATTTCTCTGCAACCATGATAGATTTCAAATCGATCCTGACCAAGATGAGTCTGTGGTGTGAAATAATTTTTGTTGAGTGGATAGATTTTAGTTAGGGGTAGTCGTTCAACATTCTACAAGAACAACTTACCATGGAGTATGATTTCTCTGAAATAATTTTTGTTGAGTGGATAGATTTTAGTTGGGATATTCGTTCAACATTCTACAAGAACAACGAAACATGGAGTATGATTTCTCTACAACCATGATAGATTTCAAATCGATCCTGACCAAGATGAGTCTGTGGTGTGAAATAATTTTTGTTGAGTGGATAGATTTTAGTTGGGGTAGTCGTTCAACATTCTACAAGAACAACGAACCATGGAGTATGATTTCTCTGCAACCATGATAGATTTCAAATCGATCCTGACCAAGATGAGTCTGTGATGTGAAATAATTTTTGTTGAGTGGATAGATTTTAGTTAGGGGTAGTCGTTCAACATTCTACAAGAACAACTTACCATGGAGTATGATTTCTCTGAAACCATGATAGATTTCAAATCGATCCTGACCAAGATGAGTCTGTGGTGTGAAATAATTTTTGTTGAGTGGATAGATTTTAGTTAGGGGTAGTCGTTCAACATTCTACAAGAACAACGAACCATGGAGTATGATTTCTCTGAAACCATGATAGATTTCAAATCGATCCTGAAAAAGATGGGTCTGTGGTGTGAAATAATTTTTGTTGAGTGGATAGATTTTAGTTAGGGGTAGTCGTTCAACATTCTACAAGAACAACTTACCATGGAGTATGATTTCTCTGAAATAATTTTTGTTGAGAGGATAGATTTTAGTTGGGATATTCGTTCAATATTCTACAAGAACAACGAAACATGGAGTATGATTTCTCTGCAACCATGATAGATTTCAAATCGATCCTGACCAAGATGAGTCTGTGGTGTGAAATAATTTTTGTTGAGTGGATAGATTTTAGTTGGGGTAGTCGTTCAACATTCTACAAGAACAACTTACCATGGAGTATGATTTCTCTGAAATAATTTTTGTTGAGTGGACAGATTTTAGTTGGGGTAGTCGTTCAACATTCTACAAGAACAACGAACCATGGAGTATGATTTCTCTGAAATAATTTTTGTTGAGTGGATAGATTTTAGTTAGGGGTAGTCGTTCAACATTCTACAAGAACAACGAACCATGGAGTATGATTTCTCTGAAACCATGATAGATTTCAAATCGATCCTGACCAAGATGAGTCTGTGGTGTGAAATAATTTTTGTTGAGTGGATAGATTTTAGTTTGGGGTAGTCGTTCAACATTCTACAAGAACAACTTACCATGGAGTATGATTTCTCTGAAATAATTTTTGTTGAGTGGATAGATTTTAGTTGGGATATTCGTTCAACATTCTACAAGAACAACGAAACATGGAGTATGATTTCTCTGCAACCATGATAGATTTCAAATCGATCCTGACCAAGATGAGTCTGTGGTGTGAAATAATTTTTGTTGAGTGGATAGATTTTAGTTGGGGTAGTCGTTCAACATTCTACAAGAACAACGAACCATGGAGTATGATTTCTCTGCAACCATGATAGATTTCAAATCGATCCTGACCAAGATGAGTCTGTGATGTGAAATAATTTTTGTTGAGTGGATAGATTTTAGTTAGGGGTAGTCGTTCAACATTCTACAAGAACAACTTACCATGGAGTATGATTTCTCTGAAACCATGATAGATTTCAAATCGATCCTGACCAAGATGAGTCTGTGGTGTGAAATAATTTTTGTTGAGTGGATAGATTTTAGTTAGGGGTAGTCGTTCAACATTCTACAAGAACAACGAACCATGGAGTATGATTTCTCTGAAATAATTTTTGTTGAGTGGATAGATTTTAGTTGGGATAGTCGTTCAACATTCTACAAGAACAACGAACCATGGAGTATGATTTCTCTGCAACCATGATAGATTTCAAATCGATCCTGACCAAGATGAGTCTGTGGTGTGAAATAATTTTTGTTGAGTGGATAGATTTTAGTTAGGGGTAGTCGTTCAACATTCTACAAGAACAACTTACCATGGAGTATGATTTCTCTGAAATAATTTTTGTTGAGTGGATAGATTTTAGTTGGGATATTCGTTCAACATTCTACAAGAACAACGAAACATGGAGTATGATTTCTCTGCAACCATGATAGATTTCAAATCGATTCTGACCAAGATGAGTCTGTGGTGTGAAATAATTTTTGTTGAGTGGATAGATTTTAGTTGGGGTAGTCGTTCAACATTCTACAAGAACAACGAACCATGGAGTATGATTTCTCTGCAACCATGATAGATTTCAAATCGATCCCGACCAAGATGAGTCTGTGATGTAAAATAATTTTTGTTGAGTGGATAGATTTTAGTTAGGGGTAGTCGTTCAACATTCTACAAGAACAACGAAACATGGAGTATGATTTCTCTGAAACCATGATAGATTTCAAATCGATCCTGATCAAGATGAGTCTGTGGTGTGAAATAATTTTTGTTGAGTGGATAGATTTTAGTTGGGGTAGTCGTTCAACATTCTACAAGAACAACGAACCATGGAGTATGATTTCTCTGCAACCATGATAGATTTCAAATCGATCCTGACCAAGATGAGTCTGTGATGTGAAATAATTTTTGTTGAGTGGATAGATTTTAGTTAGGGGTAGTCGTTCAACATTCTACAAGAACAACGAACCATGGAGTATGATTTCTCTGAAATAATTTTTGTTGAGTGGATAGATTTTAGTTGGGATAGTCGTTCAACATTCTACAAGAACAACGAACCATGGACTATGATTTCTCTGAAACCATGATAGATTTCAAATCGATCCTGACCAAGATGAGTTTGTGGTGTGAAATAATTTTTGTTGAGTGGATAGATTTTAGTTAGGGGCAGTCGTTCAACATTCTACAAGAACAACTTACCATGGAGTATGATTTCTCTGAAATAATTTTTGTTGAGTGGATAGATTTTAGTTGGGGTAGTCGTTCAACATTCTACAAGCACAACGAATCATGGAGTATGATTTCTCTGAAATAATTTTTGTTGAGTGGATAGATTTTAGTTGGGATAGTCGTTCAACATTCTACAAGAACAACGAACCATGGAGTATGATTTCTCTGAAACCATGATAGATTTCAAATCGATCCTGACCAAGATGAGTCTGTGGTGTGAAATAATTTTTGTTGAGTGGATAGATTTTAGTTAGGGGTAGTCGTTCAACATTCTACAAGAACAACTTACCATGGACTATGATTTCTCTGAAACCATGATAGATTTCAAATCGATTATGACCAAGATGAGTCTGTGGTGTGAAATAATTTTTGTTGAGTGGATAGATTTTAGTTAGGGGCAGTCGTTCAACATTCTACAAGAACAACTTACCATGGAGTATGATTTCTCTGAAATAATTTTTGTTGAGTGGATAGATTTTAGTTGGGGTAGTCGTTCAACATTCTACAAGCACAACGAATCATGGAGTATGATTTCTCTGAAATAATTTTTGTTGAGTGGATAGATTTTAGTTGGGATAGTCGTTCAACATTCTACAAGAACAACGAACCATGGAGTATGA
Source organism: Xylota sylvarum (assembly GCA_905220385.1). Taxonomy (NCBI): domain Eukaryota; kingdom Metazoa; phylum Arthropoda; class Insecta; order Diptera; family Syrphidae; genus Xylota; species Xylota sylvarum. The sequence goes on along the minus strand of CAJMZQ010000063.1, from coordinate 1,116,128 downwards.
TTTCTCTGAAACCATGATAGATTTCAAATCGATCCTGACCAAGATGAGTCTGTGGTGTGAAATAATTTTTGTTGAGTGGATAGATTTTAGTTAGGGGTAGTCGTTCAACATTCTACAAGAACAACTTACCATGGAGTATGATTTCTCTGAAATAATTTTTGTTGAGTGGATAGATTTTAGTTGGGGTAGTCGTTCAACATTCTACAAGAACAACGAACCATGGAGTATGATTTCTCTGAAATAATTTTTGTTGAGTGGATAGATTTTAGTTGGGATAGTCGTTCAACATTCTACAAGAACAACGAAACATGGAGTATGATTTCTCTGCAACCATGATAGATTTCAAATCGATCCTGACCAAGATGAGTCTGTGGTGTGAAATAATTTTTGTTGAGTGGATAGATTTTAGTTGGGGTAGTCGTTCAACATTCTACAAGAACAACGAACCATGGAGTATGATTTCTCTGCAACCATGATAGATTTCAAATCGATCCTGACCAAGATGAGTCTGTGGTGTGAAATAATTTTTGTTGAGTGGATAGATTTTAGTTAGGGGTAGTCGTTCAACATTCTACAAGAACAACTTACCATGGAGTATGATTTCTCTGAAACCATGATAGATTTCAAATCGATCCTGACCAAGATGAGTCTGTGGTGTGAAATAATTTTTGTTGAGTGGATAGATTTTAGTTGGGATAGTCGTTCAACATTCTACAAGAACAACTTACCATGGAGTATGATTTCTCTGAAATAATTTTTGTTGAGTGGATAGAATTTAGTTGGGATAGTCGTTCAACATTCTACAAGAACAACGAACCATGGAGTATGATTTCTCTGAAACCATGATAGATTTCAAATCGATTCTGACCAAGATGAGTCTGTGGTGTGAAATAATTTTTGTTGAGTGGATAGATTTTAGTTGGCTTAGTCGTTCAACATTCTACAAGAACAACTTACCATGGAGTATGATTTCTCTGAAATAATTTTTGTTGAGTGGAAAGATTTTAGTTGGGGTAGTCGTTCAACATTCTACAAGAACAACGAACCATGGAGTATGATTTCTCTGAAACCATGATAGATTTCAAATCGATCCTGACCAAGATGAGTCTGTGGTGTGAAATAATTTTTGTTGAGTGGATAGATTTTAGTTGGGGTAGTCGTTCAACATTCTACGAGAACAACTTACCATGGAGTATGATTTCTCTGAAATAATTTTTGTTGAGTGGATAGATTTTAGTTGGGATAGTCGTTCAACATTCTACAAGAACAACGAAACATGGAGTATGATTTCTCTGCAACCATGATAGATTTCAAATCGATCCTGACCAAGATGAGTCTGTGGTGTGAAATAATTTTTGTTGAGTGGATAGATTTTAGTTGGGGTAGTCGTTCAACATTCTACAAGAACATTTTACCACGGAGTATGATTTCTCTGAAATAATTTTTGTTGAGTGGATAGATTTTAGTTGGGGTAGTCGTTCAACATTCTACAAGAACAACGAACCATGGACTATGATTTCTCTGAAACCATGATAGATTTCAAATCGATCCTGACCAAGATGAGTCTGTGGTGTGAAATAATTTTTGTTTAGTGAATAGATTTTAGTTGGGGTAGTCGTTCAACATTCTACAAGAACAACTTACCATGGAGTATGATTTCTCTGAAATAATTTTTGTTGAGTGGATAGATTTTAGTTGGGATAGTCGTTCAACATTCTACAAGAACAACTTACCATGGAGTATGATTTCTCTGAAATAATTTTTGTTGAGTGGATAGATTTTAGTTGGGATAGTCGTTCAACATTCTACAAGAACAACTTACCATGGACTATGATTTATCTGAAATAATTTTTGTTGAGTGGATAGATTTTAGTTAGGGGTAGTCGTTCAACATTCTACAAGAACAACTTACCATGGAGTATGATTTCTCTGAAACCATGATAGATTTCAAATCGATCCTGACCAAGATGAGTTTGTGGTGTGAAATAATTTTTGTTGAGTGGATAGATTTTAGTTAGGGGTAGTCGTTCAACATTCTACAAGAACAACGAACCATGGAGTATGATTTCTCTGAAACCATGATAGATTTCAAATCGATCCTGACCAAGATGAGTCTGTGGTGTGAAATAATTTTTGTTGAGTGGATAGATTTTAGTTGGGGTAGTCGTTCAACATTCAACAAGAACAACTTATCATGGAGTATGATTTCTCTGAAATAATTTTTGTTGAGTGGATAAATTTTAGTTGGGGTAGTCGTTCAACATTCTACAAGAACAACGAACCATGGAGTATGATTTCTCTGAAATAATTTTTGTTGAGTGGATAGATTTTAGTTGGGATAGTCGTTCAACATTCTACAAGAACAACTTACCATGGAGTATGATTTCTCTGAAATAATTTTTGTTGAGTGGATAGATTTTAGTTGGGATAGTCGTTCAACATTTTACAAGAACAACGAACCATGGAGTATGATTTCTCTGAAACCATGATAGATTTCAAATCGATCCTGACCAAGATGAGTCTGTGGTGTGAAATAATTTTTGTTGAGTGGATAGATTTTAGTTGGGATAGTCGTTCAACATTCTACAACAACTTACCATGGAGTATGATTTCTCTGAAATAATTTTTGTTGAGTGGATAGAATTTAGTTGGGATAGTCGTTCAACATTCTACAAGAACAACGAACCATGGAGTATGATTTCTCTGAAACCATGATAGATTTCAAATCGATTCTGACCAAGATGAGTCTGTGGTGTGAAATAATTTTTGTTGAGTGGATAGATTTTAGTTGGCTTAGTCGTTCAACATTCTACAAGAACAACTTACCATGGAGTATGATTTCTCTGAAATAATTTTTGTTGAGTGGATAGATTTTAGTTGGGGTAGTCGTTCAACATTCTACAAGAACAACGAACCATGGAGTATGATTTCTCTGAAACCATGATAGATTTCAAATCGATCCTGACCAAGATGAGTCTGTGGTGTGAAATAATTTTTGTTGAGTGGATAGATTTTAGTTGGGGTAGTCGTTCAACATTCTACAAGAACAACTTACCATGGAGTATGATTTCTCTGAAATAATTTTTGTTGAGTGGATAGATTTTAGTTGGGATAGTCGTTCAACATTCTACAAGAACAACGAAACATGGAGTATGATTTCTCTGCAACCATGATAGATTTCAAATCGATCCTGACCAAGATGAGTCTGTGGTGTGAAATAATTTTTGTTGAGTGGATAGATTTTAGTTGGGGTAGTCGTTCAACATTCTACAAGAACATTTTACCACGGAGTATGATTTCTCTGAAATAATTTTTGTTGAGTGGATAGATTTTAGTTGGGGTAGTCGTTCAACATTCTACAAGAACAACGAACCATGGACTATGATTTCTCTGAAACCATGATAGATTTCAAATCGATCCTGAGCAAGATGAGTCTGTGGTGTGAAATAATTTTTGTTTAGTGAATAGATTGTAGTTTGGGGTAGTCGTTCAACATTCTACAAGAACAACTTACCATGGAGTATGATTTCTCTGAAATAATTTTTGTTGAGTGGATAGATTTTAGTTGGGATAGTCGTTCAACATTCTACAAGAACAACTTACCATGGAGTATGATTTCTCTGAAATAATTTTTGTTGAGTGGATAGATTTTAGTTGGGATAGTCGTTCAACATTCTACAAGAACAACGAACCATGGAGTATGATTTCTCTGAAACCATGATAGATTTCAAATCGATCCTGACCAAGATGAGTTTGTGGTGTGAAATAATTTTTGTTGAGTGGATAGATTTTAGTTAGGGGTAGTCGTTCAACATTCTACAAGAACAACGAACCATGGAGTATGATTTCTCTGAAACCATGATAGATTTCAAATCGATCCTGACCAAGATGAGTCTGTGGTGTGAAATAATTTTTGTTGAGTGGATCGATTTTAGTTGGGGTAGTCGTTCAACATTCTACAAGAACAACTTACCATGGAGTATGATTTCTCTGAAATAATTTTTGTTGAGTGGATAGATTTTAGTTGGGGTAGTCGTTTAACATTCTACAAGAACAACGAACCATGGAGTATGATTTCTCTGAAATAATTTTTGTTGAGTGGATAGATTTTAGTTGGGATAGTCGTTCAACATTCTACAAGAACAACTTACCATGGAGTATGATTTCTCTGAAATAATTTTTGTTGAGTGGATAGATTTTAGTTGGGATAGTCGTTCAACATTTTACAAGAACAACGAAACATGGAGTATGATTTCTCTGAAACCATGATAGATTTCAAATCGATCCTGACCAAGATGAGTCTGTGGTGTGAAATAATTTTTGTTGAGTGGATAGATTTTAGTTGGGATAGTCGTTCAACATTCTACAAGAACAACTTACCATGGAGTATGATTTCTCTGAAATAATTTTTGTTGAGTGGATAGATTTTAGTTGGGGTAGTCGTTCAACATTCTACAAGCACAACGAACCATGGAGTATGATTTCTCTGAACTAATTTTTGTTGAGTGGATAGATTTTAGTTGGGATAGTCGTTCAACATTCTACAAGAACAACGAACCATGGAGTATGATTTCTCTGCAACCATGATAGATTTCAAATCGATCCTGACCAAGATGAGTCTGTGGTGTTAAATAATTTTTGTTGAGTGGATAGATTTTAGTTGGGGTAGTCGTTCAACATTCTACAAGAACATTTTACCACGGAGTATGATTTCTCTGAAATAATTTTTGTTGAGTGGATAGATTTTAGTTGGGATAGTCGTTCAACATTTTACAAGAACAACGAACCATGGAGTATGATTTCTCTGAAACCATGATAGATTTCAAATCGATCCTGACCAAGATGAGTCTGTGGTGTGAAATAATTTTTGTTGAGTGGATAGATTTTAGTTGGGATAGTCGTTCAACATTCTACAAGAACAACTTACCATGGAGTATGATTTCTCTGAAATAATTTTTGTTGAGTGGATAGAATTTAGTTGGGATAGTCGTTCAACATTCTACAAGAACAACGAACCATGGAGTATGATTTCTCTGAAACCATGATAGATTTCAAATCGATTCTGACCAAGATGAGTCTGTGGTGTGAAATAATTTTTGTTGAGTGGATAGATTTTAGTTGGCTTAGTCGTTCAACATTCTACAAGAACAACTTACCATGGAGTATGATTTCTCTGAAATAATTTTTGTTGAGTGGATAGATTTTAGTTGGGGTAGTCGTTCAACATTCTACAAGAACAACGAACCATGGAGTATGATTTCTCTGAAACCATGATAGATTTCAAATCGATCCTGACCAAGATGAGTCTGTGGTGTGAAATAATTTTTGTTGAGTGGGTAGATTTTAGTTGGGGTAGTCGTTCAACATTCTACAAGAACAACTTACCATGGAGTATGATTTCTCTGAAATAATTTTTGTTGAGTGGATAGATTTTAGTTGGGATAGTCGTTCAACATTCTACAAGAACAACGAAACATGGAGTATGATTTCTCTGCAACCATGATAGATTTCAAATCGATCCTGACCAAGATGAGTCTGTGGTGTGAAATAATTTTTGTTGAGTGGATAGATTTTAGTTGGGGTAGTCGTTCAACATTCTACAAGAACATTTTACCACGGAGTATGATTTCTCTGAAATAATTTTTGTTGAGTGGATAGATTTTAGTTGGGGTAGTCGTTCAACATTCTACAAGAACAACGAACCATGGACTATGATTTCTCTGAAACCATGATAGATTTCAAATCGATCTTGAGCAAGATGAGTCTGTGGTGTGAAATAATTTTTGTTTAGTGAATAGATTTTAGTTTGGGGTAGTCGTTCAACATTCTACAAGAACAACTTACCATGGAGTATGATTTCTCTGAAATAATTTTTGTTGAGTGGATAGATTTTAGTTTTGATAGTCGTTCAACATTCTACAAGAACAACTTACCATGGAGTATGATTTCTCTGAAATAATTTTTGTTGAGTGGATAGATTTTAGTTGGGATAGTCGTTCAACATTCTACAAGAACAACGAACCATGGAGTATGATTTCTCTGAAACCATGATAGATTTCAAATCGATCCTGACCAAGATGTGTTTGTGGTGTGAAATAATTTTTGTTGAGTGGATAGATTTTAGTTAGGGGTAGTCGTTCAACATTCTACAAGAACAACGAACCATGGAGTATGATTTCTCTGAAACCATGATAGATTTCAAATCGATCCTGACCAAGATGAGTCTGTGGTGTGAAATAATTTTTGTTGAGTGGATAGATTTTAGTTGGGGTAGTCGTTCAACATTCTACAAGAACAACTTACCATGGAGTATGAATTCCCTGAAATAATTTTTGTTGAGTGGATAGATTTTAGTTGGGGTAGTCGTTTAACATTCTACAAGAACAACGAATGATGGAGTATGATTTCTCTGAAATAATTTTTGTTGAGTGGATAGATTTTAGTTGGGATAGTCGTTCAACATTCTACAAGAACAACTTACCATGGAGTATGATTTCTCTGAAATAATTTTTGTTGAGTGGATAGATTTTAGTTGGGATAGTCGTTCAACATTTTACAAGAACAACGAAACATGGAGTATGATTTCTCTGAAACCATGATAGATTTCAAATCGATCCTGACCAAGATGAGTCTGTGGTGTGAAATAATTTTTGTTGAGTGGATAGATTTTAGTTGGGATAGTCGTTCAACATTCTACAAGAACAACTTACCAGTATGTGGAGTATGATTTCTCTGAAATAATTTTTGTTGAGTGGATAGATTTTAGTTGGGGTAGTCGTTCAACATTCTACAAGCACAACGAACCATGGAGTATGATTTCTCTGAAATAATTTTTGTTGAGTGGATAGATTTTAGTTGGGATAGTCGTTCAACATTCTACAAGAACAACGAACCATGGAGTATGATTTCTCTGCAACCATGATAGATTTCAAATCGATCCTGACCAAGATGAGTCTGTGGTGTGAAATAATTTTTGTTGAGTGGATAGATTTTAGTTAGGGGTAGTCGTTCAACATTCTACAAGAACAACGAACCATGGACTATGATTTCTCTGAAACCATGATAGATTTCAAATCGATCCTGACCAAGATGAGTCTGTGGTGTGAAATAATTTTTGTTGACTGGGTAGATTTTAGTTAGGGGTAGTCGTTCAACATTCTACAGGAACAACTTACCATGAACTATGATTTCTCTGAAACCATGATAGATTTCAAATCGATCCTGACCAAGATGAGTCTGTGGTGTGAAATAATTTTTGTTGAGTGGATAGATTTTAGTTGGGATAGTCGTTCAACATTCTACAAGAACAACTTACCATGGAGTATGATTTCTCTGAAATAATTTTTGTTGAGTGGATAGATTTTAGTTGGGGTAGACGTTCAACATTCTACAAGAACAACGAACCATGGAGTATGATTTCTCTGAAATAATTTTTGTTGAGTGGATAGATTTTAGTTGGGATAGTCGTTCAACATTCTACAAGAACAACGAACCATGGAGTATGATTTCTCTGAAACCATGATAGATTTCAAATCGATCCTGACGAAGATGAGTCTGTGGTGTGAAATAATTTTTGTTGAGTGGATAGATTTTAGTTGGGATAGTCGTTCAACATTCTACAAGAACAACTTACCATGGAGTATGATTTCTCTGAAATAATTTTTGTTGAGTGGATAGATTTTAGTTGGGGTAGTCGTTCAACATTCTACAAGCACAACGAACCATGGAGTATGATTTCTCTGAAATAATTTTTGTTGAGTGGATAGATTTTAGTTGGGATAGTCGTTCAACATTCTACAAGAACAACGAAACATGGAGTATGATTTCTCTGCAACCATGATAGATTTCAAATCGATCCTGACCAAGATGAGTCTGTGGTGTGAAATAATTTTTGTTGAGTGGATAGATTTTAGTTAGGGGTAGTCGTTCAACATTCTACAAGAACAACTTACCATGGACTACGATTTCTCTGAAACCATGATAGATTTCAAATCGATCCTGACCAAGATGAGTCTGTGGTGTAAAATAATTTTTGTTGAGTGGATAGATTTTAGTTAGGGGCAGTCGTTCAACATTCTACAAGAACAACTTACCATGGACTATGATTTCTCTGAAACCATGATAGATTTCAAATCGATCCTGACCAAGATGAGTCTGTGGTGTGAAATAATTTTTGTTGAGTGGATAGATTTTAGTTGGGATAGTCGTTCAACATTCTACAAGAACAACGAACCATGGAGTATGATTTCTCTGAAACCATGATAGATTTCAAATCGATCCTGACCAAGATGAGTCTGTGGTGTGAAATAATTTTTGTTGAGTGGATAGATTTTAGTTAGGGGTAGTCGTTCAACATTCTACAAGAACAACTTACCATGGAGTATGATTTCTCTGAAATAATTTTTGTTGAGTGGATAGATTTTAGTTGGGGTAGTCGTTCAACATTCTACCAGAACAACGAACCATGGAGTATGATTTCTCTGAAATAATTTTTGTTGAGTGGATAGATTTTAGTTGGGATAGTCGTTCAACATTCTACAAGAACAACTTACCATGGAGTAGGATTTCTCTGAAATAATTTTTGATGAGTGGATAGATTTTAGTTGGGATAGTCGTTCAACATTCTACAAGAACAACGAACCATGGAGTATGATTTCTCTGAAACCATGATAGATTTCAAATCGATCCTGACCAAGATGAGTCTGTGGTGTGAAATAACTTTTGTTGAGTGGATAGATTTTAGTTGGGGTAGTCGTTCAACATTCTACAAGAACAACTTACCATGGAGTATGATTTCTCTGAAATAATTTTTGTTGAGTGGATAGATTTTAGTTGGGGTAGTCGTTCAACATTCTACCAGAACAACGAACCATGGAGTATGATTTCTCTGAAATAATTTTTGTTGAGTGGATAGATTTTAGTTGGGATAGTCGTTCAACATTCTACAAGAACAACTTACCACGGAGTATGATTTCTCTGAAATAATTTTTGTTGAGTGGATAGATTTTAGTTGGGGTAGTCGTTCAACATTCTACAAGAACAACGAACCATGGAGTATGATTTCTCTGAAACCATGATAGATTTCAAATCGATCCTGACCAAGATGAGTCTGTGGTGTGAAATAATTTTTGTTGAGTGGATAGATTTTAGTTGGGGTAGTCGTTCAACATTCTACAAGAACAACGAACCATGGAGTATGATTTCTCTGAAACCATGATAGATTTCAAATCGATCCTGAAAAAGATGAGTCTGTGGTGTGAAATAATTCTTGTTGAGTGGATAGATTTTAGTTAGGGGTAGTCGTTCAACATTCTACAAGAACAACGAACCATGGAGTATGATTTCTCTGAAATAATTTTTGTTGAGTGGATAGATTTTAGTTGGGGTAGTCGTTCAACATTCTACAAGAACAACGAACTATGGAGTATGATTTCTCTGAAATAATTTTTGTTGAGTGGATAAATTTTAGTTGGGATAGTCGTTCAACATTCTACAAGAACAACTTACAATGGAGTATGATTTCTCTGAAATAATTTTTGTTGAGTGGATAGATTTTAGTTGGGGTAGTCGTTCAACATTCTACAAGAACAACTTACCATTGAGTATGATTTCTCTGAAACCATGATAGATTTCAAATCGATCCTGACCAAGATGAGTCTGTGGTGTGAAATAATTTTTGTAGAGTGGATAGATTTTAGTTGGGGTAGTCGTTCAACATTCTACAAGAACAACGAACCATGGAGTATGATTTCTCTGCAACCATGATAGATTTCAAATCGATCCTGACCAAGATGAGTCTGTGGTGTGAAATAATTTTTGTTGAGTGGATAGATTTTAGTTAGGGGTAGTCGTTCAACATTCTACAAGAACAACTTACCATTGAGTATGATTTCTCTGAAACCATGATAGATTTCAAATCGATCCTGACCAAGATGAGTCTGTGGTGTGAAATAATTTTTGTAGAGTGGATAGATTTTAGTTGGGGTAGTCGTTCAACATTCTACAAGAACAACGAACCATGGAGTATGATTTCTCTGCAACCATGATAGATTTCAAATCGATCCTGACCAAGATGAGTCTGTGGTGTGAAATAATTTTTGTTGAGTGGATAGATTTTAGTTAGGGGTAGTCGTTCAACATTCTACAAGAACAACTTACCATGGAGTATGATTTCTCTGAAATAATTTTTGTTGAGTGGATAGATTTTAGTTGGGATAGTCGTTCAACATTCTACAAGAACAACGAAACATTGAGTATGATTTCTCTGCAACCATGATAGATTTCAAATCGATCCTGACCAAGATGAGTCTGTGGTGTGAAATAATTTTCGTTGAGTGGATAGATTTTAGTTGGGGTAGTCGTTCAACATTCTACAAGAACAACTTACCATGGAGTATGATTTCTCTGCAACCATGATAGATTTCAAATCGATCCTGACCAAGATGAGTCCGTGGTGTGAAATAATTTTTGTTGAGTGGATAGATTTTAGTTAGGGGTAGTCGTTCAACATTCTACAAGAACAACGAACCATGGAGTATGATTTCTCTGAAACCATGATAGATTTCAAATCGATCCTGACCAAGATGAGTCTGTGGTGTGAAATAATTTTTGTTGAGTGGATAGATTTTAGTTAGGGGTAGTCGTTCAACATTCTACAAGAACAACTTACCATGGAGTATGATTTCTCTGAAATAATTTTTGTTGAGTGGATAGATTTTAGTTGGGGTAGTCGTTCAACATTCTACAAGAACAACTTACCATGGAGTATGATTTCTCTGAAATAATTTTTGTTGGGTGGATAGATTTTAGTTGGGGTAGTCGTTCAACATTCTACAAGAACAACGAACCATGGAGTATAATTTCTCTGAAATAATTTTTGTTGAGTGGATAGATTTTAGTTGGGGTAGTCGTTCAACATACTACAAGAACAACTTACCGTGGACTATGATTTCTCTGCAATAATTCTTGTTGAGTGGATAGATTTTAGTTGGGGTAGTCGTTCAACATTCTACAAGAACAACGAACCATGGAGTATGATTTCTCTGAAACCATGATAGATTTCAAACCGATCCTGACCAAGATGAGTCTGTGGTGGGAAATAATTTTTGTTGAGTGGATAGATTTTAGTTGGCGTAGTCGTTCAATATTCTACAAGAACAACTTACCATGTAGTATGATTTCTCTGAAATAATTTTTGTTGAGTGGATAGATTTTAGTTGGGATAGTCGTTCAACATTCTACAAGAACAACGAACCATGGAGTATGATTTCTCTGAAACCATGATAGATTTCAAATCGATCCTGACGAAGATGAGTCTGTGGTGTGAAATAACTTTTGTTGAGTGGATAGATTTTAGTTGGGGTAGTCGTTCAACATTCTACAAGAACAACTTACCATGGAGTATGATTTCTCTGAAATAATTTTTGTTGAGTGGATAGATTTTAGTTGGGGTAGTCGTTCAACATTCTACCAGAACAACGAACCATGGAGTATGATTTCTCTGAAATAATTTTTGTTGAGTGGATAGATTTTAGTTGGGATAGTCGTTCAAAATTCTACAAGAACAACTTACCACGGAGTATGATTTCTCTGAAATAATTTTTGTTGAGTGGATAGATTTTAGTTGGGGTAGTCGTTCAACATTCTACAAGAACAACGAACCATGGAGTATGATTTCTCTGAAACCATGATAGATTTCAAATCGATCCTGACCAAGATGAGTCTGTGGTGTGAAATAATTTTTGTTGAGTGGATAGATTTTAGTTGGGGTAGTCGTTCAACATTCTACAAGAACAACGAACCATGGAGTATGATTTCTCTGAAACCATGATAGATTTCAAATCGATCCTGAAAAAGATGAGTCTGTGGTGTGAAATAATTCTTGTTGAGTGGATAGATTTTAGTTGGGGTAGTCGTTCAACATTCTACAAGAACAACGAACCATGGAGTATGATTTCTCTGAAATAATTTTTGTTGAGTGGATAGATTTTAGTTGGGGTAGTCGTTCAACATTCTACAAGAACAACGAACTATGGAGTATGATTTCTCTGAAATAATTTTTGTTGAGTGGATAAATTTTAGTTGGGATAGTCGTTCAACATTCTACAAGAACAACTTACAATGGAGTATGATTTCTCTGAAATAATTTTTGTTGAGTGGATAGATTTTAGTTGGGATAGTCGTTCAACATTTTACAAGAACAACGAACCATGGAGTATGATTTCTCTGAAACCATGATAGATTTTAAATCGATCCTGACCAAGATGAGTCTGTGGTGTGAAATAATTTTTGTTGAGTGGATAGATTTTAGTTGGGGTAGTCGTTCAACATTCTACAAGAACAACTTACCATTGAGTATGATTTCTCTGAAACCATGATAGATTTCAAATCGATCCTGACCAAGATGAGTCTGTGGTGTGAATTAATTTTTGTAGAGTGGATAGATTTTAGTTGGGGTAGTCGTTCAACATTCTACAAGAACAACGAACCATGGAGTATAATTTCTCTGCAACCATGATAGATTTCAAATCGATCCTGACCAAGATGAGTCTGTGGTGTGAAATAATTTTTGTTGAGTGGATAGATTTTAGTTAGGGGTAGTCGTTCAACATTCTACAAGAACAACTAACCATGGAGTATGATTTCTCTGAAATAATTTTTGTTGAGTGGATAGATTTTAGTTGGGATAGTCGTTCAACATTCTACAAGAACAACGAAACATGGAGTATGATTTCTCTGCAACCATGATAGATTTCAAATCGATCCTGACCAAGATGAGTCTGTGGTGTGAAATAATTTTCGTTGAGTGGATAGATTTTAGTTGGGGTAGTCGTTCAACATTCTACAAGAACAACTTACCATGGAGTATGATTTCTCTGCAACCATGATAGATTTCAAATCGATCCTGACCAAGATGAGTCCGTGGTGTGAAATAATTTTTGTTGAGTGGATAGATTTTAGTTAGGGGTAGTCGTTCAACATTCTACAAGAACAACGAACCATGGAGTATGATTTCTCTGAAACCATGATAGATTTCAAATCGATCCTGACCAAGATGAGTCTGTGGTGTGAAATAATTTTTGTTGAGTGGATAGATTTTAGTTAGGGGTAGTCGTTCAACATTCTACAAGAACAACTTACCATGGAGTATGATTTCTCTGAAATAATTTTTGTTGAGTGGATAGATTTTAGTTGGGGTAGTCGTTCAACATTCTACAAGAACAACTTACCATGGAGTATGATTTCTCTGAAATAATTTTTGTTACGTGGATAGATTTTAGTTGGGGTAGTCGTTCAACATTCTACAAGAACAACGAACCATGGAGTATGATTTCTCTGAAATAATTTTTGTTGAGTGGATAGATTTTAGTTGGGGTAGTCGTTCAACATACTACAAGAACAACTTACCATGGACTATGATTTCTCTGCAATAATTCTTGTTGAGTGGATAGATTTTAGTTGGGGTAGTCGTTCAACATTCTACAAGAACAACGAAACATGGAGTATGATTTCTCTGAAACCATGATAGATTTCAAACCGATCCTGACCAAGATGAGTCTGTGGTGTGAAATAATTTTTGTTGAGTGGATAGATTTTAGTTGGGGTAGTCGTTCAACATTCTACAAGAACAACTTACCATGGAGTATAATTTCTCTGAAATAATTTTTGTTGAGTTAATAGATTTTAGTTGGGGTAGTCGTTCAACATTCTACAAGAAAAACTTACCATGGAGTATGATTTCTCTGAAATAATTTTTGTTGGGTGGATAGATTTTAGTTAGGGGTAGTCGTTCAACATTCTACAAGAACAACGAACCATGGAGTATGATTTCTCTGAAACCATGATAGATTTCAAATCGATCCTGACCAAGATGAGTCTGTGGTGTGAAATAATTTTTGTTGAGTGGATAGATTTTAGTTGGGGTAGTCGTTCAACATTCTACAAGAACAACTTACCATGGACTATGATTTCTCTGCAATAATTTTTGTTGAGTGGATAGATTTTAGTTGGGGTAGTCGTTCAACATTCTACAAGAACAACGAACCATGGAGTATGATTTCTCTGAAACCATGATAGATTTCAAATCGATCCTGACCAAGATGAGTCTGTGGTGTGAAATAATTTTTGTTGAGTGGATAGATTTTAGTTGGGGTAGTCGTTCAACATTCTACAAGAACAACGAACCATGGAGTATGATTTCTTTGCAACCATGATAGATTTCAAATCGATCCTGACCAAGATGAGTCTGTGGTGTGAAATAATTTTTGTTGAGTGGATAGATTTTAGTTAGGGGTAGTCGTTCAACATTCTACAAGAACAACTTACCATGGACTATGATTTCTCTGAAACCATGATAGATTTCAAATCGATCCTGACCAAGATGAGTCTGTGGTGTGAAATAATTTTTGTTGAGTGGATAGATTTTAGTTAGAGGTAGTCGTTCAACATTCTACAAGAACAACTTACCATGGAGTATGATTTCTCTGAAATAATTTTTGTTGAGTGGATAGATTTTAGTTGGGGTAGTCGTTCAACATTCTACAAGCACAACGAACCATGGAGTATGATTTCTCTGAAATAATTTTTGTTGAGTGGATAGATTTTCGTTGGGATAGTCGTTCAACATTCTACAAGAACAACGAACCATGGAGTATGATTTCTCTGAAACCATGATAGATTTCAAATCGATCCTGACCAAGATGAGTCTGTGGTGTGAAATAATTTTTGTTGAGTGGATAGATTTTAGTTGGGGTAGTCGTTCAACATTCTACAAGAACAACTTACCATGGAGTATGATTTCTCTGAAATAATTTTTGTTGAGTGGATAGATTTTAGTTGGGGTAGTCGTTCAATATTCTACAAGAACAACGAACCATGGACTATGATTTCTCTGAAACCATGATAGATTTCAAATCGATCCTGACCAAGATGAGTCTGTGGTGTGAAATAATTTTTGTTGAGTGGATATATTTTAGTTGGGGTAGTCGTTCAACATTCTACAAGTACAACGAATCATGGAGTATGATTTCTCTGAAATAATTTTTGTTGAGTGGGTAGATTTTAGTTAGGGGTAGTCGTTCAACATTCTACAAGAACAACTTATTATGGAGTATGATTTCTCAGAAATAATTTTTGTTGAGTGGATAGATTTTAGTTGGGATAGTCGTTCAACATTCTACAAGAACAACGAACCATGGAGTATGATTTCTCTGAAACCATGATAGATTTCAAATCGATCCTGACCAAGATGAGTCTGTGGTGTGAAATAATTTTTGTTGAGTGGATAGATTTTAGTTAGGGGTAGTCGTTCAACATTCTACAAGAACAACGAACCATGGAGTATGATTTCTCTGAAACCATGATAGATTTCAAATCGATTCTGACCAAGATGAGTCTGTGGTGTGAAATAATTTTTGTTGAGTGGATAGATTTTAGTTAGGGGTAGTCGTTCAACATTCTACAAGAACAACTTACCATGGAGTATGATTTCTCTGAAATAATTTTTGTTGAGTGGATAGATTTTAGTTGGGGTAGTCGTTCAACATTTTACAAGAACAACTTACCATGGAGTATGATTTCTCTGAAATAATTTTTGTTGAGTGGATAGATTTTAGTTGGGGTAGTCGTTCAACATTCTACAAGAACAACGAATCATGGAGTATGATTTCTCTGCAACCATGATAGATTTCAAATCGATCCTGACCAAGATGAGTCTGTGGTGTGAAATAATTTTTGTTGAGTGGATAGATTTTAGTTGGGATAGTCGTTCAACATTTTACAAGAATAACGAACCATGGAGTATGATTTCTCTGAAACCATGATAGATTTCAAATCGATCCTGACCAAGATGAGTCTGTGGTGTGAAATAATTTTTGTTGAGTTGATAGATTTTAGTTAGGGGTAGTCGTTCAACATTCTACAAGAACAACTTACCATGGAGTATGATTTCTCTGAAATAATTTTTGTTGAGTGGATAGATTTTAGTTGGGATATTCGTTCAACATTCTACAAGAACAACGAAACATGGAGTATGATTTCTCTGCAACCATGATAGATTTCAAATCGATCCTGACCAAGATGAGTCTGTGGTGTGAAATAATTTTTGTTGAGTGGATAGATTTTAGTTAGGGGTAGTCGTTCAACATTCCACAAGAACAACTTAAAATGGAGTATGATTTCTCTGAAACCATGATAGATTTCAAATCGATCCTGACCAAGATGAGTCTGTGGTGTGAAATAATTTTTGTTGAGTGGATAGATTTTAGTTGGGATAGTCGTTCAACATTCTACAAGAACAACGAACCATGGAGTATGATTTCTCTGAAACCATGATAGATTTCAAATCGATCCTGACCAAGATGAGTCTGTGGTGTGAAATAATTTTTGTTGAGTGGATAGATTTTAGTTAGGGGTAGTCGTTCAACATTCTACAAGAACAACTTATCATGGAGTATGATTTCTCTGAAATAATTTTTGTTGAGTGGATAGATTTTAGTTGGGGTAGTCGTTCAACATTCTACAAGAACAACGAACCATGGAGTATGATTTCTCTGAAATAATTTTTGTTGAGTGGATAGATTTTAGTTGGGATAGTCGTTCAACATTCTACAAGAACAACGAACCATGGAGTATGATTTCTCTGCAACCATGATAGATTTCAAATCGATCCTGACCAAGATGAGTCTGTGGTGTGAAATAATTTTTGTTGAGTGGATAGATTTTAGTTGGGGTAGTCGTTCAACATTCTACAAGAACAACTTACCATGGACTATGATTTCTCTGAAACCATGATAGATTTCAAATCGATCCTGACCAAGATGAGTCTGTTTTGTGAAATAATTTTTGTTGAGTGGATAGATTTTAGTTGGGATAGTCGTTCACCATTCTACAAGAACAACTTACCATGGACTATGATTTCTCTGAAATAATTTTTGTTGAGTGGATAGATTTTAGTTGGGGTAGTCGTTCAACATTCTACAAACACAACGAACCATGGAGTATGATTTCTCTGAAATAATTTTTGTTGAGTGGATAGATTTTAGTTGGGATAGTGGTTCAACATTCTACAAGAACAACGAACCATGGAGTATGATTTCATTGAAACCGTGATAGATTTCAAATCGATCCTGACCAAGATGAGTCTGTGGTGTGAAATAATTTTTGTTGAGTGGATAGATTTTAGTTAGGGGTAGTCGTTCAACATTCTACAAGAACAACTTACCATGGAGTATGATTTCTCTGAAATAATTTTTGTTGAGTGGATAGATTTTAGTTGGGGTAGTCGTTCAACATTCTACAAGAACAACGAACCATGGAGTATGATTTCTCTGAAATAATTTTTGTTGAGTGGATAGATTTTAGTTGGGATAGTCGTTCAACATTCTACAAGAACAACGAAACATGGAGTATGATTTCTCTGCAACCATGATAGATTTCAAATCGATCCTGACCAAGATGAGTCTGTGGTGTGAAATAATTTTTGTTGAGTGGATAGATTTTAGTTGGGGTAGTCGTTCAACATTCTACAAGAACAACGAACCATGGAGTGTGATTTCTCTGCAACCATGATAGATTTCAAATCGATCCTGACCAAGATGAGTCTGTGGTGTGAAATAATTTTTGTTGAGTGGATAGATTTTAGTTAGGGGTAGTCGTTCAACATTCTACAAGAACAACTTACCATGGACTATGATTTCTTTGAAACCATGATAGATATCAAATCGATCCTGACCAAGATGAGTCTGTGGTGTGAAATAATTTTTGTTGAGTGGATAGATTTTAGTTGGGATAGTCGTTCAACATTCTACAAGAACAACGAACCATGGAGTATGATTTCTCTGAAACCATGATAGATTTCAAATCGATCCTGACCAAGATGAGTCTGTGGTGTGAAATAATTTTTGTTGAGTGGATAGATTTTAGTTAGGGGTAGTCGTTCAACATTCTACAAGAACAACTTACCATGGACTATGATTTCTTTGAAACCATGATAGATATCAAATCGATCCTGACCAAGATGAGTCTGTGGTGTGAAATAATTTTTGTTGAGTGGATAGATTTTAGTTGGGATAGTCGTTCAACATTCTATAAGAACAACGAACCATGGAGTATGATTTCTCTGAAACCATGATAGATTTCAAATCGATCCTGACCAAGATGAGTCTGTGGTGTGAAATAATTTTTGTTGAGTGGATAGATTTTAGTTAGGGGTAGTCGTTCAACATTCTACAAGAACAACTTATCATGGAGTATGATTTCTCTGAAATAATTTTTGTTGAGTGGATAGATTTTAGTTGGGGTAGTCGTTCAACATTTTACAAGAACAACGAACCATGGAGTATGATTTCTCTGAAATAATTTTTGTTGAGTGGATAGATTTTAGTTGGGATAGTCGTTCAACATTCTACAAGAACAACGAACCATGGAGTATGATTTCTCTGCAACCATGATAGATTTCAAATCGATCCTGACCAAGATGAGTCTGTGGTGTGAAATAATTTTTGTTGAGTGGATAGATTTTAGTTGGGGTAGTCGTTCAACATTCTACAAGAACAACTTACCATGGACTATGATTTCTCTAAAACCATGATAGATTTCAAATCGATCCTGACCAAGATGAGTCTGTGGTGTGAAATAATTTTTGTTGAGTGGATAGATTTTAGTTGGGGTAGTCGTTCAACATTCTACAAGAACAACTTACCATGGACTATGATTTCTCTGAAATAATTTTTGTTGAGTGGATAGATTTTAGTTGGGGTAGTCGTTCAACATTCTACAAACACAACGAACCATATAGTATGATTTCTCTGAAATAATTTTTGTTGAGTGGATAGATTTTAGTTGGGATAGTGGTTCAACATTCTACAAGAACAACGAACCATGGAGTATGATTTCATTGAAACCATGATAGATTTCAAATCGATCCTGACCAAGATGAGTCTGTGGTGTGAAATAATTTTTGTTGAGTGGATAGATTTTAGTTAGGGGTAGTCGTTCAACATTCTACAAGAACAACTTACCATGGAGTATGATTTCTCTGAAATAATTTTTGTTGAGTGGATAGATTTTAGTTGGGGTAGTCGTTCAACATTCTACAAGAACAACGAACCATGGAGTATGATTTCTCTGAAATAATTTTTGTTGAGTGGATAGATTTTAGTTGGGATAGTCGTTCAACATTCTACAAGAACAACGAAACATGGAGTATGATTTCTCTGCAACCATGATAGATTTCAAATCGATCCTGACCAAGATGAGTCTGTGGTGTGAAATAATTTTTGTTGAGTGGATAGATTTTAGTTGGGGTAGTCGTTCAACATTCTACAAGAACAACGAACCATGGAGTGTGATTTCTCTGCAACCATGATAGATTTCAAATCGATCCTGACCAAGATGAGTCTGTGGTGTGAAATAATTTTTGTTGAGTGGATAGATTTTAGTTAGGGGTAGTCGTTCAACATTCTACAAGAACAACTTACCATGGACTATGATTTCTTTGAAACCATGATAGATATCAAATCGATCCTGACCAAGATGAGTCTGTGGTGTGAAATAATTTTTGTTGAGTGGATAGATTTTAGTTGGGATAGTCGTTCAACATTCTATAAGAACAACTTACCATGGAGTATGATTTCTCTGAAATAATTTTTGTTGAGTGGATAGATTTTAGTTGGGGTAGTCGTTCAATATTCTACAAGCACAACGAACCATGGAGTATGATTTCTCTGAAACCATGATAGATTTCAAATCGATCCTGACCAAGATGAGTCTGTGGTGTGAAATAATTTTTGTTGAGTGGATAGATTTTAGTTGGGATAGTCGTTCAACATTCTACAAGAACAACGAACCATGGAGTATGATTTCTCTGAAATAATTTTTGTTGAGTGGATAGATTTTAGTTGGGGTAGTCGTTCAACATTCTACAAGAACAACGAATCATGGAGTATGATTTCTCTGAAACCATGATAGATTTCAAATCGATCCTGACCAAGATGAGTCTGTGGTGTGAAATAATTTTTGTTGAGTGGATAGATTTTAGTTGGGATAGTCGTTCAACATTTTACAAGAATAACGAACCATGGAGTATGATTTCTCTGAAACCATGATAGATTTCAAATCGATCCTGACCAAGATGAGTCTGTGGTGTGAAATAATTTTTGTTGAGTGGATAGATTTTAGTTGGGGTAGTCGTTCAACATTCTACAAGAACAACGAACCATGGAGTATGATTTCTCTGCAACCATGATAGATTTCAAATCGATCCTGACCAAGATGAGTCTGTGGTGTGAAATAATTTTTGTTGAGTGGATAGATTTTAGTTAGGGGCAGTCGTTCAACATTCTACAAGAACAACTTACCATGGAGTATGATTTCTCTGAAATAATTTTTGTTGAGTGGATAGATTTTAGTTGGGATATTCGTTCAACATTCTACAAGAACATCGAAACATGGAGTATGATTTCTCTGCAACCATGATAGATTTCAAATCGATCCTGACCAAGATGAGTCTGTGGTGTGAAATAATTTTTGTTGAGTGGATAGATTTTAGTTGGGGTAGTCGTTCAACATTCTACAAGAACAACGAACCATGGAGTATGATTTCTCTGCAACCATGATAGATTTCAAATCGATCCTGACCAAGATGAGTCTGTGGTGTGAAATAATTTTTGTTGAGTGGATAGATTTTAGTTAGGGGTAGTCGTTCAACATTCTACAAGAACAACTTACCATGGAGTATGATTTCTCTGAAACCATGATAGATTTCAAATCGATCCTGACCAAGATGAGTCTGTGGTGTGAAATAATTTTTGTTGAGTGGATAGATTTTAGTTGGGATAGTCGTTCAACATTCTACAAGAACAACGAACCATGGAGTATGATTTCTCTGAAACCATGATAGATTTCCAATCGATCCTGACCAAGATGAGTCTGTGGTGTGAAATAATTTTTGTTGAGTGGATAGATTTTAGTTGGGGTAGTCGTTCAACATTCTACAAGAACAACGAACCATGGACTATGATTTCTCCGAAACCATGATAGATTTCAAATCGATCCTGACCAAGATGAGTCTGTGGTGTGAAATAATTTTTGTTGAGTGGATAGATTTTAGTTGGGGTAGTCGTTCAACATTCTACAAGAACAACTTACCATGGAGTATGATTACTCAACAAATAATTTTTGTTGAGTGGATAGATTTTAGTTGGGATAGTCGTTCAACATTCTACAAGAACAACTTACCATGGAGTATGATTTCTCTGAAATAATTTTTGTTGAGTGGATAGATTTTAGTTGGGATAGTCGTTCAACATTCTACAAGAACAACGAACCATGGAGTATGATTTCTCTGAAACCATGATAGATTTCAAATCGATCCTGACCAAGATGAGTCTGTGGTGTGAAATAATTTTTGTTGAGTGGATAGATTTTAGTTGGGATAGTCGTTCAACATTTTACAAGAACAACGAACCATGGAGTATGATTTCTCTGAAACCATGATAGATTTCAAATCGATCCTGACCAAGATGAGTCCGTGGTGTGAAATAATTTTTGTTGAGTGGATAGATTTTAGTTGGGATAGTCGTTCAGCATTCTACAAGAGCAACTTACCATGGACTATGATTTCTCTGAAATAATTTTTGTTGAGTAAATAGATTTTAGTTGGGGTAGTCGTTCAACATTCTACAAGAACAACTTACCATGGAGTATGATTTCTCTGAAATAATTTTTGTTGAGTGGATAGATTTTAGTTGGGATAGTCGTTCAACATTCTACAAGAACAACGAACCATGGAGTATGATTTCTCTGAAACCATGATAGATTTCAAATCGATCCTGACCAAGATGAGTCTGTGGTGTGAAATAATTTTTGTTGAGTGGATAGATTTTAGTTGGGATAGTCGTTCAACATTCTACAAGAACAACTTACCATGGAGTATGATTTCTCTGAAATAATTTTTGTTGAGTGGATAGATTTTAGTTGGGATAGTCGTTCAACATTTTACAAGAACAACGAACCATGGAGTATGATTTCTCTGAAACCATGATAGATTTCAAATCGATCCTGACCAAGATGAGTCTGTGGTGTGAAATAATTTTTGTTGAGTGGATAGATTTTAGTTGGGGGTAGTCGTTCAACATTCTACAAGAACAACTTACCATGGAGTATGATTTCTCTGAAACCATGATAGATTTCAAATCGATCCTGACCAAGATGAGTCTGTGGTGTGAAATAATTTTTGTTGAGTGGATAGATTTTAGTTAGGGGTAGTCGTTCAACATTCTACAAGAACAACTTACCATGGAGTATGATTTCTCTGAAATAATTTTTGTTGAGTGGTTAGATTTTAGTTGGGATAGTCGTTCAACATTTTACAAGAACAACGAACCATGGAGTATGATTTCTCTGAAACCATAATAGATTTCAAATCGATCCTGACCAAGATGAGTCTGTGGTGTGAAATAATTTTTGTTGAGTGGATAGATTTTAGTTAGGGGTAGTCGTTCAACATTCTACAAGAACAACGAACCATGGAGTATGATTTCTCTGAAACCATGATAGATTTCAAATCGATCCTGACCAAGATGAGTCTGTGGTGTGAAATAATTTTTGTTGAGTGGATAGATTTTAGTTAGGGGTAGTCGTTCAACATTCTACAAGAACAACTTACCATGGAGTATGATTTCTCTGAAATAATTTTTGTTGAGTGGATAGATTTTAGTTGGGATAGTCGTTCAACATTCTACAAGAACAACTTACCATGGAGTATGATTTCTCTGAAATAATTTTTGTTGAGTGGATAGATTTTAGTTGGGATAGTCGTTCAACATTTTACAAGAACAACGAACCATGGAGTATGATTTCTCTGAAACCATGATAGATTTCAAATCGATCCTGACCAAGATGAGTCTGTGGTGTGAAATAATTTTTGTTGAGTGGATAGATTTTAGTTGGGGTAGTCGTTCAACATTCTACAAGAACAACTTACCATTGAGTATGATTTCTCTGAAACCATGATAGATTTCAAATCGATCCTGACCAAGATGAGTCTGTGGTGTGAAATAATTTTTGTTGAGTGGATAGATTTTAGTTGGGGTAGTCGTTCAACATTCTACAAGAACAACGAACCATGGAGTATGATTTCTCTGAAATAATTTTTGTTGAGTGGATAGATTTTAGTTGGGGTAGTCGTTCAACATTCTACAAGAACAACGAACCATGGAGTATGATTTCTCTGAAATAATTTTTGTTGAGTGGATAGATTTTAGTTGGGGTAGTCGTTCAACATTCTACAAGAACAACTTAACATGGACTATTATTTCTCTGAAACCATGATAGATTTCAAATCGATCCTGACCAAGATGAGTCTGTGGTGTGAAATAATTTTTGTTGAGTAGATAGATTTTAGTTAGGGGTAGTCGTTCAACATTCTACAAGAACAACTTACCATGGACTATGATTTCTCTGAAATAATTTTGGTTGAGTGGATAGATTTTAGTTGGGGTAGTCGTTCAACATTGTACAAGAACAAAGAACCATGGAGTATGATTTCTCTGAAATAATTTTTGTTGAGTGGATAGATTTTAGTTGGGATAGTCTTTCAACATTCTACAAGAACAACGAGCCATGGAGTATGATTTCTCTGAAACCATGATAGATTTCAAATCGATCCTGACCAAGATGAGTCTGTGGTGTGAAATAATTTTTGTTGAGTGGATAGATTTTAGTTAGGGGTAGTCGTTCAACATTCTACAAGAACAACGAAACATGGAGTATGATTTCTCTGAAATAATTTTTGTTGAGTGGATAGATTTTAGTTGGGATAGTCTTTCAACATTCTACAAGAACAACGAGCCATGGAGTATGATTTCTCTGAAACCATGATAGATTTCAAATCGATCCTGACCAAGATGAGTCTGTGGTGTGAAATAATTTTTGTTGAGTGGGTAGATTTTAGTTGGGATAGTCGTTCAACATTCTACAAGAACAGCTTACCATAGAGTATGATTTCTCTGAAATAATTTTTGTTGAGTGGATAGATTTTAGTTGGGATAGTCGTTCAACATTTTACAAGAACAACGAACCATGGAGTATGATTTCTCTGAAACCATGATAGATTTCAAATCGATCCTGACCAAGATGAGTCTGTGGTGTGAAATAATTTTTGTTGAGTGGATAGATTTTAGTTGGGGTAGTCGTTCAACATTCTACAAGAACAACTTACCATGGAGTATGATTTCTCTGAAACCATGATAGATTTCAAATCGATCCTGACCAAGATGAGTCTGTGGTGTGAAATAATTTTTGTTGAGTGGATAGATTTTAGTTAGGGGTAGTCGTTCAACATTCTACAAGAACAACGAACCATGGAGTATGATTTCTCTGAAACCATGATAGATTTCAAATCGATCCTGACCAAGATGAGTCTGTGGTGTGAAATAATTTTTGTTGAGTGGATAGATTTTAGTTAGGGGTAGTCGTTCAACATTCTACAAGAACAACGAACCATGGAGTATGATTTCTCTGAAACCATGATAGATTTCAAATCGATCCTGACCAAGATGAGTCTGTGGTGTGAAATAATTTTTGTTGAGTAGATAGATTTTAGTTAGGGGTAGTCGTTCAACATTCTACAAGAACAACTTATCATGGACTATGATTTCTCTGAAATAATTTTGGTTGAGTGGATAGATTTTAGTTGGGGTAGTCGTTCAACATTCTACAAGAACAACGAACCATGGAGTATGATTTCTCTGAAATAATTTTTATTGAGTAAATAGATTTTAGTTGGGATAGTCGTTCAACATTCTACAAGAACAACGAGCCATGGAGTATGATTTCTCTGAAATAATTTTTATTGAGTAAATAGATTTTAGTTGGGATAGTCGTTCAACATTCTACAAGAACAACGAGCCATGGAGTATGATTTCTCTGAAACCATGATAGATTTCAAATCGATCCTGACCAAGATGAGTCTGTGGTGTGAAATAATTTTTGTTGAGTGGATAGATTTTAGTTACGGGTAGTCGTTCAACATTCTACAAGAACAACTTACCATGGAGTATGATTTCTCTGAAATAATTTTTGTTGAGTGGATAGATTTTAGTTGGGGTAGTCGTTCAACATTCTACAAGAACAACGAACCATGGAGTATGATTTCTCTGAAATAATTTTTGTTGAGTGGATAGATTTTAGTTGGGATAGTCGTTCAACATTCTGCAAGAACAACGAACCATGGAGTATGATTTCTCTGAAACCATGATAGATTTCAAATCGATCCTGACCAAGATGAGTCTGTGGTGTGAAATAATTTTTGTTGAGTGGATAGATTTTAGTTGGGGTAGTCGTTCAACATTCTACAAGAACAACGAACCATGGAGTATGATTTCTCTGAAACCATGATAGATTTCAAATCGATCCTGACCAAGACGAGTCTGTGGTGTGAAATAATTTTTGTTGAGTGGATAGATTTTAGTTGGAGTAGTCGTTCAACATTCTACAAGAACAACTTACCATGGAGTATGATTTCTCTGAAATAATTTTTGTTGAGTGGATAGATTTTAGTTGGGGTAGTCGTTCAACATTCTACAAGAACAACTTACCATGGAGTATGATTTCTCTGAAACCATGATAGATTTCAAATCGATCCTGACCAAGATGAGTCTGTGGTGTGAAATAATTTTTGTTGAGTGGATAGATTTTAGTTGGGATAGTCGTTCAACATTCTACAAGAACAACTTACCATGGAGTATGATTTCTCTGAAATAATTTTTGTTGAGTGGATAGATTTTAGTTGGGGTAGTCGTTCAACATTCTACAAGAACAACTTACCATGGAGTATGATTTCTCTGAAACCATGATAGATTTCAAATCGATCCTGACCAAGATGAGTCTGTGGTGTGAAATAATTTTTGTTGAGTGGATAGATTTTAGTTGGGATAGTCGTTCAACATTCTACAAGAACAACTTACCATGGAGTATGATTTCTCTGAAATAATTTTTGTTGAGTGGATAGATTTTAGTTGGGATAGTCGTTCAACATTCTACAAGAACAACTTACCATGGAGTATGATTTCTCTGAAATAATTTTTGTTGAGTGGATAGATTTTAGTTGGGGTAGTCGTTCAGCATTCTACAAGAACAACTTACCATGGAGTATGATTTCTCTGAAACCATGATAGATTTCCAATCGATCCTGACCAAGATGAGTCTGTGGTGTGAAATAATTTTTGTTGAGTGGATAGATTTTAGTTGGGATAGTCGTTCAACATTCTACAAGAACAACTTACCATGGAGTATGATTTCTCTGAAATAATTTTTGTTGAGTGGATAGATTTTAGTTGGGATAGTCGTTCAACATTCTACAAGAACAACGAACCATGGAGTATGATTTCTCTGAAATAATTTTTGTTGAGTGGATAGATTTTAGTTGGGGTAGTCGTTCAACATTTTACAAGAACAACGAACCATGGAGTATGATTTCTCTGAAACCATGATAGATTTCAAATCGATCCTGACCAAGATGAGTCTGTGGTGTGAAATAATTTTTGTTGAGTGGATAGATTTTAGTTGGGATAGTCGTTCAACATTCTACAAGAACAACTTACCATGGAGTATGATTTCTCTGAAATAATTTTTGTTGAGTGGATAGATTTTAGTTGGGATAGTCGTTCAACATTTTACAAGAACAACTTACCATGGAGTATGATTTCTCTGAAACCATGATAGATTTCAAATCGATCCTGACCAAGATGAGTCTGTGGTGTGAAATAATTTTTGTTGAGTGGATAGATTTTAGTTGGGGTAGTCGTTGAACATTCTACAAGAACAACTTACCATGGAGTATGATTTCTCTGAAACCATGATAGATTTCAAATCGATCCTGACCAAGATGAGTCTGTGGTGTGAAATAATTTTTGTTGAGTGGATAGATTTTAGTTGGGGTAGTCGTTCAACATTCTACAGGAACAACGAACCATGGAGTATGATTTCTCTGAAATAATTTTGGTTGAGTGGATAGATTTTAGTTGGGGTAGTCGTTCAACATTCTACAAGAACAACGAACCATGGAGCATGATTTCTCTGAAATAATTTTTGTTGAGTGGATAGATTTTAGTTAGGGGTAGTCGTTCAACATTCTACAAGAACAACTTACCATGGAGTATGATTCCTCTGAAACCATGAGAGATTTCAAATCGATCCTGACCAAGATGAGTCTGTGGTGTGAAATAATTTTTGTTGAGTGGATAGATTTTAGTTGGGATAGTCGTTCAACATTCTACAAGAACAACTTACCATGGAGTATGATTTCTCTGAAATAATTTTGTTGAGTGGATAGATTTTAGTTGGGATAGTCGTTCAACATTTTACAAGAACAACGAACCATGGAGTATGATTTCTCTGAAACCATGATAGATTTCAAATCGATCCTGACCAAGATGAGTCCGTGGTGTGAAATAATTTTTGTTGAGTGGATAGATTTTAGTTGGGATAGTCGTTCAGCATTCTACAAGAGCAACTTACCATGGAGTATGATTTCTCTGAAATAATTTTTGTTGAGTAAATAGATTTTAGTTGGGGTAGTCGTTCAACATTCTACAAGAACAACTTACCATGGAGTATGATTTCTCTGAAATAATTTTTGTTGAGTGGATAGATTTTAGTTGGGATAGTCGTTCAACATTCTACAAGAACAACTTACCATGGAGTATGATTTCTCTGAAATAATTTTTGTTGAGTGGATAGATTCTAGTTGGGGTAGTCGTTCAACATTCTACAAGAACAACTTACCATGGAGTATGATTTCTCTGAAACCATGATAGATTTCAAATCGATCCTGACCAAGATGAGTCTGTGGTGTGAAATAATTTTTGTTGAGGAGATAGATTTTAGTTGGGGTAGTCGTTCAACATTCTACAAGAACAACTTACCATGGAGTATGATTTCTCTGAAATAATTTTTGTTGAGTGGATAGATTTTAGTTTTGATAGTCGTTCAACATTCTACAAGAACAACTTACCATGGAGTATGATTTGTCTGAAATAATTTTTGTTGAGTGGATAGATTTTAGTTGGGGTAGTCGTTCAACATTTTACAAGAACAACTTACCATGGAGTATGATTTCTCTGAAACCATGATAGATTTCAAATCGATCCTGATCAAGATGAGTCTGTGGTGTGAAATAATTTTTGTTGAGTGGATAGATTTTAGTTGGGGTAGTCGTTCAACATTCTACAAGAACAACTTACGATGGAGTATGATTTCTCTGAAATAATTTTTGTTGAGTGGATAGATTTTAGTTGGGATAGTCGTTCAACATTCTACAAGAACAACGAACCATGGAGTATGATTTCTCTGAAATAATTTTTGTTTAGTGGATAGATTTTAGTTGGGGTAGTCGTTCAACATTTTACAAGAACAACGAACCATGGAGTATGATTTCTCTGAAACCATGATAGATTTCAAATCGATCCTGACCAAGATGAGTCTGTGGTGTGAAATAATTTTTGTTGAGTGGATAGATTTTAGTTGGGGTAGTCGTTCAACATTCTACAAGAACAACTTACCATGGACTATGATTTCTCTGAAACCATGATAGATTTCAAATCGATCCTGACCAAGATGAGTCTGTGGTGTGAAATAATTTTTGTTGAGTTAATAGATTTTAGTTGGGATAGTCGTTCAACATTTTACAAAAACAACTTACCATGGAGTATGATTTCTCTGAAACCATGATAGATTTCAAATCGATCCTGACCAAGATGAGTCTGTGGTGTGAAATAATTTTTGTTGAGTGGATAGATTTTAGTTGGGGTAGTCGTTCAACATTTTACAAAAACAACTTACCATGGAGTATGATTTCTCTGAAACCATGATAGATTTCAAATCGATCCTGACCAAGATGAGTCTGTGGTGTGAAATAATTTTTGTTGAGTGGATAGATTTTAGTTGGGGTAGTCGTTCAACATTTTACAAGAACAACGAACCATGGAGTATGATTTCTCTGAAACCGTGATAGATCTCAAATCGATCCTGACCAAGATGAGTCTGTGGTGTGAAATAATTTTTGTTGAGTGGATAGATTTTAGTTGGGGTAGTCGTTCAACATTCTACAAGAACAACTTACCATGGAGTATGATTTCTCTGAAATAATTTTTGTTGAGTGGATAGATTCTAGTTGGGGTAGTCGTTCAACATTCTACAAGAACAACTTACCATGGAGTATGATTTCTCTGAAACCATGATAGATTTCAAATCGATCCTGACCAAGATGAGTCTGTGGTGTGAAATAATTTTTGTTGAGGAGATAGATTTTAGTTGGGGTAGTCGTTCAACATTCTACAAGAACAACTTACCATGGAGTATGATTTCTCTGAAATAATTTTTGTTGAGTGGATAGATTTTAGTTGGGATAGTCGTTCAACATTCTACAAGAACAACTTACCATGGAGTATGATTTGTCTGAAATAATTTTTGTTGAGTGGATAGATTTTAGTTGGGGTAGTCGTTCAACATTTTACAAGAACAACTTACCATGGAGTATGATTTCTCTGAAACCATGATAGATTTCAAATCGATCCTGATCAAGATGAGTCTGTGGTGTGAAATAATTTTTGTTGAGTGGATAGATTTTAGTTGGGGTAGTCGTTCAACATTCTACAAGAACAACTTACGATGGAGTATGATTTCTCTGAAATAATTTTTGTTGAGTGGATAGATTTTAGTTGGGATAGTCGTTCAACATTCTACAAGAACAACGAACCATGGAGTATGATTTCTCTGAAATAATTTTTGTTTAGTGGATAGATTTTAGTTGGGGTAGTCGTTCAACATTTTACAAGAACAACGAACCATGGAGTATGATTTCTCTGAAACCATGATAGATTTCAAATCGATCCTGACCAAGATGAGTCTGTGGTGTGAAATAATTTTTGTTGAGTGGATAGATTTTAGTTGGGGTAGTCGTTCAACATTCTACAAGAACAACTTACCATGGACTATGATTTCTCTGAAACCATGATAGATTTCAAATCGATCCTGACCAAGATGAGTCTGTGGTGTGAAATAATTTTTGTTGAGTTAATAGATTTTAGTTGGGATAGTCGTTCAACATTTTACAAAAACAACTTACCATGGAGTATGATTTCTCTGAAACCATGATAGATTTCAAATCGATCCTGACCAAGATGAGTCTGTGGTGTGAAATAATTTTTGTTGAGTGGATAGATTTTAGTTGGGGTAGTCGTTCAACATTTTACAAAAACAACTTACCATGGAGTATGATTTCTCTGAAACCATGATAGATTTCAAATCGATCCTGACCAAGATGAGTCTGTGGTGTGAAATAATTTTTGTTGAGTGGATAGATTTTAGTTGGGGTAGTCGTTCAACATTTTACAAGAACAACGAACCATGGAGTATGATTTCTCTGAAACCGTGATAGATTTCAAATCGATCCTGACCAAGATGAGTCTGTGGTGTGAAATAATTTTTGTTGAGTGGATAGATTTTAGTTGGGGTAGTCGTTCAACATTCTACAAGAACAACTTACCATGGAATATGATTTTCTGAAATAATTTTTGTTGAGTGGATAGATTTTAGTTGGGATAGTCGTTCAACATTCTACAAGAACAACGAACCATGGAGTATGATTTCTCTGAAACCATGATAGATTTCAAATCGATCCTGACCAAGATGAGTCTGTGGTGTGAAATAATTTTTGTTGAGTGGATAGATTTTAGTTGGGGTAGTCGTTCAACATTTTACAAGAACAACGAACCATGGAGTATGATTCCTCTGAAACCATGATAGATTTCAAATCGATCCTGAGCAAGATGAGTCTGTGGTGTGAAATAATTTTTGTTGAGTGGATAGATTTTAGTTAGGGGTAGTCGTTCAACATTCTACAGGAACAACTTACCATGGACTATGATTTCTCTGAAACCATGATAGATTTCAAATCGCTCCTGACCAAGATGAGTCTGTGGTGTGAAATAATTTTTGTTGAGTGGATAGATTTTAGTTGGGGTAGTCGTTCAACATTTTACAAGAACAACGAACCATGGAGTATGATTTCTCTGAAACCATGAGAGATTTCAAATCGATCCTGACCAAGATGAGTCTGTGGTGTGAAATAATTTTTGTTGAGTGGATAGATTTTAGTTGGGGTAGTCGTTCAACATTCTACAAGAACAACTTACCATGGAGTATGATTTCTCTGAAATAATTTTTGTTGAGTGGATAGATTTTAGTTGGGGTAGTCGTTCAACATTTTACAAGAACAACGAAGCATGGAGTATGACTTCTCTGAAACCATGATAGATTTCAAATCGATCCTGACCAAGATGAGTCTGTGGTGTGAAATAATTTTTGTTGAGTGGATAGATTTTAGTTGGGGTAGTCGTTCAACATTCTACAAGAACAACTTACCATGGAGTATGATTTCTCTGAAATAATTTTTGTTGAGTGGATAGCTTTTAGTTGGGATAGTCGTTCAACATTCTACGAGAACAACTTACCATGGACTATGATTTCTCTGAAATAATTTTTGTTGAGTGGATAGATTTTAGTTGGGATAGTCGTTCAACATTCTACAAGAACAACGAACCATGGAGTATGATTTCTCTGAAACCATGATAGATTTCAAATCGATCCTGACCAAGATGAGTCTGTGGTGTGAAATAATTTTTGTTGAGTGGATAGATTTTAGTTGGGGTAGTCGTTCAACATTCTACAAGTACAACGAACCATGGAGTATGATTTTTCTGAAATAATTTTTGTTGAGTGTATAGATTTTAGTTGGGATAGTCGTTCAACATTCTACAAGAACAGCTTACCATGGAGTATGATTTCTCTGAAATAATTTTTGTTGAGTGGATAGATTTTAGTTGGGATAGTCGTTCAACATTCTACAAGAACAACGAACCATGGAGTATGATTTCTCTGAAATAATTTTTGTTGAGTGGATAGATTTTAGTTATGATAGTCGTTCAACATTCTACAAGAACAGCTTACGATGGACTATGATTTCTCTGAAATAATTTTTGTTGAGTGGATAGATTTTAGTTGGGGTAGTCGTTCAACATTCTACAAGAACAACGAACCATGGAGTATGATTTCTTTGAAACCATGATAGATTGCAAATCGATCCTGACCAAGATGAGTCTGTGGTGTGAATTAATTTTTGTTGAGTGGATAGATTTTAGTTGGGGTAGTCGTTCAACATTCTACAAGAACAACTTACCATGGAGTATGATTTCTCTGAAACCATGAGAGATTTCAAATCGATCCTGACCAAGATGAGTCTGTGGTGTGAAATAATTTTTGTTGAGTGGATAGATTTTAGTTGGGGTAGTCG
This sequence comes from Xylota sylvarum, assembly GCA_905220385.1. Lineage (NCBI taxonomy): Eukaryota > Metazoa > Arthropoda > Insecta > Diptera > Syrphidae > Xylota > Xylota sylvarum. Next base: position 1,083,775 of record CAJMZQ010000063.1, on the reverse strand, counting down.
TTCAACATTTTACAAGAACAACGAACCATGGAGTATGATTTCTCTGAAACCTTGAGAGATTTCAAATCGATCCTGACCAAGATGAGTCTGTGGTGTGAAATAATTTTTGTAGAGTGGATAGATTTTAGTTGGGGTAGTCGTTCAACATTCTACAAGAACAACGAACCATGGAGTATGATTTCTCTGAAATAATTTTTGTTGAGTGGATAGATTTTAGTTGGGGTAGTCGTTCAACATTCTACAAGAACAACGAACCATGGAGTATGATTTCTCTGCAACCATGATAGATTTCAAATCGATCCTGACCAAGATGAGTCTGTGGTGTGAAATAATTTTTGTTGAGTGGATAGATTTTAGTTGGGGTAGTCGTTCAACATTCTACAAGAACAACGAACCATGGAGTATGATTTCTCTGCAACCATGATAGATTTCAAATCGATCCTGACCAAGATGAGTCTGTGGCGTGAAATAATTTTTGTTGAGTGGATAGATTTTAGTTGGGGTAGTCGTTCAACATTCTACAAGAACAACGAACCATGGAGTATGATTTCTCTGAAATAATTTTTGTTGAGTGGATAGATTTTAGTTGGGATAGTCGTTCAACATTCTACAAGAACAACTTACCATGGACTATGATTTCTCTGAAACCATGATAGATTTCAAATCGATCCTGACCAAGATGAGTCTGTGGTGTGAAATAATTTTTGTTGAGTGAATAGATTTTAGTTGGGGTAGTCGTTCAACATTCTACAAGAACAACGAACCATGGAGTATGATTTCTCTGAAATAATTTTGGTTGAGTGGATAGATTTTAGTTGGGATAGTCGTTCAACATTCTACAAGAACAACTTACCATGGAGTATGATTTCTCTGAAATAATTTTTGTTGAGTGGATAGATTTTAGTTAGGGGTAGTCGTTCAACATTCTACAAGAACAACTTACCATGGACTATGATTTCTCTGAAACCATGATAGATTCCAAATCGATCCTGACCAAGATGAATTGTGGTGTGAAATAATTTTTGTTGAGTGGATAGATTTTAGTTAGGGGTAGTCGTTCAACATTCTACAAGAACAACTTACCATGGACTATGATTTCTCTGAAACCATGATAGATTCCAAATCGATCCTGACCAAGATGAGTCTGTGGTGTGAAATAATTTTTGTTGAGTGAATAGATTTTAGTTGGGGTAGTCGTTCAACATTCTACAAGAACAACTTACCATGGAGTATGATTTCTCTGAAATAATTTTTGTTGAGTGGATAGATTTTAGTTAGGGGTAGTCGCTCAACATTCTACAAGAACAACTTACCATGGACTATGATTTCTCTGAAACCATGATAGATTCCAAATCGATCCTGACCAAGATGAGTCTGTGGTGTGAAATAATTTTTGTTGAGTGAATAGATTTTAGTTGGGGTAGTCGTTCAACATTCTACAAGAACAACTTACCATGGAGTATGATTTCTCTGAAATAATTTTGGTTGAGTGGATAGATTTTAGTTGGGATAGTCGTTCAACATTCTACAAGAACAACTTACCATGGAGTATGATTTCTCTGAAATAATTTTTGTTGAGTAGATAGATTTTAGTTAGGGGTAGTCGTTCAACATTCTACAAGAACAACTTACCATGGACTATGATTTCTCTGAAACCATGATAGATTCCAAATCGATCCTGACCAAGATGAGTTGTGGTGTGAAATAATTTTTGTTGAGTGGATAGATTTTGGTTGGGGTAGTCGTTCAACATTCTACAAGAACAACGAACCATGGAGTATGATTTCTCTGAAATAATTTTTGTTGAGTGGATAGATTTTAGTTGTGATAGTCGTTCAACATTCTACAAGAACAACTTACCATGGAGTATGATTTCTCTGAAACCATGATAGATTTCAAATCGATCCTGACCAAGATGAGTCTGTGGTGTGAAATAATTTTTGTTGAGTGGATAGATTCTAGTTGGGGTAGTCGTTCGACATTCTACAAGAAGAATTTACCATGGAGTATGATTTCTCTGAAACCAACATTCTACAAGAACAACTTACCATGGAGTATGATTTCTCTGAAATAATTTTTGTTGAGTGGATAGATTTTAGTTAGGATAGTCGCTCAACATTCTACACGAACAACGAACCATGCAGTATGATTTCTCTGAAACCATGATAGATTTCAAATCGATCCTGACCAAGATGAGTCTGTGGTGTGAAATAATTTTTGTTGAGTGGATAGATTTTAGTTAGGGGTAGTCGTTCAACATTCTACAAGAACAACTTACCATGGACTATGATTTCTCTGAAACCATGATAGATTTCAAATCGATCCTGACCAAGATGAGTCTGTGGTGTGAAATAATTTTTGTTGAGTGGATAGATTTTAGTTGGGGTAGTCGTTCAACATTCTACAAGAACAACGAACCATGGAGTATGATTTCTCTGAAATAATTTTTGTTGAGTGGATAGATTTTAGTTGGGGTAGTCGTTCAACATTCTACAAGAACAACGAACCATGGAATATGATTTCTCTGAAATAATTTTTGTTGAGTGGATAGATTTTAGTTGGGGTAGTCGTTCAACATTCTACAAGAACAACGAACCATGGAATATGATTTCTCTGAAATAATTTTTGTTGAGTGGATAGATTTTAGTTGGGATAGTCGTTCAACATTCTACAAGAACAACGAACCATGGAGTATGATTTCTCTGAAACCATGATAGATTTCAAATCGATCCTGACCAAGATGAGTCTGTGGTGTGAAATAATTTTTGTTGAGTGGATAGATTTTAGTTGGGGTAGTCGTTCAACATTCTACAAGAACAACGAACCATGGAATATGATTTCTCTGAAATAATTTTTGTTGAGTGGATAGATTTTAGTTGGGATAGTTGTTCAATATTCTACAAGAACAACTTACCATGGACTATGATTTCTCTGAAACCATGATAGATTTCAAATCGATCCTGACCAAGATGAGTCTGTGGTGTGAAATAATTTTTGTTGAGTGGATAGATTTTAGTTAGGGGTAGTCGTTCAACATTCTACAAGAACAACTTACCATGGACTATGATTTCTCTGAAACCATGATAGATTTCAAATCGATCCTGACCCAGATGAGTCTGTGGTGTGAAATAAATTTTGTTGGGTGGATAGATTTTAGTTGGGATAGTCGTTCAACATTCTACAAGAACAACTTACCATGGAGTATGATTTCTCTGAAATAATTTTTGTTGAGTGGATAGATTTTAGTTGGGGTAGTCGTTCAACATTCTACAAGAACAACTTACCATGGAGTATGATTTCTCTGAAACCATGATAGATTTCAAATCGATCCTGACCAAGATGAGTCTGTGGTGTGAAATAATTTTTGTTGAGTGGATAGATTTTGGTTGGGGTAGTCGTTCAACATTCTACAAGAACAACGAACCATGGAGTATGATATCTCTGAAATAATTTTTGTTGAGTGGATAGATTTTAGTTGGGATAGTCGTTCAACATTCTACAAGAACAACGAACCATGGAGTATGATTTCTCTGAAACCATGATAGATTTCAAATCGATCCTGACCAAGATGATTCTGTGGTGTGAAATAATTTTTGTTGAGTGGATATATTTTAGTTGGGTCAGTCGTTCAACATTCTACAAGAACAACTTACTATGGAGTATGATTTCTCTGAAACCATGATAGATTTCAAATCGATCCTGACCAAGATGAGTCTGTGGTGAGAAATAATTTTTGTTGAGTGGATAGATTTTAGTTGGATAGTCGTTCAACATTCTACAAGAACAACTTACCATGGAGTATGATTTCTCTGAAATAATTTTTGTTGAGTGTATAGATTTTAGTTGGGGTAGTCGTTCAACATTTTACAAGAACAACGAACCATGGAGTATGATTTCTCTGAAATTATTTTTGTTGAGTGGATAGATTTTAGTTGGGGTAGTCGTTCAACATTCTACAAGAACAACTTACCATGGACTATGATTTCTCTGAAACCATGATAGATTTCAAATCGATCCTGACCAAGATGAGTCTGTGGTGTGAAGTAATTTTTGTTGAGTGGATAGATTTTAGTTGGGGTAGTCGTTCAACATTTTACAAGAACAACGAACCATGGAGTATGATTTTTCTGAAACCATGATAGATTTCAAATCGATCCTGACCAAGATGAGTCTGTGGTGTGAAATAATTTTTGTTGAGTGGATAGATTTGAGTTGGGATAGTCGTTCAACATTCTACAAGAACAACTTACCATGGAGTATGATTTCTCTGAAATAATTTTTGTTGGGTGGATAGATTTTAGTTGGGGTAGTCGTTCAACATTCTACAAGAACAACTTACCATGGACTATGATTTCTCTGAAACCATGATAGATTTCAAATCGATCCTGACCAAGATGAGTCTGTGGTGTGAAGTAATTTTTGTTGAGTGGATAGATTTTAGTTGGGATAGTCGTTCAACATTCTACAAGAACAACTTACCATGGAGTATGATTTCTCTGAAACCATGATAGATTTCAAATCGATCCTGACCAAGATGAGTCTGTGGTGTGAAGTAATTTTTGTTGAGTGGATAGATTTTAGTTGGGGTAGTCGTTCAACATTTTACAAGAACAACGAACCATGGAGTATGATTTTTCTGAAACCATGATAGATTTCAAATCGATCCTGACCAAGATGAGTCTGTGGTGTGAAATAATTTTTGTTGAGTGGATAGATTTGAGTTGGGATAGTCGTTCAACATTCTACAAGAACAACTTACCATGGAGTATGATTTCTCTGAAATAATTTTTGTTGGGTGGATAGATTTTAGTTGGGGTAGTCGTTCAACATTCTACAAGAACAACTTACCATGGACTATGATTTCTCTGAAACCATGATAGATTTCAAATCGATCCTGACCAAGATGAGTCTGTGGTGTGAAGTAATTTTTGTTGAGTGGATAGATTTTAGTTGGGATAGTCGTTCAACATTCTACAAGAACAACTTACCATGGACTATGATTTCTCTGAAACCATGATAGATTCCAAATCGATCCTGACCAAGATGAGTTGTGGTGTGAAATAATTTTTGCTGAGTGGATAGATTTTAGTTGGGATAGTCGTTCAAAATTCTACAAGAACAACGAACCATGGAGTATGATTTCTCTGCAACCATGATAGATTTCAAATCGATCCTGACCAAGATGAGTCTGTGGTGTGAAATAACTTTTGTTAAGTGGACAGATTTTAGTTAGGGGTAGTCGTTCAACATTCTACAAGAACAATTTACCATGGACTATGATTTCTCTGAAACCATGATAGATTTCAAATCGATCCTGACCAAGATGAGTCTGTGGTGTGAAATAATTTTTGTTGAGTGGATAGATTTTAGTTGGGATAGTCGTTCAACATTCTACAAGAACAACGAACCATGGAGTATGATTTCTCTGAAACCATGATAGATTTCAAATCGATCCTGACCAAGATGAGTCTGTGGTGTGAAATAATTTTTGTTGAGTGGATAGATTTTAGTTGGGATAGTCGTTCAACATTCTACAAGAACAACTTACCATGGACTATGATTTCTCTGAAACCATGATAGATTTCAAATCGATCCTGACCAAGATGAGTCTGTGGTGTGAAATAATTTTTGTTGAGTGGATAGATTTTAGTTTTGGTAGTCGTTCAACATTCTACAAGAACAACTTACCATGGACTATGATTTCTCTGAAACCATGATAGATTTCAAATCGATCCTGACCAAGATGAGTCTGTGGTGTGAAATAATTTTTGTTGAGTGGATAGATTTTAGTTAGGGGTAGTCGTTCAACATTCTACAAGAACAACTTACCATGGAGTATGATTTCTCTGAAACCATGATAGATTTCAAATCGATCCTGACCAAGATGAGTCTGTGGTGTGAAATAATTTTTGTTGAGTGGATAGATTTTAGTTGGGGTAGTCGTTCAATATTCTACAAGAACAACTTACCATGTAGTATGATTTCTCTGAAATAATTTTTGTTGAGTGGATAGATTTTAGTTTTGATAGTCGTTCAACATTCTACAAGAACAACTTACCATGGAGTATGATTTCTCTGAAACCATGATAGATTTCAAATCGATCCTGACCAAGATGAGTCTGTGGTGTGAAGTAATTTTTGTTGAGTGGATAGATTTTAGTTGGGGTAGTCGTTCAACATTTTACAAGAACAACGAACCATGGAGTATGATTTTTCTGAAACCATGATAGATTTCAAATCGATCCTGACCAAGATGAGTCTGTGGTGTGAAATAATTTTTGTTGAGTGGATAGATTTGAGTTGGGATAGTCGTTCAACATTCTACAAGAACAACGAACCATGGAGTATGATTTCTCTGAAATAATTTTTGTTGAGTGGATAGATTTTAGTTGGGATAGTCGTTCAACATTCTACAAGAACAACGAACCATGGAGTATGATTTCTCTGAAACCATGATAGATTTCAAATCGATCCTGACCAAGATGAGTCTGTGGTGTGAAATAATTTTTGTTGAGTGGATAGATTTTAGTTGGGGTAGTCGTTCAACATTCTACAAGAACAACTTACCATGGAGTATGATTTCTCTGAAACCAACATTCTACAAGAACAACTTACCATGGAGTATGATTTCTCTGAAATAATTTTTGTTGAGTGGATAGATTTTAGTTGGGATAGTCGTTCAACATTCTACAAGAACAACGAACCATGCAGTATGATTTCTCTGAAACCATGATAGATTTCAAATCGATCCTGACCAAGATGAGTCTGTGGTGTGAAATAATTTTTGTTGAGTGGATAGATTTTAGTTGGGGTAGTCGTTCAACATTCTACAAGAACAACGAACCATGGAGTATGATTTCTCTGAAATAATTTTTGTTGAGTGGATAGATTTTAGTTGGGGTAGTCGTTCAACATTCTACAAGAACAACGAACCATGGAGTATGATTTCTCTGCAACCATGATAGATTTCAAATCGATCCTGACCAAGATGAGTCTGTGGTGTGAAATAATTTTTGTTGAGTGGATAGATTTTAGTTGGGGTAGTCGTTCAACATTCTACAAGAACAACGAACCATGGAGTATGCTTTCTCTGAAATAATTTTTGTTGAGTGGATAGATTTTAGTTGGGATAGTCGTTCAACATTCTACAAGAACAACGAACCATGGAGTGTGATTTCTCTGAAACCATGATAGATTTCAAATCGATCCTGACCAAGATGAGTCTGTGGTGTGAAATAATTTTTGTTGAGTGGATAGATTTTAGTTGGGGTAGTCGTTCAACATTCTACAAGAACAACGAACCATGGAGTATGCTTTCTCTGAAATAATTTTTGTTGAGTGGATAGATTTTAGTTGGGATAGTCGTTCAACATTCTACAAGAACAACGAACCATGGAGTGTGATTTCTCTGAAACCATGATAGATTTCAAATCGATCCTGACCAAGATGAGTCTGTGGTGTGAAATAATTTTTGTTGAGTGGATAGATTTTAGTTAGGGGTAGTCGTTCAACATTCTACAAGAACAACTTACCATGGACTATGATTTCTTTTGTTGAGTGGATAGAGTCGTTCAACATTCTACAAGAACAACTTACCATGGAGTATGATTTCTCTGAAACCATGATAGATTTCAAATCGATCCTGACCAAGATGAGTCTGTGGTGAGAAATAATTTTTGTTGAGTGGATAGATTTTAGTTGGGATAGTCGTTCAACATTCTACAAGAACAACTTACCATGGAGTATGATTTCTCTGAAATAATTTTTGTTGAGTGGATAGATTTTAGTTGGGATAGTCGTTCAACATTCTACAAGAACAATGAACCATGGAGTATGATTTCTCTGAAACCATGATAGATCTCAAATCGATCCTGACCAAGATGAGTCTGTGGTGTGAAATAATTTTTGTTGAGTGGATAGATTTTGGTTGGGGTAGTCGTTCAACATTCTACAAGAACAACGAACCATGGAGTATGATTTCTCTGAAATAATTTTTGTTGAGTGGATAGATTTTAGTTGGGATAGTCGTTCAACATTCTACAAGAACAACGAACCATGGAGTATGATTTCTCTGAAACCATGATAGATTTCAAATCGATAATGACCAAGATGAGTCTGTGGTGAGAAATAATTTTTGTTGAGTGGATAGATTTTAGTTGGGATAGTCGTTCAACATTCTACAAGAACAACTTACCATGGAGTATGATTTCTCTGAAATAATTTTTGTTGAGTGGATAGATTTTAGTTGGGATAGTCGTTCAACATTCTACAAGAACAATGAACCATGGAGTATGATTTCTCTGAAACCATGATAGATTTCAAATCGATCCTGACCAAGATGAGTCTGTGGTGTGAAATAATTTTTGTTGAGTGGATAGATTTTAGTTGGGATAGTCGTTCAACTTTCTACAAGAACAACTTACCATGGAGTATGATTTCTCTGAATCCATGATAGATTTCAAATCGATCCTGATCAAGATGAGTCTGTGGTGAGAAATAATTTTTGTTGAGTGGATAGATTTTAGTTGGGATAGTCGTTCAACATTCTACAAGAACAACTTACCATGGAGTATGATTTCTCTGAAATAATTTTTGTTGAGTGGATAGATTTTAGTTGGGATAGTCGTTCAACATTCTACAAGAACAATGAACCATGGAGTATGATTTCTCTGAAACCATGATAGATTTCAAATCGATCCTGACCAAGATGAGTCTGTGGTGTGAAATAATTTTTGTTGAGTGGATAAATTTTGGTTGGGGTAGTCGTTCAACATTCTACAAGAACAACGAACCATGGAGTATGATTTCTCTGAAATAATTTTTGTTGAGTGGATAGATTTTAGTTGGGGTAGTCGTTCAACATTCTACAAGAACAACGAACCATGGAGTATGATTTCTCTGAAATAATTTTTGTTGAGTGGATAGATTTTAGTTGGGATAGTCGTTCAACATTCTACAAGAACAACGAACCATGGAGTGTGATTTCTCTGAAACCATGATAGATTTCAAATCGATCCTGACCAAGATGAGTCTGTGGTGTGAAATAATTTTTGTTGAGTGGATAGATTTTAGTTAGGGGTAGTCGTTCAACATTCTACAAGAACAACTTACCATGGACTATGATTTCTCTGAAACCATGATAGATTTCAAATCGATCCTGACCAAGATGAGTCTGTGGTGTGAAATAATTTTTGTTGAGTGGATAGATTTTAGTTAGGGGTAGTCGTTCAACATTCTACAAGAACAACTTACCATGGACTATGATTTCTCTGAAACCATGATAGATTTCAAATCGATCCTGACCAAGATGAGTCTGTGGTGTGAAATAATTTTTGTTGAGTGGATAGATTTTAGTTGGGGTAGTCGTTCAACATTCTACAAGAACAACTTACCATGGAGTATGATTTCTCTGAAATAATTTTTGTTGAGTGGATAGATTTTAGTTGGGATAGTCGTTCAACATTCTACAAGAACAACTTACCATGGAGTATGATTTCTCTGAAATAATTTTTGTTGAGTGGATAGATTTTAGTTGGGATAGTCGTTCAACATTCTACAAGAACAACGAACCATGGAGTATGATTTCTCTGAAACCATGATAGATTTCAAATCGATCCTGACCAAGATGAGTCTGTGGTGTGAAATAATTTTTGTTGAGTGGATAGATTTTAGTTGGGGTAGTCGTTCAACATTCTACAAGAACAACTTACCATGGAGTATGATTTCTCTGAAACCATGATAGATTTCAAATCGATCCTGACCAAGATGAGTCTGTGGTGAGAAATAATTTTTGTTGAGTGGATAGATTTTAGTTGGGATAGTCGTTCAACATTCTACAAGAACAACTTACCATGGAGTATGATTTCTCTGAAATAATTTTTGTTGAGTGGATAGATTTTAGTTGGGGTAGTCGTTCAACATTCTACAAGAACAACTTACCATGGAGTATGATTTCTCTGAAACCATGATAGATTTCAAATCGATCCTGACCAAGATTAGTCTGTGGTGAGAAATAATTTTTGTTGAGTGGATAGATTTTAGTTGGGATAGTTGTTCAACATTCTACAAGAACAATGAACCATGGAGTATGATTTCTCTGAAACCATGATAGATTTCAAATCGATCCTGACCAAGATGAGTCTGTGGTGTGAAATAATTTTTGTTGAGTGGATAGATTTTGGTTGGGGTAGTCGTTCAACATTCTACAAGAACAACGAACCATGGAGTATGATTTCTCTGAAATAATTTTTGTTGAGTGGATAGATTTTAGTTGGGATAGTCGTTCAACATTCTACAAGAACAACGAACCATGGAGTATGATTTCTCTGAAACCATGATAGATTTCAAATCGATCCTGACCAAGATGAGTCTGTGGTGTGAAATAATTTTTGTTGAGTGGATAGATTTTAGTTGGGATAGTCGTTCAACATTCTACAAGAACAACTTACCATGGAGTATGATTTCTCTGAATCCATGATAGATTTCAAATCGATCCTGATCAAGATGAGTCTGTGGTGTGAAATAATTTTTGTTGAGTGGATAGATTTTAGTTGGGGTAGTCGTTCAACATTCTACAAGAACAACTTACCATGGACTATGATTTCTCTGAAACCATGATAGATTTCAAATCGATCCTGACCAAGATGAGTCTGTGGTGAGAAATAATTTTTGTTGAGTGGATAGATTTGAGTTGGGATAGTCGTTCAACATTCTACAAGAACAACTTACCATGGAGTATGATTTCTCTGAAATAATTTTTGTTGAGTGGATAGATTTTAGTTGGGATAGTCGTTCAACATTCTACAAGAACAATGAACCATGGAGTATGATTTCTCTGAAACCATGATAGATTTCAAATCGATCCTGACCAAGATGAGTCTGTGGTGTGAAATAATTTTTGTTGAGTGGATAGATTTTGGTTGGGGTAGTCGTTCAACATTCTACAAGAACAACGAACCATGGAGTATGATTTCTCTGAAATAATTTTTGTTGAGGGGATAGATTTTAGTTGGGATAGTCGTTCAACATTCTACAAGAACAACTTACCATGGAGTATGATTTCTCTGAAATAATTTTTGTTGAGTGGATAGATTTTAGTTGGGATAGTCGTTCAACATTCTACAAGAACAATGAACCATGGAGTATGATTTCTCTGAAACCATGATAGATTTCAAATCGATCCTGACCAAGATGAGTCTGTGGTGTGAAATAATTTTTGTTGAGTGGATAGATTTTGGTTGGGGTAGTCGTTCAACATTCTACAAGAACAACGAACCATGCAGTATGATTTCTCTGAAACCATGATAGATTTCAAATCGATCCTGACCAAGATGAGTCTGTGGTGTGAAATAATTTTTGTTGAGTGGATAGATTTTAGTTGGGGTAGTCGTTCAACATTCTACAAGAACAACGAACCATGGAGTATGATTTCTCTGAAACCAAGATAGATTTCAAATCGATCCTGACCAAGATGAGTCTGTGGTGTGAAATAATTTTTGTTGAGTGGATAGATTTTAGTTGGGATAGTCGTTCAACATTTTACAAGAACAACGAACCATATAGTATGATTTCTCTGAAACCATGATAGATTTCAAATCGATCCTGACCAAGATGAGTCTGTGGTGTGAAATAATTTTTGTTGAGTGGATAGATTTTGGTTGGGGTAGTCGTTCAACATTCTACAAGAACAACGAACCATGGACTATGATTTCTCTGAAACCATGATAGATTTCAAATCGATCCTGACCAAGATGAGTCTGTGGTGTGAAATAATTTTTGTTGAGTGGATAGATTTTAATTAGGGGTAGTCGTTCAACATTCTACAAGAACAACGAACCATGGAGTATGATTTCTCTGAAATAATTTTTGTTGAGTGGATAGATTTTAGTTGGGGTAGTCGTTCAACATTCTACAAGAACAACTTACCATGGAGTATGATTTCTCTGAAATAATTTTTGTTGAGTGGATAGATTTTAGTTGGGGTAGTCGTTCAACATTCTACAAGAACAACGAACCATGGAGTATGATTTCTCTGCAACCATGATAGATTTCAAATCGATCCTGACCAAGATGAGTCTGTGGTGTGAAATAATTTTTGTTGAGTGGATAGATTTTAGTTGGGGTAGTCGTTCAACATTCTACAAGAACAACGAACCATGGAGTATGCTTTCTCTGAAATAATTTTTGTTGAGCGGATAGATTTTAGTTGGGATAGTCGTTCAACATTCTACAAGAACAACGAACCATGGAGTGTGATTTCTCCGAAACCATGATAGATTTCAAATCGATCCTGACCAAGATGAGTCTGTGGTGTGAAATAATTTTTGTTGAGTGGATAGATTTTAGTTAGGGGTAGTCGTTCAACATTCTACAAGAACAACTTACCATGGACTATGATTTCTCTGAAACCATGATAGATTTCAAATCGATCCTGACCAAGATGAGTCTGTGGTGTGAAATAATTTTTGTTGAGTGGATAGATTTTAGTTGGGGTAGTCGTTCAACATTCTACAAGAACAACTTACCATGGACTATGATTTCTCTGAAACCATGATAGATTTCAAATCGATCCTGACCAAGATGAGTCTGTGGTGTGAAATAATTTTTGTTGAGTGGATAGATTTTAGTTGGGGTAGTCGTTCAACATTCTACAAGAACAACTTACCATGGAGTATGATTTCTCTGAAATAATTTTTGTTGAGTGGATAGATTTTAGTTGGGATAGTCGTTCAACATTCTACAAGAACAACTTACCATGGAGTATGATTTCTCTGAAATAATTTTTGTTGAGTGGATAGATTTTAGTTGGGATAGTCGTTCAACATTCTACAAGAACAACGAACCATGGAGTATGATTTCTCTGAAACCATGATAGATTTCAAATCGATCCTGACCAAGATGAGTCTGTGGTGTGAAATAATTTTTATTGAGTGGATAGATTTTAGTTGGGGTAGTCGTTCAACATTCTACAAGAACAACTTACCATGGAGTATGATTTCTCTGAAACCATGATAGATTTCAAATCGATCCTGACCAAGATGAGTCTGTGGTGAGAAATAATTTTTGTTGAGTGGATAGATTTTAGTTGGGATAGTCGTTCAACATTCTACAAGAACAACTTACCATGGAGTATGATTTCTCTGAAATAATTTTTGTTGAGTGGATAGATTTTAGTTGGGATAGTCGTTCAACATTCTACAAGAACAATGAACCATGGAGTATGATTTCTCTGAAACCATGATAGATTTCAAATCGATCCTGACCAAGATGAGTCTGTGGTGTGAAATAATTTTTGTAGAGTGGATAGATTTTGGTTGGGGTAGTCGTTCAACATTCTACAAGAACAACGAACCATGGAGTATGATTTCTCTGAAATAATTTTTGTTGAGTGGATAGATTTTAGTTGGGATAGTCGTTCAACATTCTACAAGAACAACTTACCATGGAGTATGATTTCTCTGAAACCATGATAGATTTCAAATCGATCCTGACCAAGATGAGTCTGTGGTGTGAAATAATTTTTGTTGAGTGGATAGATTTTAGTTGGGATAGTCGTTCAACATTCTACAAGAACAACTTACCATGGAGTATGATTTCTCTGAAACCATGATAGATTTCAAATCGATCCTGACCAAGATGAGTCTGTGGTGTGAAATAATTTTTGTTGAGTGGATAGATTTTATTTGGGGTAGTCGTTCAACATTCTACAAGAACAACTTACCATGGACTATGATTTCTCTGAAACCATGATAGATTTCAAATCGATCCTGACCAAGATGAGTCTGTGGTGAGAAATAATTTTTGTTGAGTGGATAGATTTTAGTTGGGATAGTCGTTCAACATTCTACAAGAACAACTTACCATGGAGTATGATTTCTCTGAAATAATTTTTGTTGAGTGGATAGATTTTAGTTGGGATAGTCGTTCAACATTCTACAAGAACAATGAACCATGGAGTATGATTTCTCTGAAACCATGATAGATTTCAAATCGATCCTGACCAAGATGAGTCTGTGGTGTGAAATAATTTTTGTTGAGTGGATAGATTTTGGTTGGGGTAGTCGTTCAACATTCTACAAGAACAACGAACCATGGAGTATGATTTCTCTGAAATAATTTTTGTTGAGTGGATAGATTTTAGTTGGGATAGTCGTTCAACATTCTACAAGAACAACTTACCATGGAGTATGATTTCTCTGAAACTATGATAGATTTCAAATCGATCCTGACCAAGATGAGTCTGTGGTGTGAAATAATTTTTGTTGTGTTGATAGATTTTAGTTGGGATAGTCGTTCAACATTCTACGAGAACAACGAACCATGGAGTATGATTTCTCTGAAATAATTTTTGTTGAGTGGATAGATTTTAGTTGGGGTAGTCGTTCAACATTCTACAAGAACAACGAATAATGGAGTATGATTTCTCGGAAATAATTTTTGTTGAGTGGATAGATTTTAGTTGGGGTAGTCGTTCAACATTCTACAAGAACAACTTACCATGGAGTATGATTTCTCTGAAATAATTTTTGTTGAGTGGATAGATTTTAATTGGGGTAGTCGTTCAACATTCTACAAGAACAACCAACCATGGAGTATGATTTCTCTGCAACCATGATAGATTTCAAATCGATCCTGACCAAGATGAGTCTGTGGTGTGAAATAATTTTTGTTGAGTGGATAGATTTTAGTTGGGGTAGTCGTTCAACATTCTACAAGAACAACGAACCATGGAGTATGCTTTCTCTGAAATAATTTTTGTTGAGTGGATAGATTTTAGTTGGGATAGTCGTTCAACATTCTACAAGAACAACGAACCATGGAGTGTGATTTCTCTGAAACCATGATAGATTTCAAATCGATCCTGACCAAGATGAGTCTGTGGTGTGAAATAATTTTTGTTGAGTGGATAGATTTTAGTTAGGGGTAGTCGTTCAACATTCTACAAGAACAACTTACCATGGACTATGATTTCTCTGAAACCATGATAGATTTCAAATCGATCCTGACCAAGATGAGTCTGTGGTGTGAAATAATTTTTGTTGAGTGGATAGATTTTAATTAGGGGTAGTCGTTCAACATTCTACAAGAACAACTTACCATGGACTATGATTTCTCTGAAACCATGATAGATTTCAAATCGATCCTGACCAAGATGAGTCTGTGGTGTGAAATAATTTTTGTTGAGTGGATAGATTTTAGTTGGGGTAGTCGTTCAACATTCTACAAGAACAACTTACCATGGAGTATGATTTCTCTGAAATAATTTTTGTTGAGTGGATAGATTTTAGTTGGGATAGTCGTTCAACATTCTACAAGAACAACTTACCATGGAGTATGATTTCTCTGAAATAATTTTTGTTGAGTGGATAGATTTTAGTTGGGATAGTCGTTCAACATTCTACAAGAACAACTTACCACGGACTATGATTTCTCTGAAACCATGATAGATTTCAAATCGATCCTGACCAAGATGAGTCTGTGGTGTGAAATAATTTTTGTTGAGTGGATAGATTTTAGTTGGGGTAGTCGTTCAACATTCTACAAGAACAACTTACCATGGAGTATGATTTCTCTGAAACCATGATAGATTTCAAATCGATCCTGACCAAGATGAGTCTGTGGTGAGAAATAATTTTTGTTGAGTGGATAGATTTTAGTTGGGATAGTCGTTCAACATTCTACAAGAACAACTTACCATGGAGTATGATTTCTCTGAAATAATTTTTGTTGAGTGGATAGATTTTAGTTGGGGTAGTCGTTCAACATTCTACAAGAACAACCAACCATGGAGTATGATTTCTCTGCAACCATGATAGATTTCAAATCGATCCTGACCAAGATGAGTCTGTGGTGTGAAATAATTTTTGTTGAGTGGATAGATTTTAGTTGGGGTAGTCGTTCAACATTCTACAAGAACAACGAACCATGGAGTATGCTTTCTCTGAAATAATTTTTGTTGAGTGGATAGATTTTAGTTGGGATAGTCGTTCAACATTCTACAAGAACAACGAACCATGGAGTGTGATTTCTCTGAAACCATGATAGATTTCAAATCGATCCTGACCAAGATGAGTCTGTGGTGTGAAATAATTTTTGTTGAGTGGATAGATTTTAGTTAGGGGTAGTCGTTCAACATTCTACAAGAACAACTTACCATGGACTATGATTTCTCTGAAACCATGATAGATTTCAAATCGATCCTGACCAAGATGAGTCTGTGGTGTGAAATAATTTTTGTTGAGTGGATAGATTTTAATTAGGGGTAGTCGTTCAACATTCTACAAGAACAACTTACCATGGACTATGATTTCTCTGAAACCATGATAGATTTCAAATCGATCCTGACCAAGATGAGTCTGTGGTGTGAAATAATTTTTGTTGAGTGGATAGATTTTAGTTGGGGTAGTCGTTCAACATTCTACAAGAACAACTTACCATGGAGTATGATTTCTCTGAAATAATTTTTGTTGAGTGGATAGATTTTAGTTGGGATAGTCGTTCAACATTCTACAAGAACAACTTACCAAGGAGTATGATTTCTCTGAAATAATTTTTGTTGAGTGGATAGATTTTAGTTGGGATAGTCGTTCAACATTCTACAAGAACAACTTACCATGGACTATGATTTCTCTGAAACCATGATAGATTTCAAATCGATCCTGACCAAGATGAGTCTGTGGTGTGAAATAATTTTTGTTGAGTGGATAGATTTTAGTTGGGGTAGTCGTTCAACATTCTACAAGAACAACTTACCATGGAGTATGATTTCTCTGAAACCATGATAGATTTCAAATCGATCCTGACCAAGATGAGTCTGTGGTGAGAAATAATTTTTGTTGAGTGGATAGATTTTAGTTGGGATAGTCGTTCAACATTCTACAAGAACAACTTACCATGGAGTATGATTTCTCTGAAATAATTTTTGTTGAGTGGATAGATTTTAGTTGGGATAGTCGTTCAACATTCTACAAGAACAATGAACCATGGAGTATGATTTCTCTGAAACCATGATAGATTTCAAATCGATCCTGACCAAGATGAGTCTGTGGTGTGAAATAATTTTTGTTGAGTGGATAGATTTTGGTTGGGGTAGTCGTTCAACATTCTACAAGAACAACGAACCATGGAGTATGATTTCTCTGAAATAATTTTTGTTGAGTGGATAGATTTTAGTTGGGATAGTCGTTCAACATTCTACAAGAACAACGAACCATGGAGTATGATTTCTCTGAAACCATGATAGATTTCAAATCGATCCTGACCAAGATGAGTCTGTGGTGTGAAATAATTTTTGTTGAGTGGATAGATTTTAGTTGGGATAGTCGTTCAACATTCTACAAGAACAACTTACCATGGAGTATGATTTCTCTGAAACCATGATAGATTTCAAATCGATCCTGACCAAGATGAGTCTGTGGTGTGAAATAATTTTTGTTGAGTTTATAGATTTTAGTTGGGGTAGTCGTTCAACATTCTACAAGAACAACGAACCATGGACTATGATTTCTCTGAAACCATGATAGATTTCAAATCGATCCTGACCAAGATGAGTCTGTGGTGAGAAATAATTTTTGTTGAGTGGATAGATTTTAGTTTAGATAGTCGTTCAACATTCTACAAGAACAACTTACCATGGAGTATGATTTCTCTGAAATAATTTTTGTTGAGTGGATAGATTTTAGTTGGGATAGTCGTTCAACATTCTACAAGAACAATGAACCATGGAGTATGATTTCTCTGAAACCATGATAGATTTCAAATCGATCCTGACCAAGATGAGTCTGTGGTGTGAAATAATTTTTGTTGAGTGGATAGATTTTGGTTGGGGTAGTCGTTCAACATTCTACAAGA
Source organism: Xylota sylvarum (assembly GCA_905220385.1). Lineage (NCBI taxonomy): Eukaryota > Metazoa > Arthropoda > Insecta > Diptera > Syrphidae > Xylota > Xylota sylvarum. Next base: position 1,065,925 of record CAJMZQ010000063.1, on the reverse strand, counting down.
ACAACGAACCATGGAGTATGATTTCTCTGAAATAATTTTTGTTGAGTGGATAGATTTTAGTTGGGATAGTCGTTCAACATTCTACAAGAACAACTTACCATGGAGTATGATTTCTCTGAAACCATGATAGATTTCAAATCGATCCTGACCAAGATGAGTCTGTGGTGTGAAATAATTTTTGTTGTGTTGATAGATTTTAGTTGGGATAGTCGTTCAACATTCTACGAGAACAACGAACCATGGAGTATGATTTCTCTGAAATAATTTTTGTTGAGTGGATAGATTTTAGTTGGGATAGTCGTTCAACATTCTACAAGAACAATGAACCATGGAGTATGATTTCTCTGAAACCATGATAGATTTCAAATCGATCCTGACCAAGATGAGTCTGTGGTGTGAAATAATTTTTGTTGAGTGGATAGATTTTGGTTGGGGTAGTCGTTCAACATTCTGCAAGAACAACGAACCATGGAGTATGATTTCTCTGAAATAATTTTTGTTGAGTGGATAGATTTTAGTTGGGATAGTCGTTCAACATTCTACAAGAACAACGAACCATGGAGTATGATTTCTCTGAAACCATGATAGATTTCAAATCGATCCTGACCAAGATGAGTCTGTGGTGTGAAATAATTTTTATTGAGTGGATAGATTTTAGTTGGGGTAGTCGTTCAACATTCTACAAGAACAGCTTACCATGGAGTATGATTTCTCTGAAACCATGATAGATTTCAAATCGATCCTGACCAAGATGAGTCTGTGGTGTGAAATAATTTTTGTTGAGTGGATAGATTTTAGTTGGGGTAGTCGTTCAACATTCTACAAGAACAACTTACCATGGAGTATGATTTCTCTGAAACCATGATAGATTTCAAATCGATCCTGACCAAGATGAGTCTGTGGTGTGAAATAATTTTTGTTGAGTGGATAGATTTTAGTTGGGATAGTCGCTCAACATTCTACAAGAACAACTTACCATGGACTATGATTTCTCTGAAACCATGATAGATTTCAAATCGATCCTGACCAAGATGAGTCTGTGGTGTGAAATAATTTTTGTTGAGTGGATAGATTTTAGTTGGATAGTCGTTCAACATTCTACAAGAACAACTTACCATGGACTATGATATCTCTGAAACCATGATAGATTTCAAATCGATCCTGACCAAGATGAGTCTGTGGTGTGAAATAATTTTTGTTGAGTGAATAGATTTTAGTTGGGATAGTCGTTCAACATTCTAGAAGAACAACGAATCATGAAGTATGATTTCTCTGAAATAATTTTTGTTGAGTGGATAGATTTTAGTTGGGATAGTCGTTCAACATTTTACAAGAACAACGAACCATGGAGTATGATTTCTCTGAAATAATTTTTGTTGAGTGGATAGATTTTAGTTGGGATAGTCGTTCAACATTCTACAAGAACAACGAACCATGGAGTATGATTTCTCTGAAACCATGATAGATTTCAAATCGATCCTGACCAAGATGAGTCTGTGGTGTGAAATAATGTTTGTTGAGTGGATAGATTTTAGTTGGGGTAGTCGTTCAACATTTTACAAGAAGAACTTACCATGGAGTATGATTTCTCTGAAATAATTTTTGTTGAGTGGATAGATTTTAGTTGGGATAGTCGTTCAACATTCTACAAGAACAACTTACCATGGACTATGATTTCTCTGAAACCATGATAGATTTCAAATCGATCCTGACCAAGATGAGTCTGTGGTGTGAAATAATTTTTGTTGAGTGGATAGATTTTAGTTGGGATAGTCGTTCAACATTTTACAAGAACAACGAACCATGGAGTATGATTTCTCTGAAATAATTTTTGTTGAGTGGATAGATTTTAGTTGGGATAGTCGTTCAACATTCTACAAGAACAACTAACCATGGAGTATGATTTCTCTGAAACCATGATAGATTTTAAATTGATCCTGACCAAGATGAGTCTGTGGTGTAAAATAATTTTTGTTGAGTGGATAGATTTTAGTTGGGGTAGTTGTTCAACATTCTACAAGAACAACTTACCATGGAGTATGATTTCTCTGAAATAATTTTTGTTGAGTGGATAGATTTTAGTTGGGATAGTCGTTCAACATTCTACAAGAACAACGAATCATGGAGTATGATTTCTCTCAAATAATTTTTGTTGAGTGGATAGATTTTAGTTGGGATAGTCGTTCAACATTTTACAAGAACAACGAACCATGGAGTATGATTTCTCTGAAATATTTTTTGTTGAGTGGATAGATTTTAGTTGGGATAGTCGTTCAACATTCTACAAGAACAACGAACCATGGAGTATGATTTCTCTGAAACCATGATAGATTTCAAATCGATCCTGACCAAGATGAGTCTGTGGCGTGAAATAATTTTTGTTGAGTGGATAGATTTTAGTTGGGGTAGTCGTTCAACATTCTACAAGAACAACTTACCATGGAGTATGATTTCTCTGAAATAATTTTTGTTGAGTGGATAGATTTTAGTTGGGATAGTCGTCCAACATTCTACAAGAACAACTTACCATGGACTATGATTTCTCTGAAACCATGATAGATTTCAAATCGATCCTGACCAAGATGAGTCTGTGGTGTGAAATAATTTTTGTTTAGTGGATAGATTTTAGTTGGGGTAGTCGTTCAACATTCTACAAGAACAACTTACCATGGACTATGATTTCTCTGAAACCATGATAGATTTCAAATCGATCCTGACCAAGATGAGTCTGTGGTGTGAAATAATTTTTGTTGAGTGGATAGATTTTAGTTGGGATAGTCGTTCAACATTCTACAAGAACAACGAATCATGGAGTATGATTTCTCTGAAATAATTTTTGTTGAGTGGATAGATTTTAGTTGGGATAGTCGTTCAACATTTTACAAGAACAACGAACCATGGAGTATGATTTCTCTGAAATAATTTTTGTTGAGTGGATAGATTTTAGTTGGGATAGTCGTTCAATATTCTACAAGAACAACGAACCATGGAGTATGATTTCTCTGAAACCATGATAGATTTCAAATCGATCCTGACCAAGATGAGTCGGTGGTGTGAAATAATTTTTGTTGAGTGGATAGATTTTAGTTGGGGTAGTCGTTCAACATTCTACAAGAACAACTTACCATGGACTATGATTTCTCTGAAACCATGATAGATTTCAAATCGATCCTGACCAAGATGAGTCTGTGGTGTGAAATAATTTTTGTTGAGTGGATAGATTTTAGTTGGGATAGTCGTTCAACATTCTACAAGAACAACTTACCATGGAGTATGATTTCTCTGAAATAATTTTTGTTGAGTGGATAGATTTTAGTTGGGATATTCAACAATTTACCATGGAGTATGATTTCTCTGAAATAATTTTTGTTGAGTGGATAGATTTTAGTTGGGATAGTCGTCCAACATTCTACAAGAACAACTTACCATGGACTATGATTTATCTGAAACCATGATAGATTTCAAATCGATCCTGACCAAGATGAGTCTGTGGTGTGAAATAATTTTTGTAGAGTGGATAGATTTTAGTTGGGGTAGTCGTTCAACATTCTACAAGAACGACTTACCATGGACTATGATTTCTCTGAAACCATGATAGATTTCAAATCGATCCTAACCAAGATGAGTCTGTGGTGTGAAATAATTTTTGTTGAGTGGATAGATTTTAGTTGGGGTAGTCGTTCAACATTCTACAAGAACAACTTACCATGGAGTATGATTTCTCTGAAATAATTTTTGTTGAGTGAATAGATTTTAGTTGGGATAGTCGTTCAACATTCTACAAGAACAACTTACCATGGAGTATAATTTCTCTGAAATAATTTTTGTTGAGTGGATAGATTTTAGTTGGGGTAGTCGTTCAACATTCTACAAGAACAACTTACCATGGAGTATGATTTCTCTGAAACCATGATAGATTTCAAATCGATCCTGACCAAGATGAGTCTGTGGTGTGAAATAATTTTTGTTGAGTGGATAGATTTTAGTTGGGATAGTCGTTCAACATTCTACAAGAACAACTTACCATGGAGTATGATTTCTCTGAAATAATTTTTGTTGAGTGGATAGATTTTAGTTGGGATAGTCGTTCAACATTTTACAAGAACAACGAACCATGGAGTATGATTTCTCTGAAACCATGATAGATTTCAAATCGATCCTGACCAAGATGAGTCTGTGGTGTGAACTAATTTTTGTTGAGTGGATAGATTTTAGTTGGGATAGTCGTTCAACATTCTGCAAGAACAACTTACCATGGAATATGATTTCTCTGAAATAATTTTTGTTGAGTGGATAGATTTTAGTTGGGATAGTCGTTCAACATTCTACAAGAACAACTTAGCATGGAGTATGATTGCTCTGAAACCATGATAGATTTCAAATCGATCCTGACCAAGATGAGTCTGTGGTGTGAAATAATTTTTGTTGAGTGGATAGATTTTAGTTGGGGTAGTCGTTCAACATTCTACACGAACAACTTACCATGGAGTATGATTTCTCTGAAATAATTTTTGTTGAGTGGATAGATTTTAGTTGGGATAGTCGTTCAACATTCTACAAGAACAACTTACCATGGAGTATGATTTCTCTGAAATAATTTTTGTTGAGTGGATAGATTTTAGTTGGGGTAGTCGTTCAACATTCTACAAGAACAACGAACCATGGAGTATGATTTCTCTGAAACCATGATAGATTTCAAATCGATCCTGACCAAGATGAGTCTGTGGTGTGAAATAATTTTTGTTGAGTGGATAGATTTTAGTTGGGGTAGTCGTTCAACATTCTACAAGAACAACGAACCATGGAGTATGATTTCTCTGAAACCATGATAGATTTCAAATCGATCCTGACCAAGATGAGTCTGTGGTGTGAAATAATTTTTGTTGAGTGGATAGATTTTAGTTAGGGGTAGTCGTTCAACATTCTACAAGAACAACTTACCATGGAGTATGATTTCTTTGAAACCATGAGAGATTTCAAATCGATCCTGACCAAGATGAGTCTGTGGTGTGAAATAATTTTTGTTGAGTGGATAGATTTTAGTTGGGATAGTCGTTCAACATTCTACAAGAACAACTTACCATGGAGTATGATTTCTCTGAAATAATTTTTGTTGAGTGGATAGATTTTAGTTGGGATAGTCGTTCAACATTCTACAAGAACAACTTACCATGGAGTATGATTGCTCTGAAACCATGATAGATTTCAAATCGATCCTGACCAAGATGAGTCTGTGGTGTGAAATAATTTTTGTTGAGTGGATAGATTTTAGTTGGGGTAGTCGTTCAACATTCTACACGAACAACTTACCATGGAGTATGATTTCTCTGAAATAATTTTTGTTGAGTGGATAGATTTTAGTTGGGATAGTCGTTCAACATTCTACAAGAACAACTTACCATGGAGTATGATTGCTCTGAAACCATGATAGATTTCAAATCGATCCTGACCAAGATGAGTCTGTGGTGTGAAATAATTTTTGTTGAGTGGATAGATTTTAGTTGGGGTAGTCGTTCAACATTCTACACGAACAACTTACCATGGAGTATGATTTCTCTGAAATAATTTTTGTTGAGTGGATAGATTTTAGTTGGGATAGTCGTTCAACATTCTACAAGAACAACTTACCATGGAGTATGATTTCTCTGAAATAAATTTTGTTGAGTGGATAGATTTTAGTTGGGGGTAGTCGTTCAACATTCTACAAGAACAGCTTACGATGGAGTATGATTTCTCTGAAACCATGAGAGATTTCAAATCGATCCTGACCAAGATGAGTCTGTGGTGTGAAATAATTTTTGTTGAGTGGATAGATTTTAGTTGGGATAGTCGTTCAACATTCTACAAGAACAACTTACCATGGAGTATGATTTATCTGAAATAATTTTTGTTGAGTGGATAGATTTTAGTTGGGATAGTCGTTCAACATTCTACAAGAACAACTTACCATGGAGTATGATTGCTCTGAAACCATGATAGATTTCAAATCGATCCTGACCAAGATGAGTCTGTGGTGTGAAATAATTTTTGTTGAGTGGATAGATTTTAGTTGGGGTAGTCGTTCAACATTCTACACGAACAACTTACCTTGGAGTATGATTTCTCTGAAATAATTTTTGTTGAGTGGATAGATTTTAGTTGGGATAGTCGTTCAACATTCTACTAGAACAACTTACCATGGAGTATGATTTCTCTGAAATAATTTTTGTTGAGTGGATAGATTTTAGTTGGGGTAGTCGTTCAACATTCTACAAGAACAACGAACCATAGAGTATGATTTCTCTGAAACCATGATAGATTTCAAATCGATCCTGACCAAGATGAGTCTGTGGTGTGAAATAATTTTTGTTGAGTGGATAGATTTTAGTTGGGGTAGTCGTTCAACATTCTACAAGAACAACGAACCATGGAGTATGATTTCTCTGAAACCATGATAGATTTCAAATCGATCCTGACCAAGATGAGTCTGTGGTGTGAAATAATTTTTGTTGAGTGGATAGATTTTAGTTGGGGTAGTCGTTCAACATTCTACAAGAACAACTTACCATGGAGTATGATTTCTCTGAAATAATTTTTGTTGAGTGGATAGATTTTAGTTGGGATAGTCGTTCAACATTCTACAAGAACAACGAACCATGGAGTATGATTTCTCTGAAACCATGATAGATTTCAAATCGATCCTGACCAAGATGAGTCTGTGGTGTGAAATAATTTTTGTTGAGTGGATAGATTTTAGTTGGGGTAGTCGTTCAACATTCTACAAGAACAACGAACCATGGAGTATGATTTCTCTGAAATAATTTTTGTTGAGTGGATAGATTTTAGTTGGGATAGTCGTTCAACATTCTACAAGAACAACTTACCATGGAGTATGATTTCTCTGAAATAATTTTTGTTGAGTGGATAGATTTTAGTTGGGGTAGTCGTTCAGCATTCTACAAGAACAACGAACCATGGAGTATGATTTCTCTGAAATAATTTTTGTTGAGTGGATAGATTTTAGTTGGGATAGTCGTTCAACATTCTACAAGAACAACTTACCATGGAGTATGATTTCTCTGAAATAATTTTTGTTGAGTGGATAGATTTTAGTTGGGGTAGTCGTTCAACATTCTACAAGAACAACTTACCATGGAGTATGATTTCTCTGAAATAGTTTTTGTTGAGTCAATAGATTTTAGTTGGGGTAGTCGTTCAACATTCTACAAGCACAGCGAACCATGGAGTATGATTTCTCTGAAACCATGATAGATTTCAAATCGATCCTGACCAAGATGAGTCTGTTGTGTGAAATAATTTTTGTTGAGTGGATAGATTCTAGTTAGGGGTAGTCGTTCAACATTCTACAAGAACAACTTACCATGGACTATGATTTCTCTGAAACCATGATAGATTTCAAATCGATCCTGACCAAGATGAGTCTGTGGTGTGAAATAATTTTTTTTGAGTGGATAGATTTTATTTGTTGTAGTCGTTCAACATTCTACAAGAACAACTTACCATGGAGTATGATTTCTCTGAAATAATTTTTGTTGAGTGGATAGATTTTAGTTGGGGTAGTCGTTCAACATTCTACAAGAACAACGAACAATGGAGTATGATTTCTCTGAAATAATTTTTGTTGAGTGGATAGATTTTAGTTGGGGTAGTCGTTCAACATTTTACAAGAACAACGAACCATGGAGTATGATTTCTCTGAAACCATGATAGATTTCAAATCGATCCTGACCAAGATGAGTCTGTGGTGTGAAATAATTTTTGTTGAGTGGATAGATTTTAGTTGGGATAGTCGTTCAACATTCTACAAGAACAACGAACCATGGAGTATGATTTCTCTGCAACCATGATAGATTTCAAATCGATCCTGACCAAGATGAGTCTGTGGTGTGAAATAATTTTTGTTGAGTGGATAGATTTTAGTTGGGATAGTCGTTCAACATTCTACAAGAACAACGAAACATGGAGTATGATTTCTCTGAAATAATTTTTGTTGAGTGGATAGATTTTAGTTAGGGGTAGTCGTTCAACATTCTACAAGAACAACGAACCATGGAGTATGATTTCTCTGAAATAATTTTTGTTGAGTGGATAGATTTTAGTTAGGGGCAGTCGTTCAACATTCTACAAGAACAACTTACCATGGAGTATAATTTCTCTGAAACCATGATAGATTTCAAATCGATCCTGACCAAGATGAGTCTGTGATGTGAAATAATTTTTGTTGAGTGGATAGATTTTAGTTGGGGTAGTCGTTCAACATTCTACAAGAACAACTTACCATGGACTATGATTTCTCTGAAACCATGATAGATTTCATCTCGATCCTGACCAAGATGAGTCTGTGGTGTGAAATAATTTTTGTTGAGTGGATAGATTTTAGTTGGGGTAGTCGTTCAACAGTCTACAAGAACAACGAACCATGGAGTATGATTTCTCTGAAATAATTTTTGTTGAGTGGATAGATTTTAGTTGGGATAGGCGTTCAACATTCTACAAGAACAACGAACCATGGAGTATGATTTCTCTGAAACCATGAAAGATTTCAAATCGATCCTGACCAAGCTGAGTCTGTGGTGTGAAATAATTTTTGTTGAGTGGATAGATTTTAGTTGGGGTAGTCGTTCAACATTCTACAAGAACAACGAACCATGGAGTATGATTTCTCTGAAATAATTTTTGTTGAGTGGATAGATTTTAGTTGGGATAGTCGTTCAACATTCTACAAGAACAACTTACCATGGACTATGATTTCTCTGAAACCATGATAGATTTCATCTCGATCCTGACCAAGATGAGTCTGTGGTGTGAAATAATTTTTGTTGAGTGGATAGATTTTAGTTGGGGTAGTCGTTCAACATTCTACAAGAACAACGAACCATGGAGTATGATTTCTCTGAAATAATTTTTGTTGAGTGGATAGATTTTAGTTGGGATAGTCGTTCAACATTCTACAAGAACAACGAACCATGGAGTATGATTTCTCTGAAACCATGAAAGATTTCAAATCGATCCTGACCAAGATGAGTCTGTGGTGTGAAATAATTTTTGTTGAGTGGATAGATTTTAGTTGGGGTAGTCGTTCAACATTCTACAAGAACAACGAACCATGGAGTATGATTTCTCTGAAATAATTTTTGTTGAGTGGATAGATTTTAGTTGGGATAGTCGTTCAACATTCTACAAGAACAACTTACCATGGAGTATGATTTCTCTGAAATAATTTTTGTTGAGTGGATAGATTTTAGTTGGGATAGTCGTTCAACATTCTACAAGAACAACTTACCATGGAGTATGATTTCTCTGAAATAATTTTTGTTGAGTGGATAGATTTTAGTTGGGGTAGTCGTTCAACATTCTACAAGAACAACGAAAGATGGAGTATGATTTCTCTGAAATAATTTTTGTCGAGTGGATAGATTTTAGTTGGGATAGTCGTTCAACATTCTACAAGAACAACTTACCATGGAGTATGATTTCTCTGAAATAATTTTTGTTGAGTGGATAGATTTTAGTTGGGGTAGTCGTTCAACATTCTACAAGAACAACTTACCATGGAGTATTATTTCTCTGAAATAGTTTTTGTTGAGTGGATAGATTTTAGTTGGGGTAGTCGTTCAACATTCTACAAGAACAGCGAACCATGGAGTATGATTTCTCTGAAACCATGATAGATTTCAAATCGATCCTGACCAAGATGAGTCTGTTGTGTGAAATAATTTTTGTTGAGTGGATAGATTCTAGTTAGGGGTAGTCGTTCAACATTGTACAAGAACAACTTACCATGGACTATGATTTCTCTGAAACCATGATAGATTTCAAATCGATCCTGACCAAGATGAGTCTGTGGTGTGAAATAATTTTTGTTGAGTGGATAGATTTTAGTTGGGGTAGTCGTTCAACATTCTACAAGAACAACGAACCATGGAGTATGATTTCTCTGAAACCATGACAGATTTCAAATCGATCCTGAACAAGATGAGTCTGTGGTATGAAATAATTTTTGTTGAGTGGATAGATTTTAGTTGGGATAGTCGTTCAACATTTTACAAGAACAACGAACCATGGAGTATGATTTCTCTGAAACCATGATAGATTTCAAATCGATCCTGACCAAGATGAGTCTGTGGTGTGAAATAATTTTTGTTGAGTGGATAGATTTTAGTTGGGGTAGTCGTTCAACATTCTACAAGAACAACTTACCATGGAGTATGATTTCTCTGAAATAATTTTTGTTGAGTGGATAGATTTTAGTTGGGGTAGTCGTTCAACATTCTACAAGAACAACTTACCATGGAGTATGATTTCTCTGAAACCATGATAGATTTCAAATCGATCCTGACCAAGATGAGTCTGTGGTGAGAAATAATTTTTATTGAGTGGATAGATTTTAGTTGGGATAGTCGTTCAACATTCTACAAGAACAACTTACCATGGAGTATGATTTCTCTGAAATAATTTTTGTTGAGTGGATAGATTTTAGTTGGGGTAGTCGTTCAACATTTTACAAGAACAACGAACCATGGAGTATGATTTCTCTGAAATAATTTTTGTTGAGTGGATAGATTTTAGTTGGGGTAGTCGTTCAACATTTTACAAGAACAACGAACCATGGAGTATGATTTCTCTGAAACCATGATAGATTTCAAATCGATCCTGACCAAGATGAGTCTGTGGTGTGAAATAATTTTTGTTGAGTGGATAGATTTTAGTTGGGATAGTCGTTCAACATTTTACAAGAACAACGAACCATGGAGTATGATTTCTCTGCAACCATGATAGATTTCAAATCGATCCTGACCAAGATGAGTCTGTGGTGTGAAATAATTTTTGTTGAGTGGATAGATTTTAGTTAGGGATAGTCGTTCAACATTCTACAAGAACAACGAAACATGGAGTATGATTTCTCTGAAATAATTTTTGTTGAGTGGATAGATTTTAGTTAGACGTAGTCGTTCAACATTCTACAAGAACAACTTACCATGGAGTATGATTTCTCTGAAATAATTTTTGTTGAGTGGATAGATTTTAGTTAGGGGTAGTCGTTCAACATTCTACAAGAACAACTTACCATGGAGTATAATTTCTCTGAAACCATGCTAGATTTCAAATCCATCCTGACCAAGATGAGTCTGTGGTGTGAAATAATTTTTGTTGAGTGGATAGATTTTAGTTGGGGTAGTCGTTCAACATTCTACAAGAACAACTTACCATGGAGTATGATTTCTCTGAAATAATTTTTGTTGAGTGGATAGATTTTAGTTGGGATAGTCGTTCAACATTCTACAAGAACAACTTACCATGGAATATGATTTCTCTGAAATAATTTTTGTTGAGTGGATAGATTTTAGTTGGGATAGTCGTTCAACATTCTACAAGAACAACTTACCATGGAGTATGATTTCTCTGAAATAATTTTTGTTGAGTGGATAGATTTTAGTTGGGATAGTCGTTCAACATTCTACAAGAACAACTTACCATGGAGTATGATTTCTCTGAAACCATGCTAGATTTCAAATCCATCCTGACCAAGATGAGTCTGTGGTGTGAAATAATTTTTGTTGAGTGGATAGATTTTAGTTGGGGTAGTCGTTCAACATTCTACAAGAACAACTTACCATGGAGTATGATTTCTCTGAAATAATTTTTGTTGAGTGGATAGATTTTAGTTGGGATAGTGGTTCAACATTCTACAAGAACAACTTACCATGGAGTATGATTTCTCTGAAATAATTTTTGTTGAGTGGATAGATTTTAGTTGGGATAGTCGTTCAACATTCTACAAGAACAACTTACCATGGAGTATGATTTCTCTGAAACCATGCTAGATTTCAAATCCATCCTGACCAAGATGAGTCTGTGGTGTGAAATAATTTTTGTTGAGTGGATAGATTTTAGTTGGGGTAGTCGTTCAACATTCTACAAGAACAACTTACCATGGAGTATGATTTCTCTGAAATAATTTTTGTTGAGTGGATAGATTTTAGTTGGGATAGTCGTTCAACATTCTACAAGAACAACTTACCATGGAATATGATTTCTCTGAAATAATTTTTGTTGAGTGGATAGATTTTAGTTGGGGTAGTCGTTCAACATTCTACAAGAACAACGAACCATGGAGTATGATTTCTCTGCAACCATGATAGATTTCAAATCGATCCTGACCAAGATGAGTCTGTGGTGTGAAATAATTTTTGTTGAGTGGATAGATTTTAGTTGGGGTAGTCGTTCAACATTCTACGAGAACAACGAACCATGGAGTATGATTTCTCTGAAACCATGATAGATTTCAAATCGATCCTGACCAAGATGAGTCTGTGGTGTGAAATAATTTTTGTTGAGTGGATAGATTTTAGTTGGGGTAGTCGTTCAACATTCTACAAGAACAACTTACCATGGAGTATGATTTCTCTGAAACCATGATAGATTTCAAATCGATCCTGACCAAGATGAGTCTGTGGTGAGAAATAATTTTTGTTGAGTGGATAGATTTTAGTTGGGATAGTCGTTCAACATTCTACAAGAACAACTTACCATGGAGTATGATTTCTCTGAAATAATTTTTGTTGAGTGGATAGATTTTAGTTGGGGTAGTCGTTCAACATTTTACAAGAACAACGAACCATGGAGTATGATTTCTCTGAAATAATTTTTGTTGAGTGGATAGATTTTAGTTGGGGTAGTCGTTCAACATTTTACAAGAACAACGAACCATGGAGTATGATTTCTCTGAAACCATGATAGATTTCAAATCGATCCTGACCAAGATGAGTCTGTGGTGTGAAATAATTTTTGTTGAGTGGATAGATTTTAGTTGGGATAGTCGTTCAACATTTTACAAGAACAACGAACCATGGAGTATGATTTCTCTGCAACCATGATAGATTTCAAATCGATCCTGACCAAGATGAGTCTGTGGTGTGAAATAATTTTTGTTGAGTGGATAGATTTTAGTTGGGATAGTCGTTCAACATTTTGCAAGAACAACGAAACATGGAGTATGATTTCTCTGAAATAATTTTTGTTGAGTGGATAGATTTTAGTTAGAGGTAGTCGTTCAACATTCTACAAGAACAACTTACCATGGAGTATGATTTCTCTGAAATAATTTTTGTTGAGTGGATAGATTTTAGTTAGGGGTAGTCGTTCAACATTCTACAAGAACAACTTACCATGGAGTATAATTTCTCTGAAACCATGATAGATTTCAAATCGATCCTGACCAAGATGAGTCTATGGTGTGATATAATTTTTGTTGAGTGGATAGATTTTAGTTGGGATAGTCGTTCAACATTCTACAAGAACAACTTACCATGGAGTATGATTTCTCTGAAATAATTTTTGTTGAGTGGATAGATTTTAGTTGGGATAGTCGTTCAACATTCTACAAGAACAACTTACCATGGAGTATGATTTCTCTGAAACCATGATAGATTTCAAATCGATCCTGACCAAGATGAGTCTGTGGTGTGAAATAATTTTTGTTGAGTGGATAGATTTTAGTTGGGGTAGTCGTTCAACATTCTACAAGAACAACTTACCATGGAGTATGATTTCTCTGAAATAATTTTTGTTGAGTGGATAGATTTTAGTTGGGATAGTCGTTCAACATTCTACAAGAACAACTTACCATGGAGTATGATTTCTCTGAAATAATTTTTGTTGAGTGGATAGATTTTAGTTGGGGTAGTCGTTCAACATTTTACAAGAACAACGAACCATGGAGTATGATTTCTCTGAAATAATTTTTGTTGAGTGGATAGATTTTAGTTAGGGGTAGTCGTTCAACATTCTACAAGAACAACGAACCATGGAGTATGATTTCTCTGAAACCATGATAGATTTCAAATCGATCCTGACCAAGATGAGTCTGTGGTGTGAAATAATTTTTGTTGAGTGGATAGATTTTAGTTGGGATAGTCGTTCAACATTCTACAAGAACAACGAACCATGGAGTATGATTTCTCTGAAACCATGATAGATTTCAAATCGATCCTGACCAAGATGAGTCTCTGGTGTGAAATAATTTTTGTTGAGTGAATAGATTTTAGTTGGGGTAGTCGTTCAACATTCTACAAGAACAACTTACCATGGAGTATGATTTCTCTGAAATAATTTTTGTTGAGTGGATAGATTTTAGTTGGGATAGTCGTTCAACATTCTACAAGAACAACTTACCATGGAGTATGATTTCTCTGAAATAATTTTTGTTGAGTGGATAGATTTTAGTTGGGGTAGTCGTTCAACATTCTACAAGAACAACTTACCATGGAGTATGATTTCTCTGAAACCATGATAGATTTCAAATCGATCCTGACCAAGATGAGTCTGTGGTGTGAAATAATTTTTGTTGAGTGGATAGATTTTTGTTGGGGTAGTCGTTCAACATTCTACAAGAACAACGAACAATGGAGTATGATTTCTCTGAAACCATGATAGATTTCAAATCGATCCTGACCAAGATGAGTCTGTGGTGTGAAATAATTTTTGTTGAGTGGATAGATTTTTGTTGGGGTAGTCGTTCAACATTCTACAAGAACAACTTACCATGCAGTATGATTTCTCTGAAATAATTTTTGTTGAGTGGATAGATTTTAGTTGGGGTAGTCGTTCAACATTCTACAAGAACAACGAACCATGGAGTATGATTTCTCTGAAATAATTTTTGTTGAGTGGCTAGATTTTAGTTGGGATAGTCGTTCAACATTCTACAAGAACAACGAACCATGGAGTATGATTTCTCTAAAATAATTTTTGTTGAGTGGATAGATTTTAGTTGGGGTAGTCGTTCAACATTCTACAAGAACAACTTACCATGGAGTATGATTTCTCTGAAATAATTTTTGTTGAGTGGTTAGATTTTAGTTGGGGTAGTCGCTCAACATTCTACAAGAACAGCTTACCATGGAGTATGATTTCTCTGAAACCATGATAGATTTCAAATCGATCCTGACCAAGATGAGTCTGTGGTGTGAAATAATTTTTGTTGAGTGGATAGATTTTAGTTGGGGTAGTCGTTCAACATTCTACAAGAACAACGAACCATGGAGTATTGTTTCTCTGAAACCAAGATAGATTTCAAATCGATCCTGACCAAGATGAGTCTGTGGTGTGAAATAATTTTTGTTGAGTGGATAGATTTTAGTTGGGATAGTCGTTCAACATTTTACAAGAACAACGAACCATGGAGTATGATTTCTCTGAAACCATGATAGATTTCAAATCGATCCTGTCCAAGATGAGTCTGTGATGTGAAATAATTTTTGTTGAGTGGATAGATTTTAGTTGGGGTAGTCGTTCAACATTCTACAAGAACAACTTACCATGGAGTATGATTTCTCTGAAATAATTTTTGTTGAGTGGATAGATTTTAGTTGGGTTAGTCGTTCAAAATTCTACAAGAACAACTTACCATGGAGTATGATTTCTCTGAAACCATGATAGATTTCAAATCGATACTGACCAAGATGAGTCTGTGGTGTGAAATAATTTTTGTTGAGTGGATAGATTTTAGTTAGGGGTAGTCGTTCAACATTCTACAAGAACAACGAACCATCTAGTATGATTTCTCTGAAACCATGATAGATTTCAAATCGATCCTGACCAAGATGAGTCTGTGGTGTGAAATAATTTTTGTTGAGTGGATAGATTTTAGTTGGGTAGTCGTTCAACATTCTACAAGAACAACTTACCATGGAGTATGATTTCCCTGAAATAATTTTTGTTGAGTGGATAGATTTTAGTTGGGTTAGTCGTTCAAAATTCTACAAGAACAACTTACCATGGAGTATGATTTCTCTGAAACCATGATAGATTTCAAATCGATACTGACCAAGATGAGTCTGTGGTGTGAAATAATTTTTGTTGAGTGGATAGATTTTAGTTAGGGGTAGTCGTTCAACATTCTACAAGAACAACGAACCATGGAGTATGATTTCTCTGAAACCATGATAGATTTCAAATCGATCCTGACCAAGATGAGTCTGTGGTGTGAAATAATTTTTGTTGAGTGGATAGATTTTAGTTGGGTAGTCGTTCAACATTCTACAAGAACAACTTACCATGGAGTATGATTTCCCTGAAATAATTTTTGTTGAGTGGATAGATTTTAGTTGGGTTAGTCGTTCAAAATTCTACAAGAACAACTTACCATGGAGTATGATTTCTCTGAAACCATGATAGATTTCAAATCGATACTGACCAAGATGAGTCTGTGGTGTGAAATAATTTTTGTTGAGTGGATAGATTTTAGTTAGGGGTAGTCGTTCAACATTCTACAAGAACAACGAACCATGGAGTATGATTTCTCTGAAACCATGATAGATTTCAAATCGATCCTGACCAAGATGAGTCTGTGGTGTGAAATAATTTTTGTTGAGTGGATAGATTTTAGTTGGGTAGTCGTTCAACATTCTACAAGAACAACTTACCATGGAGTATGATTTCCCTGAAATAATTTTTGTTGAGTGGATAGATTTTAGTTGGGGTAGTCGTTCAACATTCTACAAGAACAACGAACCATGGAGTATGATTTCTCTGAAACCATGATAGATTTCAAATCGATCCTGACCAAGATGAGTCTGTGGTGTGAAATAATTTTTGTTGAGTGGATAGATTTTAGTTGGGGTAGTCGTTCAACATTCTACAAGAACAACTTACCATGGACTATGATTTCTCTGAAACCATGATAGATTTCAATTCGATCCTGACCAAGATGAGTCTGTGGTGTGAAATAATTTTTGTTGAGTGGATAGATTTTAGTTGGGGTAGTCGTTCAACATTCTACAAGAACAACTTACCATGGACTATGATTTCTTTGAAATAATTTTTGTTGAGTGGATAGATTTTAGTTTTGATAGTCGTTCAACATTCTACAAGAACAACTTACCATGGAGTATGATTTCTCTGAAATAATTTTTGTTGAGTGGATAGATTTTAGTTGGGGTAGTCGTTCAACATTCTACAAGAACAACTTACCATGGAGTATGATTTCTCTGAAACCATGATAGATTTCAAATCGATCCTGACCAAGATGAGTCTGTGGTGTGAAATAATTTTTGTTGAGTGGATAGATTTTAGTTGGGGTAGTCGTTCAACATTCTACAAGAACAACTTACCATGGACTATGATTTCTCTGAAATAATTTTTGTTGAGTGGATAGATTTTAGTTGGGGTAGTCGTTCAACATTCTACAAGAACAACTTACCATGGAGTATGATTTCTCTGAAATAATTTTTGTTGAGTGGATAGATTTTAGTTGGGGTAGTCGTTCAACATTCTACAAGAACAACTTACCATGGAGTATGATTTCTCTGAAACCATGATAGATTTCAAAACGATCCTGATTAAGACGAGTCTGTGGTGTGAAATAATTTTTGTTGAGTGGATAGATTTTAGTTGGGGTAGTCGTTCAACATTCTACAAGAACAACTTACCATGGACTATGCTTTCTCTGAAATAATTTTTGTTGAGTGGATAGATTTTAGTTGGGGTAGTCGTTCAACATTCTACAAGAACAACTTACCATGGACTATGATTTCTCTGAAATAATTTTTATTGAGTGGATAGATTTTAGTTGGGGTAGTCGTTCAACATTTTACAAGAACAACGAACCATGGAGTACGATTTCTCTGAAACCATGATAGATTTCAAACCGATCCTGACCAAGATGAGTCCGTGGTGTGAAATAATTTTTGTTGAGTGGATAGATTTTAGTTGTGGTAGTCGTTCAACATTCTACAAGAACAACTTACCATGGACTATGATTTCTCTGAAACCATGATAGATTTCAATTCGATCCTGACCAAGATGAGTCTGTGGTGTGAAATAATTTTTGTTGAATGGATAGATTTTAGTTGGGGTAGTCGTTCAACATTCTACAAGAACAACTTACCATGGACTATGATTTCTTTGAAATAATTTTTGTTGAGTGGATAGATTTTAGTTGGGATAGTCGTTCAACATTCTACAAGAACAACTTACCATGGAGTATGATTTCTCTGAAATAATTTTTGTTGTGTGGATAGATTTTAGTTGGGGTAGTCGTTCAACATTCTACAAGAACAACTTACCATGGAGTATGATTTCTCTGAAACCATGATAGATTTCAAATCGATCCTGACCAAGATGAGTCTGTGGTGTGAAATAATTTTTGTTGAGTGGATAGATTTTAGTTGGGGTAGTCGTTCAACATTCTACAAGAACAACGAACCATGGAGTATGATTTCTCTGAAATAATTTTTGTTGAGTGGATAGATTTTAGTTGGGGTAGTCGTTCAACATTCTACAAGAACAACTTACCATGGAGTATGATTTCTCTGAAATAATTTTTGTTGAGTGGATAGATTTTAGTTGGGGTAGTCGTTCAACATTCTACAAGAACAACTTACCATGGAGTATGATTTCTCTGAAATAATTTTTGTTGAGTGGATAGATTTTAGTTGGGTAGTCGTTCAACATTCTACAAGAACAACTTACCATGGAGTATGATTTCTCTGAAATAATTTTTGTTGAGTGGATAGATTTTAGTTGGGGTAGTCGTTCAACATTCTACAAGAACAACTTACCATGGACTATGATTTCTCTGAAATAATTTTTGTTGAGTGGATAGATTTTAGTTGGGGTATCCGTTCAACATTCTACAAGAACAACTTACCATGGAGTATGATTTCTCTGAAATAATTTTTGTTGTGTGGATAGATTTTAGTTGGGGTAGTCGTTCAACATTCTACAAGAACAACTTACCATGGAGTATGATTTCTCTGAAACCATGATAGATTTCAAAACGATCCTGATTAAGACGAGTCTGTGGTGTGAAATAATTTTTGTTGAGTGGATAGATTTTAGTTGGGGTAGTCGTTCAACATTCTACAAGAACAACTTACCATGGACTATGATTTCTCTGAAATAATTTTTGTTGAGTGGATAGATTTTAGTTGGGGTAGTCGTTCAACATTCTACAAGAACAACTTACCATGGACTATGATTTCTCTGAAATAATTTTTATTGAGTGGATAGATTTTAGTTGGGGTAGTCGTTCAACATTTTACAAGAACAACGAACCATGGAGTACGATTTCTCTGAAACCATGATAGATTTCAAACCGATCCTGACCAAGATGAGTCCGTGGTGTGAAATAATTTTTGTTGAGTGGATAGATTTTAGTTGTGGTAGTCGTTCAACATTCTACAAGAACAACTTACCATGGACTATGATTTCTCTGAAACCATGATAGATTTCAAATCGATCCTGATCAAGATGAGTCTGTGGTGTGAAATAATTTTTGTTGAGTGGATAGATTTTAGTTAGGGGTAGTCGTTCAACATTCTACAAGAACAACTTACCATGGAGTATGATTTCTCTGAAATAATTTTTGTTGAGTGGATAGATTTTAGTTGGGGTAGTCGTTCAACATTCTACAAGAACAACTTACCATGGAGTATGATTTCTCTGAAACCATGATAGATTTCAAATCGATCCTGACCAAGATGAGTCTGTGGTGTGAAATAATTTTTGTTGAGTGGATAGATTTTAGTTAGGGGTAGTCGCTCAACATTCTACAAGAACAACGAACCATATAGTATGATTTCTCTGAAACCATGATAGATTTCAAATCGATCCTGACCAAGATGAGTCTGTGGTGTAAAATAATTTTTGTTGAGTTAATAGATTTTAGTTAGGAGTAGTCGTTCAACATTCTACAAGAACAACGAACCATGGAGTATGATTTCTCTGAAACCATGATAGATTTCAAATCGATCCTGACCAAGATGAGTCTGTAGTGTGAAATAATTTTTGTTGAGTGGATAGATTTTAGTTGGGATAGTCGTTCAACATTTTACAAGAACAACGAACCATGGAGTATGATTTCTCTGAAACCATGATAGATTTCAAATCGATCCTGACCAAGATGAGTCTGTGGTGTGAAATAATTTTTGTTGAGTGGATAGATTTTAGTTGGGGTAGTCGTTCAACATTCGACAAGAACAACTTACCATGCAGTATGATTTCTCTGAAATAATTTTTGTTGAGTGGATAGATTTTAGTTCGGATAGTCGTTCAACATTCTACAAGAACAACGAACCATGGAGTATGATTTCTCTGAAACCATGATAGATTTCAAATCGATCCTGACCAAGATGAGTCTCTGGTGTGAAATAATTTTTGTTGAGTGGATAGATTTTAGTTGGGGTAGTCGTTCAACATTCTACAAGAACAACTTACCATGGAGTATGATTTCTCTGAAATAATTTTTGTTGAGTGGATAGATTTTAGTTGGGGTAGTCGTTCAACATTCTACAAGAACAACTTACCATGGAGTATGATTTCTCTGAAACCATGATAGATTTCAAAACGATCCTGATTAAGACGAGTCTGTGGTGTGAAATAATTTTTGTTGAGTGGATAGATTTTAGTTGGGGTAGTCGTTCAACATTCTACAAGAACAACTTACCATGGACTATGCTTTCTCTGAAATAATTTTTGTTGAGTGGATAGATTTTAGTTGGGGTAGTCGTTCAACATTCTACAAGAACAACTTACCATGGACTATGATTTCTCTGAAATAATTTTTATTGAGTGGATAGATTTTAGTTGGGGTAGTCGTTCAACATTTTACAAGAACAACGAACCATGGAGTACGATTTCTCTGAAACCATGATAGATTTCAAACCGATCCTGACCAAGATGAGTCCGTGGTGTGAAATAATTTTTGTTGAGTGGATAGATTTTAGTTGTGGTAGTCGTTCAACATTCTACAAGAACAACTTACCATGGACTATGATTTCTCTGAAACCATGATAGATTTCAATTCGATCCTGACCAAGATGAGTCTGTGGTGTGAAATAATTTTTGTTGAATGGATAGATTTTAGTTGGGGTAGTCGTTCAACATTCTACAAGAACAACTTACCATGGACTATGATTTCTTTGAAATAATTTTTGTTGAGTGGATAGATTTTAGTTGGGATAGTCGTTCAACATTCTACAAGAACAACTTACCATGGAGTATGATTTCTCTGAAATAATTTTTGTTGTGTGGATAGATTTTAGTTGGGGTAGTCGTTCAACATTCTACAAGAACAACTTACCATGGAGTATGATTTCTCTGAAACCATGATAGATTTCAAATCGATCCTGACCAAGATGAGTCTGTGGTGTGAAATAATTTTTGTTGAGTGGATAGATTTTAGTTGGGGTAGTCGTTCAACATTCTACAAGAACAACGAACCATGGAGTATGATTTCTCTGAAATAATTTTTGTTGAGTGGATAGATTTTAGTTGGGGTAGTCGTTCAACATTCTACAAGAACAACTTACCATGGAGTATGATTTCTCTGAAATAATTTTTGTTGAGTGGATAGATTTTAGTTGGGGTAGTCGTTCAACATTCTACAAGAACAACTTACCATGGAGTATGATTTCTCTGAAATAATTTTTGTTGAGTGGATAGATTTTAGTTGGGTAGTCGTTCAACATTCTACAAGAACAACTTACCATGGAGTATGATTTCTCTGAAATAATTTTTGTTGAGTGGATAGATTTTAGTTGGGGTAGTCGTTCAACATTCTACAAGAACAACTTACCATGGACTATGATTTCTCTGAAATAATTTTTGTTGAGTGGATAGATTTTAGTTGGGGTATCCGTTCAACATTCTACAAGAACAACTTACCATGGAGTATGATTTCTCTGAAATAATTTTTGTTGTGTGGATAGATTTTAGTTGGGGTAGTCGTTCAACATTCTACAAGAACAACTTACCATGGAGTATGATTTCTCTGAAACCATGATAGATTTCAAAACGATCCTGATTAAGACGAGTCTGTGGTGTGAAATAATTTTTGTTGAGTGGATAGATTTTAGTTGGGGTAGTCGTTCAACATTCTACAAGAACAACTTACCATGGACTATGATTTCTCTGAAATAATTTTTGTTGAGTGGATAGATTTTAGTTGGGGTAGTCGTTCAACATTCTACAAGAACAACTTACCATGGACTATGATTTCTCTGAAATAATTTTTATTGAGTGGATAGATTTTAGTTGGGGTAGTCGTTCAACATTTTACAAGAACAACGAACCATGGAGTACGATTTCTCTGAAACCATGATAGATTTCAAACCGATCCTGACCAAGATGAGTCCGTGGTGTGAAATAATTTTTGTTGAGTGGATAGATTTTAGTTGTGGTAGTCGTTCAACATTCTACAAGAACAACTTACCATGGACTATGATTTCTCTGAAACCATGATAGATTTCAAATCGATCCTGACCAAGATGAGTCTGTGGTGTGAAATAATTTTTGTTGAGTGGATAGATTTTAGTTAGGGGTAGTCGTTCAACATTCTACAAGAACAACTTACCATGGAGTATGATTTCTCTGAAATAATTTTTGTTGAGTGGATAGATTTTAGTTGGGGTAGTCGTTCAACATTCTACAAGAACAACTTACCATGGAGTATGATTTCTCTGAAACCATGATAGATTTCAAATCGATCCTGACCAAGATGAGTCTGTGGTGTGAAATAATTTTTGTTGAGTGGATAGATTTTAGTTAGGGGTAGTCGCTCAACATTCTACAAGAACAACGAACCATATAGTATGATTTCTCTGAAACCATGATAGATTTCAAATCGATCCTGACCAAGATGAGTCTGTGGTGTAAAATAATTTTTGTTGAGTTAATAGATTTTAGTTAGGAGTAGTCGTTCAACATTCTACAAGAACAACGAACCATGGAGTATGATTTCTCTGAAACCATGATAGATTTCAAATCGATCCTGACCAAGATGAGTCTGTAGTGTGAAATAATTTTTGTTGAGTGGATAGATTTTAGTTGGGATAGTCGTTCAACATTTTACAAGAACAACGAACCATGGAGTATGATTTCTCTGAAACCATGATAGATTTCAAATCGATCCTGACCAAGATGAGTCTGTGGTGTGAAATAATTTTTGTTGAGTGGATAGATTTTAGTTGGGGTAGTCGTTCAACATTCGACAAGAACAACTTACCATGCAGTATGATTTCTCTGAAATAATTTTTGTTGAGTGGATAGATTTTAGTTCGGATAGTCGTTCAACATTCTACAAGAACAACGAACCATGGAGTATGATTTCTCTGAAACCATGATAGATTTCAAATCGATCCTGACCAAGATGAGTCTCTGGTGTGAAATAATTTTTGTTGAGTGGATAGATTTTAGTTGGGGTAGTCGTTCAACATTCTACAAGAACAACTTACCATGGAGTATGATTTCTCTGAAACCATGATAGATTTCAAATCGATCCTGACCAAGATGAGTCTGTGGTGTGAAATAATTTTTGTTGAGTGGATAGATTTTAGTTGGGGTAGTCGTTCAACATTCTACAAGAACAACGAACCATGGAGTATGATTTCTCTGCAACCATGATAGATTTCAAATCGATCCTGACCAAGATGAGTCTGTGGTGGGAAAATAATTTTTCTTGAGTGGATAGATTTTAGTTAGGGGTAGTCGTTCAACATTCTACAAGAACAACTTACCATGGAGTATGATTTCTCTGAAACCATGATAGATTTCAAATCGATCCTGACCAAGATGAGTCTGTGGTGTGAAATAATTTTTGTTGAGTGGATAGATTTTAGTTAGGGGTAGTCGTTCAACATTCTAGAAGAACAACGAAACATGGAGTATGATTTCTCTGAAACCATGATAGATTTCAAATCGATCCTGACCAAGATGAGTCTGTGGTGTGAAATAATTTTTGTTGACTGTATAGATTTTAGTTAGGGGTAGTCGTTCAACATTCTACAAGAACAACGAACCATGGAGTATGATTTCTCTGAAACCATGATAGATTTCAAATCGATCCTGACCAAGATGAGTCTGTGGTGTGAAATAATTTTTGTTGAGTGGATAGATTTTAGTTAGGGGTAGTCGTTCAACATTCTACAAGAACAACTTACCATGGAGTATGATTTCTCTGAAACCATGATAGATTTCAAATCGATCCTGACCAAGATGAGTTTGTGGTGTGAAATAATTGTTGTTGAGTGGATAGATTTTAGTTGGGGTAGTCGTTCAACATTCTACAAGAACAACGCACCATGGAGTATGATTTCCCTGCAACCATGATAGATTTCAAATCGATCCTGACCAAGATGAGTCTGTGGTGTGAAATAATTTTTGTTGATTGGATAGATTTTAGTTAGGGGTAGTCGTTCAACATTCTACAAGAACAACGAACCATGGAGTATGATTTCTCTGAAATAATTTTTGTTGAGTGGATAGATTTTAGTTAGGGGTAGTCGTTCAACATTCTACAAGAACAACGAAGCATGGAGTATGATTTCTCTGAAATAATTTTTGTTGAGTGGATAGATTTTAGTTAGGGGTAGTCGTTCAACATTCTAGAAGAACAACGAAACATGGAGTATGATTTCTCTGAAACCATGATAGATTTCAAATCGATCCTGACCAAGATGAGTCTGTGGTGTGAAATAATTTTTGTTGACTGTATAGATTTTAGTTAGGGGTAGTCGTTCAACATTCTACAAGAACAACGAACCATGGAGTATGATTTCTCTGAAACCATGATAGATTTCAAATCGATCCTGACCAAGATGAGTCTGTGGTGTGAAATAATTTTTGTTGGGTATATAGATTTTAGTTGGGGTAGTCGTTCAACATTTTACAAGAACAACGAACCATGGAGTATGATTTCTCTGAAACCATGATAGATTTCAAATCGATCCTGACCAAGATGAGTCTCTGGTGTGAAATAATTTTTGTTGAGTGGATAGATTTTAGTTGGGATAGTCGTTCAACATTTTACAAGAACAACGAATCATGGAGTATGATATCTCTGAAACCATGATAGATTTCAAATCGATCCTGACCAAGATGAGTCTGTGGTGTGAAATAATTTTTGTTGAGTGGATAGATTTTAGTTGGGGTAGTCGTTCAACATTCTACAAGAACAACTTAAAATGGAGTATGATTTCTCTGAAACCATGATAGATTTCAAATCGATCCTGACCAAGATGAGTCTGTGGTGTGAAATAATTTTTGTTGAGTGGATAGATTTTAGTTGGTGTAGTCGTTCAACATTCTACAAGAACAACGAACCATGGAGTATGATTTCTCTGCAACCATGATAGATTTCAAATCGATCCTGACCAAGATAAGTCTGTGGTGTGAAATAATTTTTGTTGAGTGGATAGATTTTAGTTGGGGTAGTCGTTCAACATTCTACAAGAACAACGAAGCATGGAGTATGATTTCTCTGAAATAATTTTTGTTGAGTGGATAGATTTTAGTTAGGGGTAGTCGTTCAACATTCTACAAGAACAACTTACCATGGAGTATGATTTCTCTGAAATAATTTTTGTTGAGTGGATAGATTTTAGTTGGGATAGTCGTTCAACATTCTACAAGAACAACTTACCATGGAGTATGATTTCTCTGAAATAATTTTTGTTGAGTGGATAGATTTTAGTTAGGGGTAGTCGTTCAACATTCTACAAGAACAACTTACCATGGAGTATGATTTCTCTGAAATAATTTTTGTTGAGTGGATAGATTTTAGTTGGGATAGTCGTTCAACATTCTACAAGAACAACGAACCATGGAGTATGATTTCTCTGAAATAATTTTTGTTGAGTGGAGAGATTTTAGTTGGGGTAGTCGTTCAACATTCTACAAGAACAACTTACCATGGAGTATGATTTCTCTGAAATAATTTTTGTTGAGTGGATAGATTTTAGTTGGGATAGTCGTTCAACATTCTACAAGAACAACGAACCATGGAGTATGATTTCTCTGAAACCATGATAGATTTCAAATCGATCCTGACCAAGATGAGTCTGTGGTGTGAAATAATTTTTGTTGAGTGGATAGATTTTAGTTGGGATAGTCGTTCAACATTCTACAAGAACAACTTACCATGGAGTATGATTTCTCTGAAATAATTTTTGTTGAGTGGATAGATTTTAGTTGGGATAATCGTTCAACATTCTACAAGAACAACTTACCATGGAGTACGATTTCTCTGAAATAATTTTTGTTGAGTGGATAGATTTTAGTTGGGGTAGTCGTTCAATATTCTACAAGAACAACGAACCATGGAGTATGATTTCTCTGAAATAATATTTGTTGAGTGGATAGATTTTAGTTGGGATAGTCGTTCAACATTCTGCAAGAACAACGAACCATGGAGTATGATTTCTCTGAAATAATTTTTGTTGAGTGGATAGATTTTAGTTGGGATAGTCGTTCAACATTCTACAAGAACAACGAACCATGGAGTATGATTTCTCTGAAACCATGATAGATTTCAAATCGATCCTGACCAAGATGAGTCTGTGGTGTGAAATAATTTTTGTTGAGTGGATAGATTTTAGTTGGGGTAGTCGTTCAACATTCTACAAGAACAGCTTACCATGGAGTATGATTTCTCTGAAACCATGATAGATTTCAAATCGATCCTGACCAAGATGAGTCTGTGGTGTGAAATAATTTTTGTTGAGTGGATAGATTTTAGTTGGGGTAGTCGTTCAACATTCTACAAGAACAACTTACCATGGACTATGATTTCTCTGAAATAATTTTTGTTGAGTGGATAGATTTTAGTTGGGGTAGTCGTTCATCATTCTACAAGAACAACTTACCATGGAGTATGATTTCTCTGAAATAATTTTTGTTGAGTGGATAGATTTTAGTTGGGGTAGTCGTTCAACATTCTACAAGAACAACTTACCATGGAGTATGATTTCTCTGAAACCATGATAGATTTCAAAACGATCCTGATTAAGACGAGTCTGTGGTGTGAAATAATTTTTGTTGAGTGGATAGATTTTAGTTGGGGTAGTCGTTCAACATTCTACAAGAACAACTTACCATGGAGTATGATTTCTCTGAAATAATTTTTGTTGAGTGGATAGATTTTAGTTGGGGTAGTCGTTCAACATTCTACAAGAACAACTTACCATGGACTATGATTTCTCTGAAATAATTTTTATTGAGTGGATAGATTTTAGTTGGGGTAGTCGTTCAACATTTTACAAGAACAACGAACCATGGAGTACGATTTCTCTGAAACCATGATAGATTTCAAACCGATCCTGACCAAGATGAGTCCGTGGTGTGAAATAATTTTTGTTGAGTGGATAGATTTTAGTTGGGGTAGTCGTTCAACATTCTACAAGAACAACTTACCATGGAGTATGATTTCTCTGAAATAATTTTTGTTGAGTGGATAGATTTTAGTTGGGGTAGTCGTTCAACATTCTACAAGAACAACTTACCATGGAGTATGATTTCTCTGAAACCATGATAGATTTCAAAACGATCCTGATTAAGACGAATCTGTGGTGTGAAATAATTTTTGTTGAGTGGATAGATTTTAGTTGGGGTAGTCGTTCAACATTCTACAAGAACAACTTACCATGGAGTATGATTTCTCTGAAATAATTTTTGTTGAGTGGATAGATTTTAGTTGGGATAATCGTTCAACATTCTACAAGAACAACTTACCATGGAGTACGATTTCTCTGAAATAATTTTTGTTGAGTGGATAGATTTTAGTTGGGGTAGTCGTTCAATATTCTACAAGAACAACGAACCATGGAGTATGATTTCTCTGAAATAATATTTGTTGAGTGGATAGATTTTAGTTGGGATAGTCGTTCAACATTCTGCAAGAACAACGAACCATGGAGTATGATTTCTCTGAAATAATTTTTGTTGAGTGGATAGATTTTAGTTGGGATAGTCGTTCAACATTCTACAAGAACAACGAACCATGGAGTATGATTTCTCTGAAACCATGATAGATTTCAAATCGATCCTGACCAAGATGAGTCTGTGGTGTGAAATAATTTTTGTTGAGTGGATAGATTTTTGTTGGGGTAGTCGTTCAACATTCTACAAGAACAACGAACCATGGAGTATGATTTCTCTGAAACCATGATAGATTTCAAATCGATCCTGACCAAGATGAGTCTGTGGTGTGAAATAATTTTTGTTGAGTGGATAGATTTTAGTTGGGGTAGTCGTTCAACATTCTACAAGAACAACTTACCATGGACTATGATTTCTCTGAAATAATTTTTGTTGAGTGGATAGATTTTAGTTGGGGTAGTCGTTCAACATTCTACAAGAACAACTTACCATGGAGTATGATTTCTCTGAAATAATTTTTGTTGAGTGGATAGATTTTAGTTGGGGTAGTCGTTCAACATTCTACAAGAACAACTTACCATGGAGTATGATTTCTCTGAAACCATGATAGATTTCAAAACGATCCTGATTAAGACGAGTCTGTGGTGTGAAATAATTTTTGTTGAGTGGATAGATTTTAGTTGGGGTAGTCGTTCAACATTCTACAAGAACAACTTACCATGGACTATGATTTCTCTGAAATAATTTTTATTGAGTGGATAGATTTTAGTTGGGGTAGTCGTTCAACATTTTACAAGAACAACGAACCATGGAGTACGATTTCTCTGAAACCATGATAGAGTTCAAACCGATCCTGACCAAGATGAGTCCGTGGTGTGAAATAATTTTTGTTGAGTGGATAGATTTTAGTTGTGGTAGTCGTTCAACATTCTACAAGAACAACTTACCATGGACTATGATTTCTCTGAAACCATGATAGATTTCAAATCGATCCTGACCAAGATGAGTCTGTGGTGTGAAATAATTTTTGTTGAGTGGATAGATTTTAGTTAGGGGTAGTCGTTCAACATTCTACAAGAACAACTTACCATGGAGTATGATTTCTCTGAAATAATTTTTGTTGAGTGGATGGATTTTAGTTGGGGTAGTCGTGCAACATTCTACAAGAACAACTTACCATGGAGTATGATTTCTCTGAAACCATGATTGATTTCAAATCGATCCTGACCAAGATGAGTCTGTGGTGTGAAATAATTGTTGTTGAGTGGATAGATTTTAGTTAGGGGTAGTCGTTCAACATTCTACAAGAACAACGAACCATATAGTATGATTTCTCTGAAACCATGATAGATTTCAAATCGATCCTGACCAAGATGAGTCTGTGGTGTAAAATAATTTTTGTTGAGTTAATAGATTTTAGTTAGGGGTAGTCGTTCAACATTCTACAAGAACAACGAACCATGGAGTATGATTTCTCTGAAACCATGATAGATTTCAAATCGATCCTGACCAAGATGAGTCTGTGGTGTGAAATAATTTTTGTTGAGTGGATAGATTTTAGTTGGGATAGTCGTTCAACATTTTACAAGAACAACGAACCATGGAGTATGATTTCTCTGAAACCATGATAGATTTCAAATCGATCCTGACCAAGATGAGTCTGTGGTGTGAAATAATTTTTGTTGAGTGGATAGATTTTAGTTGGGGTAGTCGTTCAACATTCTACAAGAACAACTTACCATGGAGTATGATTTCTCTGAAATAATTTTTGTTGAGTGGATAGATTTTAGTTAGGGGTAGTCGTTCAACATTCTACAAGAACAACTTACCATGGAGTATGATTTCTCTGAAACCATGATAGATTTCAAATCGATCCTGACCAAGATGAGTCTGTGGTGTGAAATAATTTTTGTTGAGTGGATAGATTTTAGTTGGGGTAGTCGTTCAACATTCTACAAGAACAACGAACCATGGAGTATGATTTCTCTGCAACCATGATAGATTTCAAATCGATCCTGACCAAGATGAGTCTGAGTGGATAGATTTTAGTTAGGGGTAGTCGTTCAACATTCTACAAGAACAACGAACCATGGGGTATGATTTCTCTGAAACCATGATAGATTTCAAATCGATCCTGACCAAGATGAGTCTCTGGTGTGAAATAATTTTTGTTGAGTGTATAGATTTTAGTTGGGATAGTCGTTCAACATTTTACAAGAACAACGAACCATGGAGTATGATTTCTCTGAAACCATGATAGATTTCAAATCGATCCTGACCAAGATGAGTCTGTGGTGTGAAATAATTTTTTTTGAGTGGATAGATTTTAGTTAGGGGTAGTCGATCAACATTCTACAAGAACAACGAACTATGGAGTATGATTTCTCTGAAATAATTTTTGTTGGGTGGATAGATTTTAGTTGGGGTAGTCGTTCAACATTTTACAAGAACAACGAACCATGGAGTATGATTTCTCTGAAACCATGATAGATTTCAAATCGATCCTGACCAAGATGAGTCTCTGGTGTGAAATAATTTTTGTTGAGTGGATAGATTTTAGTTGGGATAGTCGTTCAACATTTTACAAGAACAACGAATCATGGAGTATGATATCTCTGAAACCATGATAGATTTCAAATCGATCCTGACCAAGATGAGTCTGTGGTGTGAAATAATTTTTGTTGAGTGGATAGATTTTAGTTGGGGTAGTCGTTCAACATTCTACAAGAACAACTTAAAATGGAGTATGATTTCTCTGAAACCATGATAGATTTCAAATCGATCCTGACCAAGATGAGTCTGTGGTGTGAAATAATTTTTGTTGAGTGGATAGATTTTAGTTGGTGTAGTCGTTCAACATTCTACAAGAACAACGAACCATGGAGTATGATTTTTCTGCAACCATGATAGATTTCAAATCGATCCTGACCAAGATGAGTCTGTGGTGTGAAATAATTTTTGTTGAGTGGATAGATTTTAGTTGGGGTAGTCGTTCAACATTTTACAAGAACAACGAACCATGGAGTATGATTTCTCTGAAACCATGATAGATTTCAAATCGATCCTGAATAAGATGAGTCTGTGGTGTGAAATAATTTTTTTTGAGTGGATAGATTTTAGTTAGGGGTAGTCGTTCAACATTCTACAAGAACAACGAACCATGGAGTATGATTTCTCTGAAACCATGATAGATTTCAAATCGATCCTGACCAAGATGAGTCTGTGGTGTGAAATAATTTTTGTTGAGTGGATAGATTTTAGTTGGGATAGTCGTTCAACATTTTACAAGAACAACGAACCATGGAGTATGATTTCTCTGAAACCATGATAGATTTCAAATCGATCCTGACCAAGATGAGTCTGTGGTGTGAAATAATTTATGTTGAGTGGATAGATTTTAGTTGGGGTAGTCGTTCAACATTCGACAAGAACAACTTACCATGGAGTATGATTTCTCTGAAATAATTTTTGTTGAGTGGATAGATTTTAGTTGGGGTAGTCGTTCAACATTCTACAAGAACAACTTACCATGGAGTATGATTTCTCTGAAACCATGATAGATTTCAAATCGATCCTGACCAAGATGAGTCTGTGGTGTGAAATAATTTTTGTTGAGTGGATAGATTTTAGTTGGGGTAGTCGTTCAACATTCTACAAGAACAACGAACCATGGAGTATGATTTCTCTGCAACCATGATAGATTTCAAATCGATCCTGACCAAGATGAGTCTGAGTGGATAGATTTTAGTTAGGGGTAGTCGTTCAACATTCTACAAGAACAACGAACCATGGGGTATGATTTCTCTGAAACCATGATAGATTTCAAATCGATCCTGACCAAGATGAGTCTCTGGTGTGAAATAATTTTTGTTGAGTGTATAGATTTTAGTTGGGATAGTCGTTCAACATTTTACAAGAACAACGAACCATGGAGTATGATTTCTCTGAAACCATGATAGATTTCAAATCGATCCTGACCAAGATGAGTCTGTGGTGTGAAATAATTTTTTTTGAGTGGATAGATTTTAGTTAGGGGTAGTCGTTCAACATTCTACAAGAACAACGAACTATGGAGTATGATTTCTCTGAAATAATTTTTGTTGGGTGGATAGATTTTAGTTGGGGTAGTCGTTCAACATTTTACAAGAACAACGAACCATGGAGTATGATTTCTCTGAAACCATGATAGATTTCAAATCGATCCTGACCAAGATGAGTCTCTGGTGTGAAATAATTTTTGTTGAGTGGATAGATTTTAGTTGGGATAGTCGTTCAACATTTTACAAGAACAACGAATCATGGAGTATGATATCTCTGAAACCATGATAGATTTCAAATCGATCCTGACCAAGATGAATCTGTGGTGTGAAATAATTTTTGTTGAGTGGATAGATTTTAGTTGGGGTAGTCGTTCAACATTCTACAAGAACAACTTAAAATGGAGTATGATTTCTCTGAAACCATGATAGATTTCAAATCGATCCTGACCAAGATGAGTCTGTGGTGTGAAATAATTTTTGTTGAGTGGATAGATTTTAGTTGGTGTAGTCGTTCAACATTCTACAAGAACAACGAACCATGGAGTATGATTTTTCTGCAACCATGATAGATTTCAAATCGATCCTGACCAAGATGAGTCTGTGGTGTGAAATAATTTTTGTTGAGTGGATAGATTTTAGTTGGGGTAGTCGTTCAACATTCTACAAGAACAGCGAAGCATGGAGTATGATTTCTCTGAAATAATTTTTGTTGAGTGGATAGATTTTAGTTAGGGGTAGTCGTTCAACATTCTACAAGAACAACTTACCATGGAGTATGATTTCTCTGAAATAATTTTTGTTGAGTGGATAGATTTTAGTTGGGATAGTCGTTCAACATTCTACAAGAACAACTTACCATGGAGTATGATTTCTCTGAAATAATTTTTGTTGAGTGGATAGATTTTAGTTAGGGGTAGTCGTTCAACATTCTACAAGAACAACTTACCATGGAGTATGATTTCTCTGAAATAATTTTTGTTGAGTGGATAGATTTTAGTTGGGATAGTCGTTCAACATTCTACAAGAACAACGAACCATGGAGTATGATTTCTCTGAAATAATTTTTGTTGAGTGGAGAGATTTTAGTTGGGGTAGTCGTTCAACATTCTACAAGAACAACTTACCATGGAGTATGATTTCTCTGAAATAATTTTTGTTGAGTGGATAGATTTTAGTTGGGATAGTCGTTCAACATTCTACAAGAACAACGAACCATGTAGTATGATTTCTCTGAAACCATGATAGATTTCAAATCGATCCTGACCAAGATGAGTCTGTGGTGTGAAATAATTTTTGTTGAGTGGATAGATTTTAGTTGGGATATTCGTTCAACATTCTACAAGAACAACTTACCATGGAGTATGATTTCTCTGAAATAATTTTTGTTCAGTGGATAGATTTTAGTTGGGATAATCGTTCAACATTCTACAAGAACAACTTACCATGGAGTATGATTTCTCTGAAATAATTTTTGTTGAGTGGATAGAGTTTAGTTGGGGTAGTCGTTCAATATTCTACAAGAACAACGAACCATGGAGTATGATTTCTCTGAAATAATATTTGTTGAGTGGATAGATTTTAGTTGGGATAGTCGTTCAACATTCTACAAGAACAACGAACCATGGAGTATGATTTCTCTGAAATAATTTTTGTTGAGTGGATAGATTTTAGTTGGGATAGTCGTTCAACATTCTACAAGAACAACGAACCATGGAGTATGATTTCTCTGAAACCATGATAGATTTCAAATCGATCCTGACCAAGATGAGTCTGTGGTGTGAAATAATTTTTGTTGAGTGGATAGATTTTAGTTGGGGTAGTCGTTCAACATTCTACAAGAACAGCTTACCATGGAGTATGATTTCTCTGAAACCATGATAGATTTCAAATCGATCCTGACCAAGATGAGTCTGTGGTGTGAAATAATTTTTGTTGAGTGGATAGATTTTAGTTGGGATAGTCGTTCAACATTCTACAAGAACAACTTACCATGGAGTATGATTTCTCTGAAATAATTTTTGTTGAGTGGATAGATTTTAGTTGGGGTAGTCGTTCAACATTTTACAAGAACAACGAACCATGGAGTATGATTTCTCTGAAATAATTTTTGTTGAGTGGATAGATTTTAGTTGGGGTAGTCGTTCAACATTCTACAAGAACAACGAACCATGGAGTATGATTTCTCTGAAATAATTTTTGTTGAGTGGATAGATTTTGGTTGGGGTAGTCGTTCAACATTCTACAAGAACAACTTACCATGGAGTATGATTTCTCTGAAACCATGATAGATTTCAAATCGATCCTGACCAAGATGAGTCTGTGGTGTGAAATAATTTTTGTTGAGTGGATAGATTTTGGTTGGGGTAGTCGTTCAACATTCTACAAGAACAACGAACCATGGAGTATGATTTCTCTGAAATAATTTTTGTTGAGTGGATAGATTTTAGTTGGGGTAGTCGTTCAACATTCTACAAGAACAACTTACCATGGAGTATGATTTCTCTGAAACCATGATAGATTTCAAATCGATCCTGACCAAGATGAGTCTGTGGTGTGAAATAATTTTTGTTGAGTGGATAGATTTTAGTTGGGGTAGTCGTTCAACATTCTACAAGAACAACGAACCATGGAGTATGATTTCTCTGCAACCATGATAGATTTCAAATCGATCCTGACCAAGATGAGTCTGTGGTGTGAAATAATTTTTGTTGAGTGGATAGATTTTAGTTGGGGTAGTCGTTCAACATTCTACAAGAACAACTTACCATGGAGTATGATTTCTCTGCAACCATGATAGATTTCAAATCGATCCTGACCAAGATGAGTCTGTGGTGTGAAATAATTTTTGCTGAGTGGATAGATTTTAGTTGGGGTAGTCGTTCAACATTCTACAAGAACAACTTACCATGGAGTATGATTTCTCTGAAATAATTTTTGTTGAGTGGATAGATTTTAGTTGGGATAGTCGTTCAACATTCTACAAGAACAACTTACCATGGAGTATGATTTCTCTGAAACCATGATAGATTTCAAATCGATCCTGAACAAGATGAGTCTGTGGTGTGAAATAATTTTTGTTGAGTGGATAGATTTTAGTTGGGGTAGTCGTTCAACATTCTACAAGAACAACTTACCATGGAGTATGATTTCTCTGAAGTAATTTTTGTTGAGTGGATAGATTTTAGTTGGGATAATCGTTCAACATTCTACAAGAACAACGAACCATGTAGTATTATTTCTCTGAAATAATTTTTGTTGAGTGGATAGATTTTAGTTGGGGTAGTCGTTCAACATTCTACAAGAACAACTTACCATGGACTATGATTTCTCTGAAATAATTTTTGTTGAGTGGATAGATTTTAGTTGGGGTAGTCGTTCAACATTCTACAAGAACAACGAACCATGGAGTATGATTTCTCTGAAACCATGATAGATTTCAAATCGATCCTGACCAAGATGAGTCTGTGGTGTGAAATAATTTTTGTTGAGTGGATAGATTTTAGTTGGGATAGTCGTTCAACATTCTACAAGAACAACGAACCATGGAGTATGATTTCTCTGAAATAATTTTTGTTTAGTGGATAGATTTTAGTTGGGATAGTAGTTCAACATTCTACAAGAATAACTTACCATGGAGTATGATTTCTCTGATACCATGATAGATTTCAAATCGATCCTGACCAAGATGAGTCTGTGGTGTGAAATAATTTTTGTTGAGTGGATAGATTTTAGTTGGGATAGTCGTTCAACATTTTACAAGAACAACGAACCATGGAGTATGATTTCTCTGAAACCATGATAGATTTCAAATCGATCCTGACCAAGATGAGTCTGTGGTGTGAAATAATTTTTGTTGAGTGTATAGATTTTAGTTGGGGTAGTCGTTCAACATTCTACAAGAACAACTTACCATGGACTATGATTTCTCTGAAATAATTTTTGTTGAGTGGATAGATTTTAGTTGGGGTAGTCGTTCAACATTCTACAAGAACAACGAACCATGGAGTATTTTTTCTCTGAAACCATGATAGATTTCAAATCGATCCTGACCAAGATGAGTCTGTGGTGTGAAATGATTTTTGTTGAGTGGATAGATTTTAGTTAGGGGTAGTCGTTCAACATTCTACAAGAACAACGAACCATGGAGTATGATTTCTCTGAAACCATGATAGATTTCAAATCGATCCTGACCAAGATGAGTCTGTGGTGTGAAATAATTTTTGTTGAGTGGATAGATTTTAGTTAGGGGTAGTCGTTCAACATTCTACAAGAACAACTTACCATGGAGTATGATTTCTCTGAAATAATTTTTGTTGAGTGGATAGATTTTAGTTGGGATAGTCGTTCAACATTTTACACGAACAACTTACCATATAGTATGATTTCTCTGAAACCATGATAGATTTCAAATCGATCCTGACCAAGATGAGTCTGTGGTGTGAAATAATTTTTGTTGAGTGGATAGATTTTAGTTGGGGTAGTCGTTCAACATTCTACAAGAACAACGAACCATGGAGTATGATTTCTCTGATACCATGATAGATTTCAAATCGATCCTGACCAAGATGAGTCTGTGGTGTGAAATAATTTTTGTTGAGTGGATACATTTTAGTTGGGATAGTCGTTCAACATTTTGCAAGAACAACGAACCATGGAGTATGATTTCTCTGAAACCATGATAGATTTCAAATCGCTCCTGACCAAGATGAGTCAGTGGTATGAAATAATTTTTGTTGAGTGGATAGATTTTAGTTGGGGTAGTCGTTCAACATTCTACAAGAACAACTTACCATCGACTATGATTTCTCTGAAAGAATTTTTGTTGAGTGGATAGATTTTAGTTGGGGTAGTCGTTCAGCATTCTACAAGAACAACGAACCATGGAGTATGATTTCTCTGAAACCATGATAGATTTCAAATCGATCCTGACCAAGATGAGTCTGTGGTGTGAAATGATTTTTGTTGAGTGGATAGATTTTAGTTAGGGGTAGTCGTTCAACATTCTACAAGAACAACGAACCATGGAGTATGATTTCTCTGAAACCATGATAGATTTCAAATCGATCCTGACCAAGATGAGTCTGTGGTGTGAAATAATTTTTGTTGAGTGGATAGATTTTAGTTAGGGGTAGTCGTTCAACATTCTACAAGAACAACTTACCATGGAGTATGATTTCTCTGAAATAATTTTTGTTGAGTGGATAGATTTTAGTTGGGATAGTCGTTCAACATTTTACACGAACAACTTACCATGGAGTATGATTTCTCTGAAACCATGATAGATTTCAAATCGATCCTGACCAAGATGAGTCTGTGGTGTGAAATAATTTTTGTTGAGTGGATAGATTTTAGTTGGGGTAGTCGTTCAACATTCTACAAGAACAACGAACCATGGAGTATGATCTCTCTGAAATAATTTTTGTTGAGTGGATAGATTTTAGTTGGGATAGTCGTTTAACATTCTACAAGAACAACTTACCATGGAGTATGATTTCTCTGAAACCATGATAGATTTCAAATCGATCCTGACCAAGATGAGTCTGTGGTGTGAAATAATTTTTGTTGAGTGGATAGATTTTAGTTGGGGTAGTCGTTCAACATTCTACAAGAACAACGAACCATGGAGTATGATTTCTCTGAAATAATTTTTGTTGAGTGGATAGATTTTAGTTGGGATAATCGTTCAACATTCTACAAGAACAACGAACCATGGAGTATGATTTCTCTGAAACCATGATAGATTTCAAATCGATCCTGACCAAGATGAGTCTGCGGTGTGAAATAATTTTTGTTGAGTGGATAGATTTTAGTTGGGGTAGTCGTTCAACATTCTACAAGAACAACGAACCATGGAGTATGATTTCTCTGAAATAATTTTTGTTGAGTGGATAGATTTTAGTTGGGATAATCGTTCAACATTCTACAAGAACAACGAACCATGGAGTATGATTTCTCTGAAACCATGATAGATTTCAAATCGCTCCTGACCAAGATGAGTCAGTGGTATGAAATAATTTTTGTTGAGTGGATAGATTTTAGTTGGGGTAGTCGTTCAACATTCTACAAGAACAACTTACCATGGACTATGATTTCTCTGAAAGAATTTTTGTTGAGTGGATAGATTTTAGTTGGGGTAGTCGTTCAACATTCTACAAGAACAACGAACCATGGAGTATGATTTCTCTGAAACCATGATAGATTTCAAATCGATCCTGACCAAGATGAGTCTGTGGTGTGAAATGATTTTTGTTGAGTGGATAGATTTTAGTTAGGGGTAGTCGTTCAACATTCTACAAGAACAACGAACCATGGAGTATGATTTCTCTGAAACCATGATAGATTTCAAATCGATCCTGACCAAGATGAGTCTGTGGTGTGAAATAATTTTTGTTGAGTGGATAGATTTTAGTTAGGGGTAGTCGTTCAACATTCTACAAGAACAACTTACCATGGAGTATGATTTCTCTGAAATAATTTTTGTTGAGTGGATAGATTTTAGTTGGGATAGTCGTTCAACATTTTACACGAACAACTTACCATGGAGTATGATTTCTCTGAAACCATGATAGATTTCAAATCGATCCTGACCAAGATGAGTCTGTGGTGTGAAATAATTTTTGTTGAGTGGATAGATTTTAGTTGGGGTAGTCGTTCAACATTCTACAAGAACAACGAACCATGGAGTATGATTTCTCTGAAATAATTTTTGTTGAGTGGATAGATTTTAGTTGGGATAGTCGTTTAACATTCTACAAGAACAACTTACCATGGAGTATGATTTCTCTGAAACCATGATAGATTTCAAATCGATCCTGACCAAGATGAGTCTGTGGTGTGAAATAATTTTTGTTGAGTGGATAGATTTTAGTTGGGGTAGTCGTTCAACATTCTACAAGAACAACGAACCATGGAGTATGATTTCTCTGAAACCATGATAGGATTTCAAATCGATCCTGATCAAGATGAGTCTGTGGTGTGAAATAATTTTTGTTGAGTGGATAGATTTTAGTTGGGGTACTCGTTCACCATTCTACAAGAACAACTTACCATGGAGTATGATTTCTCTGCAACCATGACAGATTTCAAATCGACCCTGACCAAGATGAGTCTGTGGTGTGAAATAATTTTTGTTGAGTGGATAGATTTTAGTTGGGGTAGTCGTTCAACATTCCACAAGAACAACTTACCATGGAGTATGATTTCTCTGAAATAATTTTTGTTGAGTGGATAGATTTTAGTTGGGATAGTCGTTCAACATTCTACAAGAACAACTTACCATGGACTATGATTTCTCTGAAACCATGATAGATTTCAAATCGATCCTGACCAAGATGAGTCTGTGGTGTGAAATAATTTTTGTTGAGTGGATAGATTTTAGTTGGGATAGTCGTTCAACATTCTACAAGAACAACTTACCATTGAGTATGATTTCTCTGAAATAATTTTTGTTGAGTGGATAGATTTTAGTTGGGATAGTAGTTCAACATTCTACAAGAACAACGAACCATGGAGTATGATTTCTCTGAAATAATTTTTGTTGAGTGGATAGATTTTAGTTGGGATAGTCGTTCAACATTCTACAAGAACAACTTACCATGGAGTATGATTTCTCTGAAATAATTTTTGTTGAGTGGATAGATTTTAGTAAGGGGTAGTCGTTCAACATTCTACAAGAACAACTTACCATGGAGTATGATTTCTCTGAAATAATTTTTGTTGAGTGGATAGATTTTAGTTGGGATAGTCGTTCAACATTCTACAAGAACAACTTACCATGGAGTATGATTTCTCTGAAATAATTTTTGTTGAGTGGATAGATTTTAGTTGGGATAGTCGTTCAACATTCTACAAGAACAACTTACCATGGAGTATGATTTCTCTGAAATAATTTTTGTTGAGTGGATAGATTTTAGTTGGGGTAGTCGTTCAACATTTTACAAGAACAACGAACCATGGAGTATGATTTCTCTGAAACCATGATAGATTTCAAATCGATCCTGACCAAGATGAGTCTGTGGTGTGAAATAATTTTTGTTGAGTGGATAGATTTTAGTTGGGATAGTCGTTCAACATTCTACAAGAACAACTTACCATGGAGTAGGATTTCTCTGAAATAATTTTTGTTGAGTGGATAGATTTTAGTTGGGATAGTCGTTCAACATTCTACAAGAACAACGAACCATGGAGTATGATTTCTCTGAAATAATTTTTGTTGAGTGGATAGATTTTAGTTGGGGTAGTCGTTCAACATTTTACAAGAACAACGAACCATGGAGTATGATTTCTCTGAAACCATGATAGATTTCAAATTGATCCTGACCAAGATGAGTCTGTGGTGTGAAATAATTTTTGTTGAGTGGATAGATTTTAGTTGGGGTAGTCGTTCAACATTCTACAAGAACAACGAACCATGGAGTATGATTTCTCTGAAATAATTTTTGTTGAGTGGATAGATTTTAGTTGGGATAGTCGTTCAACATTCTACAAGAACAACTAACCATGGAGTATGATTTCTCAGCAACCATGATAGATTTCAAATCGGTCCTGACCAAGATGAGTCTGTGGTGTGAAATAATTTTTGTTGAGTGGATAGATTTTAGTTGGGGTAGTCGTTCAATATTCTACAAGAACAACGAACCATGCAGTATGATTTCTCTGAAACCATGATAGATTTCAAATCGATCCTGACCAAGATGAGTCTGTGGTGTGAAATAATTTTTGTTGTGTGGATAGATTTTAGTTGGGTTAGTCGTTCAACATTCTACAAGAACAACGAACCATGGAGTATGATTTCTCTGAAATAATTTTTGTTGAGTGGATAGATTTTAGTTGGGATAGTCGTTCAACATTCTACAAGAACAACTAACCATGGAGTATGATTTCTCAGCAACCATGATAGATTTCAAATCGGTCCTGACCAAGATGAGTCTGTGGTGTGAAATAATTTTTGTTGAGTGGATAGATTTTAGTTGGGGTAGTCGTTCAACATTCTACAAGAACAACGAACCATGGAGTATGATTTCTCTTCAACCATGATAGATTTCAAATCGATCCTAACCAAGATGAGTCTGTGGTGTGAAATAATTTTTGTTGAGTGGATAGATTTTAGTTGGGGTAGTCGTTCAACATTCTACAAGAACAACGAACCATGGAGTATGATTTCTCTGCAACCATGATAGATTTCAAATAGATGTGAAATAATTTTTGTTGAGTGCATAGATTTTAGTTGGGATAGTCGTTCAACATTTTACAAAAACAACTTACCATGGAGTATGATTTCTCTCAAACCATGATAGATTTCAAATCGATCCTGACCAAGATGAGTCTGTGGTGTGAAATAATTTTTGTTGAGTGGATAGATTTTAGTTGGGGTAGTCGTTCAACATTCTACAAGAATAACGAACCATGGAGTATGATTTCTCTGAAACCATGATAGAATGATTTTAGGTTGTAAATAACGCCGAGTATTTCTGCAACCCTATTATGTCGCAAGTCAAGAACTTTTAATTGAGCTAGATTTTATAATATTATTAATTAATATTAATTCTACAAGAACAAGGAACCATGGAGTATGATTTCTCTGAAATAATTTTTGTTGAGTGGATAGATTTAAGTTGGGATAGTCGTTCAACATTCTACAAGAATAACGAACCATGGAGTATGATTTCTCTGAAACCATGATAGAATGATTTTAGGTTGTAAATAACGCCGAGTATTTCTGCAACCCTATTATGTCGCAAGTCAAGAACTTTTAATTGAGCTAGATTTTATAATATTATTAATTAATATTAATTCTACAAGAACAAGGAACCATGGAGTATGATTTCTCTGAAATAATTTTTGTTGAGTGGATAGATTTTAGTTGGGTTAGTCGTTCAACATTCTACAAGAACAACTTACCATGGAGTATGATTTCTCTGAAATAATTTTTGTTGAGTGGATAGATTTTAGTTGGGATAGTCGTTCAACATTCTACAAGAACAACGAACTATGGAGTATGATTTCTCTGAAATAATTTTTGTTGAGTGGATAGATTTTAGTTGGGGTAGTCGTTCAACATTCTACAAGAACAACGAACCATGGAGTATGATTTCTCTTCAACCATGATAGATTTCAAATCGATCCTGACCAAGATGAGTCTGTGGTGTGAAATAATTTTTGTTGAGTGGATAGATTTTAGTTAGGGGTAGTCGTTCAACATTCTACAAGAACAACTTACCATGGAGTATGATTTCTCTGAAATAATTTTTGTTGAGTGGATAGATTTTAGTTGGGATAGTCGTTCAACATTCTACAAGAACAA
Organism: Xylota sylvarum; assembly: GCA_905220385.1. Classification (NCBI taxonomy): domain Eukaryota; kingdom Metazoa; phylum Arthropoda; class Insecta; order Diptera; family Syrphidae; genus Xylota; species Xylota sylvarum. The sequence continues at coordinate 1,023,925 of CAJMZQ010000063.1, read as the reverse complement.
CGAACTATGGAGTATGATTTCTCTGAAATAATTTTTGTTGAGTGGATAGATTTTAGTTGGGGTAGTCGTTCAACATTCTACAAGAACAACGAACCATGGAGTATGATTTCTCTTCAACCATGATAGATTTCAAATCGATCCTAACCAAGATGAGTCTGTGGTGTGAAATAATTTTTGTTGAGTGGATAGATTTTAGTTGGGGTAGTCGTTCAACATTCTACAAGAACAACGAACCATGGAGTATGATTTCTCTGCAACCATGATAGATTTCAAATAGATGTGAAATAATTTTTGTTGAGTGCATAGATTTTAGTTGGGATAGTCGTTCAACATTTTACAAAAACAACTTACCATGGAGTATGATTTCTCTCAAACCATGATAGATTTCAAATCGATCCTGACCAAGATGAGTCTGTGGTGTGAAATAATTTTTGTTGAGTGGATAGATTTTAGTTGGGGTAGTCGTTCAACATTCTACAAGAATAACGAACCATGGAGTATGATTTCTCTGAAATAATTTTTGTTGAGTGGATAGATTTTAGTTGGGGTAGTCGTTCAACATTCTACAAGAACAACGAACCATGGAGTATGATTTCTCTGAAATAATTTTTGTTGAGTGGATAGATTTTAGTTGGGGTAGTCGTTCAACATTCTACAAGAACAACGAACCATGGAGTATGATTTCTCTGAAACCATGATAGATTTAAAATCGATCCTGACCAAGATGAGTCTGTGGTGTGAAATAATTTTTGTTGAGTGGATAGATTTTAGTTGGGGGTAGTCGTTCAACATTCTACAAGAACAACGAAACATGGAGTATGATTTCTCTGAAATAATTTTTGTTGAGTGGATAGATTTTAGTTGGGGTAGTCGTTCAACATTCTACAAGAACAACTTACCATGGAGTATGATTTCCCTGAAACCATGATAGATTTCAAATAGATCCTAACCAAGATGAGTCTGTGGTGTGAAATAATTTTTGTTGAGTGGATAGATTTTAGTTGGGGTAGTCGTTCAACATTCTACAAGAACAACTTACCATGGAGTATGATTTCTCTGAAATAATTTTTGTTGAGTGGATAGATTTTAGTTGGGATAGTCGTTCAACATTCTACAAGAACAACGAACCATGGAGTATGATTTCTCTGAAACCATGATAGATTTCAAATCGATCCTGACCAAGATGAGTCTGTGGTGTGAAATAATTTTTGTTGAGTGGATATATTTTAGTTGGGGTAGTCGTTGAACATTCTACAAGAACAACTTACCATGGAGTATGATTTCTCTGAAATAATTTTTGTTGAGTGGATAGATTTTAGTTGGGATAGTCGTTCAACATTCTACAAGAACAACGAACCATGGAGTATGATTTCTCTGAAACCATGATAGATTTCAAATCGATCCTGACCAAGATGAGTCTGTGGTGTGAAATAATTTTTGTTGAGTGGATAGATTTTAGTTGGGGTAGTCGTTCAACATTCTACAAGAACAACTTACCATGGAGTATGATTTCTCTGAAATAATTTTTGTTGAGTGGATAGATTTTAGTTGGGATGCTCGTTCAACATTCTACAAGAACAACGAAGCATGGAGTATGATTTCTCTGAAATAATTTTTGTTGAGTGGATAGATTTTAGTTGGGGTAGTCGTTCCACATTCTACAAGAACAACTTACCATGGAGTATGATTTCTCTGAAATAATTTTTGTTGAGTGGATAGATTTTAGTTGGGATAGTCGTTCAACATTCTACAAGAACAACGAACTATGGAGTATGATTTCTCTGAAATAATTTTTGTTGAGTGGATAGATTTTAGTTGGGGTAGTCGTTCAACATTCTACAAGAACAACGAACCATGGAGTATGATTTCTCTTCAACCATGATAGATTTCAAATCGATCCTGACCAAGATGAGTCTGTGGTGTGAAATAATTTTTGTTGAGTGGATAGATTTTAGTTAGGGGTAGTCGTTCAACATTCTACAAGAACAACTTACCATGGAGTATGATTTCTCTGAAATAATTTTTGTTGAGTGGATAGATTTTAGTTGGGATAGTCGTTCAACATTCTACAAGAACAACGAACTATGGAGTATGATTTCTCTGAAATAATTTTTGTTGAGTGGATAGATTTTAGTTGGGGTAGTCGTTCAACATTCTACAAGAACAACGAACCATGGAGTATGATTTCTCTTCAACCATGATAGATTTCAAATCGATCCTAACCAAGATGAGTCTGTGGTGTGAAATAATTTTTGTTGAGTGGATAGATTTTAGTTGGGGTAGTCGTTCAACATTCTACAAGAACAACGAACCATGGAGTATGATTTCTCTGCAACCATGATAGATTTCAAATAGATGTGAAATAATTTTTGTTGAGTGCATAGATTTTAGTTGGGATAGTCGTTCAACATTTTACAAAAACAACTTACCATGGAGTATGATTTCTCTCAAACCATGATAGATTTCAAATCGATCCTGACCAAGATGAGTCTGTGGTGTGAAATAATTTTTGTTGAGTGGATAGATTTTAGTTGGGGTAGTCGTTCAACATTCTACAAGAATAACGAACCATGGAGTATGATTTCTCTGAAATAATTTTTGTTGAGTGGATAGATTTTAGTTGGGGTAGTCGTTCAACATTCTACAAGAACAACGAACCATGGAGTATGATTTCTCTGAAATAATTTTTGTTGAGTGGATAGATTTTAGTTGGGGTAGTCGTTCAACATTCTACAAGAACAACGAACCATGGAGTATGATTTCTCTGAAACCATGATAGATTTAAAATCGATCCTGACCAAGATGAGTCTGTGGTGTGAAATAATTTTTGTTGAGTGGATAGATTTTAGTTGGGGGTAGTCGTTCAACATTCTACAAGAACAACGAAACATGGAGTATGATTTCTCTGAAATAATTTTTGTTGAGTGGATAGATTTTAGTTGGGGTAGTCGTTCAACATTCTACAAGAACAACTTACCATGGAGTATGATTTCCCTGAAACCATGATAGATTTCAAATAGATCCTAACCAAGATGAGTCTGTGGTGTGAAATAATTTTTGTTGAGTGGATAGATTTTAGTTGGGGTAGTCGTTCAACATTCTACAAGAACAACTTACCATGGAGTATGATTTCTCTGAAATAATTTTTGTTGAGTGGATAGATTTTAGTTGGGATAGTCGTTCAACATTCTACAAGAACAACGAACCATGGAGTATGATTTCTCTGAAACCATGATAGATTTCAAATCGATCCTGACCAAGATGAGTCTGTGGTGTGAAATAATTTTTGTTGAGTGGATAGATTTTAGTTGGGGTAGTCGTTGAACATTCTACAAGAACAACTTACCATGGAGTATGATTTCTCTGAAATAATTTTTGTTGAGTGGATAGATTTTAGTTGGGATAGTCGTTCAACATTCTACAAGAACAACGAACCATGGAGTATGATTTCTCTGAAACCATGATAGATTTCAAATCGATCCTGACCAAGATGAGTCTGTGGTGTGAAATAATTTTTGTTGAGTGGATAGATTTTAGTTAGGGGTAGTCGTTCAACATTCTACAAGAACAACTTACCATGGAGTATGATTTCTCGGAAACCATGATAGATTTCAAATCGATCCTGACCAAGATGAGTCTGTGGTGTAAAATAATTTTTGTTGAGTGGATAGATTTTAGTTGGGATGCTCGTTCAACATTCTACAAGAACAACGAAGCATGGAGTATGATTTCTCTGAAATAATTTTTGTTGAGTGGATAGATTTTAGTTGGGGTAGTCGTTCCACATTCTACAAGAACAACTTACCATGGAGTATGATTTCTCTGAAATAATTTTTGTTGAGTGGATAGATTTTAGTTGGGATAGTCGTTCAACATTCTACAAGAACAACGAACTATGGAGTATGATTTCTCTGAAATAATTTTTGTTGAGTGGATAGATTTTAGTTGGGGTAGTCGTTCAACATTCTACAAGAACAACGAACCATGGAGTATGATTTCTCTTCAACCATGATAGATTTCAAATCGATCCTGACCAAGATGAGTCTGTGGTGTGAAATAATTTTTGTTGAGTGGATAGATTTTAGTTAGGGGTAGTCGTTCAACATTCTACAAGAACAACTTACCATGGAGTATGATTTCTCTGAAATAATTTTTGTTGAGTGGATAGATTTTAGTTGGGATAGTCGTTCAACATTCTACAAGAACAACGAACTATGGAGTATGATTTCTCTGAAATAATTTTTGTTGAGTGGATAGATTTTAGTTGGGGTAGTCGTTCAACATTCTACAAGAACAACGAACCATGGAGTATGATTTCTCTTCAACCATGATAGATTTCAAATCGATCCTAACCAAGATGAGTCTGTGGTGTGAAATAATTTTTGTTGAGTGGATAGATTTTAGTTGGGGTAGTCGTTCAACATTCTACAAGAACAACGAACCATGGAGTATGATTTCTCTGCAACCATGATAGATTTCAAATAGATGTGAAATAATTTTTGTTGAGTGCATAGATTTTAGTTGGGATAGTCGTTCAACATTTTACAAAAACAACTTACCATGGAGTATGATTTCTCTCAAACCATGATAGATTTCAAATCGATCCTGACCAAGATGAGTCTGTGGTGTGAAATAATTTTTGTTGAGTGGATAGATTTTAGTTGGGGTAGTCGTTCAACATTCTACAAGAATAACGAACCATGGAGTATGATTTCTCTGAAATAATTTTTGTTGAGTGGATAGATTTTAGTTGGGGTAGTCGTTCAACATTCTACAAGAACAACGAACCATGGAGTATGATTTCTCTGAAATAATTTTTGTTGAGTGGATAGATTTTAGTTGGGGTAGTCGTTCAACATTCTACAAGAACAACTTACCATGGAGTATGATTTCTCTGAAACCATGATAGATTTAAAATCGATCCTGACCAAGATGAGTCTGTGGTGTGAAATAATTTTTGTTGAGTGGATAGATTTTAGTTGGGGGTAGTCGTTCAACATTCTACAAGAACAACGAAACATGGAGTATGATTTCTCTGAAATAATTTTTGTTGAGTGGATAGATTTTAGTTGGGGTAGTCGTTCAACATTCTACAAGAACAACTTACCATGGAGTATGATTTCCCTGAAACCATGATAGATTTCAAATAGATCCTAACCAAGATGAGTCTGTGGTGTGAAATAATTTTTGTTGAGTGGATAGATTTTAGTTGGGGTAGTCGTTCAACATTCTACAAGAACAACTTACCATGGAGTATGATTTCTCTGAAATAATTTTTGTTGAGTGGATAGATTTTAGTTGGGATAGTCGTTCAACATTCTACAAGAACAACGAACCATGGAGTATGATTTCTCTGAAACCATGATAGATTTCAAATCGATCCTGACCAAGATGAGTCTGTGGTGTGAAATAATTTTTGTTGAGTGGATAGATTTTAGTTGGGGTAGTCGTTGAACATTCTACAAGAACAACTTACCATGGAGTATGATTTCTCTGAAATAATTTTTGTTGAGTGGATAGATTTTAGTTGGGATAGTCGTTCAACATTCTACAAGAACAACGAACCATGGAGTATGATTTCTCTGAAACCATGATAGATTTCAAATCGATCCTGACCAAGATGAGTCTGTGGTGTGAAATAATTTTTGTTGAGTGGATAGATTTTAGTTAGGGGTAGTCGTTCAACATTCTACAAGAACAACTTACCATGGAGTATGATTTCTCGGAAACCATGATAGATTTCAAATCGATCCTGACCAAGATGAGTCTGTGGTGTAAAATAATTTTTGTTGAGTGGATAGATTTTAGTTGGGATGCTCGTTCAACATTCTACAAGAACAACGAAGCATGGAGTATGATTTCTCTGAAATAATTTTTGTTGAGTGGATAGATTTTAGTTGGGGTAGTCGTTCCACATTCTACAAGAACAACTTACCATGGAGTATGATTTCTCTGAAATAATTTTTGTTGAATGGATAGATTTTAGTTGGGATAGTCGTTCAACATTCTACAAGAACAACGAACCATGGAGTATGATTTCTCTGAAACCATGATAGATTTCAAATCGATCCTGACCAAGATGAGTCTGTGGTGTGAAATAATTTTTGTTGAGTGGATAGATTTTAGTTGGGGTAGTCGTTCAACATTCTACAAGAACAACTTACCATGGAGTATGATTTCTCTGAAATAATTTTTGTTGAGTGGATAGATTTTAGTTGGGGTAGTCGTTCAACATTCTACAAGAACAACGAACCATGGAGTATGATTTCTCTGCAACCATGATAGATTTCAAATAGATGTGAAATAATTTTTGTTGAGTGCATAGATTTTAGTTGGGATAGTCGTTCAACATTTTACAAAAACAACTTACCATGGAGTATGATTTCTCTCAAACCATGATAGATTTCAAATCGATCCTGACCAAGATGAGTCTGTGGTGTGAAATAATTTTTGTTGAGTGGATAGATTTTAGTTGGGGTAGTCGTTCAACATTCTACAAGAATAACGAACCATGGAGTATGATTTCTCTGAAACCATGATAGAATGATTTTAGGTTGTAAATAACGCCGAGTATTTCTGCAACCCTATTATGTCGCAAGTCAAGAACTTTTAATTGAGCTAGATTTTATAATATTATTAATTAATATTAATTCTACAAGAACAAGGAACCATGGAGTATGATTTCTCTGAAATAATTTTTGTTGAGTGGATAGATTTAAGTTGGGATAGTCGTTCAACATTCTACAAGAACAACTTACCATGGAGTATGATTTCTCTGAAACCATGATAGAATGATTTTAGGTTGTAAATAACGCCGAGTATTTCTGCAACCCTATTATGTCGCAAGTCAAGAACTTTTAATTGAGCTAGATTTTATAATATTATTAATTGATATTAATTCTACAAGAACAAGGAACCATGGAGTATGATTTCTCTGAAATAATTTTTGTTGAGTGGATAGAATTTAGTTGGGATAGTCGTTCAACATTCTACAAGAACAACGAACCATGGAGTATGATTTCTCTGAAACCATGATAGATTTCAAATCGATCCTGACCAAGATGAGTCTGTGGTGTGAAATAATTTTTGTTGAGTGGATAGATTTTAGTTGGGGTAGTCGTTCAACATTCTACAAGAACAACTTACCATGGAGTATGATTTCTCTGAAATAATTTTTGTTGAGTGGATAGATTTTAGTTGGGATAGTCGTTCAACATTCTACAAGAATAACGAACCATGGAGTATGATTTCTCTGAAACCATGATAGATTTCAAATCGATCCTGACCAAGATGAGTCTGTGGTGTGAAATAATTTTTGTTGAGTGGATAGATTTTAGTTGGGATAGTCGTTCAACATTCTACAAGAACAACTTACCATGGAGTATGATTTCTCTGAAATAATTTTTGTTGAGTGGATAGATTTTAGTTGGGGTAGTCGTTCAACATTCTACAAGAACAACGAACCATGGAGTATGATTTCTCTGAAATAATTTTTGTTGAGTAAATAGATTTTAGTTGGGGTAGTCGTTCAACATTCTAAAAGAACAACGAACCATGGAGTATGATTTCTCTGAAACCATGATAGATTTCAAATCGATCCTGACCAAGATGAGTCTGTGGTGTGAAATAATTTTTGTTGAGTGGATAGATTTTAGTTAGGGGTAGTCGTTCAACATTCTACAAGAACAACGAAACATGGAGTATGATTTCTCTGAAATAATTTTTGTTGAGTGGATAGATTTTAGTTGGGGTAGTCGTTCAACATTCTACAAGAACAACGAACCATGGAGTATGATTTCCCTGAAACCATGATAGATTTCAAATAGATCCTAACCAAGATGAGTCTGTGGTGTGAAATAATTTTTGTTGAGTGGATAGATTTTAGTTGGGGTAGTCGTTCAACATTCTACAAGAACAACTTACCATGGAGTATGATTTCTCTGAAATAATTTTTGTTGAGTGGATAGATTTTAGTTGGGATAGTCGTTCAACATTCTACAAGAACAACTTACCATGGAGTATGATTTCTCTGAAACCATGATAGATTTCAAATCGATCCTGACCAAGATGAGTCTGTGGTGTGAAATAATTTTTGTTGAGTGGATAGATTTTAGTTGGGGTAGTCGTTCAACATTCTACAAGAACAACTTACCATGGAGTATGATTTCTCTGAAATAATTTTTGTTGAGTGGATAGATTTTAGTTGGGATAGTCGTTCAACATTCTACAAGAACAACGAACCATGGAGAACCATGATTTCTCTGAAACCATGATAGATTTCAAATCGATCCTGACCAAGATGAGTCTGTGGTGTGAAATAATTTTTGTTGAGTGGATAGATTTTAGTTAGGGGTAGTCGTTCAACATTCTACAAGAACAACTTACCATGGAGTATGATTTCTCGGAAACCATGATAGATTTCAAATCGATCCTGACCAAGATGAGTCTGTGGTGTAAAATAATTTTTGTTGAGTGGATAGATTTTAGTTGGGATGGTCGTTCAACATTCTACAAGAACAACGAAGCATGGAGTATGATTTCTCTGAAATAATTTTTGTTGAGTGGATAGATTTTAGTTGGGGTAGTCGTTCCACATTCTACAAGAACAACATACCATGGAGTATGATTTCTCTGAAATAATTTTTGTTGAATGGATAGATTTTAGTTGGGATAGTCGTTCAACATTCTACAAGAACAACGAACCATGGAGTATGATTTCTCTGAAACCATGATAGATTTCAAATCGATCCTGACCAAGATGAGTCTGTGGTGTGAAATAATTTTTGTTGAGTGGATAGATTTTAGTTGGGGTAGTCGTTGAACATTCTACAAGAACAACTTACCATGGAGTATGATTTCTCTGAAATAATTTTTGTTGAGTGGATAGATTTTAGTTGGGATAGTCGTTCAACATTCTACAAGAACAACGAACCATGGAGTATGATTTCTCTGAAACCATGATAGATTTCAAATCGATCCTGACCAAGATGAGTCTGTGGTGTGAAATAATTTTTGTTGAGTGGATAGATTTTAGTTGGGGTAGTCGTTCAACATTCTACAAGAACAACTTACCATGGAGTATGATTTCTCGGAAACCATGATAGATTTCAAATCGATCCTGACCAAGATGAGTCTGTGGTGTAAAATAATTTTTGTTGAGTGGATAGATTTTAGTTGGGATGGTCGTTCAACATTCTACAAGAACAACGAAGCATGGAGTATGATTTCTCTGAAATAATTTTTGTTGAGTGGATAGATTTTAGTTGGGGTAGTCGTTCCACATTCTACAAGAACAACTTACCATGGAGTATGATTTCTCTGAAATAATTTTTGTTGAATGGATAGATTTTAGTTGGGATAGTCGTTCAACATTCTACAAGAACAACGAACCATGGAGTATGATTTCTCTGAAACCATGATAGATTTCAAATCGATCCTGACCAAGATGAGTCTGTGGTCTGAAATAATTTTTGTTGAGTGGATAGATTTTAGTTGGGGTAGTCGTTCAACATTCTACAAGAACAACGAACCATGGAGTATGATTTCTCTGAAATAATTTTTGTTGAGTGGATAGATTTTAGTTGGGGTAGTCGTTCAACATTTTACAAGAACAACGAACCATGGAGTATGTTTTCTCTGAAACCATGATAGATTTCAAATCGATCCTGACCAAGATGAGTCTGTGGTGTGAAATAATTTTTGTTGAGTGGATAGATTTTAGTTGGGGTAGTCGTTCAACATTCTACAAGAACAACTTAACATGGACTATGATTTCTCTGAAACCATGATAGATTTCAAATCGATCCTGACCAAGATGAGTCTGTGGTGTGAAATAATTTTTGTTGAGTGGATAGATTTTAGTTGGGGTAGTCGTTCAACATTCTACAAGAACAACTTACCATGGAGTATGATTTCTCTGAAACCATGATAGATTTCAAATCGATCATGACCAAGATGAGTCTGTGGTGTGAAATAATTTTTGTTGAGTGGATAGATTTTAGTTGGGGTAGTCGTTCAACATTCTACAAGAACAACTTACCATGGAGTATGATTTCTCTGAAATAATTTTTGTTGAGTGGATAGATTTTAGTTGGGATATTCGTTCAACATTCTACAAGAACAACGAACCATGGAGTATGATTTCTCTGAAACCATGATAGATTTCAAATCGATCCTGACCAAGATGAGTCTGTGGTGTGAAATAATTTTTGTTGAGTGGATAGATTTTAGTTAGGGGTAGTCGTTCAACATTCTACAAGAACAACTTACCATGGAGTATGATTTCTCGGAAACCATGATAGATTTCAAATCGATCCTGACCAAGATGAGTCTGTGGTGTAAAATAATTTTTGTTGAGTGGATAGATTTTAGTTGGGATGGTCGTTCAACATTTTACAAGAACAACGAACCATGGAGTATGATTTCTCTGAAATAATTTTTGTTGAGTGGATAGATTTTAGTTGGGGTAGTCGTTCAAGATTCTACAAGAACAACGAACCATGGAGCATGATTTCTCTGAAATAATTTTCGTTGAACGGATAGATTTTAGTTGGGGTAGTCGTTCAACATTCTACAAGAACAACTTACCATGGAGTATGATTTCTCTGAAACCATGATAGATTTCAAATCGATCCTGACCAAGATGAGTCTGTGGTGTGAAATACTTTTTGTTGAGTGGATAGATTTTAGTTGGGGTAGTCATTCAACATTCTACAAGAACAACTTACCATGGAGTATGATTTCTCTGAAATAATTTTTGTTGATTTTAGTTGGGATAGTCGTTCAACATTCTACAAGAACAACTTGCCATGGACTATGATTTCTCTGAAATAATTTTTGCTGAGTGGATATATTTTAGTTGGGGTAGTCGTTCAACATTTTACAAGAACAACGAACCATGGAGTATGATTTCTCTGAAACCATGATAGATTTCAAATCGATCCTGACCAAGATGTGTCTGTGGTGTGAAATAATTTTTGTTGAGTGGATAGATTTTAGTTGGGGTAGTCGTTCCACATTCTACAAGAACAACTTACCATGGAGTATGATTTCTCTGAAATAATTTTTGTTGAATGGATAGATTTTAGTTGGGATAGTCGTTCAACATTCTACAAGAACAACGAACCATGGAGTATGATTTCTCTGAAACCATGATAGATTTCAAATCGATCCTGACCAAGATGAGTCTGTGGTGTGAAATAATTTTTGTTGAGTGGATAGATTTTAGTTGGGGTAGTCGTTCAACATTCTACAAGAACAACGAACCATGGAGTATGATTTCTCTGAAATAATTTTTGTTGAGTGGATAGATTTTAGTTGGGGTAGTCGTTCAACATTTTACAAGAACAACGAACCATGGAGTATGATTTCTCTGAAACCATGATAGATTTCAAATCGATCCTGACCAAGATGAGTCTGTGGTGTGAAATAATTTTTGTTGAGTGGATAGATTTTAGTTGGGGTAGTCGTTCAACATTCTACAAGAACAACTTACCATGGACTATGATTTCTCTGAAACCATGATAGATTTCAAATCGATCCTGACCAAGAGGAGTCTGTGGTGTGAAATAATTTTTGTTGAGTGGATAGATTTTAGTTGGGGTAGTCGTTCAACATTCTACAAGAACAACTTACCATGGAGTATGATTTCTCTGAAATAATTTTTGTTGAGTGGATAGATTTTAGTTGGGATAGTCGTTCAACATTCTACAAGACCAACTTAGCATGGAGTATGATTTCTCTGAAATAATTTTTGTTGATTGGATAGATTTAAGTTGGGGTAGTCGTTCAACATTCTACAAGAACAACGAACCATGGAGTATGATTTCTCTGAAACCATGATAGATTTCAAATCGATCCTGACCAAGATGAGTCTGTGGTGTGAAATAATTTTTGTTGAGTGGATAGATTTTAGTTGGGGTAGTCGTTCAACATTCTACAAGAACAACTTACCATGGACTATGATTTCTGTGAAATAATTTTTGTTGAGTGGATAGATTTTAGTTGGGGTAGTCGTTCAACATTCTACAAGAACAACGAACCATGGAGTATGATTTCTCTGAAACCATGATAGATTTCAAATCGATCCTGACCAAGATGAGTCTGTGGTGTGAAATAATTTTTGTTGAGTGGATAGATTTTAGTTGGGGTAGTCGTTCAACATTCTACAAGAACAACTTACCATGGAGTATGATTTCTCTGAAATAATTTTTGTTGAGTGGATAGATTTTAGTTGGGGTAGTCGTTCAACATTCTACAAGAACAACGAACCATGGAGTATGATTTCTCTGAAACCATGATAGATTTCAAATCGATCCTGACCAAGATGAGTCTGTGGTGTGAAATAATTTTTGTTGAGTGAATAGATTTTAGTTAGGGGTAGTCGTTCAACATTCTACAAGAACAACTTACCATGGAGTATGATTTTTTTTAAATAATTTTTGTTGAATGGATAGACTTTAGTTGGGGTAGTCGTTCAACATTCTACAAGAACAACTTACCATGGAGTATGATTTCTTTGAAATAATTTTTGTTGAGTGGATAGATTTTAGTTGGGGTAGTCGTTCAACATTCTACAAGAACAACGAACCATGGAGTATGATTTCTCTGAAATAATTTTTGTTGAGTGGATAGATTTTAGTTGGGGTAGTCGTTCAACATTCTACAAGAACAACGAACCATGGATTATGATTTCTCTGAAATAATTTTTGTTGAGTGGATAGATTTTAGTTGGTGTAGTCGTTCAACATTCTACAAGAACAACTTACCATGGAGTATGATTTCTCTGAAATAATTTTTGTTGAGTGGATAGATTTTAGTTGGGGTAGTCGTTCAACATTCTACAAGAACAACTTACCATGGAGTATGATTTCTCTGAAACCATGATAGATTTCAAACCGATCCTGACCAAGATGAGTCTGTGGTGTGAAATAATTTTTGTTGAGTGGATAGATTTTAGTTGGGATAGTCGTTCAACATTCTACAAGAACAACGAACCATGGAGTATGATTTCTCTGAAACCATGATAGATTTCAAATCGATCCTGACCAAGATGAGTCTGTGGTGTGAAATAATTTTTGTTGAGTGGATAGATTTTAGTTGGGGTAGTCGTTCAACATTCAACAAGAACAACTTACCATGGAGTATGATTTCTCTGAAACCATGATAGATTTCAAATCGATCCTGACCAAGATGAGTCTGTGGTGTGAAATAATTTTTGTTGAGTGGATAGATTTTAGTTGGGATAGTCGTTCAACATTCTACAAGAACAACGAAACATGGAGTATGATTTCTCTGAAACCATGATAGATTTCAAATCGATCCTGACCAAGATGAGTCTGTGGTGTGAAATAATTTTTGTTGAGTGGATAGATTTTAGTTGGGATAGTCGTTCAACATTCTACAAGAACAACGAACCATGGAGTATGATTTCTCTGAAACCATGATAGATTTCAAATCGATCCTGACCAAGATGAGTCTGTGGTGTGAAATAATTTTTGTTGAGTGGATAGATTTTAGTTGGAGTAGTCGTTCAACATTCTACAAGAACAACTTACCATGGAGTATGATTTCTCTGAAATAATTTTTGTTGAGTGGATAGATTTTAGTTGGGGTAGTCGTTCAACATTCTACAAGAACAACGAACCATGGAGTATGATTTCTCTGAAACCATGATAGATTTCAAATCGATCCTGACCAAGATGAGTCTGTGGTGTGAAATAATTTTTGTTGAGTGAATAGGTTTTAGTTAGGGGTAGTCGTTCAACATTCTACAAGAACAACTTAAAATGGAGTATGATTTTTTTTAAATAATTTTTGTTGAATGGATAGACTTTAGTTGGGGTAGTCGTTCAACATTCTACAAGACCAACTTACCATGGAGTATGATTTCTCTGAAATAATTTTTGTTGATTGGATAGATTTAAGTTGGGGTAGTCGTTCAACATTCTACAAGAACAACGAACCATGGAGTATGATTTCTCTGAAACCATGATAGATTTCAAATCGATCCTGACCAAGATGAGTCTGTGGTGTGAAATAATTTTTGTTGAGTGGATAGATTTTAGTTGGGGTAGTCGTTCAACATTCTACAAGAACAACTTACCATGGACTATGATTTCTCTGAAATAATTTTTGTTGAGTGGATAGATTTTAGTTGGGGTAGTCGTTCAACATTCTACAAGAACAACGAACCATGGAGTATGATTTCTCTGAAACCATGATAGATTTCAAATCGATCCTGAAAAAGATGGGTCTGTGGTGTGAACTAATTTTTGTTGAGTGGATAGATTTTAGTTGGGATAGTCGTTCAACATTCTACAAGAACAACGAAAAATGGAGTTTGATTTCTCTGAAACCATGATAGATTTCAAATCGATCCTGACAAAGATGAGTCTGTGGTGTGAAATAATTTTTGTTCAGTGGGTAGATTTTAGTTGGGGTAGTCGTTCAACATTCTACAAGAACAACTTACCATGGACTATGATTTCTCTGAAATAATTTTTGTTGAGTGGATAGATTTTAGTTGGGGTAGTCGTTCAACATTCTACAAGAACAACGAACCATGGAGTATGATTTCTCTGAAACCATGATAGATTTCAAATCGATCCTGAAAAAGATGGGTCTGTGGTGTGAACTAATTTTTGTTGAGTGGATAGATTTTAGTTGGGATAGTCGTTCAACATTCTACAAGAACAACGAAAAATGGAGTTTGATTTCTCTGAAACCATGATAGATTTCAAATCGATCCTGACCAAGATGAGTCTGTGGTGTGAAATAATTTTTGTTGAGAGGATAGATTTTAGTTGGGGTAGTCGTTCAACATTCTACAAGAACAACGAACCATGGAGTATGATTTCTCTGAAATAATTTTTGTTGAGTGGATAGATTTTAGTTGGGGTAGTCGTTCAACATTCTACAAGAACAACTTACCATGGAGTATGATTTCTCTGAAATAATTTTTGTTGAGTTCATAGATTTTAGTTGGGATAGTCGTTCAACATTTTACAAGAACAACAAACCATGGAGTATGATTTCTCTGCAACCATGATAGATTTCAAATCGATCCTGACCAAGATGAATCTGTGGTGTGAAATAATTTTTGTTGAGTGGATAGATTTTAGTTGGGGTAGTCGTTCAACATTCTACAAGAAAAACGAACCATGGAGTATGATTTCTCTGAAATAATTTTTGTTGAGTGGATAGATTTTAGTTGGGATAGTCGTTCAACATTCTACAAGAACAACTTGCCATGGAGTATGATTTCTCTGAAATAATTTTTGTTGAGTGGATAGATTTTAGTTGGGATAGTCGTTCAACATTCTACAAGAACAACGAACCATGGAGTATGATTTCTCTGAAATAATTTTTGTTGAGTGGATAGATTTTAGTTGGGGTAACCGTTCAACATTCTACAAGAACAACGTAGCATGGAGTATGATTTCTCTGAAACCATGATAGATTTCAAATCGATCCTGACCAAGATGAGTCTGTGGTGTGAAATAATTTTTGTTGAGTGGATAGATTTTAGTTTGGGGTAGTCGTTCAACATTCTACAAGAACAACTTACCATGGAGTATGATTTCTCTGAAATAATTTTTGTTGAGTTGATAGATTTTAGTTGGGATAGTCGTTCAACATTCTACAAGAACAACGAACCATGGAGTATGATTTCTCTGAAATAATTTTTGTTGAGTGGATAGATTTTAGTTGGGGTAGTCGTTCAACATTCTACAAGAACAACGAACCATGGAGTATGATTTCTCTGAAACCATGATAGATTTCAAATCGATCCTGACAAAGATGAGTCTGTGGTGTGAAATAATTTTTGTTGAGTGGGTAGATTTTAGTTGGGGTAGTCGTTCAACATTCTACAAGAACAACTTACCATGGAGTATGATTTCTCTGAAATAATTTTTGTTGAGTTGATAGATTTTAGTTGGGATAGTCGTTCAACATTCTACAAGAACAACGAACCATGGAGTATGATTTCTCTGAAATAATTTTTGTTGAGTGGATAGATTTTAGTTGGGGTAGTCGTTCAACATTCTACAAGAACAACGAACCATGGAGTATGATTTCTCTGAAATAATTTTTGTTGAGTGGATAGATTTTAGTTGGGGTAGTCGTTCAACATTCTACAAGAACAACGAACCATGGAGTATTATTTCTCTGAAATAATTTTTGTTGAGTGGATAGGTTTTAGTTGGGGTAGTCGTTCAACATTCTACAAGAACAACGAACCATGGAGTATGATTTCTCTGAAATAATTTTTGTTGAGTGGATAGATTTTAGTTGGGATAGTCGTTCAACATTCTACAACAACAACTTACTATGGAGTATGATTTCTCTGAAATAATTTTTGTTGAGTTCATAGATTTTAGTTGGGGTAGTCGTTCAACATTCTACAAGAACAACTTACCATGGAGTATGATTTCTCTGAAATAATTTTTGTTGAGTTCATAGATTTTAGTTGGGATAGTCGTTCAACATTTTACAAGAACAACGAACCATGGAGTATGATTTCTCTGCAACCATGATAGATTTCAAATCGATCCTGACCAAGATGAATCTGTGGTGTGAAATAATTTTTGTTGAGTGGATAGATTTTAGTTGGGGTAGTCGTTCAACATTCTACAAGAACAACTTACCATGGAGTATGATTTCTCTGAAATAATTTTTGTTGAGTGGATAGATTTTAGTTGGGGTAGTCGTTCAACATTCTACAAGAACAACGAACCATGGAGTATGATTTCTCTGAAACCATGATAGATTTCAAATCGATCCTGACAAAGATGAGTCTGTGGTGTGAAATAATTTTTGTTGAGTGGATAGATTTTAGTTGGGGTAGTCGTTCAACATTCTACAAGAACAACTTACCATGGAGTATGATTTCTCTGAAATAATTTTTGTTGAGTGGATAGATTTTAGTTGGGGTAGTCGTTCAACATTCTACAAGAACAACGAACCATGGAGTATGATTTCTCTGAAATAATTTTTGTTGAGTGGATAGATTTTAGTTGGGGTAGTCGTTCAACATTCTACAAGAACAACGAACCATGGAGTATGATTTCTCTGAAATAATTTTTGTTGAGTGGATAGATTTTAGTTGGGGTAGTCGTTCAACATTCTACAAGAACAACGAACCATGGAATATGATTTCTCTGAAATCACGATAGATTTCAAATCGATCCTGACCAAGATGAGTCTGTGGTGTGAACTAATTTTTGTTGAGTGGATAGATTTTAGTTGGGATAGTCGTTCAACATTCTACAAGAACAACGAACCATGGAGTATGATTTCTCTGAAACCATGATAGATTTCAAATCGATCCTGACAAAGATGAGTCTGTGGTGTGAAATAATTTTTGTTGAGTGGGTAGATTTTAGTTGGGGTAGTCGTTCAACATTCTACAAGAACAACTTACCATGGAGTATGATTTCTCTGAAATAATTTTTGTTGAGTTGATAGATTTTAGTTGGGATAGTCGTTCAACATTCTACAAGAACAACGAACCATGGAGTATGATTTCTCTGCAACCATGATAGATTTCAAATCGATCCTGACCAAGATGAGTCTGTGGTGTGAAATAATTTTTGTTGAGTGGATAGATTTTAGTTGGGGTAGTCGTTCAACATTCTACAAGAAAAACGAACCATGGAGTATGATTTCTCTGAAATAATTTTTGTTGAGTGGATAGATTTTAGTTGGGGTAACCGTTCAACATTCTACAAGAACAACGTAGCATGGAGTATGATTTCTCTGAAACCATGATAGATTTCAAATCGATCCTGACCAAGATGAGTCTGTGGTGTGAAATAATTTTTGTTGAGTGGATAGATTTTAGTTGGGGTAGTCGTTCAACATTCTACAAGAACAACGAACCATGGAGTATGATTTCTCTGAAACCATGATAGATTTCAAATCGATCCTGACCAAGATGAGTCTGTGGTGTGAACTAATTTTTGTTGAGTGGATAGATTTTAGTTGGGATAGTCGTTCAACATTCTACAAGAACAACGAACCATGGAGTATGATTTCTCTGAAACCATGATAGATTTCAAATCGATCCTGACAAAGATGAGTCTGTGGTGTGAAATAATTTTTGTTGAGTGGGTAGATTTTAGTTGGGGTAGTCGTTCAACATTCTACAAGAACAACTTACCATAGAGTATGATTTCTCTGAAATAATTTTTGTTGAGTTGATAGATTTTAGTTGGGATAGTCGTTCAACATTCTACAAGAACAACGAACCATGGAGTATGATTTCTCTGCAACCATGATAGATTTCAAATCGATCCTGACCAAGATGAGTCTGTGGTGTGAAATAATTTTTGTTGAGTGGATAGATTTTAGTTGGGGTAGTCGTTCAACATTCTACAAGAAAAACGAACCATAGAGTATGATTTCTCTGAAATAATTTTTGTTGAGTTGATAGATTTTAGTTGGGATAGTCGTTCAACATTCTACAAGAACAACGAACCATGGAGTATGATTTCTCTGCAACCATGATAGATTTCAAATCGATCCTGACCAAGATGAGTCTGTGGTGTGAAATAATTTTTGTTGAGTGGATAGATTTTAGTTGGGGTAGTCGTTCAACATTCTACAAGAAAAACGAACCATGGAGTATGATTTCTCTGAAATAATTTTTGTTGAGTGGATAGATTTTAGTTGGGATAGTCGTTCAACATTCTACAAGAACAACTTACCATGGAGTATGATTTCTCTGAAATAATTTTTGTTGAGTGGATAGATTTTAGTTGGGGTAGTCGTTCAACATTCTACAAGAACAACGAACCATGGAGTATGATTTCTCTGAAATAATTTTTGTTGAGTGGATAGATTTTAGTTGGGGTAGTCGTTCAACATTCTACAAGAAAAACGAACCATGGAGTATGATTTCTCTGAAATAATTTTTGTTGAGTGGATAGATTTTAGTTGGGATAGTCGTTCAACATTCTACAAGAACAACTTGCCATGGAGTATGATTTCTCTGAAATAATTTTTGTTGAGTGGATAGATTTTAGTTGGGATAGTCGTTCAACATTCTACAAGAACAACGAACCATGGAGTATGATTTCTCTGAAATAATTTTTGTTGAGTGGATAGATTTTAGTTGGGGTAACCGTTCAACATTCTACAAGAACAACGTAGCATGGAGTATGATTTCTCTGAAACCATGATAGATTTCAAATCGATCCTGACCAAGATGAGTCTGTGGTGTGAAATAATTTTTGTTGAGTGGATAGATTTTAGTTTGGGGTAGTCGTTCAACATTCTACAAGAACAACTTACCATGGAGTATGATTTCTCTGAAATAATTTTTGTTGAGTTGATAGATTTTAGTTGGGATAGTCGTTCAACATTCTACAAGAACAACGAACCATGGAGTATGATTTCTCTGAAATAATTTTTGTTGAGTGGATAGATTTTAGTTGGGGTAGTCGTTCAACATTCTACAAGAACAACGAACCATGGAGTATGATTTCTCTGAAACCATGATAGATTTCAAATCGATCCTGACAAAGATGAGTCTGTGGTGTGAAATAATTTTTGTTGAGTGGGTAGATTTTAGTTGGGGTAGTCGTTCAACATTCTACAAGAACAACTTACCATGGAGTATGATTTCTCTGAAATAATTTTTGTTGAGTTGATAGATTTTAGTTGGGATAGTCGTTCAACATTCTACAAGAACAACGAACCATGGAGTATGATTTCTCTGAAATAATTTTTGTTGAGTGGATAGATTTTAGTTGGGGTAGTCGTTCAACATTCTACAAGAACAACGAACCATGGAGTATGATTTCTCTGAAATAATTTTTGTTGAGTGGATAGATTTTAGTTGGGGTAGTCGTTCAACATTCTACAAGAACAGCGAACCATGGAGTATGATTTCTCTGAAATAATTTTTGTTGAGTGGATAGGTTTTAGTTGGGGTAGTCGTTCAACATTCTACAAGAACAACGAACCATGGAGTATGATTTCTCTGAAATAATTTTTGTTGAGTGGATAGATTTTAGTTGGGATAGTCGTTCAACATTCTACAACAACAACTTACTATGGAGTATGATTTCTCTGAAATAATTTTTGTTGAGTTCATAGATTTTAGTTGGGGTAGTCGTTCAACATTCTACAAGAACAACTTACCATGGAGTATGATTTCTCTGAAATAATTTTTGTTGGGTTCATAGATTTTAGTTGGGATAGTCGTTCAACATTTTACAAGAACAACGAACCATGGAGTATGATTTCTCTGCAACCATGATAGATTTCAAATCGATCCTGACCAAGATGAATCTGTGGTGTGAAATAATTTTTGTTGAGTGGATAGATTTTAGTTGGGGTAGTCGTTCAACATTCTACAAGAACAACTTACCATGGAGTATGATTTCTCTGAAATAATTTTTGTTGCGTGGATAGATTTTAATTGGGATAGTCGTTCAACATTCTACAAGAACAACTTACCATGGAGTATGATTTCTCTGAAATAATTTTTGTTGCATGGATAGATTTTAGTTGGGGTAGTCGTTCAACATTCTACAAGAACAACTTACCATGGAGTATGATTTCTCTGAAATAATTTTTGTTGAGTGGATAGGTTTTAGTTGGGGTAGTCGTTCAACATTCTACAAGAACAACGAACCATGGAGTATGATTTCTCTGAAACCATGATAGATTTCAAATCGATCCTGACAAAGATGAGTCTGTGGTGTGAAATAATTTTTGTTGAGTGGATAGATTTTAGTTGGGGTAGTCGTTCAACATTCTACAAGAACAACTTACCATGGAGTATGATTTCTCTGAAATAATTTTTGTTGAGTGGATAGATTTTAGTTGGGGTAGTCGTTCAACATTCTACAAGAACAACGAACCATGGAGTATGATTTCTCTGAAATAATTTTTGTTGAGTGGATAGATTTTAGTTGGGGTAGTCGTTCAACATTCTACAAGAACAACGAACCATGGAGTATGATTTCTCTGAAATAATTTTTGTTGAGTGGATAGATTTTAGTTGGGGTAGTCGTTCAACATTCTACAAGAACAACGAACCATGGAATATGATTTCTCTGAAATCACGATAGATTTCAAATCGATCCTGACCAAGATGAGTCTGTGGTGTGAACTAATTTTTGTTGAGTGGATAGATTTTAGTTGGGATAGTCGTTCAACATTCTACAAGAACAACGAACCATGGAGTATGATTTCTCTGAAACCATGATAGATTTCAAATCGATCCTGACAAAGATGAGTCTGTGGTGTAAAATAATTTTTGTTGAGTGGGTAGATTTTAGTTGGGGTAGTCGTTCAACATTCTACAAGAACAACTTACCATGGAGTATGATTTCTCTGAAATAATTTTTGTTGAGTTGATAGATTTTAGTTGGGATAGTCGTTCAACATTCTACAAGAACAACGAACCATGGAGTATGATTTCTCTGCAACCATGATAGATTTCAAATCGATCCTGACCAAGATGAGTCTGTGGTGTGAAATAATTTTTGTTGAGTGGATAGATTTTAGTTGGGGTAGTCGTTCAACATTCTACAAGAAAAACGAACCATGGAGTATGATTTCTCTGAAATAATTTTTGTTGAGTGGATAGATTTTAGTTGGGGTAACCGTTCAACATTCTACAAGAACAACGTAGCATGGAGTATGATTTCTCTGAAACCATGATAGATTTCAAATCGATCCTGACCAAGATGAGTCTGTGGTGTGAAATAATTTTTGTTGAGTGGATAGATTTTAGTTGGGGTAGTCGTTCAACATTCTACAAGAACAACGAACCATGGAGTATGATTTCTCTGAAACCATGATAGATTTCAAATCGATCCTGACCAAGATGAGTCTGTGGTGTGAACTAATTTTTGTTGAGTGGATATATTTTAGTTGGGATAGTCGTTCAACATTCTACAAGAACAACGAACCATGGAGTATGATTTCTCTGAAACCATGATAGATTTCAAATCGATCCTGACAAAGATGAGTCTGTGGTGTGAAATAATTTTTGTTGAGTGGGTAGATTTTAGTTGGGGTAGTCGTTCAACATTCTACAAGAACAACTTACCATAGAGTATGATTTCTCTGAAATAATTTTTGTTGAGTTGATAGATTTTAGTTGGGATAGTCGTTCAACATTCTACAAGAACAACGAACCATGGAGTATGATTTCTCTGCAACCATGATAGATTTCAAATCGATCCTGACCAAGATGAGTCTGTGGTGTGAAATAATTTTTGTTGAGTGGATAGATTTTAGTTGGGGTAGTCGTTCAACATTCTACAAGAAAAACGAACCATGGAGTATGATTTCTCTGAAATAATTTTTGTTGAGTGGATAGATTTTAGTTGGGATAGTCGTTCAACATTCTACAAGAACAACTTACCATGGAGTATGATTTCTCTGAAATAATTTTTGTTGAGTGGATAGATTTTAGTTGGGGTAGTCGTTCAACATTCTACAAGAACAACGAACCATGGAGTATGATTTCTCTGAAATAATTTTTGTTGAGTGGATAGATTTTAGTTGGGGTAGTCGTTCAATATTCTACAAGAACAACGAACCATGGAGTATGATTTCTCTGAAATAATTTTTGTTGAGTGGATAGATTTTAGTTGGGGTAGTCGTTCAACATTCTACAAGAACAACGAACCATGGAGTATGATTTCTCTGAAACCATGATAGATTTCAAATCGATCCTGACCAAGATGAGTCTGTGGTGTGAAATAATTTTTGTTGAGTGGATAGATTTTAGTTGGGATAGTCGTTCAACATTCTACAAGAACAACGAACCATGGAGTATGATTTCTCTGAAACCATGATAGATTTCAAATCGATCCTGACAAAGATGAGTCTGTGGTGTGAAATAATTTTTGTTGAGTGGGTAGATTTTAGTTGGGGTAGTCGTTCAACATTCTACAAGAACAACTTACCATGGAGTATGATTTCTCTGAAATAATTTTTGTTGAGTTGATAGATTTTAGTTGGGATAGTCGTTCAACATTCTACAAGAACAACGAACCATGGAGTATGATTTCTCTGAAAAAATTTTTGTTGAGTGGATAGATTTTAGTTGGGGTAGTCGTTCAACATTCTACAAGAACAACTTACCATGGAGTATGATTTCTCTGAAATAATTTTTGTTGAGTGGATAGATTTTAGTTGGGATAGTCGTTCAACATTCTACAAGAACAACGAACCATGGAGTATGATTTCTCTGAAATAATTTTTGTTGAGTGGATAGATTTTAGTTGGGGTAGTCGTTCAACATTCTACAAGAACAACGAACCATGGAGTATGATTTCTCTGAAATAATTTTTGTTGAGTGGATAGATTTTAGTTGGGATAGTCGTTCAACATTCTACAAGAACAACTTACTATGGAGTATGATTTCTCTGAAATAATTTTTGTTGAGTGGATAGATTGTAGTTGGGGTAGTCGTTCAACATTCTACAAGAACAACGAACCATGGAGTATGATTTCTCTGAAATAATTTTTGTTGAGTGGATAGATTTTAGTTGGGGTAGTCGTTCAACATTCTACAAGAACAACGAACCATGGAGTATGATTTCTCTGAAATAATTTTTGTTGAGTGGATAGATTTTAGTTGGGGTAGTCGTTCAACATTCTACAAGAACAACGAACCATGGAGTATGATTTCTCTGAAATAATTTTTGTTGAGTTGATAGATTTTAGTTGGGATAGTCGTTCAACATTCTACAAGAACAACGAACCATGGAGTATGATTTCTCTGCAACCATGATAGATTTCAAATCGATCCTGACCAAGATGAGTCTGTGGTGTGAAATAATTTTTGTTGAGTGGATAGATTTTAGTTGGGGTAGTCGTTCAACATTCTACAAGAAAAACGAACCATGGAGTATGATTTCTCTGAAATAATTTCTGTTGAGTGGATAGATTTTAGTTGGGATAGTCGTTCAACATTCTGCAAGAACAACTTACCATGGAGTAAGATTTCTCTGAAATAATTTTTGTTGAGTGGATAGATTTTAGTTGGGGTAGTCGTTCAACATTCTACAAGAACAACGAACCATGGAGTATGATTTCTCTGAAATAATTTTTGTTGAGTGGATAGATTTTAGTTGGGGTAGTCGTTCAACATTCTACAAGAACAACGAAACATGGAGTATGATTTCTCTGAAATAATTTTTGTTGAGTGGATAGATTTTAGTTGGGGTAGTCGTTCAACATTCTACAAGAACAACGAACCATGGAGTATGATTTCTCTGAAACCATGATAGATTTCAAATCGATCCTGACCAAGATGAGTCTGTGGTGTGAAATAATTTTTGTTGAGTGGATAGATTTTAGTTGGGATAGTCGTTCAACATTCTACAAGAACAACTTACCATGGAGTATTATTTCTCTGAAATAATTTTTGTTGAGTTAATAGATTTTAGTTGGGGTAGTCGTTCAACATTCTACAAGAACAACTTACCATGGAGTATGATTTCTCTGAAATAATTTTTGTTGAGTGGATAGATTTTAGTTGGGGTAGTCGTTCAACATTCTACAAGAACAACGAACCATGGAGTATGATTTCTCTGAAATAATTTTTGTTGAGTGGATAGATTTTAGTTGGGGTAGTCGTTCAACATTCTACAAGAACAACGAACCATGGAGTATGATTTCTCTGAAACCATGATAGATTTCAAATCGATCCTGACCAAGATGAGTCTGTGGTGTGAAATAATTTTTGTTGAGTGGATAGATTTTAGTTGGGATAGTCGTTCAACATTCTACAAGAACAACTTACCATGGAGTATGATTTCTCTGAAATAATTTTTGTTGAGTTCATAGATTTTAGTTGGGGTAGTCGTTCAACATTCTACAAGAACAACTTACCATGGAGTATGATTTCTCTGAAATAATTTTTGTTGAGTTCATAGATTTTAGTTGGGATAGTCGTTCAACATTCTACAAGAACAAAGAACCATGGAGTATGATTTCTCTGAAATAATTTTTGTTGAGTGGATAGATTTTAGTTGGGATAGTCGTTCAACATTCTACAAGAACAACGAACCATGGAGTATGATTTCTCTGAAACCATGATAGATTTCAAATCGATCCTGACCAAGATGAGTCTGTGGTGTGAAATAATTTTTGTTGAGTGGATAGATTTTAGTTGGGGTAGTCGTTCAACATTCTACAAGAACAACTTACCATGGAGTATGATTTCTCTGAAATAATTTTTGTTGAGTGGATAGATTTTAGTTGGGATAGTCGTTCAACATTCTACAAGAACAACGAACCATGGAGTATGATTTCTCTGAAATAATTTTTGTTGAGTGGATAGATTTTAGTTGGGATAGTCGTTCAACATTCTACAAGAACAACGAACCATGGAGTATGATTTCTCTGAAACCATGATAGATTTCAAATCGATCCTGACCAAGATGAGCCTGTGGTGTGAAATAATTTTTGTTGAGTGGATAGATTTTAGTTAGGGGTAGTCGTTCAACATTCTACAAGATCAACTTCCATGGAGTATTATTTCTCTGAAATAATTTTTGTTGAGTGGATAGATTTTAGTTGGGGTAGTCGTTCAACATTCTACAAGAACAACGAACCATGGAGTATTATTTCTCTGAAATAATTTTTGTTGAGTGGATAGATTTTAGTTGGGGTAGTCGTTCAACATTCTACAAGAACAACTTACCATGGACTATGATTTCTCTGAAATAATTTTTGTTGAGTGGATAGATTTTAGTTGGGGTAGTCGTTCAACATTTTACAAGAACAACTTACCATGAAGTATGATTTCTCTGAAACCATGATAGATTTCAAATCGATCCTGACCAAGATGAGTCTGTGGTGTGAAATAATTTTTGTTGAGTGGATAGATTTTAGTTGGGGTAGTCGTTCAACATTCCACAAGAACAACTTACCACGGAGTATGATTTCTCTGAAATAATTTTTGTTGAGTGGATAGATTTTAGTTTGGGTAGTCGTTCAACATTCTACAAGAACAACTTACCATGGAGTATGATTTCTCTGAAATAATTTTTGTTGAGTGGATAGATTTTAGTTGGGATAGTCGTTCAACATTCTACAAGAACAACGAACCATGGAGTATGATTTCTCTGAAACCATGATTGATTTCAAATCGATCCTGACCAAGATGAGTCTGTGGTGTGAAATAATTTTTGTTGAGTGGATAGATTTTAGTTGGGATAGTCGTTCAACATTCTACAAGAACAACTTACCATGGAGTATGATTTCTCTGAAATAATTTTTGTTGAGTGGATAGATTTTAGTTGGGATAGTCGTTCAACATTCTACAAGAACAACTTACCATGGAGTATGATTTCTCTGAAATAATTTTTGTTGAGTGGATAGATTTTAGTTGGGGTAGTCGTTCAACATTCTACAAGAACAACTTACCATGGACTATGATTTCTCTGAAATAATTTTTGTTGAGTGGATAGATTTTAGTTGGGGTAGTCGTTCAACATTCTACAAGAACAACTTACCATGGAGTATGATTTCTCTGAAATAATTTTTGTTGCGTGGATAGATTTTAATTGGGATAGTCGTTCAACATTCTACAAGAACAACTTACCATGGAGTATGATTTCTCTGAAATAATTTTTGTTGCATGGATAGATTTTAGTTGGGGTAGTCGTTCAACATTCTACAAGAACAACTTACCATGGACTATGATTTCTCTGAAACCATGATAGATTTCAAATCGATCCTGACCAAGATGAGTCTGTGGTGTGAAATAATTTTTGTTGAGTATATAGATTTTAGTTGGGGTAGTCGTTCAACATTCTACAAGAATAACATACCATGTAGTATGATTTCTCTGAAACAATGTTTGTTGAGTGGATAGATTTTAGTTGGGGTAGTCGTTCAACATTCTACAAGAACAACGAACCATGGAGTATGATTTCTCTGACATAATTTTTGTTGCGTGGATAGATTTTAGTTGGGATAGTCGTTCAACATTCTACAAGAACAACGAAACATGGGGTATGATTTCTCTGAAATAATTTTTGTTGAGTGGACAGATTTTAGTTGGGGTAGTCGTTCAACATTCTACAAGAACAACTTACCATGGACTATGATTTCTCTGAAACCATGATAGATTTCAAATCGATCTTGACCAAGATGAGTCTGTGGTGTGAAATAATTTTTGTTGAGTGGATAGATTTTAGTTGGGGTAGTCGTTCAACATTCTACAAGAACAACTTACCATGGACTATGATTTCTCTGAAACCATGATAGATTTCAAATCGATCCTGACCAAGATGAGTCTGTGGTGTGAAATAATTTTTGTTGAGTGGATAGATTTTAGTTGGGGTAGTCGTTCAACATTCTACAAGAACAACGAACCATGGAGTATGATTTCTCTGAAATAATTTTTGTTGAGTGGATAGATTTTAGTTGGGGTAGTCGTTCAACATTCTACAAGAACAACTTACCATGGAGTATGATTTCTCTGAAATATTTTTTG
Source organism: Xylota sylvarum (assembly GCA_905220385.1). Taxonomy (NCBI): domain Eukaryota; kingdom Metazoa; phylum Arthropoda; class Insecta; order Diptera; family Syrphidae; genus Xylota; species Xylota sylvarum. Next base: position 996,444 of record CAJMZQ010000063.1, on the reverse strand, counting down.
TTGAGTGGATAGATTTTAGTTGGGGTAGTCGTTCAACATTCTACAAGAACAACTTACCATGGACTATGATTTCTCTGAAACCATGATAGATTTCAAATCGATCCTGACCAAGATGAGTCTGTGGTGTGAAATAATTTTTGTTGAGTGGATAGATTTTAGTTGGGGTAGTCGTTCAACATTCTACAAGAACAATGAACCATGGAGTATGATTTCTCTGAAATAATTTTTGTTGAGTTTATAGATTTTAGTTAGGGGTAGTCGTTCAACATTCTACAAGAACAACTTACAATGGACTATGATTTCTCTGAAACCATGATAGATTTCAAATCGATCCTGACCAAGATGAGTCTGTGGTGTGAAATAATTTTTGTTGAGTGGATAGATTTTAGTTGGGGTAGTCGTTCAACATTCTACAAGAACAACTTACCATGGACTATGATTTCTCTGAAACCATGATAGATTTCAAATCGATCCTGACCAAGATGAGTCTGTGGTGTGAAATAATTTTTGCTGAGTGGATAGATTTTAGTTAGGGGTAGTCGTTCAACATTCTACAAGAACAACGAACCATGGAGTATGATTTCTCTGAAATAATTTTGGTTGAGTGGATAGATTTTATTTGGGGTAGTCGTTCAACATTCTACAAGAACAACTTACCATGGACTATGATTTCTCTGAAATAATTTTTGTTGAGTGGATAGATTTTAGTTGGGGTAGTCGTTCAACATTCTACAAGAACAACGAACCATTTAGTATGATTTCTATGAAACCATGATAGATTTCAAATCGATCCTGACCAAGATGAGTCTGTGGTGTGAAATAATTTTTGTTGAGTGGATAGATTTTAGTTGGGGTAGTCGTTCAACATTCTACAAGAACAACGAACCATGGAGTATGATTTCTCTGAAATAATTTTTGTTGAGTGGATAGATTTTAGTTGGGGTAGTCGTTCAACATTCTACAAGAACAACTTACCATGGACTATGATTTCTCTGAAACCATGATAGATTTCAAATCGATCCTGACCAAGATGAGTCTGTGGGGTGAAATAATTTTTGTTGAGTGGATAGATTTTAGTTGGGGTAGTCGTTCAACATTCTACAAGAACAACGAACCATGGAGTATGATTTCTCTGAAATAATTTTTGTTGAGTTAATAGATTTTAGTTGGGGTAGTCGTTCAACATTCTACAAGAACAACTTACCATGGAGTATGATTTCTCTGAAATAATTTTTGTTGAGTGGATAGATTTTAGTTGGGGTAGTCGTTCAACATTCTACAAGAACAACTTACCATGGACTATGATTTCTCTGAAACCATGATAGATTTCAAATCGATCCTGACCAAGATGAGTCTGTGGTGTGAAATAATTTTTGTAGAGTGGATAGATTTTAGTTGGGGTAGTCGTTCAACATTCTACAAGAACAACTTACCATGGACTATGATTTCTCTGAAACCATGATAGATTTCAAATCGATCCTGACCAAGATGAGTCTGTGGTGTGAAATAATTTTTGTTGAGTGGATAGATTTTAGTTGGGGTAGTCGTTCAACATTCTACAAGAACAACTTACCATGGACTATGATTTCTCTGAAACCATGATAGATTTCAAATCGATCCTGACCAAGATGAGTCTGTGGTGTGAAATAATTTTTGCTGAGTGGATAGATTTTAGTTAGGGGTAGTCGTTCAACATTCTACAAGAACAACTTACCATGGAGTATGATTTCTCTGAAATAATTTTTGTTGAGTGGATAGATTTTAGTTAGGGTAGTCGTTCAACATTCTACAAGAACAACTTACCATGGACTATGATTTCTCTGAAACCATGCTAGATTTCAAATCGATCCTGACCAAGATGAGTCTGTGGTGTGAAATAATTTTTGTTGAGTGGATAGATTTTAGTTGGGGTAGTCGTTCAACATTCTACAAGAACAATGAACCATGGAGTATGATTTCTCTGAAATAATTTTTGTTGAGTTTATAGATTTTAGTTAGGGGTAGTCGTTCAACATTCTACAAGAACAACTTACAATGGACTATGATTTCTCTGAAACCATGATAGATTTCAAATCGATCCTGACCAAGATGAGTCTGTGGTGTGAAATAATTTTTGTTGAGTGGATAGATTTTAGTTGGGGTAGTCGTTCAACATTCTACAAGAACAACTTACCATGGACTATGATTTCTCTGAAACCATGATAGATTTCAAATCGATCCTGACCAAGATGAGTCTGTGGTGTGAAATAATTTTTGCTGAGTGGATAGATTTTAGTTAGGGGTAGTCGTTCAACATTCTACAAGAACAACGAACCATTGAGTATGATTTCTCTGAAATAATTTTTGTTGAGTGGATAGATTTTATTTGGGGTAGTCGTTCAACATTCTACAAGAACAACTTATCATGGACTATGATTTCTCTGAAATAATTTTTGTTGAGTGGATAGATTTTAGTTGGGGTAGTCGTTCAACATTCTACAAGAACAACGAACCATTTAGTATGATTTCTCTGAAACCATGATAGATTTCAAATCGATCCTGACCAAGATGAGTCTGTGGTGTGAAATAATTTTTGTTGAGTGGATAGATTTTAGTTGGGGTAGTCGTTCAACATTCTACAAGAACAACGAACCATGGAGTATGATTTCTCTGAAATAATTTTTGTTGAGTGGATAGATTTTAGTTGGGGTAGTCGTTCAACATTCTACAAGAACAACTTACCATGGACTATGATTTCTCTGAAACCATGATAGATTTCAAATCGATCCTGACCAAGATGAGTCTGTGGGGTGAAATAATTTTTGTTGAGTGGATAGATTTTAGTTGGGGTAGTCGTTCAACATTCTACAAGAACAATGAACCATGGAGTATGATTTCTCTGAAATAATTTTTGTTGAGTTAATAGATTTTAGTTGGGGTAGTCGTTCAACATTCTACAAGAACAACTTACCATGGAGTATGATTTCTCTGAAATAATTTTTGTTGAGTGGATAGATTTTAGTTGGGGTAGTCGTTCAACATTCTACAAGAACAACTTACCATGGACTATGATTTCTCTGAAACCATGATAGATTTCAAATCGATCCTGACCAAGATGAGTCTGTGGTGTGAAATAATTTTTGTAGAGTGGATAGATTTTAGTTGGGGTAGTCGTTCAACATTCTACAAGAACAACTTACCATGGACTATGATTTCTCTGAAACCATGATAGATTTCAAATCGATCCTGACCAAGATGAGTCTGTGGGGTGAAATAATTTTTGTTGAGTGGATAGATTTTAGTTGGGGTAGTCGTTCAACATTCTACAAGAACAACGAACCATGGAGTATGATTTCTCTGAAATAATTTTTGTTGAGTTTATAGATTTTAGTTAGGGGTAGTCGTTCAACATTCTACAAGAACAACTTACAATGGACTATGATTTCTCTGAAACCATGATAGATTTCAAATCGATCCTGACCAAGATGAGTCTGTGGTGTGAAATAATTTTTGTTGAGTGGATAGATTTTAGTTGGGGTAGTCGTTCAACATTCTACAAGAACAACTTACCATGGACTATGATTTCTCTGAAACCATGATAGATTTCAAATCGATCCTGACCAAGATGAGTCTGTGGTGTGAAATAATTTTTGCTGAGTGGATAGATTTTAGTTAGGGGTAGTCGTTCAACATTCTACAAGAACAACGAACCATGGAGTATGATTTCTCTGAAATAATTTTTGTTGAGTGGATAGATTTTATTTGGGGTAGTCGTTCAACATTCTACAAGAACAACTTACCATGGACTATGATTTCTCTGAAATAATTTTTGTTGAGTGGATAGATTTTAGTTGGGGTAGTCGTTCAACATTCTACAAGAACAACTTACCATGGACTATGATTTCTCTGAAACCATGATAGATTTCAAATCGATCCTGACCAAGATGAGTCTGTGGTGTGAAATAATTTTTGCTGAGTGGATAGATTTTAGTTAGGGGTAGTCGTTCAACATTCTACAAGAACAACGAACCATGGAGTATGATTTCTCTGAAATAATTTTTGTTGAGTGGATAGATTTTATTTGGGGTAGTCGTTCAACATTCTACAAGAACAACTTACCATGGACTATGATTTCTCTGAAATAATTTTTGTTGAGTGGATAGATTTTAGTTGGGGTAGTCGTTCAACATTCTACAAGAACAACGAACCATGGAGTATGATTTCTCTGAAATAATTTTTGTTGAGTGGATAGATTTTAGTTGGGGTAGTCGTTCAACATTCTACAAGAACAACTTACCATGGACTATGATTTCTCTGAAACCATGATAGATTTCAAATCGATCCTGACCAAGATGAGTCTGTGGGGTGAAATAATTTTTGTTGAGTGGATAGATTTTAGATGGGGTAGTCGTTCAACATTCTACAAGAACAACGAACCATGGAGTATGATTTCTCTGAAATAATTTTTGTTGAGTTTATAGATTTTAGTTAGGGGTAGTCGTTCAACATTCTACAAGAACAACTTACAATGGACTATGATTTCTCTGAAACCATGATAGATTTCAAATCGATCCTGACCAAGATGAGTCTGTGGTGTGAAATAATTTTTGTTGAGTGGATAGATTTTAGTTGGGGTAGTCGTTCAACATTCTACAAGAACAACTTACCATGGACTATGATTTCTCTGAAACCATGATAGATTTCAAATCGATCCTGACCAAGATGAGTCTGTGGTGTGAAATAATTTTTGCTGAGTGGATAGATTTTAGTTAGGGGTAGTCGTTCAACATTCTACAAGAACAACGAACCATGGAGTATGATTTCTCTGAAATAATTTTTGTTGAGTGGATAGATTTTATTTGGGGTAGTCGTTCAACATTCTACAAGAACAACTTACCATGGACTATGATTTCTCTGAAATAATTTTTGTTGAGTGGATAGATTTTAGTTGGGGTAGTCGTTCAACATTCTACAAGAACAACGAACCATTTAGTATGATTTCTCTGAAACCATGATAGATTTCAAATCGATCCTGACCAAGATGAGTCTGTGGTGTGAAATAATTTTTGTTGAGTGGATAGATTTTAGTTGGGGTAGTCGTTCAACATTCTACAAGAACAACGAACCATGGAGTATGATTTCTCTGAAATAATTTTTGTTGAGTGGATAGATTTTAGTTGGGGTAGTCGTTCAACATTCTACAAGAACAACTTACCATGGACTATGATTTCTCTGAAACCATGATAGATTTCAAATCGATCCTGACCAAGATGAGTCTGTGGGGTGAAATAATTTTTGTTGAGTGGATAGATTTTAGTTGGGGTAGTCGTTCAACATTCTACAAGAACAACGAACCATGGAGTATGATTTCTCTGAAATAATTTTTGTTGAGTTAATAGATTTTAGTTGGGGTAGTCGTTCAACATTCTACAAGAACAACTTACCATGGAGTATGATTTCTCTGAAATAATTTTTGTTGAGTGGATAGATTTTAGTTGGGGTAGTCGTTCAACATTCTACAAGAACAACTTACCATTGACTATGATTTCTCTGAAACCATGATAGATTTCAAATCGATCCTGACCAAGATGAGTCTGTGGTGTGAAATAATTTTTGTAGAGTGGATAGATTTTAGTTGGGGTAGTCGTTCAACATTCTACAAGAACAACTTACCATGGACTATGATTTCTCTGAAACCATGATAGATTTCAAATCGATCCTGACCAAGATGAGTCTGTGGTGTGAAATAATTTTTGTTGAGTGGATAGATTTTAGTTGGGGTAGTCGTTCAACATTCTACAAGAACAACGAACCATGGAGTATGATTTCTCTGAAATAATTTTTGTTGAGTGGATAGATTTTAGTTGGGGTAGTCGTTCAACATTCTACAAGAACAACTTACCATGGAGTATGATTTCTCTGAAACCATGATAGATTTCAAATCGATCCTGACCAAGATGAGTCTGTGGTGTGAAATAATTTTTGTTGAGTGGATAGATTTTAGTTGGGGTAGTCGTTCAACATTCTACAAGAACAACGAACCATGGAGTATGATTTCTCTGAAATAATTTTTGTTGAGTGGATAGATTTTAGTTGCGGTAGTCGTTCAACATTCTACAAGAACAACTTACCATGGCCTATGATTTCTCTGAAACCATGATAGATTTCAAATCGATCCTGACCAAGATGAGTCTGTGGTGTGAAATAATTTTTGTTGAGTGGATAGATTTTAGTTGGTGTAGTCGTTCAACAGTCTACAAGAACAACGAACCATGGAGTATGATTTCTCTGAAATAATTTTTGTTGAGTGGATAGATCTTAGTTGGGGTAGTCGTTCAACATTCTACAAGAACAACGAACCATGGAGTATGATTTCTCTGAAATAATTTTTGTTGAGTGGATAGATTTTAGTTAGGGGTAGTCGTTCAACATTCTACAAGAACAACTTACCATGGACTATGATTTCTCTGAAACCATGATAGATTTCAAATCGATCCTGACCAAGATGAGTCTGTGGTGTGAAATAATTTTTGCTGAGTGGATAGATTTTAGTTAGGGGTAGTCGTTCAACATTCTACAAGAACAACGAATCATGGAGTATGATTTCTCTGAAATAATTTTTGTTGAGTGGATAGATTTTAGTTGGGGTAGTCGTTCAACATTCTACAAGAACAACTTACCATGGACTATGATTTCTCTGAAATAATTTTTGTTGAGTGGATAGATTTTAGTTGGGGTAGTCGTTCAACATTCTACAAGAACAACGAACCATGGAGTATGATTTCTCTGAAACCATGATAGATTTCAAATTGATCCTGACCAAGATGAGTCTGTGGTGTGAAATAATTTTTGTTGAGTGGATAGATTTTAGTTGGGGTAGTCGTTCAACATTCTACAAGAACAACGAACCATGGAGTATGATTTCTCTGAAATAATTTTTGTTGAGTGGATAGATTTTAGTTGGGGTAGTCGTTCAACATTCTACAAGAACAACTTACCATGGCCTATGATTTCTCTGAAACCATGATAGATTTCAAATCGATCCTGACCAAGATGAGTCTGTGGTGTGAAATAATTTTTGTTGAGTGGATAGATTTTAGTTGGGGTAGTCGTTCAACATTCTACAAGAACAACTTACCATGGACTATGATTTCTCTGAAACCATGATAGATTTCAAATCGATCCTGACCAAGATGAGTCTGTGGTGTGAAATAATTTTTGTTGAGTGGATAGATTTTAGTTGGGATAGTCGTTCAACATTCTACAAGAACAACTTACCATATAGTATGATTTCTCTGAAATAATTTTTGTTGAGTGGATAGATTTTAGTTGGGATAGTCGTTCAACATTCTACAAGAACAACTTACCATGGAGTATGATTTCTCTGAAATAATTTTTGTTGAGTGGATAGATTTTAGTTGGGGTAGTCGTTCAACATTCTACAAGAACAACGAACCATGGAGTATGATTTCTCTGAAATAATTTTTGTTGAGTGGATAGATTTTAGTTGGGGTAGTCGTTCAACATTCTACAAGAACAACTTACCATTGAGTATGATTTCTCTGAAATAATTTTTGTTGAGTGGATAGATCTTAGTTGGGATAGTCGTTCAACATTTTACAAGAACAACGAACCATGGAGTATGATTTCTCTGAAACCATGATAGATTTCAAATCGATCCTGACCAAGATGAGTCTGTGGTGTGAAATAATTTTTGTTGAGTGGATAGATTTTAGTTGGGATAGTCGTTCAACATTCTACAAGAACAACGAACCATGGAGTATGATTTCTCTGAAACCATGATAGATTTCAAATCGATCCTGACCAAGATGAGTCTGTGGTGTGAAATAATTTTTGTTGAGTGGATAGATTTTAGTTTCGGTAGTCGTTCAACATTCTACAAGAACAACGAACCATGGAGTATGATTTCTCTGAAATAATTTTTGTTGAGTGGATAGATTTTAGTTGGGGTAGTCGTTCAACATTCTACAAGAACAACTTACCATGGACTATGATTTCTCTGAAACCATGATAGATTTCAAATCGATCCTGACCAAGATGAGTCTGTGGGGTGAAATAATTTTTGTTGAGTGGATAGATTTTAGTTGGGGTAGTCGTTCAACATTCTACAAGAACAACGAACCATGGAGTATGATTTCTCTGAAATAATTTTTGTTGAGTTAATAGATTTTAGTTGGGGTAGTCGTTCAACATTCTACAAGAACAACTTACCATGGAGTATGATTTCTCTGAAATAATTTTTGTTGAGTGGATAGATTTTAGTTGGGGTAGTCGTTCAACATTCTACAAGAACAGCTTACCATGGACTATGATTTCTCTGAAACCATGATAGATTTCAAATCGATCCTGACCAAGATGAGTCTGTGGTGTGAAATAATTTTTGTAGAGTGGATAGATTTTAGTTGGGGTAGTCGTTCAACATTCTACAAGAACAACTTACCATGGACTATGATTTCTCTGAAACCATGATAGATTTCAAATCGATCCTGACCAAGATGAGTCTGTGGTGTGAAATAATTTTTGTTGAGTGGATAGATTTTAGTTGGGGTAGTCGCTCAACATTCTACAAGAACAACGAACCATGGAGTATGATTTCTCTGAAATAATTTTTGTTGAGTGGATAGATTTTAGTTGGGGTAGTCGTTCAACATTCTACAAGAACAACTTACCATGGAGTATGATTTCTCTGAAACCATGATAGATTTCAAATCGATCCTGACCAAGATGAGTCTGTGGTGTGAAATAATTTTTGTTGAGTGGATAGATTTTAGTTGGGGTAGTCGTTCAACATTCTACAAGAACAACGAACCATGGAGTATGATTTCTCTGAAATAATTTTTGTTGAGTGGATAGATTTTAGTTGCGGTAGTCGTTCAACATTCTACAAGAACAACTTACCATGGCCTATGATTTCTCTGAAACCATGATAGATTTCAAATCGATCCTGACCAAGATGAGTCTGTGGTGTGAAATAATTTTTGTTGAGTGGATAGATTTTAGTTGGGGTAGTCGTTCAACATTCTACAAGAACAACGAACCATGGAGTATGATTTCTCTGAAATAATTTTTGTTGAGTGGATAGATCTTAGTTGGGGTAGTCGTTCAACATTCTACAAGAACAACGAACCATGGAGTATGATTTCTCTGAAATAATTTTTGTTGAGTGGATAGATTTTAGTTAGGGGTAGTCGTTCAACATTCTACAAGAACAACTTACCATGGACTATGATTTCTCTGAAACCATGATAGATTTCAAATCGGTCCTGACCAAGATGAGTCTGTGGTGTGAAATAATTTTTGTTGAGTGGATAGATTTTAGTTGGGATAGTCGTTCAACATTCTACAAGAACAACTTACCATGGACTATGATTTCTCTGAAACCATGATAGATTTCAAATCGATCCTGACCAAGATGAGTCTGTGGTGTGAAATAATTTTTGCTGAGTGGATAGATTTTAGTTAGGGGTAGTCGTTCAACATTCTACAAGAACAACGAATCATGGAGTATGATTTCTCTGAAATAATTTTTGTTGAGTGGATAGATTTTAGTTGGGGTAGTCGTTCAACATTCTACAAGAACAACTTACCATGGACTATGATTTCTCTGAAATAATTTTTGTTGAGTGGATAGATTTTAGTTGGGGTAGTCGTTCAACATTCTACAAGAACAACGAACCATGGAGTATGATTTCTCTGAAACCATGATAGATTTCAAATTGATCCTGACCAAGATGAGTCTGTGGTGTGAAATAATTTTTGTTGAGTGGATAGATTTTAGTTGGGGTAGTCGTTCAACATTCTACAAGAACAACGAACCATGGAGTATGATTTCTCTGAAATAATTTTTGTTGAGTGGATAGATTTTAGTTGGGGTAGTCGTTCAACATTCTACAAGAACAACTTACCATGGCCTATGATTTCTCTGAAACCATGATAGATTTCAAATCGATCCTGACCAAGATGAGTCTGTGGTGTGAAATAATTTTTGTTGAGTGGATAGATTTTAGTTGGGGTAGTCGTTCAACATTCTACAAGAACAACGAACCATGGAGTATGATTTCTCTGAAATAATTTTTGTTGAGTGGATAGATTTTAGTTGGGGTAGTCGTTCAACATTCTACAAGAACAACTTACCATTGAGTATGATTTCTCTGAAATAATTTTTGTTGAGTGGATAGATCTTAGATGGGATAGTCGTTCAACATTTTACAAGAACAACGAACCATGGAGTATGATTTCTCTGAAACCATGATAGATTTCAAATCGATCCTGACCAAGATGAGTCTGTGGTGTGAAATAATTTTTGTTGAGTGGATAGATTTTAGTTGGGATAGTCGTTCAACATTCTACAAGAACAACGAACCATGGAGTATGATTTCTCTGAAACCATGATAGATTTCAAATCGATCCTGACCAAGATGAGTCTGTGGTGTGAAATAATTTTTGTTGAGTGGATAGATTTTAGTTTCGGTAGTCGTTCAACATTCTACAAGAACAACGAACCATGGAGTATGATTTCTCTGAAATAATTTTTGTTGAGTGGATAGATTTTAGTTGGGGTAGTCGTTCAACATTCTACAAGAACAACTTACCATGGACTATGATTTCTCTGAAACCATGATAGATTTCAAATCGATCCTGACCAAGATGAGTCTGTGGGGTGAAATAATTTTTGTTGAGTGGATAGATTTTAGTTGGGGTAGTCGTTCAACATTCTACAAGAACAACGAACCATGGAGTATGATTTCTCTGAAATAATTTTTGTTGAGTTAATAGATTTTAGTTGGGGTAGTCGTTCAACATTCTACAAGAACAACTTACCATGGAGTATGATTTCTCTGAAATAATTTTTGTTGAGTGGATAGATTTTAGTTGGGGTAGTCGTTCAACATTCTACAAGAACAACTTACCATGGACTATGATTTCTCTGAAACCATGATAGATTTCAAATCGATCCTGACCAAGATGAGTCTGTGGTGTGAAATAATTTTTGTAGAGTGGATAGATTTTAGTTGGGGTAGTCGTTCAACATTCTACAAGAACAACTTACCATGGACTATGATTTCTCTGAAACCATGATAGATTTCAAATCGATCCTGACCAAGATGAGTCTGTGGTGTGAAATAATTTTTGTTGAGTGGATAGATTTTAGTTGGGGTAGTCGTTCAACATTCTACAAGAACAACGAACCATGGAGTATGATTTCTCTGAAATAATTTTTGTTGAGTGGATAGATTTTAGTTGGGGTAGTCGTTCAACATTCTACAAGAACAACTTACCATGGAGTATGATTTCTCTGAAACCATGATAGATTTCAAATCGATCCTGACCAAGATGAGTCTGTGGTGTGAAATAATTTTTGTTGAGTGGATAGATTTTAGTTGGGGTAGTCGTTCAACATTCTACAAGAACAACGAACCATGGAGTATGATTTCTCTGAAATAATTTTTGTTGAGTGGATAGATTTCAGTTGCGGTAGTCGTTCAACATTCTACAAGAACAACTTACCATGGCCTATGATTTCTCTGAAACCATGATAGATTTCAAATCGATCCTGACCAAGATGAGTCTGTGGTGTGAAATAATTTTTGTTGAGTGGATAGATTTTAGTTGGGGTAGTCGTTCAACATTCTACAAGAACAACGAACCATGGAGTATGATTTCTCTGAAATAATTTTTGTTGAGTGGATAGATCTTAGTTGTTGTAGTCGTTCAACATTCTACAAGAACAACGAACCATGGAGTATGATTTCTCTGAAATAATTTTTGTTGAGTGGATAGATTTTAGTTAGGGGTAGTCGTTCAACATTCTACAAGAACAACTTACCATGGACTATGATTTCTCTGAAACCATGATAGATTTCAAATCGGTCCTGACCAAAATGAGTCTGTGGTGTGAAATAATTTTTGTTGAGTGGATAGATTTTAGTTGGGATAGTCGTTCAACATTGTATAAGAACAACTTACCATGGACTATGATTTCTCTGAAACCATGATAGATTTCAAATCGATCCTGACCAAGATGAGTCTGTGGTGTGAAATAATTTTTGCTGAGTGGATAGATTTTAGTTAGGGGTAGTCGTTCAACATTCTACAAGAACAACGAATCATGGAGTATGATTTCTCTGAAATAATTTTTGTTGAGTGGATAGATTTTAGTTGGGGTAGTCGTTCAACATTCTACAAGAACAACTTACCATGGACTATGATTTCTCTGAAATAATTTTTGTTGAGTGGATAGATTTTAGTTGGGGTAGTCGTTCAACATTCTACAAGAACAACGAACCATGGAGTATGATTTCTCTGAAATAATTTTTGTTGAGTGGATAGATTTTAGTTGGGGTAGTCGTTCAACATTCTACAAGAACAACGAACCATGGAGTATGATTTCTCTGAAATAATTTTTGTTGAGTGGATAGATTTTAGTTGGGGTAGTCGTTCAACATTCTACAAGAACAACTTACCATTGAGTATGATTTCTCTGAAATAATTTTTGTTGAGTGGATAGATCTTAGTTGGGATAGTCGTTCAACATTTTACAAGAACAACGAACCATGGAGTATGATTTCTCTGAAACCATGATAGATTTCAAATCGATCCTGACCAAGATGAGTCTGTGGTGTGAAATAATTTTTGTTGAGTGGATAGATTTTAGTTGGGATAGTCGTTCAACATTCTACAAGAACAACGAACCATGGAGTATGATTTCTCTGAAACCATGATAGATTTCTAATCGATCCTGACCAAGATGAGTCTGTGGTGTGAAATAATTTTTGTTGAGTGGATAGATTTTAGTTGGGGTAGTCGTTCAACATTCTACAAGAACAACTTACCATGGAGTATGATTTCTCTGAAATAATTTTTGTTGAGTGGATAGATTTTAGTTGGGGTAGTCGTTCAACATTCTACAAGAACAACTTACCATGGAGTATGATTTCTCTGAAATAATTTTTGTGGAGTGGATAGATTTTAGTTATGGTAGTCGTTCAACATTCTACAAGAACAACTTACCATGGAGTATGATTTCTCTGAAATAATTTTTGTTGAGTGGATAGATTTTAGTTGGGATAGTCGTTCAACATTCTACAAGAACAACGAACCATGGAGTATGATTTCTCTGCAACCATGATAGATTTCAAATCGATCCTGACCAAGATGAGTCTGTGGTGTGAAATAATTTTTGTTGAGTGGATAGATTTTAGTTGTGGTAGTCGTTCAACATTCTACAAGAACAACGAACCATGGAGTATGATTTCTCTGAAATAATTTTTGTTGAGTGGATAGATTTTAGTTGGGATAGTCGTTCAACATTCGACAAGAACAACTTACCATGGAGTATGATTTCTCTGAAATAATTTTTGTTGAGTGGATAGATTTTAGTTGGGATAGTCGTTCAACATTCTACAAGAACAACTTACCATGGAGTATGATTTCTCTGAAATAATTTTTGTTGAGTGGATAGATTTTAGTTGGGGTAGTCCTTCAACATTCTACAAGAACAACGAAACATGGAGTATGATTTCTCTGAAACCATGATAGATTTTAAATCGATACTGACCAAGATGAGTCTGTGGTGTGAAATAATTTTTGTTGAGTGGATAGATTTTAGTTGGGGTAGTCGTTCAGCATTCTACAAGAACAACTTACCATGGAGTATGATTTCTCTGAAATAATTTTTGTTGAGTGGATAGATTTTAGTTGGGGTAGTCGTTCAACATTCTACAAGAACAACGAACCATGGAGTATGATTTCTCTGAAATAATTTTAGTTGAGTGGATAGATTTTAGTTGGGATAGTAGTTCAACATTCTACAAGAACAACGAACCATGGAGTATGATTTCTCTGAAACCATGATAGATTTCAAATCGATCCTGACCAAGATGAGTCTGTGGGGTGAAATAATTTTTGTTGAGTGGATAGATTTTAGTTGGGGTAGTCGTTCAACATTCTACAAGAACAACGAACCATGGAGTATGATTTCTCTGAAATAATTTTTGTTGAGTTAATAGATTTTAGTTGGGGTAGTCGTTCAACATTCTACAAGAACAACGAACCATGGAGTATGATTTCTCTGAAACCATGATAGATTTCAAATCGATCCTGACCAAGATGAGTCTGTGGTGTGAAATAATTTTTGTTGAGTGGATAGATTTTAGTTTCGGTAGTCGTTCAACATTCTACAAGAACAACTTACCATTGAGTATGATTTCTCTGAAATAATTTTTGTTGAGTGGATAGATCTTAGTTGGGATAGTCGTTCAACATTTTACAAGAACAACGAACCATGGAGTATGATTTCTCTGAAACCATGATAGATTTCAAATCGATCCTGACCAAGATGAGTCTGTGGTGTGAAATAATTTTTGTTGAGTGGATAGATTTTAGTTGGGATAGTCGTTCAACATTCTACAAGAACAACGAACCATGGAGTATGATTTCTCTGAAACCATGATAGATTTCAAATCGATCCTGACCAAGATGAGTCTGTGGTGTGAAATAATTTTTGTTGAGTGGATAGATTTTAGTTTCGGTAGTCGTTCAACATTCTACAAGAACAACGAACCATGGAGTATGATTTCTCTGAAATAATTTTTGTTGAGTGGATAGATTTTAGTTGGGGTAGTCGTTCAACATTCTACAAGAACAACTTACCATGGACTATGATTTCTCTGAAACCATGATAGATTTCAAATCGATCCTGACCAAGATGAGTCTGTGGGGTGAAATAATTTTTGTTGAGTGGATAGATTTTAGTTGGGGTAGTCGTTCAACATTCTACAAGAACAACGAACCATGGAGTATGATTTCTCTGAAATAATTTTTGTTGAGTTAATAGATTTTAGTTGGGGTAGTCGTTCAACATTCTACAAGAACAACTTACCATGGAGTATGATTTCTCTGAAATAATTTTTGTTGAGTGGATAGATTTTAGTTGGGGTAGTCGTTCAACATTCTACAAGAACAGCTTACCATGGACTATGATTTCTCTGAAACCATGATAGATTTCAAATCGATCCTGACCAAGATGAGTCTGTGGTGTGAAATAATTTTTGTAGAGTGGATAGATTTTAGTTGGGGTAGTCGTTCAACATTCTACAAGAACAACTTACCATGGACTATGATTTCTCTGAAACCATGATAGATTTCAAATCGATCCTGACCAAGATGAGTCTGTGGTGTGAAATAATTTTTGTTGAGTGGATAGATTTTAGTTGGGGTAGTCGCTCAACATTCTACAAGAACAACGAACCATGGAGTATGATTTCTCTGAAATAATTTTTGTTGAGTGGATAGATTTTAGTTGGGGTAGTCGTTCAACATTCTACAAGAACAACTTACCATGGAGTATGATTTCTCTGAAACCATGATAGATTTCAAATCGATCCTGACCAAGATGAGTCTGTGGTGTGAAATAATTTTTGTTGAGTGGATAGATTTTAGTTGGGGTAGTCGTTCAACATTCTACAAGAACAACGAACCATGGAGTATGATTTCTCTGAAATAATTTTTGTTGAGTGGATAGATTTTAGTTGCGGTAGTCGTTCAACATTCTACAAGAACAACTTACCATGGCCTATGATTTCTCTGAAACCATGATAGATTTCAAATCGATCCTGACCAAGATGAGTCTGTGGTGTGAAATAATTTTTGTTGAGTGGATAGATTTTAGTTGGGGTAGTCGTTCAACATTCTACAAGAACAACGAACCATGGAGTATGATTTCTCTGAAATAATTTTTGTTGAGTGGATAGATCTTAGTTGGGGTAGTCGTTCAACATTCTACAAGAACAACGAACCATGGAGTATGATTTCTCTGAAATAATTTTTGTTGAGTGGATAGATTTTAGTTAGGGGTAGTCGTTCAACATTCTACAAGAACAACTTACCATGGACTATGATTTCTCTGAAACCATGATAGATTTCAAATCGGTCCTGACCAAGATGAGTCTGTGGTGTGAAATAATTTTTGTTGAGTGGATAGATTTTAGTTGGGATAGTCGTTCAACATTCTACAAGAACAACTTACCATGGACTATGATTTCTCTGAAACCATGATAGATTTCAAATCGATCCTGACCAAGATGAGTCTGTGGTGTGAAATAATTTTTGCTGAGTGGATAGATTTTAGTTAGGGGTAGTCGTTCAACATTCTACAAGAACAACGAATCATGGAGTATGATTTCTCTGAAATAATTTTTGTTGAGTGGATAGATTTTAGTTGGGGTAGTCGTTCAACATTCTACAAGAACAACTTACCATGGACTATGATTTCTCTGAAATAATTTTTGTTGAGTGGATAGATTTTAGTTGGGGTAGTCGTTCAACATTCTACAAGAACAACGAACCATGGAGTATGATTTCTCTGAAACCATGATAGATTTCAAATTGATCCTGACCAAGATGAGTCTGTGGTGTGAAATAATTTTTGTTGAGTGGATAGATTTTAGTTGGGGTAGTCGTTCAACATTCTACAAGAACAACGAACCATGGAGTATGATTTCTCTGAAATAATTTTTGTTGAGTGGATAGATTTTAGTTGGGGTAGTCGTTCAACATTCTACAAGAACAACTTACCATGGCCTATGATTTCTCTGAAACCATGATAGATTTCAAATCGATCCTGACCAAGATGAGTCTGTGGTGTGAAATAATTTTTGTTGAGTGGATAGATTTTAGTTGGGGTAGTCGTTCAACATTCTACAAGAACAACGAACCATGGAGTATGATTTCTCTGAAATAATTTTTGTTGAGTGGATAGATTTTAGTTGGGGTAGTCGTTCAACATTCTACAAGAACAACTTACCATTGAGTATGATTTCTCTGAAATAATTTTTGTTGAGTGGATAGATCTTAGTTGGGATAGTCGTTCAACATTTTACAAGAACAACGAACCATGGAGTATGATTTCTCTGAAACCATGATAGATTTCAAATCGATCCTGACCAAGATGAGTCTGTGGTGTGAAATAATTTTTGTTGAGTGGATAGATTTTAGTTGGGATAGTCGTTCAACATTCTACAAGAACAACGAACCATGGAGTATGATTTCTCTGAAACCATGATAGATTTCAAATCGATCCTGACCAAGATGAGTCTGTGGTGTGAAATAATTTTTGTTGAGTGGATAGATTTTAGTTTCGGTAGTCGTTCAACATTCTACAAGAACAACGAACCATGGAGTATGATTTCTCTGAAATAATTTTTGTTGAGTGGATAGATTTTAGTTGGGGTAGTCGTTCAACATTCTACAAGAACAACTTACCATGGAGTATGATTTCTCTGAAACCATGATAGATTTCAAATCGATCCTGACCAAGATGAGTCTGTGGGGTGAAATAATTTTTGTTGAGTGGATAGATTTTAGTTGGGGTAGTCGTTCAACATTCTACAAGAACAACGAACCATGGAGTATGATTTCTCTGAAATAATTTTTGTTGAGTTAATAGATTTTAGTTGGGGTAGTCGTTCAACATTCTACAAGAACAACTTACCATGGAGTATGATTTCTCTGAAATAATTTTTGTTGAGTGGATAGATTTTAGTTGGGGTAGTCGTTCAACATTCTACAAGAACAACTTACCATGGACTATGATTTCTCTGAAACCATGATAGATTTCAAATCGATCCTGACCAAGATGAGTCTGTGGTGTGAAATAATTTTTGTAGAGTGGATAGATTTTAGTTGGGGTAGTCGTTCAACATTCTACAAGAACAACTTACCATGGACTATGATTTCTCTGAAACCATGATAGATTTCAAATCGATCCTGACCAAGATGAGTCTGTGGTGTGAAATAATTTTTGTTGAGTGGATAGATTTTAGTTGGGGTAGTCGTTCAACATTCTACAAGAACAACGAACCATGGAGTATGATTTCTCTGAAATAATTTTTGTTGAGTGGATAGATTTTAGTTGGGGTAGTCGTTCAACATTCTACAAGAACAACTTACCATGGAGTATGATTTCTCTGAAACCATGATAGATTTCAAATCGATCCTGACCAAGATGAGTCTGTGGTGTGAAATAATTTTTGTTGAGTGGATAGATTTTAGTTGGGGTAGTCGTTCAACATTCTACAAGAACAACGAACCATGGAGTATGATTTCTCTGAAATAATTTTTGTTGAGTGGATAGATTTCAGTTGCGGTAGTCGTTCAACATTCTACAAGAACAACTTACCATGGCCTATGATTTCTCTGAAACCATGATAGATTTCAAATCGATCCTGACCAAGATGAGTCTGTGGTGTGAAATAATTTTTGTTGAGTGGATAGATTTTAGTTGGGGTAGTCGTTCAACATTCTACAAGAACAACGAACCATGGAGTATGATTTCTCTGAAATAATTTTTGTTGAGTGGATAGATCTTAGTTGTTGTAGTCGTTCAACATTCTACAAGAACAACGAACCATGGAGTATGATTTCTCTGAAATAATTTTTGTTGAGTGGATAGATTTTAGTTAGGGGTAGTCGTTCAACATTCTACAAGAACAACTTACCATGGACTATGATTTCTCTGAAACCATGATAGATTTCAAATCGGTCCTGACCAAAATGAGTCTGTGGTGTGAAATAATTTTTGTTGAGTGGATAGATTTTAGTTGGGATAGTCGTTCAACATTGTATAAGAACAACTTACCATGGACTATGATTTCTCTGAAACCATGATAGATTTCAAATCGATCCTGACCAAGATGAGTCTGTGGTGTGAAATAATTTTTGCTGAGTGGATAGATTTTAGTTAGGGGTAGTCGTTCAACATTCTACAAGAACAACGAATCATGGAGTATGATTTCTCTGAAATAATTTTTGTTGAGTGGATAGATTTTAGTTGGGGTAGTCGTTCAACATTCTACAAGAACAACTTACCATGGACTATGATTTCTCTGAAATAATTTTTGTTGAGTGGATAGATTTTAGTTGGGGTAGTCGTTCAACATTCTACAAGAACAACGAACCATGGAGTATGATTTCTCTGAAATAATTTTTGTTGAGTGGATAGATTTTAGTTGGGGTAGTCGTTCAACATTCTACAAGAACAACGAACCATGGAGTATGATTTCTCTGAAATAATTTTTGTTGAGTGGATAGATTTTAGTTGGGGTAGTCGTTCAACATTCTACAAGAACAACTTACCATTGAGTATGATTTCTCTGAAATAATTTTTGTTGAGTGGATAGATCTTAGTTGGGATAGTCGTTCAACATTTTACAAGAACAACGAACCATGGAGTATGATTTCTCTGAAACCATGATAGATTTCAAATCGATCCTGACCAAGATGAGTCTGTGGTGTGAAATAATTTTTGTTGAGTGGATAGATTTTAGTTGGGATAGTCGTTCAACATTCTACAAGAACAACGAACCATGGAGTATGATTTCTCTGAAACCATGATAGATTTCTAATCGATCCTGACCAAGATGAGTCTGTGGTGTGAAATAATTTTTGTTGAGTGGATAGATTTTAGTTGGGGTAGTCGTTCAACATTCTACAAGAACAACTTACCATGGAGTATGATTTCTCTGAAATAATTTTTGTTGAGTGGATAGATTTTAGTTGGGGTAGTCGTTCAACATTCTACAAGAACAACTTACCATGGAGTATGATTTCTCTGAAATAATTTTTGTGGAGTGGATAGATTTTAGTTATGGTAGTCGTTCAACATTCTACAAGAACAACTTACCATGGAGTATGATTTCTCTGAAATAATTTTTGTTGAGTGGATAGATTTTAGTTGGGATAGTCGTTCAACATTCTACAAGAACAACGAACCATGGAGTATGATTTCTCTGCAACCATGATAGATTTCAAATCGATCCTGACCAAGATGAGTCTGTGGTGTGAAA
The DNA here is from genome assembly GCA_905220385.1 of Xylota sylvarum. Lineage (NCBI taxonomy): Eukaryota > Metazoa > Arthropoda > Insecta > Diptera > Syrphidae > Xylota > Xylota sylvarum. Next base: position 976,600 of record CAJMZQ010000063.1, on the reverse strand, counting down.
TAATTTTTGTTGAGTGGATAGATTTTAGTTGTGGTAGTCGTTCAACATTCTACAAGAACAACGAACCATGGAGTATGATTTCTCTGAAATAATTTTTGTTGAGTGGATAGATTTTAGTTGGGATAGTCGTTCAACATTCGACAAGAACAACTTACCATGGAGTATGATTTCTCTGAAATAATTTTTGTTGAGTGGATAGATTTTAGTTGGGATAGTCGTTCAACATTCTACAAGAACAACTTACCATGGAGTATGATTTCTCTGAAATAATTTTTGTTGAGTGGATAGATTTTAGTTGGGGTAGTCCTTCAACATTCTACAAGAACAACGAAACATGGAGTATGATTTCTCTGAAACCATGATAGATTTTAAATCGATACTGACCAAGATGAGTCTGTGGTGTGAAATAATTTTTGTTGAGTGGATAGATTTTAGTTGGGGTAGTCGTTCAGCATTCTACAAGAACAACTTACCATGGAGTATGATTTCTCTGAAATAATTTTTGTTGAGTGGATAGATTTTAGTTGGGGTAGTCGTTCAACATTCTACAAGAACAACGAACCATGGAGTATGATTTCTCTGAAATAATTTTAGTTGAGTGGATAGATTTTAGTTGGGATAGTAGTTCAACATTCTACAAGAACAACGAACCATGGAGTATGATTTCTCTGAAACCATGATAGATTTCAAATCGATCCTGACCAAGATGAGTCTGTGGGGTGAAATAATTTTTGTTGAGTGGATAGATTTTAGTTGGGGTAGTCGTTCAACATTCTACAAGAACAACGAACCATGGAGTATGATTTCTCTGAAATAATTTTTGTTGAGTTAATAGATTTTAGTTGGGGTAGTCGTTCAACATTCTACAAGAACAACGAACCATGGAGTATGATTTCTCTGAAATAATTTTTGTTGAGTGGATAGATTTTAGTTGGGGTAGTCGTTCAACATTCTACAAGAACAACTTACCATGGACTATGATTTCTCTGAAACCATGATAGATTTCAAATCGATCCTGACCAAGATGAGTCTGTGGTGTGAAATAATTTTTGTAGAGTGGATAGATTTTAGTTGGGGTAGTCGTTCAACATTCTACAAGAACAACTTACCATGGACTATGATTTCTCTGAAACCATGATAGATTTCAAATCGATCCTGACCAAGATGAGTCTGTGGTGTGAAATAATTTTTGTTGAGTGGATAGATTTTAGTTGGGGTAGTCGTTCAACATTCTACAAGAACAACGATCCATGGAGTATGATTTCTCTGAAATAATTTTTGTTGAGTGGATAGATTTTAGTTGGGGTAGTCGTTCAACATTCTACATGAACAACTTACCATGGAGTATGATTTCTCTGAAACCATGATAGATTTCAAATCGATCCTGACCAAGATGAGTCTGTGGTGTGAAATAATTTTTGTTGAGTGGATAGATTTTAGTTGGGGTAGTCGTTCAACATTCTACAAGAACAACGAACCATGGAGTATGATTTCTCTGAAATAATTTTTGTTGAGTGGATAGATTTTAGTTGCGGTAGTCGTTCAACATTCTACAAGAACAACTTACCATGGCCTATGATTTCTCTGAAACCATGATAGATTTCAAATCGATCCTGACCAAGATGAGTCTGTGGTGTGAAATAATTTTTGTTGAGTGGATAGATTTTAGTTGGGGTAGTCGTTCAACATTCTACAAGAACAACGAACCATGGAGTATGATTTCTCTGAAATAATTTTTGTTGAGTGGATAAATCTTAGTTGGGGTAGTCGTTCAACATTCTACAAGAACAACGAACCATGGAGTATGATTTCTCTGAAATAATTTTTGTTGAGTGGATAGATTTTAGTTAGGGGTAGTCGTTCAACATTCTACAAGAACAACTTACCATGGACTATGATTTCTCTGAAACCATGATAGATTTCAAATCGATCCTGACCAAGATGAGTCTGTGGTGTGAAATAATTTTTGTTGAGTGGATAGATTTTAGTTGGGATAGTCGTTCAACATTCTACAAGAACAACTTACCATGGACTATGATTTCTCTGAAACCATGATAGATTTCAAATCGATCCTGACCAAGATGAGTCTGTGGTGTGAAATAATTTTTGCTGAGTGGATAGATTTTAGTTAGGGGTAGTCGTTCAACATTCTACAAGAACAACGAATCACGGAGTATGATTTCTCTGAAATAATTTTTGTTGAGTGGATAGATTTTAGTTGGGGTAGTCGTTCAACATTCTACAAGAACAACTTACCATGGACTATGATTTCTCTGAAATAATTTTTGTTGAGTGGATAGATTTTAGTTGGGGTAGTCGTTCAACATTCTACAAGAACAACGAACCATGGAGTATGATTTCTCTGAAACCATGATAGATTTCAAATTGATCCTGACCAAGATGAGTCTGTGGTGTGAAATAATTTTTGTTGAGTGGATAGATTTTAGTTGGGGTAGTCGTTCAACATTCTACAAGAACAACGAATCATGGAGTATGATTTCTCTGAAATAATTTTTGTTGAGTGGATAGATTTTAGTTGGGGTAGTCGTTCAACATTCTACAAGAACAACTTACCATGGCCTATGATTTCTCTGAAACCATGATAGATTTCAAATCGATCCTGACCAAGATGAGTCTGTGGTGTGAAATAATTTTTGTTGAGTGGATAGATTTTAGTTGGGGTAGTCGTTCAACATTCTACAAGAACAACGAATCATGGAGTATGATTTCTCTGAAATAATTTTTGTTGAGTGGATAGATTTTAGTTGGGGTAGTCGTTCAACATTCTACAAGAACAACTTACCATGGCCTATGATTTCTCTGAAACCATGATAGATTTCAAATCGATCCTGACCAAGATGAGTCTGTGGTGTGAAATAATTTTTGTTGAGTGGATAGATTTTAGTTGGGGTAGTCGTTCAACATTCTACAAGAACAACTTACCATGGACTATGATTTCTCTGAAACCATGATAGATTTCAAATCGATCCTGACCAAGATGAGTCTGTGGTGTGAAATAATTTTTGTTGAGTGGATAGATTTTAGTTGGGATAGTCGTTCAACATTCTACAAGAACAACGAACCATGGAGTATGATTTCTCTGAAATAAGTTTTGTTGAGTGGATAGATTTTAGTTGGGATAGTCGTTCAACATTCTACAAGAACAACGAACCATGGAGTATGATTTCTCTGAAATAATTTTTGTTGAGTGGATAGATTTTAGTTGGGGTAGTCGTTCAACTTTCTACAAGAACAACTTACCATGGACTATGATTTCTCTGAAATAATTTTTGTTGAGTGGATAGATTTTAGTTGGGGTAGTCGTTCAACATTCTACAAGAACAACTTACCATTGAGTATGATTTCTCTGAAATAATTTTTGTTGAGTGGATAGATCTTAGTTGGGATAGTCGTTCAACATTTTACAAGAACAACGAACCATGGAGTATGATTTCTCTGAAACCATGATAGATTTCAAATCGATCCTGACCAAGATGAGTCTGTGGTGTGAAATAATTTTTGTTGAGTGGATAGATTTTAGTTGGGATAGTCGTTCAACATTCTACAAGAACAGCGAACCATGGAGTATGATTTCTCTGAAACCATGATAGATTTCAAATCGATCCTGACCAAGATGAGTCTGTGGTGTGAAATAATTTTTGTTGAGTGGATAGATTTTAGTTGGGGTAGTCGTTCAACATTCTACAAGAACAACGAACCATGGAGTATGATTTCTCTGAAATAATTTTTGTTGAGTGGATAGATTTTAGTTGGGATAGTCGTTCAACATTCTACAAGAACAACGAACCATGGAGTATGATTTCTCTGAAATAATTTTTGTTGAGTGGATAGATTTTAGTTGGGGTAGTCGTTCAACTTTCTACAAGAACAACTTACCATGGACTATGATTTCTCTGAAATAATTTTTGTTGAGTGGATAGATTTTAGTTGGGGTAGTCGTTCAACATTCTACAAGAACAACTTACCATTGAGTATGATTTCTCTGAAATAATTTTTGTTGAGTGGATAGATCTTAGTTGGGATAGTCGTTCAACATTTTACAAGAACAACGAACCATGGAGTATGATTTCTCTGAAACCATGATAGATTTCAAATCGATCCTGACCAAGATGAGTCTGTGGTGTGAAATAATTTTTGTTGAGTGGATAGATTTTAGTTGGGATAGTCGTTCAACATTCTACAAGAACAGCGAACCATGGAGTATGATTTCTCTGAAACCATGATAGATTTCAAATCGATCCTGACCAAGATGAGTCTGTGGTGTGAAATAATTTTTGTTGAGTGGATAGATTTTAGTTGGGGTAGTCGTTCAACATTCTACAAGAACAACTTACCATGGAGTATGATTTCTCTGAAATAATTTTTGTTGAGTGGATAGATTTTAGTTGGGGTAGTCGTTCAACATTCTACAAGAACAACTTACCATGGAGTATGATTTCTCTGAAATAATTTTTGTTGAGTGGATAGATTTTAGTTGGGGTAGTCGTTCAACATTCTACAAGAACAACTTACCATGGAGTATGATTTCTCTGAAATAATTTTTGTTGAGTGGATAGATTTTAGTTGGGATAGTCGTTCAACATTCTACAAGAACAACGAACCATGGAGTATGATTTCTCTGCAACCATGATAGATTTCAAATCGATCCTGACCAAGATGAGTCTGTGGTGTGAAATAATTTTTGTTGAGTGGATAGATTTTAGTTGGGGTAGTCGTTCAACATTCTACAAGAACAACGAACCATGGGGTATGATTTCTCTGAAATAATTTTTGTTGAGTGGATAGATTTTAGTTGGGATAGTCGTTCAACATTCTACAAGAACAACTTACCATGGAGTATGATTTCTCTGAAATAATTTTTGTTGAGTGGATAGATTTTAGTTGGGGTAGTCCTTCAACACTCTACAAGAACAACGAAACATGGAGTATGATTTCTCTGAAACCATGATAGATTTCAAATCGATCCTGACCAAGATGAGTCTGTGGTGTGAAATAATTTTTGTTGAGTGGATAGATTTTAGTTGGGGTAGTCGTTCAACATTCTACAAGAACAACTTACCATGGAGTATGATTTCTCTGAAATAATTTTTGTTGAGTGGATAGATTTTAGTTGGGGTAGTCGTTCAACATTCTACAAGAACAACGAACCATGGAGTATGATTTCTCTGAAATAATTTTAGTTGAGTGGATAGATTTTAGTTGGGATAGTCGTTCAACATTCTACAAGAACAACGAACCATGGAGTATGATTTCTCTGAAACCATGATAGATTTCAAATCGATCCTGACCAAGATGAGTCTGTGGTGTGAAATAATTTTTGTTGAGTGCATAGACTTTAGTTGGGATAGTCGTTCAACATTCTACAAGAACAACTTACCATGGAGTATGATTTCTCTGAAACCATGATAGATTTCAAATCGATCCTGACCAAGATGAGTCTGTGGTGTGAAATAATTTTTGTTGAGTGGATAGATTTTAGTTGGGATAGTCGTTCAACATTCTACAAGAACAACTTACCATGGAGTATGATTTCTCTGAAATAATTTTTGATGAGTGGATAGATTTTAGTTGGGGTAGTCGTTCAACATTCTACAAGAACAACTTACCATGGAGTACGATTTCTCTGAAATAATTTTTGTTAAGTGGATAGATTTTAGTTGGGGTAGTCGTTCAACATTCTACAAGAACAACGAACCATGGAGTATGATTTCTCTGAAACCATGATAGATTTCAAATCGATAATGACCAAGATGAGTCTGTGGTGAGAAATAATTTTTGTTGAGTGGATAGATTTTAGTTGGGATAGTCGTTCAACATTCTACAAGAACAACTTACCATGGAGTATGATTTCTCTGAAATAATTTTTGTTGAGTGGATAGATTTTAGTTGGGATAGTCGTTCAACATTCTACAAGAACAATGAACCATGGAGTATGATTTCTCTGAAACCATGATAGATTTCAAATCGATCCTGACCAAGATGAGTCTGTGGTGTGAAATAATTTTTGTTGAGTGGATAGATTTTAGTTGGGATAGTCGTTCAACTTTCTACAAGAACAACTTACCATGGAGTATGATTTCTCTGAATCCATGATAGATTTCAAATCGATCCTGATCAAGATGAGTCTGTGGTGAGAAATAATTTTTGTTGAGTGGATAGATTTTAGTTGGGATAGTCGTTCAACATTCTACAAGAACAACTTACCCTGGAGTATGATTTCTCTGAAATAATTTATGTTGAGTGGATAGATTTTAGTTGGGATAGTCGTTCAACATTCTACAAGAACAACTTACCATGGAGTATGATTTCTCTGAAATAATTTATGTTGAGTGGATAGATTTTAGTTGGGATAGTCGTTCAACATTCTACAAGAACAATGAACCATGGAGTATGATTTCTCTGAAATAATTTTTGTTGAGTGGATAGATTTTAGTTGGGATAGTCGCTCAACATTCTACAAGAACAACGAACCATTGAGTATGATTTCTCTGAAACCATGATAGATTTCAAATCGATCCTGACCAAGATGAGTCTGTGGTGTGAAATAATTTTTGTTGAGTGGATAGATTTTAGTTGGGATAGTCGTTCAACATTCTACAAGAACAACTTACCATGGAGTATGATTTCTCTGAAATAATTTTTGTTGAGTGGATAGATTTTAGTTGGGGTAGTCGTTCAACTTTCTACAAGAACAACTTACCATGGACTATGATTTCTCTGAAACCATGATAGATTTCAAATCGATCCTGACCAAGATGAGTCTGTGGTGTGAAATAATTTTTGTAGAGTGGATAGATTTTAGTTGGGGTAGTCGTTCAACATTCTACAAGAACAACGAACCATGGAGTATGATTTCTCTGGAACCATGATAGATTTCAAATCGATCCTGACCAAGATGAGTCTGTGGTGTGAAATAATTTTTGTTGAGTGGATAGATTTTAGTTGGGGTAGTCGTTCAACATTCTACAAGAACAACTTATAATGGACTATGATTTCTCTGAAACCATGATAGATTTCAAATCGATCCTGCCAAGATGAGTCTGTGGTGTGAAATAATTTTTGTTGAGTGCATAGATTTTAGTTGGGGTAGTCGTTCAACATTCTACAAGAACAACTTACCATGGAGTACGATTTCTCTGAAACCATGATAGATTTCAAATCGATCCTGACCAAGATGAGTCTGTGGTGTGAAATAATTTTTGTTGAGTGGATAGATTTTAGTTGGGGTAGTCGTTCAACATTCTACAAGAACAACTTACCATGGAGTATGATTTCTCTGAAATAATTTTTGTTGAGTGGATAGCTTTTAGTTGGGGTAGTCGTTCAACATTCTACAAGAACAACGAACCATGGAGTATGATTTCTCTGAAACCATGATAGATTTCAAATCGATCCTGACCAAGATGAGTCTGTGGTGTGAAATAATTTTTGTTGAGTGGATAGATTTTAGTTCGGTTAGTCGTTCAACATTCTACAAGAACAACGAACCATGGAGTATGATTTCTCTGAAATAATTTTTGTTGAGTGGATAGATTTTAGTTGGGGTAGTCGTTCAACATTCCACAAGAACAACTTACCATGGAGTATGATTTCTCTGAAATAATTTTTGTTGAGTGGATAGATTTTAGTTGGGGTAGTCGTTCAACATTCTACAAGAACAACTTACCATGGACTATGATTTCTCTGAAACCATGATAGATTTCAAATCGATCCTGACTAAGATGAGTCTGTGGTGTGAAATAATTTTTGTTGAGTGGATAGATTTTAGTTGGGGTAGTCGTTCAACATTCTACAAGAACAACTTACCATGGACTATGATTTCTCTGAAACCATGATAGATTTCAAATCGATCCTGACCAAGATGAGTCTGTGGTGTGAAATAATTTTTGTTGAGTGGATAGATTTTAGTTGGGGTAGTCGTTCAACATTCTACAAGAACAACGAACCATGGAGTATGATTTCTCTGAAATAATTTTTGTTGAGTGGATAGATTTTAGTTGGGGTAGTCGTTCAACATTCCACAAGAACAACTTACCATGGAGTATGATTTCTCTGAAATAATTTTTGTTGAGTGGATAGATTTTAGTTGGGATAGTCGTTCAACATTCTACAAGAACAACGAACCATGGAGTATGATTTCTCTGAAACCATGATAGATTTCAAATCGATCCTGACCAAGATGAGTCTGTGGTGTGAAATAATTTTTGTTGAGTGGATAGATTTTAGTTGGGGTAGTCGTTCAACATTCTACAAGAACAACGAATCATGGAGTATGATTTCTCTGAAATAATTTTTGTTGAGTGGATAGATTTTAGTTGGGGTAGTCGTTCAACATTCTACAAGAACAACTTACCATGGCCTATGATTTCTCTGAAACCATGATAGATTTCAAATCGATCCTGACCAAGATGAGTCTGTGGTGTGAAATAATTTTTGTTGAGTGGATAGATTTTAGTTGGGGTAGTCGTTCAACATTCTACAAGAACAACTTACCATGGACTATGATTTCTCTGAAACCATGATAGATTTCAAATCGATCCTGACCAAGATGAGTCTGTGGTGTGAAATAATTTTTGTTGAGTGGATAGATTTTAGTTGGGATAGTCGTTCAACATTCTACAAGAACAACGAACCATGGAGTATGATTTCTCTGAAATAATTTTTGTTGAGTGGATAGATTTTAGTTGGGATAGTCGTTCAACATTCTACAAGAACAACGAACCATGGAGTATGATTTCTCTGAAATAATTTTTGTTGAGTGGATAGATTTTAGTTGGGGTAGTCGTTCAACTTTCTACAAGAACAACTTACCATGGACTATGATTTCTCTGAAATAATTTTTGTTGAGTGGATAGATTTTAGTTGGGGTAGTCGTTCAACATTCTACAAGAACAACTTACCATTGAGTATGATTTCTCTGAAATAATTTTTGTTGAGTGGATAGATCTTAGTTGGGATAGTCGTTCAACATTTTACAAGAACAACGAACCATGGAGTATGATTTCTCTGAAACCATGATAGATTTCAAATCGATCCTGACCAAGATGAGTCTGTGGTGTGAAATAATTTTTGTTGAGTGGATAGATTTTAGTTGGGATAGTCGTTCAACATTCTACAAGAACAGCGAACCATGGAGTATGATTTCTCTGAAACCATGATAGATTTCAAATCGATCCTGACCAAGATGAGTCTGTGGTGTGAAATAATTTTTGTTGAGTGGATAGATTTTAGTTGGGGTAGTCGTTCAACATTCTACAAGAACAACGAACCATGGAGTATGATTTCTCTGAAATAATTTTTGTTGAGTGGATAGATTTTAGTTGGGATAGTCGTTCAACATTCTACAAGAACAACGAACCATGGAGTATGATTTCTCTGAAATAATTTTTGTTGAGTGGATATATTTTAGTTGGGGTAGTCGTTCAACTTTCTACAAGAACAACTTACCATGGACTATGATTTCTCTGAAATAATTTTTGTTGAGTGGATAGATTTTAGTTGGGGTAGTCGTTCAACATTCTACAAGAACAACTTACCATTGAGTATGATTTCTCTGAAATAATTTTTGTTGAGTGGATAGATCTTAGTTGGGATAGTCGTTCAACATTTTACAAGAACAACGAACCATGGAGTATGATTTCTCTGAAACCATGATAGATTTCAAATCGATCCTGACCAAGATGAGTCTGTGGTGTGAAATAATTTTTGTTGAGCGGATAGATTTTAGTTGGGATAGTCGTTCAACATTCTACAAGAACAGCGAACCATGGAGTATGATTTCTCTGAAACCATGATAGATTTCAAATCGATCCTGACCAAGATGAGTCTGTGGTGTGAAATAATTTTTGTTGAGCGGATAGATTTTAGTTGGGATAGTCGTTCAACATTCTACAAGAACAGCGAACCATGGAGTATGATTTCTCTGAAACCATGATAGATTTCAAATCGATCCTGATCAAGATGAGTCTGTGGTGAGAAATAATTTTTGTTGAGTGGATAGATTTTAGTTGGGATAGTCGTTCAACATTCTACAAGAACAACTTACCATGGAGTATGATTTCTCTGAAATAATTTTTGTTGAGTGGATAGATTTTAGTTGGGATAGTCGTTCAACATTCTACAAGAACAACGAACCATGGAGTATGATTTCTCTGAAATAATTTTTGATGAGTGGATAGATTTTAGTTGGGGTAGTCGTTCAACATTCTACAAGAACAACTTACCATGGAGTACGATTTCTCTGAAATAATTTTTGTTAAGTGGATAGATTTTAGTTGGGGTAGTCGTTCAACATTCTACAAGAACAACGAACCATGGAGTATGATTTCTCTGAAACCATGATAGATTTCAAATCGATCCTGACCAAGATGAGTCTGTGGTGTGAAATAATTTTTGTTGAGTGGATAGATTTTAGTTGGGGTAGTCGTTCAACATTCTACAAGAACAACGAACCATGGAGTATGATTTCTCTGAAATAATTTTTGTTGAGTGGATAGATTTTAGTTGGGATAGTCGTTCAACATTCTACAAGAACAACTTACCATGGAGTATGATTTCTCTGAAATAATTTTTGTTGAGTGGATAGATTTTAGTTGGGGTAGTCCTTCAACATTCTACAAGAACAACGAAACATGGAGTATGATTTCTCTGAAACCATGATAGATTTGAAATCGATCCTGACCAAGATGAGTCTGTGGTGTGAAATAATTTTTGTTGAGTGGATAGATTTTAGTTGGGGTAGTCGTTCAACATTCTACAAGAACAACTTACCATGGAGTATGATTTCTCTGAAATAATTTTTGTTGAGTGGATAGATTTTAGTTGGGGTAGTCGTTCAACATTCTACAAGAACAACGAACCATGGAGTATGATTTCTCTGAAATAATTTTAGTTGAGTGGATAGATTTTAGTTGGGATAGTCGTTCAACATTCTACAAGAACAACGAACCATGGAGTATGATTTCTCTGAAACCATGATAGATTTCAAATCGATCCTGACCAAGATGAGTCTGTGATGTGAAATAATTTTTGTTGAGTGGATAGATTTTAGTTGGGATAGTCGTTCAACATTCTACAAGAACAACTTACCATGGAGTATGATTTCTCTGAAACCATGATAGATTTCAAATCGATCCTGACCAAGATGAGTCTGTGGTGTGAAATAATTTTTGTTGAGTGGATAGATTTTAGTTGGGATAGTCGTTCAACATTCTACAAGAACAACTTACCATGGAGTATGATTTCTCTGAAATAATTTTTGATGAGTGGATAGATTTTAGTTGGGGTAGTCGTTCAACATTCTACAAGAACAACTTACCATGGAGTACGATTTCTCTGAAATAATTTTTGTTAAGTGGATAGATTTTAGTTGGGGTAGTCGTTCAACATTCTACAAGAACAACGAACCATGGAGTATGATTTCTCTGAAACCATGATAGATTTCAAATCGATCCTGACCAAGATGAGTCTGTGGTGTGAAATAATTTTTGTTGAGTGGATAGATTTTAGTTGGGATAGTCGTTCAACATTCTACAAGAACAACTTACCATGGAGTATGATTTCTCTGAAATAATTTTTGTTGAGTGGATAGATTTTAGTTGGGATAGTCGTTCAACATTCTACAAGAACAACGAACCATTGAGTATGATTTCTCTGAAACCATGATAGATTTCAAATCGATCCTGACCAAGATGAGTCTGTGGTGTGAAATAATTTTTGTTGAGTGGATAGATTTTAGTTGGGATAGTCGTTCAACATTCTGCAAGAACAACGAACCATGGAGTATGATTTCTATGAAACCACGAGAGATTTCAAATCGATCCTGACCAAGATGAGTCTGTGGTGTGAAATAATTTTTGTTGAGTGGATAGATTTTAGTTGGGGTAGTCGTTCAACATTCTACAAGAACAACTTACCATGGAGTATGATTTCTCTGAAATAATTTTTGTTGAGTGGATAGCTTTTAGTTGGGGTAGTCGTTCAACATTCTACAAGAACAACGAACCATGGAGTATGATTTCTCTGAAACCATGATAGATTTCAAATCGATCCTGACCAAGATGAGTCTGTGGTGTGAAATAATTTTTGTTGAGTGGATAGATTTTAGTTGGGATAGTCGTTCAACATTCTACAAGAACAACTTACCATGGAGTATGATTTCTCTGAAATAATTTTTGTTGAGTGGATAGATTTTAGTTGGGGTAGTCGTTCAACTTTCTACAAGAACAACTTACCATGGACTATGATTTCTCTGAAACCATGATAGATTTCAAATCGATCCTGACCAAGATGAGTCTGTGGTGTGAAATAATTTTTGTAGAGTGGATAGATTTTAGTTGGGGTAGTCGTTCAACATTCTACAAGAACAACGAACCATGGAGTATGATTTCTCTGGAACCATGATAGATTTCAAATCGATCCTGACCAAGATGAGTCTGTGGTGTGAAATAATTTTTGTTGAGTGGATAGATTTTAGTTGGGGTAGTCGTTCAACATTCTACAAGAACAACTTACCATGGAGTATGATTTCTCTGAAACCATGATAGATTTCAAATCGATCCTGCCAAGATGAGTCTGTGGTGTGAAATAATTTTTGTTGAGTGCATAGATTTTAGTTGGGGTAGTCGTTCAACATTCTACAAGAACAACTTACCATGGAGTACGATTTCTCTGAAACCATGATAGATTTCAAATCGATCCTGACCAAGATGAGTCTGTGGTGTGAAATAATTTTTGTTGAGTGGATAGATTTTAGTTGGGGTAGTCGTTCAACATTCTACAAGAACAACTTACCATGGAGTATGATTTCTCTGAAATAATTTTTGTTGAGTGGATAGCTTTTAGTTGGGGTAGTCGTTCAACATTCTACAAGAACAACGAACCATGGAGTATGATTTCTCTGAAACCATGATAGATTTCAAATCGATCCTGACCAAGATGAGTCTGTGGTGTGAAATAATTTTTGTTGAGTGGATAGATTTTAGTTGGGTTAGTCGTTCAACATTCTACAAGAACAACGAACCATGGAGTATGATTTCTCTGAAATAATTTTTGTTGAGTGGATAGATTTTAGTTGGGGTAGTCGTTCAACATTCCACAAGAACAACTTACCATGGAGTATGATTTCTCTGAAATAATTTTTGTTGAGTGGATAGATTTTAGTTGGGGTAGTCGTTCAACATTCTACAAGAACAACTTACCATGGACTATGATTTCTCTGAAACCATGATAGATTTCAAATCGATCCTGACTAAGATGAGTCTGTGGTGTGAAATAATTTTTGTTGAGTGGATAGATTTTAGTTGGGGTAGTCGTTCAACATTCTACAAGAACAACTTACCATGGACTATGATTTCTCTGAAACCATGATAGATTTCAAATCGATCCTGACCAAGATGAGTCTGTGGTGTGAAATAATTTTTGTTGAGTGGATAGATTTTAGTTGGGGTAGTCGTTCAACATTCTACAAGAACAACGAACCATGGAGTATGATTTCTCTGAAATAATTTTTGTTGAGTGGATAGATTTTAGTTGGGGTAGTCGTTCAACATTCTACAAGAACAACTTACCATGGAGTATGATTTCTCTGAAATAATTTTTGTTGAGTGGATAGATTTTAGTTGGGATAGTCGTTCAACATTCTACAAGAACAACGAACCATGGAGTATGATTTCTCTGAAACCATGATAGATTTCAAATCGATCCTGACCAAGATGAGTCTGTGGTGTGAAATAATTTTTGTTGAGTGGATAGATTTTAGTTGGGGTAGTCGTTCAACATTCTACAAGAACAACTTACCATGGACTATGATTTCTCTGAAACCATGATAGATTTCAAATCGATCCTGACCAAGATGAGTCTGTGGTGTGAAATAATTTTTGTTGAGTGGATAGATTTTAGTTGGGGTAGTCGTTCAACATTCTACAAGAACAACTTACCATGGACTATGATTTCTCTGAAACCATGATAGATTTCAAATCGATCCTGACCAAGATGAGTCTGTGGTGTGAAATAATTTTTGTTGAGTGGATAGATTTTAGTTAGGGGTAGTCGTTCAACATTCTACAAGAACAACGAACCATGGAGTATGATTTCTCTGAAATAATTTTTGTTGAGTGGATAGATTTTAGTTGGGGTAGTCGTTCAACATTCTACAAGAACAACTTACCATGGAGTATGATTTCTCTGAAATAATTTTTGTTGAGTGGATAGATTTTAGTTGGGGTAGTCGTTCAACATTCTACAAGAACAACGAACCCGACAAGTGAGCGAAGAAGATAAGGCAAAGACAAACAACTCTCTGCTTGTGTGTCGTTTATTAAAAGAAGCGCCAGAATGTATATCCGCTGAGACATTTATACTCTCGTTAGACATGTTAATTACAGTACATTGAACATAATAAAGATCTTTGGAGACATTTCGGGTGTATCATACGATCAGATAGCCAAACATAGTGTGATGCAAAAAGAGAACAAATACAGTCTCGCAACAAAGTATGCAACCAAAATATTTAAATTAATTTTTTCGACTACAATTCGGCCATCCTGATAGTATAATCGACCCGATTACAAAGCTCCTGAAGTAAATTCAAACAATTAATGAAAATAGTTCTTGAAAAAATTAATTAAGTATAAAAATTCAAAATGTAAATACGTAGGCACATTTTAGAATAGAATCCAATAGGAAAATAATTATAAAAATTTAGTTCAATTAATACAAAAGCAATATTAAATTCAAAAGAGAAATCGTATTGGAATGCCGGGCTTGAAATGCTTTCATTGAGGTGTTAAACGTTATCTTCTTTATCAGCAAAATCATCCAAACGACCTTCAGCCACACCACCATCATGCTCAGTGTCAACTCGTACAACATTATATGGTCTCATATTATCCGGGGACCAAGTACCCTTGTATGGAAGACGTGTTACCTGTAAACCTTCAATATCGCCGACCACATAACGATCATTAGGTAAAACTTCCTTTATTTCGTATGGGCCTCGATATTTAGCGTGAAGTTTCTTGTTGACACCTAGAATGGTTACGAAGTTCTTAATCAAAACATATTCACCTTGTTTATATGATCTTGGACGTTTGTGGTGTTTATCATAAAAGTTCTTATTCCTTAACTGACTTTTTCCTATATTTTCACTTGCCATCTTCCTTATCTCGTTAGCACAGGAGATATTCTTCCCTACAGTATCTTGCAGATACTCGCGCACACGATCGCAGAACTCACCTTTTTGATTTCTTCCAAATAAAAGCACACTAGGCGCAAAACCTGTACTCCTATTTATGGTGTTGTTAATTGCAAATTCGACCTTGGTTAAATATTTATCCCAATCAATAGTTGTATTAGCTTCGCATTCTTTTGCTATCATCGGGACTATAATCCTATTAATGCGTTCAATTTGGCCATTTGACTGTGGCGAATGAGTAGCTATTTTAATGTGTTTTACATTTTGGTCGTCCAAAAAGTCTGAAAATTCTTTGGATGTGAAGCAACTTCCACGATCCGAAACAAGACGATTTGGTCTAAAGTAGTTCTCAAAAAATGCCTTCAAACAAGTAATGGCTTCCTTGCTCTGGATTGTCTTCACAGGATAAAGTTTTATAAACTTCGTAAAGCCATCAATCACAAGAAATACGTGTTTTCTTTTTGAATGGGAATTAGGTAAGGGACCGAGATGATCGACATGAAATATGTCGAATGGGACGTCACCTTTTGGAATAGAGTGTAGTGTACCTTCTTTTTTCCCGGATGGAGGCGAAAAATACATACACTTTAGACAGGACTTTATATACTCTTTTATTTGCGTCTTCATGTTGGGAAACCAATAGCTTGTGAAAATGTATTCGAAACATTTATCGGCTCCCAAATGACACATAGATTCGTGATGTGTTCGAATTATTTGCTCCTCCATTTGAGACGGAACAAAGTCTTTATACTTTCTATAAATCAATCCGTCAATCATTTCATAAAGCGAACTCTCTGATTTCTCTAAATCAGAAGCTATCGCTATGATCTTTGGATCTTGCCTTTGTGCAGCAGCAAGTGCAAATTCAAATGACTCGTCGTTAACGAAGAGTATATTGAATGAACGACTTAACGCATCAACGTGAGCCATACGTCTCCCCTCTCTGTGTTCGACTAAATACTCAAAGCCTTGGAGCTCTAAGGCCTAACGAGAGATGCGAGGATTTAAAGTTTTCTTTTGTAAGGTCATGGTCAAAGCTTGACAATGAGTTATGATTTTGAATGGTATACCAATCAAGTATATTTTAAATCTGCGTAATGCATAAATTATTGAAAGTGTTTCGAGTTCATAGCTGTGGTATTTGGATTCAGAAGCCGTTGCCCGTTTAGAAAAGAAGAATACGGGGTGAATCTTCTGATCCAACTGCTTCTGCATTAATACAGCGCCAAACCCAACACTACTTGCATCACAATGCAATTCTGTGTGCAAATTAGGACTATAAATCGATAACACAGGTGAAGCAATTAGTTTACTCTTCAACGTTTCAAAAGTTTCCATTTCACGAACGCCAAACACAAAGGCTGCATCCTTTCTTAGCAAATCATATAACGGCTTTGCTATATTTGCGAAATTTTTTATAAATTTTCTAAAATAGGAGCAAAGCCCCAAAAAACTATGTACGTTCTTTGTACATACAGGTATCGGAAAATCCTTTATAGCCGTAAGATTTGTTTCGTTAGGTCGTATACCTTCTTCCGTAATCTCATAGCCCAAGTAAACAATCTGTGTTTGCAAAAACATGCATTTGTCAAGCCTGAGCTGAAGACCGTTTTCTACAATGACATCTACAATCTCTTTTAAAATTTCTAGATGTTCTTTGATTGAATGTGTTGCAATTAAAATATCATCTAAGTATGTTATGTTCTTATCTTCGGATATCAACTTTCGAAATAGGTGCTTCATAAAGCGCTCAAACACTGACGGGGCATTTTTCAGCCCGAATGGCATACGAGTATACTCGTACTGACCTAACGGAGTTATGAACGAAGTATACTTAGTTGACTCCTCAGCCATCTGGACATGGTGAAAACCATTTTTTAAATCGAAAGATGTGAAATACTTTTTTCCCTTAAGACGATCTAAGTGATCTTCAATAAGGGGTAATGGGTAATTATCCCGCACGGTTACCTTATTGAGTTCACGAAAATCCACGCATAATCTTAATTTTTTATTCTTTTTGTGCACCAAAACTATTGGTGACACATACGGTGAATTAGATTCACGAATAACGCCATTCTTAAGTAATTCATCAAGTATCTTTCGAAGTTCTATTTTGTGCGCATAAGGTAGTCTTCTCGGAGGACAATGAAAGGGTGTGTCCTTAGAAAGTACAAAGCATTTTAAAGTCTGAATTAGAAGACTGATGTTTAATAGGTAAGTAAACCGGTCTAACAATAGCTTTTATTTTTTGTACAACGACTGCATGCAAGTTTTTATTAATGTTAAGATTAAACTCACCATTTTCATCCCTTAAGTCTATATTAAATATTTGATGTACAATCACCATCAAAGTCACAGAAATATCAAACTCCTTGCCAACCCATTGACATCTGATGTACGTTTTAAACTCATTACTTGCTGGTTGATCTCGTTCTGCGTGTTGATGTAATGCCATGACTGGATGATTTTCGGGACACTTAGTGGAGATATGTCCTTGTTTATGACACTTGAAACATGTGATCACTTTCTTTTCGTTCTTTGAATTAACACTGCTGTTGCCAGGCACAAAATTGCCGTATTTTTTAACTGGATTTGTCGAACTACTAGATGGTACACTCTTGGTTATTTTATCAGTATTATTGTTTTTGATTTTCTCATATTTTCTTGGGGCTGTTTTTAATTCACTGAGATTGTTTGCACTATATAGAATCATTTTATTCACTTCCGAGTCAGGAATTCCTCTGAAGACAAAGTCCAATAAATCTTCTTCCTCCACGGATGAATGCGAGGCAATCTCCTGCATATGAATGACATACTGCTGCATCGTCTCTTCACGTCGCTTTTTCCGCTTTCGAAGTTCATTATACACATCGGCCTTCGTCACAGTCCAACGTTGTAAGGGATAATTGTCATCACCACTAAATGGAAGCATAGCTTCTTCAATCTCCTTGAAACTGCAACTTCCATGTGCCCTGAGATTAGTTTCGGTGTCTTCCAATTGAAGGTCACGGATTTGTTGCCTCAACTCCATGATCAATTTCTTCTTCTGAAGTTTGCTTTGAAGTCTCACCACCTCCGCATCTAAGACTTCCTCACTTTCACTTCCCGACTTATCACTATCACCTGACGAATGTTTTTCCGCAACACTCGTACTTGTGTCATTATATTTGCCTCCGCTTCTGCTGCTTTGTTCTTCCCGCATTAACTTCACAAGTTCGTTTTCAGCCAAACCTTGAACTGCCTCCTGAGCACTGAGTCTGGAGTTTCAAGAATCTTAACACATTTTTTAATCGGTATACTGTCGCCGAATCCAAAAATTCTGTCCATTCTTCAGACATACTCAAATAATGCACCGTTCGCACAGGATCGCGAAAACTTAACTTCGGCCCAAACAAGTAAGTACAGTCGACGCGTTGTTTACTTAATCCCACTTCTGAATTGTAATAGCCGAACCGGACAAGTGAGCGAAGAAGATAAGGCAAAGACAAACAACTCTCTGCTTGTGTGTCGTTTATTAAAAGCAGAACCAGAATGTATGTCCGCTGAGACATTTATACTCTCGTTAGACATGCTAATTACAGTACATTGAACATAATAAAGATCTTTGGAGACATTTCGGGTGTATCATACGATCAGATAGCCAAACATAGTGTGATGCAAACATGCAGAAAAGCTACAATCCGTCTGGAACGGATCGTATGATACCCTATCCTCCTCTCTATAAAGTGGGCCGGGCCAAATTGCATATTGTACTCAAATATAGCTATAATGTCGAACGTTTGAGGATGTTACATGTAAAATTTTATCAAATTTCATATAATTTAGTGAAGTTATGAAAAAGTGGGAGAGGCAGTGGGCGGATTTAAAAAATTTTTACACTTGTACTGTATCTTTTTCTCAGAAACCCAGATATGAAATTTCATCGTCCTAGCTCAAAATTTAAGGCCCAAAAAGCGGTGACATACGGACGGACGGACGGACGGTCATCGCTCAATCGATTTCGCTATTGATGCTGATCACGAATATGTATACTTTATAGGGTCTATCCCGATTATTTCTCTATGTTACAAACTATGTGTCAAACTTAATATACCCTTAGGATAGGGTATAAATATACAGAAAAGCTACAATCCGTCTGGAACGGATCGTATGATACCCTATCCTCCTCTCTATAAAATGGGCTTGGCCAAATTGCATTTTGTACTCAAATATAGCTATAATGTCGAACGTTTGAGGATGTTACATGTAAAATTTTATCAAAATAGGTTTTTTGATGATAACGCCCCCAAAAAGTGGGCGTGGCCAAAACTGTTCTATGGGTGAATTGTAGGGAATCTAAATACCCAAATATTTGGTCTTAACAAAAATTTTCGGTTTCATATAAATTAGTGAAGTTATAAAAAAGTAGGCGTGGCAGTGGGCGGATGTAAAAAAATTTTACACTAGTATTGTATCTTTTTCTCGGAAGCCCAGATATGAAATTTCAGCGTCCTAGTTAAAAATTTAAGGCCCAGAAATCGGTTTTGTCATGAAAACGCCCCCAAAAAGTGGGCGTGGCCAAAACTTTTGTATGGGTGGATTGTAGGGAATCTGAATGCCTAAATATTTGGTCTTAACAAAATTTTTCGGTTCCATATAATTTAGTGAAGTTATGAAAAAGTGGGCGTGGCAGTGGGCGGATTTAAAAAAATTTTACACTTGTACTGTATCTTTTTCTCAGAAGCCCAGATATGAAATTTCATCGTCCTAGCTCAAAATTTAAGGCCCAAAAAGCGGTGACATACGGACGGACGGACGGACGGTCATCGCTCAATCGATTTCGCTATTGATGCTGATCATGAATATATATACTTTATATGGTCTATCTCGATTATTTCTCTATGTTACAAACTATGTGTCAAACTTAATATACCCTTAGGATAGGGTGTAAAAAGAGAACAAATACAGTCTCGCAACAAAGTATGCAACCAAAATATTTAAATTAATTTTTTCGACTACACACCACAGACTTATTTTGGTCAGGATCGATTTGAAATCTATCATGGATTCAGAGAAATCATACTTCATGGTTGGTAGTTCTGTTAGAATGTTGAACGGGTACCCCAAACTAATATCTATCCACACAAGCAAAAATTATTTCACACTACAGACTCATTATACCCTATCCTAAGGGTATATTAAGTTTGACACATAGTTTGTAACATAGAGAAATAATCGAGATAGACCCTATAAAGTATATATATTCGTGATCAGCATCAATAGCGAAATCGATTGAGCGATGACCGTCCGTCCGTCCGTCCGTCCGTCCGTCCGTATGTCACCGCTATTTGAGCCTTAAATTTTGAGCTAGTACGATGAAATTTCATATCTGGGCTTCTGAGTAAAAGATACAGTACAAGTGTAAAAATTTTTGAAATCCGCCCACTGCCACGCCCACTTTTTCATAACTTCACTAAATTATATGAAACCGAAAAATTTTGTTAAGACCAAATATTTAGGCATTCAGATTCCCTACAATCCACCCATACAAAAGTTTTGGCCACGCCCACTTTTTGGGGGCGTTTTCATCACAAAACCGATTTTTGGGCCTTAAAGTTTTAACTACGACGCTGAAATTTCATATCTGGGCTTCCAAGAAAAAGATACAGTACAAGTGTAAAATTTTTTTACATCCGCTCACTGCCACGCCTACTTTTTTATAACTTCACTAAATTATATGAAACCGAAAAATTTTGTTAAGACCAAATATTTGGGTATACAGATTTCCTACAATTCACCCATAGAACAGTTTTGGCCACGCCCACTTTTTAGGGGCGTTATCATCAAAAAACCTATTTTGATAAAATTTTACATGTAACATCCTCAAACGTTCGACATTATAGCTATATTTGAGTACAAAATGCAATTTGGCCACGCCCATTTTATAGAGAGGAGGATAGGGTATCATACGATCCGTTCCAGACGGATTGTAGCTTTTCTGTATGTTTTTGGTTAGGATCGATTTGAAATCTATCGCGGTTTCAGAGAAATCATACTTCAAGGTTCGCAGTTCTGACAGAATGTTGAAAGACTGCAACTATCTAAAATCTATCCACTCACCAAAAATTATTTCACACTACAGACTCATTTTGGTTAGGATCGATTTGAAATCTATAGCGGTTTCAGAGAAATCATACTTCAGGGTTCGTAGTTCTGATAGAATGTTGAACGACTACCCCAAACTAAAATCTATCCACTCACCCAAAATTATTTAACACTACAGACTCATTTTGGTCAGGACCCATTTGAAATCTATAATGGGTTCAGAGAAATCATACTTCATGGTTCGTAGTTCTGACAGAATGTTGAAAGACTACAACTATCTAAAATCTATTCACTCAACAAAAATTATTTCACACTACAGACACATTTTGGTTAAGATCGATTTGAAATCTATAGCGGTTTCAGAGAAATCATACTTCATGGTTCGTACTTCTGGTTGAATGTTGAACGACTACCCCAAACTAAAATCTATCCACTCACCAAAAATTATTTAACACTACAGACTCATTTTGGTCAGGACCCATTTGAAATCTATCATGGTTTCAGAGAAAACATACTCCATGGTTCGTTGTTCTTGTAGAATGTTGAACGACTACCCCAACTAAAAAATATCCACTCAACAAAAATTATTTCACACTACAGACTCATTTTGGTTAGGATCGATTTGAAATCTATAGCGGTTTCAGAGAAATCATACTTTATGGTTCGCAGTTCTAACAGAATGTTGAAAGACTACAACTAACTAAAATCTATCCACTCAACAAAAATTATTTCACACTACAGACTCATTTTGGTTAGGATCGATTTGAAATTTATAGCGGTTTCAGAGAAATCATACTTTATGGTTCGCAGTTCTAATAGAATGTTGAAAGACTACCCCAAGCTAATATCTATCCACTGAAGCAAAAATTATTTCACACTACAGACTCATTTTGGTTAGGATCGATTTGAAATCTATAGCGGTTTCAGAGAAATCATACTTTATGGTTCGCAGTTCTGACAGAATGTTGAAAGACTACAACTAACTAAAATCTATCCACTCAACAAAAATTATTTCACACTACAGACTCATTTTGGTTAGGATCGATTTGAAATCTATAGCGGTTTCAGAGAAATCATACTTTATGGTTCGCAGTTCTGACAGAATGTTGAAAGACTACCCCAAGCTAATATCTATCCACTGAAGCAAAAATTTTTTAACACTACAGACTCATTTTGGTCAGGACCCATTTGAAATCTATCATGGGTTCAGAGAAATCATACTTCATGGTTTGTACTTCTGATTGAATGTTGAACGACTACCCCAAACTAAAATCTATCCACTCACCAAAAATTATTTAACACTACAGACTCATTTTGGTCAGGACCCATTTGAAATCTATCATGGTTTCAGAGAAAACATACTCCATGGTTCGTTGTTCTTGTAGAATGTCGAACGACTACCCCAACTAAAAAATATCCACTCAACAAAAATTATTTCACACTACAGACTCATTATACCCTATCCTAAGGGTATATTAAGTTTGACACATAGTTTGTAACATAGAGAAATAATCGAGATAGACCCTATAAAGTATATATATTCGTGATCAGCATCAATAGCGAAATCGATTGAGCGATGACCGTCCGTCCGTCCGTCCGTCCGTCCGTCCGTATGTCACCGCTTTTTGGGCCTTAAATTTTGAGCTAGGACGATGAAATTTCATATCTGGGCTTCTGAGTAAAAGATACAGTACAAGTGTAAAAATTTTTGAAATCCGCCCACTGCCACGCCCACCTTTTCATAACTTCACTAAATTATATGAAACCGAAAAATTTTGTTAAGACCAAATATTTAGGCATTCAGATTCCCTACAATCCACCCATACAAAAGTTTTGGCCACGCCCACTTTTTGGGGGCGTTTTCATCACAAAACCGATTTTTATGCCTTAAAGTTTTAACTACGACGCTGAAATTTCATATCTGGGCTTCCAAGAAAAAGATACAGTACAAGTGTAAAATTTTTTTACATCCGCCCACTGCCACGCCTACTTTTTTATAACTTCACTAAATTATATGAAACCGAAAAATTTTGTTAAGACCAAATATTTAGGCATTCAGATTCCCTACAATCCACCCATACAAAAGTTTTGGCCACGCCCACTTTTTGGGGGCGTTATCATCAAAAAACCTATTTTGATAAAATTTTACATGTAACATCCTCAAACGTTCGACATTATAGCTATATTTGAGTACAAAATGCAATTTGGCCACGCCCATTTTATAGAGAGGAGGATAGGGTATCATACGATCCGTTCCAGACGGATTGTAGCTTTTCTGTATGTTTTTGGTTAGGATCGATTTGAAACCTATCGCGGTTTCAGAGAAATCATACTTCGTGGTTCGTAGTTCTAATAGAATGTTGAAAGACTACCCCAAACTAAAATCTATCCACCGAAGCAAAAATTATTTCACACCACAGACTCATTTTGGTCAGGATCGATTTGAAATCTATCATGGATTCAGAGAAATCATACTTCGTGGTTCGTAGTTCTGATAGAATGTTGAGACACTATCCCAAACTAAAATCTATCCACCAAAGCAAAAGTTATTTCACACTACAGACACATAATCTGAAGCGGTATCAGAAGAATTGCTTCTTCTTGCAACTTTATCAGTGATTTTCTACCAAGTGTTCTTAATAATAACCATAAATATTCCAATAGTTTCTTTATTATTCATCAAAATATTCGCAGTCTGCGAAAAAAATTTTATTTATTGTTGTTTCATATCGAGTCTTTCATAAATAAGCCAGATTTTATTTTCCTTTCAGAAATTTGGATCTTTGATACTGAAAAAGATAATATCATTGTCCCGGGCTATAATTTTTATGCTACGTGCAACAAGTCTTATTCTTCTGGTGGTGTTGCAGTTTTTGTCAAAACGGACTACAATTGTGAAATTTCTAACTATAACTTAAACGCTGCCGATATTATTCAAATTGTTTGTGAGTTGAATAATGAAAAGCACTGTTTTCTGTGCCTACCGATTTCATGCTAGCAATGGAGATGTTTTTCTCGATGAGCTAGAGAATTCGCTGCAGGATGTAAGTGTAAAAAACTTAGTTTTTCTAAGTGATATTAATATTGACCTTCTTTTGCCGTCTAACTTTGTGCACAACTATTTGATGTTGTTGGCTTCTTTTGGTTTGGGTTGTTGTATTAGAGAACCAAAGCGCTTAATTGACAATTCTATGACATGTATTGACCATATATTTTGCAGGATGAGTAGATCTAGATTAATGAGTTCAATAGCTGATTTTAAAATTTCCGATCATTGCATGACTAGCCTTTATTATTTAGATATTGTCTGCGCAAATAATATAACAACAACTTCCATTTCGGTAAAAATTATAATGAAAATAATCCTTCTATAGCGTACGATAATTTTATAACAAAATTTGGTATTTTTCTTGAAACTTGCACTTCCACCTCAGTCAAAATTAACAGTAAAACTAAAAGGCTGAAAGAATGGATGACAGAGCCTCTTTTACGCAAAGTTAAACAAAAAAATAAACTGTGTCTGAGATATAAGAAAAACCCTAGCAACTTACAACTTAAAGCCTTTTATAAAACTTTATGTAAGGAAATTTTTACTGAAATTAATGCGTGTAAGGAAAGATTTTATTTTGTTCAACTCGAAAAAAATAAAGGAAATGTTATGGGGGAATGGAATGTAGTAAACAAAATACTGAATCGTTACATAGCTGTTGGCAAGCAGTTCGTAATCGCTGATGGTAATAGTCTTTTTCAAATCCAACCGATGTAGCTAACCGTTTTAATAAGTTTTTTGTTTCTATAGCTGACAACCTACCAACGAAGGATTCCTGTAGTGCCACCTTAGTTGGAGGTGGAATGGGAAATAATGCTTTTCTAAAAGATAGCTTATTTTTTGATCCTATATCACTCCTTCTGAATTACTTACTATCATTGCATCGCTTAAAAATTCTAAATCTGTAACAGCTGATGACAGCTCTAATTTTATCTTTAAAAAGATTATTTTTAATATAATCGATGCGCTTGCCCATATTTTTAATAAAAGCGTTTATGCTGGAGTTTTTCCTAGTGCGCTAAAAATTGCTGAGGTTCTTCCTCTTCATAAAAAGTCCAATCCTAAGGATATGAATAATTACAGCCGGATATCTCTTTTACGTGCTTGTTCTAAAATATTTGAGAAGACAATGAAATTCAGAATTTTGAGCTTTTTGAATAAAAACAATTTTTTTAGTGAGTGTCAATTTTGTCTCCGTGCTGGTAAATCTACTGGAGATGCGCTTTTAAATTTTTGCAGCGATATATATAATATTATTAATAATAACCTTATAACGGCTGGGCTTTTTGTTGATTTAACCAAAGCATTTGATCTTGTTGATTACAACATTTTGCTAAGTAAATTAATTAATGCAGGAATGCGTCGTTTTATTCATGATTGGATAGCTTCATACTTATCTAATAGAAAGCAAATAGTTAAAATTAACGACTATTATAGTGAGCTGTGCAATATTGATGTTGGTGTACCTCAGGGGTCGGTCCTAGGTCCCTTACTTTTTTTTGATTTTTATCAATACTCTCTTTGAAAAAAATAAAGGTAATCTAACGGCTTTTGCGGATGATGTTGCCTACTCCTATAGTAGCAAATCTCCTCTCCACCTATTTGCTGATATTATTACCGACTTGGATTTGTTAAGACGCTGGTTTGCTGTTCATAAAATGATAAAACGAAGCTGATGTACTTCAGTCTAACTGGGTCATCAGCTTGGATCGATTGCAATATTGTTTATCATTTCTCTGAATGTCGTAAATTTTTATTAAAATGCAGCGACGATGATTCTACTGAATGCCTTAATTCATTTTCCTCAACTGAAACTTGCCATAATCAGTGTTTTCTTGTTGATTCGGTTTAGTCTTTTAAGTATCTAGGAGTTATAATTGATAGTAGATTAAATTGGTTCGATCATACTAATTCACTAAAAAAGTACTTATTAAGTTGTTCTAGACAATCCGCTGCTTGTTGCACAAAAACATATCATCTGTATCATTTGTAAAAAAAGTCGGCTGTATAATAGTTTTATTTTGTTTCAGAAGCCAAAAGTTCATCTCTATTACTACAAAGTTCTTAAAGTGTTTTTTATTAGGAGTGGTTATCTTACTGTTAGAAATAATGATATTCACAATTTACGTATTAACTTCAATGTCTATGTTAATATACCCAATTATTATAAAAATCACTTAAGAAAAATGTTTGCAATAGTAGCTCCTATGATTTTACATAAACTACCTGATGACATGAAATGTTTAAGAGCTATAGTCTGCCAGCCGGTGTCAACGGAGAAGATTCAGTCAACACTTAAGACCATGGGGTCCAATTGCCCTGGTGCAGAGGGAATATCTCTCCGGAAACTACGCCGTATTCCTGTACCCAAGATGTGTCTGCTCTTCAACGCCATGCTCCTGCTAGAGTACACGCCCGATATTCTAAAAAGGAATAGGACCACTCTGGTTCCCAAATTCTGCACCCCTGCGACGATAAACGACTGGAGGCCCATTACTATATCATCCGTAATTATGCGGCTCCTCCACAAAATAATAGTCGGACGACTAAACAGGGTCCAACTACACAGGAACCAGAGGGATTTTAGCAAAATCGATGGCTGCTTTGCCAACGCGCACGCTCTACATACCCTCATCAAAGACCACAAGAGGAAGGCCACACCACTATGCGTCATATCCCTGGACGTAAGGAAGGCCTTTGACACCATTTCGCACAACAGCATCCAATGACTGTTCAAGCGTGCCAATATAGAGGACAAGTTCATCCGCTACCTAAGACAAAACTTAGAAAATGTTGAGACGGTAGTCGCAACGGGTACCGGACCGGTATCCGTTCCCCTCAATAGGGGAGTAAAGCAAGGCGATCCAATCTCCCCTATATTGTTCAACATGGTGGCTGATGAGCTTATCTGTGCCATGGACTCATTCGCCGGCATAGACTTTGCTGCCTCGTGTTGTTCGCAAGATCCAAGGACGATGGACAACGAATGCTGGGAGCCGCGCATTCCTTCTTTCTGGAGAGAGGGATGGATATAAACGACAACAAGAGCCGGGTGCTTAATCTTCGAGTAGTCCCTAGCAAGAAGAAGCTTTTTGCTGACACCAGTCCAGCTTACTTCGGGGACTTAAGCATCCCGGCTCTGGGTGTGGAGGAACAGTTCAAATATCTAGGTGAACAGTTCTCACCCTGCGGCGAAACGCCATGCACTTCTGGCAACTTGCTAATAGAGCTGCAGAACTTAAGAAGATCACCTTTAAAGCCTCAACAGAAGTTGTATGTGTTGAATCAGTTCCTCTTACCCCGATACATCCCATATCTCCAGCGCCCTACTGTCACACGGAAAGCTCTGAAGGACGCCGATAAGAAAATAAGAGCTTTCGTGAGGGCCTCCACCTCCACCAACATTGCCACAATTCGGCAATCTACACAAACACTAAACACGGAGGGCTAGGATTGTTCGAGTTTAGAAGCCGAATACCTGCTTTAATGGTGGAGAGGATCGAGCGACTCACGAGCAACGATAGCCTGTTCGAGGCTATTGCCCAGATTGGGCAAACTTAGATTGCCCGAATGCGTGGGATAGTTTTGGTTAACCTGGCAACCAATGCCCTGCAACTCCAATTCAGGAGCTGGAGCGATCTTTCTCGGACAATGGCATTGACCAGGTCGCCGGCCATCGTGCATGCATGGACAGGAGAAGACTTTATTAAGGCCATCCACCTACGCCTCAATCTTCTCCCCACGCAAGGGATCCCATCCAATCCGCCGGAAAGGAGACGGTGCCGTACCCAGCATGGACGCATTGAGAGCCTCAGCCACGTTCTCTAAGGCCGCACGCTCAAGCACTGGAAACGCATCAAAAGGCACAATTTCGTTCAAAAACGCCTCGTGACTGCTGCGCCCAGAAATGGATAGGAAGCGACAGTTGAACCACGGGTTAGAGGCAATGACGGCCTGCTCAAAAAGCCG
The DNA here is from genome assembly GCA_905220385.1 of Xylota sylvarum. NCBI lineage: Eukaryota > Metazoa > Arthropoda > Insecta > Diptera > Syrphidae > Xylota > Xylota sylvarum. Next base: position 948,284 of record CAJMZQ010000063.1, on the reverse strand, counting down.
GACATCTTACTACAGAAGGGCCAAACAATCATCATCTGCGCCGTCGGTGTGCACTGGGAGTGACCTGAACGCCTTACCACCCAATATCATTATAAGTTCACCTCCTACAGTTCGCCGGCGTTCACCCAATAACTGAGAGAACATAAGTATCCTTCCACTGATATTGGGGGCACGCGGTACGTGGTGCCATTTGAACAAATTCATTGCAAACCATCTCCAGCTCACCTATGGCTACATAGAGGAGCTCATCACCACCACCATCAGAGGAAGCTGCATAATCCACCAGCGGTTCATGAGGTCGATATGGGATAGCGGACCAATCCAAAGGGTACGGCTGCCCACTCCCAGCCGAAATTAGCAGCAGAAGCAGCGGACATATTATTTTGATATTTTTGTTACTTATATTTTCTGTAAATTATAACGAAAAAAGGAAATATTCAAATAAATTTGCCCATCAGCTGATTATGCTGCTGCGCCAATAGCCAAATGCCTCGTCATCTAATTAGTGACGCGCATGAATGGATTAACGATGTATATAATTTATATTACGATGTATAGCTGGTGAACGGAGTTCTCAGCTTGACCTCTTGGATTTATATCTAGTCTGTAGTTGAATTTGTTAAACTTCTTCACATCCTCATTGACGACCCTGGTAACTTCCTCATTTTCTAGACGTCTCATAAAAGTAGAAAAGAGATGAATGGAATGTAATGAAAAGGAATAGCATAACCTATTAACCAATAAGATGAAAAAAATAAACGATGCAACATTATTTCTGTCTGTGTTAACCGGCTGGCTGGTTCCGGGAGTCTTCGTTCCAATGTGTTCTCTCTAATCTTGGCGATGGTTTGTTGACGTTGAAGATGCACTGCAAAGCGAAGTGAAGTGTGAGGAGTGATTGATTGTTGAAGACTGGAAACCCAAGTCGGGTCGAAGGGAGTTGTTGTTTCTTTCCTATTTCGTTTCGTTGATTGGATATTGCGTTATTTGTGGCCGGCGAAGGCAGTGTTGTATTTGGTCAGTAATGCGGTTAAAGTAATTAAAAAAAAATTATTAACTGTGTTTGACTGCAGAGAATCATTTTATCAGGTCAGTTAGTGCAATACTGTTTTATATTCCATAGTTCATATGTATGTATGTATGTATATCTTGTGTTTTAATTTGAATTTAGTGCGTATTGTATGAATTACGTCAAACGTAAGCATTGTACCGGTGCCTGTATTTAGCGTGCATTTGTGGGTGTATATATTGAGCTGGTTTGTTATTGTTTTGAATTTTGTGTAAAATACTCTTTTGCTGAATACTGTGCGTGTGTGTGATTGTTGTTTGTTTACATTACAATCGAAGACAATTAAATTTGTTGTGATTATTTGATTATTTGATGGGACATTTTGTAGAGGTGGACTGTATTTTGAAAAGTGAGCGATAAATGTAATTATTGATGTGTTGAATGTGTGGATATTGGGCCGTATGCATAAAAATTCAATATTTACTAGCAGAAGCTTATATTTTAAGTATTTACTAGATTTGGTATGCATAAACATGAGTTTTGACTTGCCAGCAAATACTTCTAGTAAATACTGAATTCATTCAAGTAAATACTACCAGGTCATCGAACAATTGGTAGTATATACTTATTATGTATTATTTCTCAATTGCTTTGCAAAAAATTTGTTTTGAAAACTACACCGTTCTTTAGTGTCTGTTTTGTAAACGATCTCGTTTGAATGTTCAGTTCGTAAAGCATATTCAAAAGAAACAGCCATGACAAGAGAAGCTTCTCAACTGCAAAGTAGCTTTTGTGCGAATTTTAAAAGAGCATACCGTTTTTTTTGAATAAGTCACAACAACCGTGCATTAAAAAGGAGAAGTCCGAAGCTATACAATTATTTATTAGTGAATATAAAGCTATGACCGGTGTTCAAATAAGGGAAGAGCAAATTAGAAAGAGGCTAAATAATTGTAGGACAGAGGTAAAGAAAAAGGTAGACCATAAGAAAACGGGAAATAAGCCCATAAAGCTCAAAGAATGGGAGGTAATGTTTTTAGAGCACTTAAATGCTGATGAAAACCCATCTATCTCTTGCATTTCTGGTACGTATTGCTTTATAAAGCTAATTATTATGCTTTTACTAACATTGTTTACGTAAAGGTAGTTTATCTGTGGAAGCAGATAATTCCATTCGGATGCAAACGGAAAAGGAAGCTGATATATGTATGTACGTATTGCTGCAGATGAAATTGAAGAATTACCGCGAGATTCTCCAGTAACAAAACGTAGAAAATTTAAGTTCAATGAGACTGAGGAGAAAAAAAAATTGTCTAATGGAGAACTTCAACGTTTGGTGTTGCTAGAGCAGTTGAAGTTAATACGAATGCAGCAGGAGGAAATTAAAAAAAAAGGATGGAAAATGACAACGAAGAGCGGAATTCGTATACTACTTATAATTCCATGACCAACACTGAAAGTGAATTAACCTTCTTAAATTTGTAAAGCCCGGGAAAACACTTCTTCTGGTATCTCTTTTAAAATGGCCTTATTAATTTCTGCCAATATAGCTCTTTCGCTCAGCTAAAAATGTTTCTTGCATTGTTGTACAATGTTTGGAAAAACTTTTCGAATCAATTCTTCTTTTGATTGAACTACATTGCAAAAATTGGTTGGTAACGTTATTAAGCCAGTTTCATTGTCTATCAGCATTTTTCCATCTCCAATTTTCAACAACTGCTTTGAAAATTCATCGGCTGATGGATCATTTTGTAATTGAACATGCACATTTGTGGTATATGTGTCTTCTCACATATCTCCACAGAGTGGATGACTTTAAACACGCATTAAGCTCATCTGCAGCGGTGGATCGAGGAATTACTGGCAAAGTTTGCCGGAAATCACCAGCTAATAATATTGAGGCGCCACCAAAGAGCCGTTGATTTCCTTTCATATCCTTCATTGTACGATTGAATGCCTCCAAAGATCTCTTGTGGGCCATAGGATTTTCATCCCACACGACAATTTCACACTGTTGCATCACTTTGGCCATTCCTGACGTTTTGGTTATATTACATGTTGGATTTTCGTTGAAGTTCATGTCCAAAGGCAACTTGAGCGCAGAATGTGCTGATCTGCCGCCGTCCAACAACGTCGCCGCGATTCCAGATGATACAAGAGCATTGGCTCTTGTATTTTGCAAAAGAATGGTGGCCAAAATTTCCAGTTTTTCCAGTGCTACCAGGCGTATCTAAGAAATACGTTCCACCACTTTTGCCTGCCATTGCTCTCATCAAAATGTCGTAAACATCTTTTTGTTGTGGGTTTAACTTTGGAACATTTGTTAGAACAAATTGAGTTAAATCATTGCGATCGAAATCATGTTCACGCAGCAAATCTCGATTATACAAATCTTGTAATTGCCGATTTGGCTTCATTATTCACTTCTGGTGTTGTTAGAAAATGCGGATTCGATGTTGTTCTACGCACTCGATTCAAAATATCTTCCGTAATAAAATCTGCATAATTTGTCCACAATTCAGATGGGTTCAATGGGCTACACGTTGCTATGATTATCGCAAATCTATATATATATCGTTTTGAATTACATGTGTCTGTAAGAGTTGTGAAGTACTGAAATACATTTGTACTGCAGTACAGTGTAAGTACCCAGTACCTTGTACTTGTACTTGGAAAAAAGGAGTATAATGTACTTGGTACTTAAAAATCACCAAGTACAAGTACTACTTCAAGTACTCTCTTCTAAGTACATTTACTGGGTACTGTAATACTGGCCAGTACATTTGCAAGTACTTTTCAAGTACAATTCCATTTTAAATATTTGAGTCGCGAATCAAATTTTTATGTAGGTGACAATTTATTATTTAATCATAAGCCTAGTATTTTATACTTAATTACCAGTGGGTACTTTCAGTGAAACTAGAACTACTTATTTTTATTTTATTTTATTTTCTTAAGGTCTCATTGCTTTCACAAAAGATGAATTGTCCTTTAATAATACTAGTTGCTCGAAATGTTGGTCAGAAAGAGCGCCACGCTTTGGGGTATTTACAAGACCCGCAAAAGAAAACAACCGTTCCACGGGTCCTGATGAGGTCAAAGGAGTGTTGAGCTTTATAGACAGTTTCTTCAGTATAGGATATTTGTCTATCATTGTCATTCCGGTTCCTACATTAGAATCACTAATGTAAGACCTCTTTCTCTATCTTTCTCTTTCTTACCATCTTTCACGATGGTTGAGTGCACAAGTTGTAAAAAAGAGTTTAACAATGGTTTTATATGGAAAAAAATCTAATATAACAGTAAATTAAAATTTTTTTCGTAGAATCACTTACACTGTTCATCAATATTTTTTTATTTTTTTTTTATCGCACCTAGTTTATTTTTTTCTGATAATTGTCTTTTGAAAATTTAAGAAACCTTTTTTTGTCGATTACCTTTTTCTTTTAACAATATTAATCACTTTTTTCTTGTGATCATGCTACATATGTATGTATGTATGTATGTTGGTTTTTTTTTATTATTATTATCTAGCTAGTTCAAAGGGTTTTATTCTTCGTAATCTCCTAGTCAGATTGGCAGCATTAAGTAGTTGCGTCATTTCTAAATTGACGTGGTTGAGAAGCCTAAGTTTATGCCTATTAGCTACTTTTTTGACTTCATCTTCAATCAAGTCAATTTCTAGATCTCTATGCAGATCAGAGTTTCTTATGTACCATGGTGCATTTACTATGTTCCGTAGCACTTTATTTTGAAAAGTTTGTTTTTTTTTTAAATTTGATTTGCATGTGCATGCCCACAGCTGGAGCCCGTAGGTCCATACTGGTTTTAGAATTTCCTTATAAAGCAGTAGTTTATTGTAGTTGGACAAACAAGAGTATCTCCCAATAAGCCAATACATTTTACTGTAACGCATGTTCAATTCGTCTATTTTTTTCTTTACATGGGATTTCCAGCGCAGCTTTGCATCTAGAGTCATGTCTAGATATTTTGCAGTGTTTGCGTATTCTACTGCATTATTATTTATGAATACTGGGATGTGCTGAACGTTTTAATTCGTAAAATTGATGTGGACCGACTTTAAGTCATTTAATTTAATTTGCCATTTCTTGGTCGATTTTGAAATATTGTTCACTGCCTTCTGTAGCTTTTTCGTCGCTATTTCTACAGTTTCATCCACAGCAAGTACAGCAGTATCATCTGCAAATGTTGCCATAGTTATTTCTTCACTTTCTGGTAGATCGCTGGTAAATAAAAGATATAATACAGGGCCTAGCACCCTGCCTTGTGGTACACCAGCTTCTATTTCTCTCAATGTGGAGTACTCATCCCCTTGTTCAATTCTAAAATATCGCTGCAATATACAAGATTCTAAAATTTCTGAATATTGCTTTGGTAGATGCTTTTGCAATTTATGGTTCAGTCCTTTGTGCCAGACTTTATCGAAAGCTTGTGCTATATCAAGGAATATAGCAGAGCATATCTTTTTCTCTTCAAATGCTTTTTCGATTCCATCCGTTATTCTATGCACCTGATCAATCGTGGAATGCTTTGTTCTAAAACCAAATTGATGGTTTGGAATTAGCGATTTTTCTTCGATTATTTTATGCAGACGTTTAATCAACATTTTTTCGAATAGCTTGGACAATATAGGCAGTATCGATATTGGACGATAGGAGATAACTTCACTAGGTGGTTTGCCTGGTTTTGGTATCATAATTACCTCCGCGACTTTCAACATGCTTGGTACATACCTTATCCTGAATGCAGCATTTATAATCTGTGCTAGTTTCTGTGCTGTTTACGACATCGACATCGTCGGTCGCTCCCAGCGCGCCGTGTTAGAGGCTTTTACGACAATTGAAGAAGAGGCGAAACGAGTTGGCCTTGAAGTGAATGAGGACAAAACCAAGTACATGTTGTCAACAAACAAAGAAGCATCTGTCCACCGCCTAGGACAAAACGTCACTGTTGGCAACAGTAACTTCGAAGTGGTTAAGGAGTTTACCTACCTCGGAGTAAATATCAACTCCAGGAATGACAACTTAGTGGAGATTCCCCTAGGAAACCGCTGCTACTTCGGTTTGGCGAAACAAATGGGGTCAAAACTCCTAACTCGGAAGACGAAATGTTTGCTCTACAAAACTTTGATCCTGCCAGTTCTGCTGTATGGAGCCGAGTGTTGGACGATAAGCAGGAAAGCAGAGCAAATACTGAACACTTTCGAAAGAAAAATTCTTCGTCGGATATTCGGTCCCGTATGCGAGGAGGGCGAATGGAGGAGAAGATATAACCGCGAACTCTATGAGCTGTACCAGGATGTGGATGTAGTCCAAAAAGCCAAAACACGTCGACTACACTGGCTCGGCCACATCGAGCGAATGGACAATAATGCTCCAGCAAAGAGGATCTTCGAATCACAGCCCCCAGGTTCGAGAAGACAAATAAGACCGAACCTCCGTTTTAAGGATCAAGCTATCGCGGATGCCAGAGCGCTTGGTCTAGATAACTGGAAGCAGCGTGCCCGGGATCGAAGAGAGTGGAAGGCTGCTGTGTCTCAGGCAGAGACTCTTCACGGGTCGGGAGCCCGTTAAGTAAGTAAGTAAGCTAGTTTCTTTAAACCTTTTTTTGGGAATTGTTTTAGGATTTCTCCAGTTATCAAATCAAATCCCGGGGCTTTTTTAGTATTGATGAATTCTTTTATTTCTTTGGCAATTTCGTTCGCCGTTAACGGTTGAATATATCTCTCTTCTTCGCACAATTCTTCCGTTTCTTCATAATCTTTATCTTCATAAGGTTGGAAGACTTTTGCGAGATACTCAGCAAATAAATTCGCTTTCTCTTGGTTGCCTTTTTGCCCAGTTACCTTCTCTGTTTTTAACTGGTGGAATGTGTGCTATTGGCCTCTTCATTTTCTTTGTTGCCTTCCAGAGAGAATATTCGGTACTAGCATCATTCGTAAGATTGGTAAGGTATGTTGTAAGAGACTCATTTTTAAATTCTCTTATCGATCTTTTAAGTTTACTGCTTAGCTTATTAAGCATGGTTTTGTCACTTGGCGCCCTTGATTGTTGCCAACGTTTTCTAGCTCTTCTCTTTTCTGCAATAATTTCACGTATTTCTTTTGGATATGAGTTTTGTTGGATTTTTGGTTTAGTTTTAGGTGTTGCAGCCCATGCAGCTTTTTGGATATTAGTTGTACATATCTGCACAGCCTCATCTAATTGGTCTTCTGTGTCAATTATCCCTGAAAGTTTGATACTTTCCTCCAAGTTCTCTCTGAAGTAGTTCCAATCAGTCAGTTGATTAGCTAATCGTGGGGTATTTTCTTTGATAATGATTTTGTCGCCAAGTGTTAAGAGTATTGTAGAATGATCTGAGTCAAGATCTGGCCCCTCTTCTACTTTTATAGCATTTGACGAGATATTCTTTGTTACGAAAAAGTCGACAAGATCTGGGATTTTATTCCTATCTGTTGGCCAATAGGTGGGTTTTCCCGTTGAGTGATATTTGCCGCCAATTTCTCTTATTGTTTCATATAAGTAGTTCTCTTCCTCTCGTATTTGTTAATCTAGATCCCCAATACTTGTTTTTGGCATTAAAATCTCCTCCTGTGATAAATCTATTGCAGAATATGCGAAAGAGGCTTTTAAAATCATTTTTCTTAAGTTTATAGCTGGGAGAACAGTAAATTGATGCAACTGATATTTCTCCGCTTTTCGTTCTTATATTTATTGATATTCCTTGAATCGCACATGATTGGAGTTTAGCTTCTATATGGTGATCGATCGTCTTCTTTATTATAACTGCAGCTCCTCCTTTTTCAGAATTATGGGGATGTGGGGAGTGATATAACTCGTACCCATGCAGTTTGAAATATGTTTCAAATTTAAAGTGCGTCTCTGACACAAGACATATATCTATTTGGTTTATGTCGAGAATTACTTGAATTTCTTCTTTACGATTCTCGATACCATTAGCATTCCATTCTAGGATTTTTATATTATCCATCATGTTTGTCTTTTTAGTGGAGCCTTTTTGTTGCTGCTTTGCCTTTCAATGAACGATATTCTTTCTAATATAGCTTTATTACTTTTTTCCATGCTTTCCATTCTATTTAGAATGTTTTGCATGAAGGTTTCCATATTAGTAATTGGTTTTGTTTTTGTTGTGTTATTTGATTTTTCATCAATGTTCATCAATATCAAAATCGTAGTAATTTTCCTTTCCATCCTTATGTTTTAATGCTTCCTCCTCGATTATATATTCCATACCCATATTATGAGCAAACTTCTCAGCATGGTTCCGGACTAATTTGCAATGCTGTCCATTAGTGGTCAAAGGATAGTGATGCGGAACATATGGGAACACAAGCGTTCTCGCCTTAGCCTCTCACTATCAACTCCTACTCTACACCTCCACGATGGTGGCTGCTGGGTGCCTAGTACCTCAACTGGAGATTGGGTAACCAACCCCTTTGGAAGGCTGTTGGTGGCAGCGAACGAGAGAGGGGGGAGAAGTGTCTTCTCACTAGGACACCTTCTCTTGCTTCAGGCGACGGCGGACGAATTCTCTAGATGGAATCAACGGTGGCGTCAACCAGTTCCAGTTAGGCCGAACTATTAGTGTTATCCCTATATGAGCTGCTTGGACATATTCGAATCCCAGGTCTATAGAGATTTTCAATACTGAGTCAGGGTGTTGGAATAGAGTTGGTGGCGGATGAACCCTTAATGGGCCAACGGCAGCGCTCACATCCCCGAAGCGGGGTACTGACTCCGGAATATCCGGCCCCTTGTCCTAGGGGTAAAAAAAAGGAAAGGAAATTAAAGGAAAAGGTCCTCCAGGTTGGGGGTTGTGCGTCGGGGTAACTTCCCTACCACGTAAAAAAACAAATAGTTACGAAGCAACTACGAGCCTCGGATAAGGATGATCCTACTGTTGACGACCCCAGCAAACGTAATAACGACAACGATCTTCGGATCTGCACGTGAAATGTTCGGACCCTTAACAGGCCGCGTGCAGCCGAACAACTAGCAGAGGCCCTAGACTGCTACAATGCAGATATCACCGCCATCCAGGAAGTGCGATGGGATGGCCCGGGCAAAAAGCCTTATATGCGCTCACGCTCCCAACGAAGACAAGGACGACGCCACCAAAGAATGTTTCTACGAGCTCCTCGACGAAACCTACGAGCAATGCCCTAAATATGACGTTAAAATCGTTCTAGGCGATTTTAACGCCAAGATAGGAAAGGAGGACATCTTTGGTAGGACGATTGGTAAGCACAGCCTCCACGACACCACGTCCGGAAACGGACTTAGGCTTATTGACTTCGCTGCGGGGCGAAACGTCACCATAGCAAGCACACGGTCTCCACATCTCAATATCCACAAGGGGACATGGCGATCTCCTGATCATCAAACGGTCAATCAAATTGACCACATTGCGATCGACGCAAGGCATGCCTCCAGTATTCTGGATATCCGAACCTTCCGAGCAGCCAACATGGATTCGGATCACTACCTTGTTGCAGCCAAGGTACGAATGCGGATATCCCAAACGCCACAATTAAGAAGAACTACTGTGAGAAGATTTGACGTCGAAAAGCTGCAATCGCAAGAGATCGCCAGAACCTTCGCCGAACGCGTATCCCGAAACCTCTCAACTACTCCTATGCCGCCAGCATCAAGCGCCGAAGACCAGTGGCAACGCTGCCAACAAGCCATCAGAAGTGCCGCAACTGATGTGCTGGGTTTCACCCGACCACCACCTAGAAACCCCTGGTTTGACGATGAGTGCCGGCAAGCACATGCAGCTAAACAGCAAGCATACACAGCGGCGCTGCAAAAAAGGACGAGAGCTGCTCGTGAGCTCTACGAGCAGAAAGAAGAAAAAAGAGCACGAGAAGAGCGCGATCGAAGATATTGAGAGATTATACTCCAGGAATAATGTACGGAAGTTTTACCAACAGGTAAAAAGAACGTGTCAGGCCAACAAGACCCGTACAGAAGCCTGTAGAGATGAAGAAGGAAACCTCGTAGTAGAGTCACAGTCGGTGCTGAGAATATGGAAAAACTTCTTCTGCAGACTGTATAACGGCGACGAAGACCAACATCCCGCTGTCAGGCAGAATGTACCATTCAACATAGACGATGATAGCCAAAACTTCCGTCCACCTGACCAAAACGAAGTAAGGATAGCAATATCCAAACTTAAGTCCAACAAGGCTGCTGGACCTGACGGCTTACCAGCCGAGCTGTTCAAGGCAGCTGGAAATGACCTGGTTGAGAGCATACACCAACTTATTTCTAAAATTTGGTCAGATGAGTGTATGCCTGATGAGTAGAATCTCAGCACCGTTTGCCCGATTCATAAGAAAGGAGATCCCCTCAATTGCGCCAATTACAGAGGTATCAGTCTCCTCAACATCGCGTACAAGATCCTATCTGCCATATTGTGTCTGAAACCCTTCGTCAACAACCTGATTGGGCCCTATCAGTGTGGTTTCAGACCAGGAAAGTCCACAATCGATCGAATCTTCACACTTCACCACATCCTGGAAAAAACCCAAGAAATCCAAATCGATACCCACCATATTTTCATCGATTTTCAGGCCGCATATGACAGCATCAATAGAGACGAGCTATACAGAACCATGTCTAGTTTTGGCATCCCTACCAAACTCGTTCGCCTGTGCAGGAGAATTCTCGCTGCTGCATCAAGGTCGGTAACGATCTCACCGAGACCTTTGATGTCAAAATAGGATTTAGAAAAGGTGACGCTCTGTCATGTGACTTTTTTAATATCATACTTGAAAGAATTATTCAAAACTCACAAGTAAACACCGGAGGCACAATCTTTCAAAAATTTGTGCAACTTACGCCTACGATATCGACATAATTGGGAGAACACAGCGGGCTGTCACTGATGCGTTCGCTAGTATTGAAACAGAAGCTGCCAAAATGGGTTTAGCCATAAACGAGGGCAAAACCAAGTATATGCTGTCAACAAGAATATACTCAGCATCGACGAATTGGACAGAATGTCACAATCGACAGCTTTAACTTTGAGGTAGTAAGGGACTTTGTCTACCTTGGCTCTGCTATCAATTCTGACAACAACACCTCAGCAGAAATAAAACGAAGAATAACTCTTGCCAATCGCTGTTTCTTTGGGCTCAGAAGGCAATTGAGTAGTAAGGCCCTATCCCGAACAATTAAGGAGACTCTATTTAAAACCTTGATCATCCCAGTCCTGCTTTATGGCGCTGAAGCTTGGACTTTATCAAAAGCGGATGAAGATATCCTCGCTTCGCTTCGAGAGAAATATTCTTCGTAAAATATTCGGTCCCGTTTGCGTTGACGGGCTTTGGAGGAGAAGATTCAACGACGAACTATACGAGCTGTACAGCGACATCGACCTAGTCAAAAAACTGCGCATTAGTCGTTTGAGATGGCTAGGATATGTAGAGCGAATGGACACCAGTGCTCCGGCCCGAAGAGTCTTCGAATCACACCCGGAGGGACAACGCAGCAGAGGACGACCTCGCCTTAGGTGGCACGCACAAGTTGAAGGGGACTTGAACAAGCTTGGAGTGCGCAACTGGAGGCAGTTAACTAAGGACCGGGCTAACTGGAGAGGCTTGTTAGTTGAGGCCCAGGTTCACCCCGAACTGTAGCGCCACCTAAGTAAGTAAGTAAGTCCATAGTGCACTCACGGTGTTCATGAGGAATGCCGCTGAGACCTTTGAGCCATTTCAATTTTATTCGCAGGGCACAGTATAAATATAAATATGCCTCAAAAGGGTTAATTAGACTCTCTTCTAACATTCCAATTGCGCCTTTTAGCAACGTTATCTGACTAGATGATTTCAATCTTTTCTAAATTGTCTTTAACGTTACTAAAGTTGGAATCAGATCTCCGAAAAATATGTTGTTGTCTTGCTGTAGATGGTCTATTGCTTCTTCCAAATATTGCAGATCGTTTTCCGAAAACCAGTCTACAGATAATTTAGTGCACAATTCATATAATTTAGGTTTGTGCGATAAGAGTCTAAATACTGAGTCATATGTAGAGTTCCAACGTGTTACTGAAGGAACAATTAGTGACCCATTTAGAATGGAATCAATGTGTTCTGCCGACTTCGGATACTTACTCTTTATCCAAAAGTTATTACAAATTTTGAGAGATTGCTCAATTTGAAAAGTTCAAATAATTTCGAAAAGTATAATTTTGTTTGTTTATCTCCCATTCATTATGTGACACAACTCAAAAAATCTACATGGGATCTACATGGCGGTTGATCGGGAAACTACTGACTGCCCAAAACATGGATTGGGCCAGTAGCGCAACAATCAAGTTCGTAATGTAGTGCTTGCTTTACCTCCTCGTGGTGGTCCCCGGGCAACTACATGTATAAGTCCTTATACATGCAGGCCAAAATTGCAAGTGCGAGATTGTCTAGAGTCTTAAGTCTAGACTAGGTAACCTGGGCCAGCAACCCGCGTTACCGAAACCCGCCCGCTACGGAAACCGACACAACGCCTCGGATAACGACTGATAACACGTTGACGACCTTTGGCTATTGTACCCGGACTAAGATTGGTTTCTGGAATGTGAAGACGCTCCTTGACTCCCAGAATGAAGGACCTCAGAACGCCAGATTCCTTCAATTGGAACATGAGTTCATTCGATATAGGCTGGACATATTGGGAGTAAGCGAGATAAGGTGGTTAGATGCGGGTGAGTACAAATCCCCAACGCGTAACACTGTATTACTCTACTCCGGAAGACCATCCGGAAGCCCCCGTGGATATGGAGTTGGACTGCTGTTAACACCCACAGCACGCAGAGGCCTAATTTCCTGGCAGCCACACGGTGATAGGATTTTAACGGCCAGATTCCGGACGAGAGTACGTCGCGTCACCATTATACAGTGTAACGCCCCCACGGATGGTTCGTCTGAGAAGGAAAAGGAGACCTTCTACAACCAGTTGGGAGCTGTGTATAATACAACACCCAATGGCGCCATTGTCATAGTGATGGGGGACCTTAATGCCAAGGTAGGCAGCGACAACGAAGGGCTCAAACATGTTATGGGACGACATGGATTAGGCCACAAATCGCCTTGTCATAGGTGGCACCATGTTTGAGCACAAAGCCTGCCATAAAATCAGTTGGGTGTCAACTGACAGGCAAGCAACCTCCAACCAAATTGACCATTTTGCCATCAGTCGCTGTTTTAGAAGTAGTCTTCTAGACGTCCGAAACAGACGAGGACCGGACATGGGGTTGACACGAGATCACCATCTTATGATAGCTACTGTCCAATTACGCACTGCCGCCGTTCGAAGATCCAACTGCATGAGAACGCCCAGGTTCAACATTGACCGACTGAGAGATCCCACAGTACGCCAAGAACTAAGGGACCATCTTTCACGTGGAGTGGAAACAATCAGCAGCTCACTGCCCGCCACCATCCAAGACCATTGGTATGCTGTGAAAACTGTTTTCACATCAGGTGCAGAAAGGATTGTCGGTCGATCGCAAAGAAGTCATAGAGCGTGGCTTTCTGAGGATACCTGGAGAAGGATCGAAGAACGAAAACAGCTAAGAGCTCAAATTGCAGCAACACCAGCAGCAGGGAGGATCGAGCTAGAGTGTCTATATCGAATGAAGATGAGAGAAGTGCAGCGTAGCGTGCGACGTGACAAGCGCAATAACATCTATGTGCTGGCTACGGAAGCAGAAGAAGCAGCAGCGAGGTGCGATAGCAGAACCGTTTATAGAATCACCAAAGAGCTAATAGGTGGCCGAAGCTCTACTCAACACCAAGTGAAAGGCTTAGACGGTTCGTTGCTAATATCGGATGAGGATCAACTCAAGAGATGGAAGGAGCATTTTGCTTCTGTTTTAAACAGAGTATTCGCCAGCAATATGCAACCAAGTCAGACTGAAGTATCTGTGGTAAGAAATTCCCGAATTCGCATCTCAACCCCCAGTAAAGAAGAGATCATTACCGCGATCAAAGCACTGAAAACCAATAAAGCGGTAGGACTTGATAGCATACCCGCGGATCTTTTTCGTGCGGCGCCAACTGCATCGGCTGAGCTTCTTTTTCCACTTGTTGGGAGAACATGGGAAGCCGAGAGTTTTCGGGATGAGTGGAAGAAGGGAATGATCGTCAAGCTCCCTAAAAAAGGCAACCTAATGCAGTGCGAAAACTGGAGAGGTATCTGCGTGCTACCTGCTGTGGCCAAAGAAATAGCTAGAATTATCCTGGAGCGAATCAAAGAACACCTCGAAGACACACTCGACGCTGAACAAGCAGGTTTCCGCTCTGGATCCTCCTGTATCGACCACATCAACACCCTGCGGGTCATCATCGAGCAATGCGTTGAATATCGATCACCACTACACCTGCTGTTCATCTATTTCGAAAAGGCGTTTGATAGTGTCAATCGGGAATGTATTTGGCTTGCCTTGCGCAGGAGAGGCATTCCTGATAAATTAATAGCTATTATCAAGGCTACTTACAATGGATCCACACGTCACGTTTTGCACAGAGGAAGGCTGTCTGAGGAATTCGAAGTCCAAAGTGGGGTTCGGCAAGGTTACATTTTTTCACCAATATTATTTCTATTGGTGATAAGCGATGTGCTAAATGCGGCTTTATCGACGGGAAATGGAGGAATTCGATGGACTCTTACATCTGAACTCAAACACCTCGACTACGCCGACGATGTATGCCTACTGCCCCACAGAATAATGGACCTTCACCAAATGACAGCAAATGTGGAGAGAGAAGCTAACATCGTTGGGCTGAAAATTAACTCGGCAAAAACAAAAATGATCAGCCTAGGACCGAACTCATCAACTCATATATGCATTGCTGGACTAACGGTTGAGAGAGTAGAGAGTTTCCAATACCTTGGGAGTATTGTCTCAACTGATGGCGGAACCGAACTGGATATAGGCAGCCGAATAGGGAAAGCAAAATCTGCGTTTGGGATGCTATCCACAATTTGCCGTAGTAATGCAATTAGCTTAAACACCAAGCTACGACTGTTCCGTTCCAACGTTGAATCCGTGCTGCTATATGGATGTGGTACCTGGAGAGTGACTGCTACTATCACGAGGAAGCTGCAAACGTTTGTTAATAGGTGCCTACGCAACATCTTAAGGATTTTCTGGCCAAACCGTATCTCTAACGAACAGCTTTATCAGAGAACGGGTCATGAACCTATAGGCACAACCATACAACGACGAAAGTGGCAGTGGATTGGTCACACTCTCTGAAAAGGTGACAGGTCCATAGCTAACCACGCGATGCAATGGAACCCGCTTACTCAGGATGGCGGAATACGCGGCGGTCCCAGAAGTACATGGCGCAGAACAGTCGAGAAGGAAGCACGGCAATTGGGACAGAGTTGGGGAGAGCTGAGGCACATTGCCAGAAACCGCACACGATGGCGCGTAGGCGTTGTAGAGGCCCTAGGACCCACAAGGGGATACAGGACATAAGTAAGTAAGTACAACTCAAAAAATTAAGTTTTTCAGAAAAGACGAAAAATAGTTTTGTGAATTTAACTACGAACTAAGCAATGTTAACAAGAAAAAATAGGTAATGATATTCGTCTGCATGACTAATAATGACACCAAGTTAATGTACTTTTAGTAAATATGTTGGGTGAAAGTTTAAAGACCTTTTGTTTTGTTTTTTTTTTTTTTAATTTGTATCACTTTTAAAATACATATGCAATATGTGAATCAAAATTACCTTTAAATGCCTTTTGTATGAACTTGCGTCGGCTTACAAATATTTTAGAAAATCCGTACTAGCCATCAAATTCATAGTGTGACATGCACACCGAACTTGGTTTGGCATAGCGTAGTAGGAGTCCTCGTCACAAAACTCCGGTAGCTCATCATCCTCGCAATTAAAATTGGTAACCACAAATTCTTTGACCGCCTTTACGAAGTTCGAACCATTATCTGTTATTGTGGCTACAATATTTAAATGGTTAAGGCCGAACTCAGCATTGATTTCTGAAATGAGGTCCGCAATTTTTTCTGCAGAATGAACTCTTGGAAATCTTCTACACGCTAGTGCCACTGAATATCTCTTGAAATTCTGGTCTAGCCAGTGGCAAGTATATCAAAAGAAACTACGACGACAGTAGTGCAAAAGTAATTGTCAGATTTCATTGCCAGCCTTATGGTGTGTATTATATTTTTATGATATTCATTTAATAAACACATTACTCTGGGTCTGCTACGAACTCTAAGACCAGTTCCGTCAAACAAATTGGTGAACGATTTTTTTTCCAAAATAGATGGTGGTGAAATTGAATCAATAATAAACTCAATTTCCTGGAGCTCTTATTTTTTTCAAGGACGTATATTCCCTAAAGCTGTCGGGATGAACTCTTCTGAGGTGTTTGGTAAAGTTGGATGTGACACCAATTCATCCCTTGATTGGCCTTTTGCATATCTAACAAACTGCGATTATATCCGAGTTTTTTTGGAGCTGCATACACCAACAAATAATAAGCAAAAGCAGATAGTAAATCACTAAAATACATACGACATAAGTATAGTCCAATTAAATTTACTTTAGTGTATACAGATAGAGAAGTGTTTTGCATTAATAAAGAACACCTCTCTTTAACTTCAAATTAACCTCCTGAGACGCTAGGACTCACATCAAAATATTAAATCGCCACTACTTGTACAACTACCTATTTACTTTCTATAAAAACCAGAACTTCCTTTCTTGTTTATTATTAATTAATTAATTTTTGTTCTGTACCTGCATATATGAACTCAAAATTATAGTCGGTAATGATAAAAACAAATTTGAAAATTAGAGCTTTTTCATAACACGTTTCCAAATTAAATATATGTATATGGGTCGTATATGCAATTTTTTTAAGAAGTTAATTAATTCAGTCATCACAACTCACGGGTCGAAAGCCCATTAATTAAAAGATATATTGCTACAAATACAAAATTCGTCAAGTAAATTGTTGCCGTGTACAGTGGAAACTGTATTTTAGAGAAACTATTATTCTAAAGAAAATGATCAAGGCAACTCTGTCGGTAATTTTTATACCCTATCCTAAGGGTATGTTAACAAGACAAAAAAGTGGTCCTTTAATACAAATTTCTTATTTAATTTATACTATTTTGATGTATGTTCAGTTATTATTAAGTCATTAGGAGGTTTAAATCAGATTTCTTTACGGAAATTAATAACGTTTTGTGCAATTGATCATTTAGGATAAATATTATTAAGTAGCAGTATAGTAGTAGTAAGAACTTTATTTAGAAAAAAAGAACACGCAACAACAATGACTAATGTCGTCTGTTGTATTAATAAGTACAAATTCAAACGAATCGTTACGAATTACTTTTTTTTATCTTTTAGATAAAAAGGAATTCAACATTGGAAGCCCCCTCTTCGAAACAGTGAAGGAATCATAGTCACCGAAGCACAGAGAATACTAGATATGTTAAAGCAGCATTTCCAGCAGCTACTTATTGGGCATCAGGTAGAGAGAGTGATAGGACAAGAAGAGAACCCGCATCCAGTCAATGATGAAGCCTCCCAGTTTTGAAAAGGTTGGGTCAGCTAACAAAAAGCTGAAGAACAACAAAGCCGCCGGCTCTGATTATCTACCATCGGAGCTTTTCAAACATGGTGGTGATGCTTTGTTAGGGTGCATACACCAAATCAGCAACCAAGTATAGGTGGATGAAGCGACGCTCGATGACTGGACTATTAGTTCCAAATGTCTGTCCAGCTGAAAACAGCTTGTCCAGGATCGAAGCTGCCGTGTCTTAGTCAGATACTCTTCACGGGTCGGGAGCGCGGTAAGTAAGTAAGTAAATTATTTATTAGTTGAAATTAATGAACCTTACTTTAAAATCAATTAGTCACCAATGGTATTGAAGTTATGAATATTCTGATTTTTTAAATATTGAATTTGATTCATACATAATTCCTTCAAATGAACTAAATACTAATAGATTCCGATTATTGGATGTTGATGACCGAATTGTATTACCAATAAATTATCAAATTCGAATTTTAGTAACTGCTGCCTATGTAATTCATTCATAAACTATTCCTGTCTAAGAATTGATGGTACACCAGGACGATTAAATCGAACTAACTTTGTTATTTTGGTGGCCAAAGGATGGTGATGCGGAATATATGGGAACACAAGCGTTCTCACCTTAGCCTCTCACTATCAACTCCTACTCTACACCTCCGCGTTGGTGGCTGCCCCTTTGGAAGGTCGTTGGTGGTAGCAAACGAGAGACTGGGGAGGGGTGTTTTCTCACTAAGGCACTTCCTCTTGATTCCTTTCCAGGTGGAATCAACGGTTCCAGTGAGGCCGAACTTTCTAGTGTAATCCCTATATGAGCTGCTCTGACTTATTCAGATCCCAGGTCTATAGGGATCCCAACACTGAGCCAGGGGTTGGAAAAGAATTGGTGGCGGATGAGCCCTTAATGGGCCATATCCCAGAAGTGGGATAGGCGGTAGACTTAGGCAAGAAGTCTTAAGCTTTCGACACGTGAGCGAACGACTTATGACAATCCGCATCAAGGCTAAATTCGTCAACATAAGCCTTATATGCGCTCATAGCCCCCACAGAAGACAAGGACGACGCCATCAAAGAATGTTTCTACATGCTCCTCGACAAGACTTACGAGCAATATCCTAAATATGACGTTAAAATCGTTCTGGGCGATTTTAACGCGTAGAAGGGAACCGGGAACTTCTTTGGTAGGATGATTGGTAAGCACAGTCCCCACGACACCACGTCCGGAAACGGACTTAGGCTTATTGACTTCGCTGCGGGGCGAAACGTCACTGTAGCAAGCACACGGTTTCCTCATCTCAATATCCACAAGGGGACATGACGGTCTCCTGATCATCAAACGGTCAACCAAATTGATCACATTGCGATCGACGTAAGGCATGCCCCCAGTATTCTGGATATCCGAACCTTCCGAGCAGCCAACATCGACTCGGATCATTACCTTGTTGCAGCCACGGTACAAATGCGGATATCCCTAACGTCACAACAAAGAAGAAATACTGTGAGAAGATATAACGTTGAAAAGCTGCAATCGCAAGAGATCGCCAGAACCTTTGCCGAACGCGTATCCCGAAATCTCGCTACAACTCCTATGCCGCCAGCATCAAATGCCGAGGACCAATAGCAACACTGCCAACATGCCATCAGAAGTGCCGCAACTGATGTACTGGATTTCGCTAGACCACCACAAAGAAACCCTTGGTTTGACGAAGAATGCCGGCAAGCAAATGCAGCTAAACAAGAGGCATACAAAGCGACGCTGCAAAGAAGGACGAGAGCGGCTCGTGAGCATCGGCTTCTCCGAATGAAGAAAAAGAGCACGAGAAGCGCGCGATCGAAGATTATACTCCAGGAACAATGTACGGAAGTTTTACCAACAGGTAAAAAGAACGTGTCAGGCCAACAAGACCCGTACAGAAGCCTGTAGAGATGAAGAAGGAAACCTCGTAGTAGAGTCACAGTCCGTGCTGAGAATATGGAAAAATTCTTCTGCAGACTGTATAACGGCGACGGAGACCAACATTCCGCTGTCAGGCAGAATGAACCATTCAACATAGACAATGATAGCCAAAACTTCCGTCCACCTGACCAAAACGAAGTGAGGATAGCAATATCCAAACTTAAATCCAACAAGGCTGCTGGACCTGACGGCTTACCAGCCGAGCTGTTCAAGGCCGCTGGAAATGACCTGGTTGAGAGCATACACCAACTTATTTCTAAAATTTGGTCAGATGAGTGTATGCCTGATGAGTAGAATCTCAGCACCGTTTGCCCGATTCATAAGAAAGGAGATCCCCTCAATTGCGCCAATTACAGAGGTATCAGTCTCCTCAACATCGCGTACAAGATCCTATCTGCCATATTGTGTCTGAAACCCTTCGTCAACAACCTGATTGGGCCCTATCAGTGTGGTTTCAGACCAGGAAAGTCCATAATCGATCGAATCTTCACACTTCACCAGATCCTGGAAAAAACCCAAGAAGTCCAAATAGATACCCACCATATTTTCATCGATTTTCAGGCCGCATATGACAGCATCAATAGAGACAAGCTATACAGAACCATGTCTAGTTTTGGCATCCCTACCAAACTCGTTCGCCTGTGCAGGATGATGTTGGAGAATTCTCGCTGCTGCATCAAGGTCGGTAACGATCTCATCGAGACCTTTGATGTCAAAATAGGATTTAGAAAAGGTGACGCTCTGTCATGTGACTTTTTTAATATCATACTTGAAAGAATTATTCAAAACTCACAAGTAAACACCGTAGGCACAATCTTTCAAAAATTTGTGCAACTCACGCCTACGATATCGACATAATTGGGAGAACACAGCGGGCTGTCACTGATGCGTTCGTTAGTATTGAAACAGAAGCGGAAAAAATGGGTTTAGCCGTAAACGAGGGCAAAACCAAGTATATGCTGTCAACAAGAAGGGATACTCAGCATCGACGAATTGGACAGAACGTCACAATCGACAGCTTTAACTTTGAGGTAGTAAGGGACTTTGTCTACCTCGGCTCTGCTATCAATTCTGACAACAACACCTCGGCAGAAATAAAACGAAGAATAGCTCTTGCCAATCGCTGTATCTTTGGGCTGAGAAGGCAATTGAGTAGTATGGCCCTATGCCGAACAACTAAGGAGACTCTATATAAGACCTTGATCATCCCAGTCCTGATTTATGGCGCTGAAGCTTGGACTCTATCAAAATCCGATGAAGATATCCTCGCTTCGCTTCGAGAGAAATATTCTTCGTAAAATTTTCGGTCGCGTTTGCGTCGACGGGCTTTGGAGAAGGAGATTTAACGACGAACTATATGAGCTGTAAAGCGACATCGACCTAGTCAAAAAACTGCGCATCAGTCGTTTGAGATGTCTAGGACATGTAGCGCGAATGGACACCAGTGCTCCGGCCCGCAGAGTCTTCGAATCCAACCCGGAGAGGCTACGCAGTAGAGGAAGACCTCGCCTTAGGTGGCGCACACAAATTGAAGGTGACCTGAAAACCTTGGAGTGCGCAACTGGAGGCAGAGAGCTAAGGACAGCACTAACTGTAGATGCTTGTTATTGGAGGCCCAGGTTCACCCCGAACTGTAGCGCCACCTAAGTAAGTAAGTAGGTCAGCGGTCGATTTTCCATTGTCTTTCATTTCTCTTTTGTTGTCCTAATCCTTATATTTGTCCTCTCTATCCTGCACTATACCCGTATATCTGTCTAATATTACCGGAGCATTGGCAAAGTATTATCATCTCAATACTCCTTGTCCCTATTTGGTCAATGCTAATAAGCTAACATTTAAACTTAAATAATGAACAAAAAAACTATACTACTTTGACCTGGACCTAACAAATAAAATAATTTAAAACCGATATCAAACGACAAGTTACACAAAATGTTAAATAGATAAAAAAACAAAACCTACATTTAACAAATAAAACCCACCTTCAATTCGTTCACTGATTGAGTTCATTGACTCTTGATCCGTGAACGAAGCCCGGTTCCATCCATTGTACGAGAGAGGGAGGTAGTCGAGAGAGGTTCCTGGTAAGTATTTTGTTGAAATTGTATCTAATTTCATTTGTTAATCATTTTTCTTTCCATGTTAGCGTGGAGGTAAATATCTGTAATCAAAGGTATATGTATGTATTGGAAAGTTATAAGGAGGTAACTAAGGTAATGTTACAATACCAAGTAACCACCTTTAAGAAAAGATTCTTTGTTTACTTTTTTTTAACAAAAAAATTTCTTCCAGGTACACGCAACAACCTGTAAAACAAGATAATAAGTAAATAAATTTTATATTCTTCAAGAAACGTTTTCTAAAATCAAATGCTTTAATGCCACATAAAGCTATATTAGCTACATTAAAGAAGAAGTTAGTGGTATATGTATATAAACCTAATCCTCCCATTAAAATCTTGATATAAAAAGTAAAGCTTTAAAGAAAACATGTGCTACTAAATGAAAAAAATGCGAATTGAAAATATTATACAGATAAAATTATTATTATTAAACCTTAACGTTGATAATGGAATAATGTTTTTAATCAAATTCAAAATTAGTCCCTTAACCAGAAATAAATATTGTTAAACCAGCTAATAATAATAATTGACATATAAATTAAAACGAATTAATAAACTCCTGCTGTTACCAAAGTAGAAGAATGAAACAAAGCAGAAACAGGAGATGGAACTGCTATAAATGCAGGTAACCATGAAGAAAAATGAATCTGTGCACTTTTTGTTACAGCTGCTAAAATTAATTTACCAACTAATATTATTTCTTTATAATTTTTTTTATAAATTCTAAATAATAATGAAGAAACAAACAAAACGAAAGATATAAATATCAATCTTCTTCATATTATAAAAATGTTATAACAATTCTTATTAAATTGAATGAAACAACTTCCAATTAAAAAAAGAAAAGATAACAAAATAAACACAAGAAATATAATCTGATTGTTACAACTAATACTTAAAGTAAATTAATTAAACAAATTGATAGATATTTCATAATCTAAGATGAATTAAATTCATATCATTGATGCCACAAATCAATATTTTTTTCAACTCTTTCTATTTTATAATCACAATGAACTTACATCAGATTTTAATGACTAATGAATTTACTGGAAACCAATGTTAGGATAATAATATATGTACATATGAATATTCACGATTAAATTCTTTTCTAAATGAATAAACTCGGAACATTATTTTTCAAAATTTATAAAATAATTATAAATAATTAACATAAACATGATTATAAGTATACATTTTGAACCACTAAAAATACATTTGTTTATAAAATAAAATGGAATTATGTAAATCTTTTTAAGCTTAATTTTAAGATTTAATTATTTACAAATAAGTCGCCATCTTCGTATATGACTTACACTATTACTTGAAATATTAATAATTTGAAATCATACCTCATAGTCCGTAGCTCTGTTAGAATGTTGAAAGACATAACTAAAATCTATCCACCGAAACAAAAATTATTTCACACTACAGACACATAATCTAAAGGGATATCATAACAATTTCTATACACGCAGCTCTGTTAGAATGTAACCACAGAAGCAAAAATGATTTCACACTACAGACTCATTTTGGTCAGGATCGATTTGTAATCTGTCATGGTTTCAGAGAAATCGTACTTCATGGTTCGTATTCACACTACAGACTCATTTTGGTCAGGATCGATTTGTAATCTGTCATGGTTTCAGAGAAGTCATACTTCATGGTTTGTAGTTCTAATAGAATGTTGAAAGACTACCCCAAACTAATATCTATCCACTAAAGCAAAAATTATTTCACACTACAGACTCATTTTGGTCAGGATCCATTTGAAATCTATCATGGTTTCACAGAAATCATACGTTACGGTTCGCAGTTCTGACAAAATGTTGAAAGACTACAACTAACTAAAATCTATCCACTCAACAAAAATTATTTCACACTACAGACTCATTTTGGTCAGGATCCATTTGAAATCTATCATGGTTTCAGAGAAATCATACTTCATGGTTCGTAGTTCTGTTAGAATGTTGAAAGACTATCTCTAACAAAAATCTATCCACTCAAGCAAAAATTATTTCACACTATAGACTCATTTTGGTTAGGATCGATTTGAAATCTATCGCGGTTTCAGAGAAATCATACTTCAGGATTCGTAGTTCTATTAGAATGTTGAAAGACTACAACTAACTAATATCTATCCACTGAAGCAAAATTTATTTCACACTACAGACTCATTTTGGTCAGGATCGATTTGAAATCTATCATGGTTTCAAAGAAATCATACTTTATGGTTCGCAGTTCTGACAGAATGTTGAAAGACTACAACTAACTAAAATCTATCCACTCAACAAAACTTATTTCACACTACAGACTCATTTTGGTTAGGATCGATTTGAAATCTATCGCGGTTTCAGAGAAATCATACTTCAGGGTTCGTAGTTCTGTTAGAATGTTGAAAGACTACAACTAACTAATATCTATCCACTGAAGCAAAATTTATTTCACAATACAGACTCATTTTGGTCAGGATCGATTTGAAATCTATCATGGTTTCAAAGAAATCATACTTCATGGTTCGCAGTTCTGACAGAATGTTGAAAGACTACAACTAACTAAAATCTATCCACTCAACAAAAATTATTTCACACTTCAGACTCATGTTGGCTAGGATCGATTTGAAACCTATCGTGGTTTCAGAGAAATCGTACTTCATGGTTCGTAGTTCTAATAGAATGTTGAAAGACTACCCCAAACTAATATCTATCCACTGAAGCAAAAATTATTTCACACTACAGACTCATTTTGGTCAGGATCGATTTGTAATCTGTCATGGTTTCAGAGAAGTCATACTTCATGGTTTGTAGTTCTAATAGAATGTTGAAAGACTACCCCAAACTAATATCTATCCACTAAAGCAAAAATTATTTCACACTACAGACTCATTTTGGTCAGGATCCATTTGAAATCTATCATGGTTTTACAGAAATCATACGTTATGGTTCGTAGTTCTGACAAAATGTTGAAAGACTACCCCAAACTTAAATCTATCCACTCAAGCAAAAATTATTTCACACTACAGACTCATTTTGGTTAGGATCCATTTGAAATCTATCATGGTTTCACAGAAATCATACGTTACGGTTCGCAGTTCTGACAAAATATTGAAAGACTACAGCTAACTAAAATCTATCCACTCAACAAAAATTATTTCACACTACAGACTCATTTTGGTCAGGATCGATTTGAAATCTATCATGGTTTCAGAGAAATCATACTTTATGGTTCGCAGTTCTGACAGAATGTTGGAAGACTACATCAAACTTAAATCTATCCATTCAAGCAAAAATTATTTCACACTACAGACTCATTTTGGTCAGGATCCATTTGAAATCTATCATTGTTTCAGAGAAATCATACTTCATGGTTCGTAGTTCTGTTAGAATGTTGAAAGACTATCCCTAACTAAAATCTATCCACTCAAGCAAAAATTATTTCACACTATAGACTCATTTTGGTTAGGATCGATTTGAAATCTATCGCGGTTTCAGAGAAATCATACTTCAGGGTTCGCAGTTCTGTTAGAATGTTGAAAGACTACAACTAACTAATATCTATCCACTGAAGCAAAATTTATTTCACACTACAGACTCATTTTGGTCAGGATCGATTTGTAATCTATCATGGTTTCAAAGAAATCATACTTTATGGTTCGCTGTTCTGACAGAATGTTGAAAGACTACAACTAACTAAAATCTATCCACTCAACAAAAATTATTTCACACTACAGACTCATTTTGGTTAGGATCGATTTGAAATCTATAGCGGTTTCAGAGAAATCATACTTCAGGGTTCGTAGTTCTGTTAGAATGTTGAAAGACTACAACTAGCTAATATCTATATACTGAAGCAAAATTTATTTCATACTACAGACTCATTTTGGTCAGGACCCATTTGAAATCTATCATGGTTTCAGAGAAATCATACTTCATGTTTCGCAGTTCTGACAGAATGTCGAAAGACTACAACTAACTAAAATCTATCCACTCAACAAAAATTATTTCACACTACAGACTCATTTTGGCTAGGATCGATTTGAAACCTATCGCGGTTTCAGAGAAATCATACTTCAGGGTTCGTAGTTCTGTTAGAATGTTGAAAGACTACAACTAACTAAAATCTATCCACTCAACAAAAATTATTTCACACTACAGACTCATTTTGGTTACGATCGATTTGAAATCTATCATGGTTTCAGAGAAATCATACTTCAGGGTTCGTAGTTCTGATAGAATGTTGAACGACTACCCCAAACTAAAATCTATCCACTCACCAAAAACTATTTAACACTACAGACTCATTTTGGTCAGGACCCATTTGAAAGCTATCATGGTTTCAGAGAAATCATACTTCATGGTTCGCAGTTCTGACAGAATGTTGAAAGACTACAACTAACTAAAATCTATCCACTCAACAAAAATTATTTCACACTACAGACTCATTTTGGTTAGGATCGATTTGAAATCTATAGCGGTTTCAGAGAAATCATACTTCAAGGTTCGCATTTCTGACAGAATGTTGAAAGACTGCAACTATCTAAAATCTATCCACTCAACAAAAATTATTTCACACTACAGACTCATTTTGGTTAGGATCGATTTGAAATCTATAGCGGTTTCAGAGAAATCATACTTCATGGTTCGTAGTTCTGTTAGAATGTTGAAAGGCTACAACTAATTAAAATCTATCCACTCAACAAAAATTTTTCCCACTACAGATCCATTTTGGTCAGGATCGATTTGAAATTTATAGCGGTTTCAGAGAAATCATACTTCATGGTTCGTAGTTCTGTTAGAATGTTGAAAGACTACAACTAACTAATATCTATCTACTGAAGCAAAATTTATTTCACACTACAGACTCATTTTGGTCAGCATCGATTTGAAATCTATAGCGGTTTCAGAGAAATCATACTTCAGGGTTCGTAGTTCTGATAGAATGTTGAACGACTACCCCAAACTAAAATCTATCCACTCACCAAAAATTATTTAACACTACAGACTCCTTTTGGTCAGGACCCATTTGAAATCTATCATGGTTTCAGAGAAATCATACTTCATGGTTAGCAGTTCTGACAGAATGTTGAAAGACTACAAATAACTAAAATCTATCCACTCAACAAAAATTATTTCACACTACAGACTCATTTTGGTTAGGATCGATTTGAAATCTATAGCGGTTTCAGAGAAATCATACTTCAGGGTTCGTAGTTCTGATAGAATGTTGAACGACTAAGCCAAACTAAAATCTATGCACTCACCAAAAATTATTTAACACTACAGACTCATTTTGGTCAGGACCCATTTGAAATCTATCATGGGTTCAGAGAAATCATACTTCATGGTTCGTAGTTCTGTTAGAATATTGAAAGGCTACAACTAATTAAAATCTATCCACTCAACAAAAATTTTTCACACTACAGACTCATTTTGGTCAGGACCCATTTGAAAGCTATCATGGTATCAGAGAAATCATACTTCATGGTTCGCAGTTCTGACAGAATGTTGAAAGACTACAACTAACTAAAATCTATCCACTCAACAAAAATTATTTCACACTACAGACTCATTATACCCTATCCTAAGGGTATATTAAGTTTGACACATAGTTTGTAACATAGAGAAATAATCGAGATAGACCCTATAAAGTATATATATTCGTGATCAGCATCAATAGCGAAATCGATTGAGCGATGACCGTCCGTCCGTCCGTCCGTCCGTATGTCACCGCTATTTGAGCCTTAAATTTTGAGCTAGTACGATGAAATTTCATATCTGGGCTTCTGAGTAAAAGATACAGTACAAGTGTAAAAATTTTTGAAATCCGCCCACTGCCACGCCCACTTTTTCATAACTTCACTAAATTATATGAAACCGAAAAATTTTGTTAAGACCAAATATTTAGGCATTCAGATTCCCTACAATCCACCCATACAAAAGTTTTGGCCACGCCCACTTTTTGGAGGCGTTTTCATCACAAAACCGATTTTTGGGCCTTAAAGTTTTAACTACGACGCTGAAATTTCATATCTGGGCTTCCAAGAAAAAGATACAGTACAAGTGTAAAATTTTTTTACATCCGCTCACTGCCACGCCTACTTTTTTATAACTTCACTAAATTATATGAAACCGAAAAATTTTGTTAAGACCAAATATTTGGGTATACAGATTTCCTACAATTCACCCATAGAACAGTTTTGGCCACGCCCACTTTTTAGGGGCGTTATCATCAAAAAACCTATTTTGATAAAATTTTACATGTAACATCCTCAAACGTTCGACATTATAGCTATATTTGAGTACAAAATGCAATTTGGCCACGCCCATTTTATAGAGAGGAGGATAGGGTATCATACGATCCGTTCCAGACGGATTGTAGCTTTTCTGTATGTTTTTGGTTAGGATCGATTTGAAATCTATCGCTGTTTCAGAGAAATCATACTTCAAGGTTCGCAGTTCTGACAGAATGTTGAAAGACTGCAACTATCTAAAATCTATTCACTCACCAAAAATTATTTAACACTACAGACTCATTTTGGTCAGGACCCATTTGAAATCTATCATGGGTTCAGAGAAATCATACTTCATGGTTCGTAGTTCTGTTAGAATGTTGAAAGACTACAACTAACTAATATCTATCTACTGAAGCAAAATTTATTTCACACTACAGACTCATTTTGGTTAGGATCGATTTGAAATCTATAGCGGTTTCAGAGAAATCATACTTCAGGGTTCGTAGTTCTGATAGAATGTTGAACGACTACCCCAAACTAAAATCTATCCACTCACCAAAAATTATTTAACACTACAGACTCATTTTGGTCAGGACCCATTTGAAATCTATCATGGGTTCAGAGAAATCATACTTCATGGTTCGTAGTTCTGACAGAATGTTGAAAGACTACAACTATCTAAAATCTATTCACTCAACAAAAATTATTTCACACTACAGACTCATTTTGGTTAAGATCGATTTGAAATCTATAGCGGTTTCAGAGAAATCATACTTCATGGTTCGTACTTCTGGTTGAATGTTGAACGACTACCCCAAACTAAAATCTATCCACTCACCAAAAATTATTTAACACTACAGACTCATTTTGGTCAGGACCCATTTGAAATCTATCATGGTTTCAGAGAAAACATACTCCATGGTTCGTTGTTCTTGTAGAATGTTGAACGACTACCCCAACTAAAAAATATCCACTCAACAAAAATTATTTCACACTACAGACTCATTTTGGTTAGGATCGATTTGAAATCTATAGCGGTTTCAGAGAAATCATACTTTATGGTTCGCAGTTCTAACAGAATGTTGAAAGACTACAACTAACTAAAATCTATCCACTCAACAAAAATTATTTCACACTACAGACTCATTTTGGTTAGGATCGATTTGAAATTTATAGCGGTTTCAGAGAAATCATACTTTATGGTTCGCAGTTCTAATAGAATGTTGAAAGACTACCCCAAGCTAATATCTATCCACTGAAGCAAAAATTATTTCACACTACAGACTCATTTTGGTTAGGATCGATTTGAAATCTATAGCGGTTTCAGAGAAATCATACTTTATGGTTCGCAGTTCTGACAGAATGTTGAAAGACTACAACTAACTAAAATCTATCCACTCAACAAAAATTATTTCACACTACAGACTCATTTTGGTTAGGATCGATTTGAAATCTATAGCGGTTTCAGAGAAATCATACTTTATGGTTCGCAGTTCTGACAGAATGTTGAAAGACTACCCCAAGCTAATATCTATCCACTGAAGCAAAAATTTTTTAACACTACAGACTCATTTTGGTCAGGACCCATTTGAAATCTATCATGGTTTCAGAGAAATCATACTTCATGGTTTGTACTTCTGATTGAATGTTGAACGACTACCCCAAACTAAAATCTATCCACTCACCAAAAATTATTTAACACTACAGACTCATTTTGGTCAGGACCCATTTGAAATCTATCATGGTTTCAGAGAAAACATACTCCATGGTTCGTTGTTCTTGTAGAATGTCGAACGACTACCCCAACTAAAAAATATCCACTCAACAAAAATTATTTCACACTACAGACTAATTATACCCTATCCTAAGGGTATATTAAGTTTGACACATAGTTTGTAACATAGAGAAATAATCGAGATAGACCCTATAAAGTATATATATTCGTGATCAGCATCAATAGCGAAATCGATTGAGCGATGACCGTCCGTCCGTCCGTCCGTATGTCACCGCTTTTTGGGCCTTAAATTTTGAGCTAGGACGATGAAATTTCATATCTGGGCTTCTGAGTAAAAGATACAGTACAAGTGTAAAAATTTTTGAAATCCGCCCACTGCCACGCCCACTTTTTCATAACTTCACTAAATTATATGAAACCGAAAAATTTTGTTAAGACCAAATATTTAGGCATTCAGATTCCCTACAATCCACCCATACAAAAGTTTTGGCCACGCCCACTTTTTGGAGGCGTTTTCATCACAAAACCGATTTTTGGGCCTTAAAGTTTTAACTACGACGCTGAAATTTCATATCTGGGCTTCCAAGAAAAAGATACAGTACAAGTGTAAAATTTTTTTACATCCGCCCACTGCCACGCCTACTTTTTTATAACTTCACTAAATTATATGAAACCGAAAAATTTTGTTAAGACCAAATATTTAGGCATTCAGATTCCCTACAATCCACTCATACAAAAGTTTTGGCCACGCCCACTTTTTGGGGGCGTTATCATCAAAAAACCTATTTTGATAAAATTTTACATGTAACATCCTCAAACGTTCGACATTATAGCTATATTTATAGAGAGGAGGATAGGGTATCATACGATCCGTTCCAGACGGATTGTAGCTTTTCTGTATGTTTTTGGTTAGGATCGATTTGAAATCTATAGCGGTTTCAGAGAAATCATACTTTATGGTTCGCAGTTCTAACAGAATGTTGAAAGACAACAACTAACTAAAATCTGTCCACTCAACAAAAATTATTTCACACTACAGACTCATTTTGGTTAGGATCGATTTGAAATTTATAGCGGTTTCAGAGAAATCATACTTTATGGTTCGCAGTTCTAATAGAATGTTGAAAGACTACCCCAAGCTAATATCTATCCACTGAAGCAAAAATTATTTCACACTACAGACTCATTTTGGTTAGGATCGATTTGAAATCTACAGCGGTTTCAGAGAAATCATACTTTATGGTTCGCAGTTCTGACAGAATGTTGAAAGACTACAACTAACTAATATCTGTCCACTCAACAAAAATTATTTCACACTACAGACTCATTTTGGATAGGATCGATTTGAAATCTATAGCGGTTTCAGAGAAATCATACTTTATGGTTCGCAGTTCTGACAGAATGTTGAAAGACTACAACTAACTAAAATCTATCCACTCACCAAAAATTATTTAACACTACAGACTCATTTTGGATAGGATCGATTTGAAATCTATAGCGGTTTCAGAGAAATCATACTTTATGGTTCGCAGTTCTAATAGAATGTTGAAAGACTACCCCAAGCTAATATCTATCCACTGAAGCAAAAATTAGTTCACACTACAGACTCATTTTGGTTAGGATCGATTTGAAATTTATAGCGGTTTCAGAGAAATCATACTTTATGGTTCGCAGTTCTAATAGAATGTTGAAAGACTACCCCAAGCTAATATCTATCCACTGAAGCAAAAATTATTTCACACTACAGACTCATTTTGGTTAGGATCGATTTGAAATCTATAGCGGTTTCAGAGAAATCATACTTCATGGTTCGTACTTCTGATTGAATGTTGAACGACTACCCCAAACTAAAATCTATCCACTCACCAAAAATTATTTAACACTACAGACTCATTTTGGATAGGATCGATTTGAAATCTATAGCGGTTTCAGAGAAATCATACTTTATGGTTCGCAGTTCTAATAGAATGTTGAAAGACTACCCCAAGCTAATATCTATCCACTGAAGCAAAAATTATTTCACACTACAGACTCATTTTGGTTAGGATCGATTTGAAATCTATAGCGGTTTCAGAGAAATCATACTTCATGGTTCGTACTTCTGATTGAATGTTGAACGACTACCCCAAACTAAAATCTATCCACTCACCAAAAATTATTTAACACTACAGACTCATTTTGGTCAGGACCCATTTGAAATCTATCATGGTTTCAGAGAAAACATACTCCATGGTTCGTTGTTCTTGTAGAATGTTGAACGACTACCCCAACTAAAAAATATCCACTCAACAAAAATTATTTCACACTACAGACTCATTTTGGTTAGGATCGATTTAAAATCTATAGCGGTTTCAGAGAAATCATACTTTATGGTTCGCAGTTCTGACAGAATGTTGAAAGACTACCCCAAGCTAATATCTATCCACTGAAGCAAAAATTATTTAACACTACAGACTCATTTTGGTCAGGACCCATTTGAAATCTATCATGGGTTCAGAGAAATCACACTTCATGGTTCGTAGTTCTGACAGAATGTTGAAAGACTACAACTATCTAAAATCTATCCACTCAACAAAAATTATTTCACACTACAGACTCATTTTGGTTAAGATCGATTTGAAATCTATAGCGGTTTCAGAGAAATCATACTTCATGGTTCGTACTTCTGATTGAATGTTGAACGACTACCCCAAACTAAAATCTATCCACTCACCAAAAATTATTTAACACTACAGACTCATTTTGGTCAGGACCCATTTGAAATCTATCATGGTTTCAGAGAAATCATACTTTATGGTTCGCAGTTCTAACAGAATGTCGAAAGACTACAACTAACTAAAATCTATCCACTCAACAAAAATTATTTCACACTACAGACTCATTTTGGTTAGGATCGATTTGAAATTTATAGCGGTTTCAGAGAAATCATACTTTATGGTTCGCAGTTGTAATAGAATGTTGAAAGACTACCCCAAGCTAATATCTATCCACTGAAGCAAAAATTATTTCACACTACAGACTCATTTTGGTTAGGATCGATTTGAAATCTATAGCGGTTTCAGAGAAATCATACTTTATGGTTCGCAGTTCTGACAGAATGTTGAAAGACTACAACTAACTAAAACCTATCCACTCAACAAAAATTATTTCACACTACAGACTCATTTTGGTTAGGATCGATTTGAAATCTATAGCGGTTTCAGAGAAATCATACTTTATGGTTCGCAGTTCTGACAGAATGTTGAAAGACTACAACTAACTAAAATCTATCCACTCAACAAAAATTATTTCACACTACAGACTCATTTTGGATAGGATCGATTTGAAATCTATAGCGGTTTCAGAGAAATCATACTTCAGGGTTCGTAGTTCTGATAGAATGTTGAACGACTACCCCAAACTAAAATCTATCCACTCACCAAAAATTATTTAACACTACAGACTCCTTTTGGTCAGGACCCATTTGAAATCTATCATGGTTTCAGAGAAATCATACTTCATGGTTAGCAGTTCTGACAGAATGTTGAAAGACTACAAATAACTAAAATCTATCCACTCAACAAAAATTATTTCACACTACAGACTCATTTTGGTTAGGATCGATTTGAAATCTATAGCGGTTTCAGAGAAATCATACTTTATGGTTCGCAGTTCTGACAGAATGTTGAAAGACTACATCTAAATAAACTCTATCCACTCAACAAAAATTATTTCACACTACAGACTCATTTTGGATAGGATCGATTTGAAATCTATAGCGGTTTCAGAGAAATCATACTTCAGGGTTCGTAGTTCTGATAGAATGTTGAACGACTACCCCAAACTAAAATCTATCCACTCACCAAAAATTATTTAACACTACAGACTCCTTTTGGTCAGGACCCATTTGAAATCTATCATGGTTTCAGAGAAATCATACTTTATGGTTCGCAGTTCTGACAGAATGTTGAAAGACTACAACTAACTAAAACCTATCCACTCAACAAAAATTATTTCACACTACAGACTCATTTTGGTTAGGATCGATTTGAAATCTATAGCGGTTTCAGAGAAATCATACTTTATGGTTCGCAGTTCTGACAGAATGTTGAAAGACTACAACTAACTAAAATCTATCCACTCAACAAAAATTATTTCACACTACAGACTCATTTTGGATAGGATCGATTTGAAATCTATAGCGGTTTCAGAGAAATCATACTTCAGGGTTCGTAGTTCTGATAGAATGTTGAACGACTACCCCAAACTAAAATCTATCCACTCACCAAAAATTATTTAACACTACAGACTCCTTTTGGTCAGGACCCATTTGAAATCTATCATGGTTTAGGAGAAATCATACTTCATGGTTAGCAGTTCTGACAGAATGTTGAAAGACTACAAATAACTAAAATCTATCCACTCAACAAAAATTATTTCACACTACAGACTCATTTTGGTTAGGATCGATTTGAAATCTATAGCGGTTTCAGAGAAATCATACTTTATGGTTCGCAGTTCTGACAGAATGTTGAAAGACTACATCTAAATAAACTCTATCCACTCAACAAAAATTATTTCACACTACAGACTCATTTTGGATAGGATCGATTTGAAATCTATAGCGGTTTCAGAGAAATCATACTTCAGGGTTCGTAGTTCTGATAGAATGTTGAACGACTACCCCAAACTAAAATCTATCCACTCACCAAAAATTATTTAACACTACAGACTCCTTTTGGTCAGGACCCATTTGAAATCTATCATGGTTTCAGAGAAATCATACTTTATGGTTCGCAGTTCTGACAGAATGTTGAAAGACTACAACTAACTAAAACCTATCCACTCAACAAAAATTATTTCACACTACAGACTCATTTTGGTTAGGATCGATTTGAAATCTATAGCGGTTTCAGAGAAATCATACTTTATGGTTCGCAGTTCTGACAGAATGTTGAAAGACTACAACTAACTAAAATCTATCCACTCAACAAAAATTATTTCACACTACAGACTCATTTTGGATAGGATCGATTTGAAATCTATAGCGGTTTCAGAGAAATCATACTTCAGGGTTCGTAGTTCTGATAGAATGTTGAACGACTACCCCAAACTAAAATCTATCCACTCACCAAAAATTATTTAACACTACAGACTCCTTTTGGTCAGGACCCATTTGAAATCTATCATGGTTTAGGAGAAATCATACTTCATGGTTAGCAGTTCTGACAGAATGTTGAAAGACTACAAATAACTAAAATCTATCCACTCAACAAAAATTATTTCACACTACAGACTCATTTTGGTTAAAATCGATTTGAAATCTATAGCGGTTTCAGAGAAATCATACTTCAGGGTTCGTCGTTCTGATAGAATGTTGAACGACTAAGCCAAACTAAAATCTATCCACTCACCAAAAATTATTTAACACTACAGACTCATTTTGGTCAGGATCCATTTGAAATCTATCATCTTTTCAGAGAAAACATATTCCATGGTTCGTTGTTCTTGTAGAATGTTGAACGACTACCCCAACTAAAACCTATCCACTCAACAAAAATTATTTCACACTACAGACTCATTTTGGTTAGGATCGATTTGAAATCTATAGCGGTTTCAGAGAAATCATAGTTTATGGTTCGCAGTTCTGACAGAATGTTGAAAGACTACCCCAAACTGAAATCTATCCACTCACCAAAAATTATTTAACACTACAGACTCATTTTGGTCAGGACCCATTTGAAATCTATCATGGGTTCAGAGAAATCATACTTCATGGTTCGTAGTTCTGTTAGAATGTTGAAAGACTACAACTAACTAATATCTATCTACTGAAGCAAAATTTATTTCACACTACAGACTCATTTTGGTTAGGATCGATTTGAAATCTATAGCGGTTTCAGAGAAATCATACTTCAGGGTTCGTAGTTCTGATAGAATGTTGAACGACTACCCCAAACTAAAATCTATCCACTCACCAAAAATTATTTAACACTACAGACTCATTTTGGTCAGGACCCATTTGAAATCTATCATGGGTTCAGAGAAATCATACTTCATGGTTCGTAGTTCTGTTAGTATGTTGAAAGACTACAACTAACTAATATCTATCTACTGAAGCAAAATTTATTTCACACTACAGACTCATTTTGGTTAGGATCGATTTGAAATCTATAGCGGTTTCAGAGAAATCATACTTTATGGTTCGCAGTTCTGACAGAATGTTGAAAGACTACAACTACGTAAAATCTATCCACTCAACAAAAATTATTTCACACTACAGACTCATTTTGGTTAGGATCGATTTGAAATCTATAGCGGTTTCAGTGAAATCATACTTCAAGGTTCGCAGTTCTGACAGAATGTTGAAAGACTGCAACTATCTAAAATCTATCCACTCACCAAAAATTATTTAACACTACAGACTCATTTTGGTCAGGACCCATTTGAAATCTATCATGGGTTCAGAGAAATCATACTTCATGGTTCGTAGTTCTGACAGAATGTTGAAAGACTACAACTATCTAAAATCTATCCACTGAACAAAATTTATTTCACACTACAGACTCATTTTGGTTAGGATCGATTTGAAATCTATAGCGGTTTCAGAGAAATCATACTTCATGGTTCGTACTTCTGATTGAATGTTGAACGACTACCCCAAACTAAAATCTATCCACTCACCAAAAATTATTTAACACTACAGACTCATTTTGGTCAGGACCCATTTGAAATCTATCATGGGTTCAGAGAAATCATACTTCATGGTTCGTAGTTCTGTTAGAATGTTGAAAGACTACAACTAACTAATATCTATCCACTCACCAAAAATTATTTCACACTACAGACTCATTTTGGTTAAAATCGATTTGAAATCTATAGCGGTTTCAGAGAAATCATACTTCAGGGTTCGTAGTTCTGATAGAATGTTGAACGACTACGCCAAACTAAAATCTATCCACTCACCAAAAATTATTTAACACTACAGACTCATTTTGGTCAGGATCCATTTGAAATCTATCATGGTTTCAGAGAAAACATATTCCATGGTTCGTTGTTCTTGTAGAATGTTGAACGACTACCCCAACTAAAACCTATCCACTCAACAAAAATTATTTCACACTACAGACTCATTTTGGTTAGGATCGATTTGAAATCTATAGCGGTTTCAGAGAAATCATACTTTATGGTTCGCAGTTCTGACAGAATGTTGAAAGACTACCCCAAACTGAAATCTATCCACTCACCAAAAATTATTTAACACTACAGACTCATTTTGGTCAGGACCCATTTGAAATCTATCATGGGTTCAGAGAAATCATACTTCATGGTTCGTAGTTCTGTTAGAATGTTGAAAGACTACAACTAACTAATATCTATCTACTGAAGCAAAATTTATTTCACACTACAGACTCATTTTGGTTAGGATCGATTTGAAATCTATAGCGGTTTCAGAGAAATCATACTTCAGGGTTCGTAGTTCTGATAGAATGTTGAACGACTACCCCAAACTAAAATCTATCCACTCACCAAAAATTATTTAACACTACAGACTCATTTTGGTCAGGACCCATTTGAAATCTATCATGGGTTCAGAGAAATCATACTTCATGGTTCGTAGTTCTGTTAGTATGTTGAAAGACTACAACTAACTAATATCTATCTACTGAAGCAAAATTTATTTCACACTACAGACTCATTTTGGTTAGGATCGATTTGAAATCTATAGCGGTTTCAGAGAAATCATACTTCATGGTTCGTACTTCTGATTGAATGTTGAACGACTACCCCAAACTAAAATCTATCCACTCACCAAAAATTATTTAACACTACAGACTCATTTTGGTCAGGACCCATTTGAAATCTATCATGGTTTCAGAGAAATCATACTTCATGGTTCGTACTTCTGATTGAATGTTGAACGACTACCCCAAACTAAAATCTATCCACTCACCAAAAATTATTTAACACTACAGACTCATTTTGGTCAGGACCCATTTGAAATCTATCATGGGTTCAGAGAAATCATACTTCATGGTTCGTAGTTCTGTTAGAATGTTGAAAGACTACAACTAACTAATATCTATCTACTGAAGCAAAATTTATTTCACACTACAGACTCATTTTGGTTAAAATCGATTTGAAATCTATAGTGGTTTCAGAGAAATCATACTTCAGGGTTCGTAGTTCTGATAGAATGTTGAACGACTACGCCAAACTAAAATCTATCCACTCACCAAAAATTATTTAACACTACAGACTCATTTTGGTCAGGATCCATTTGAAATCTATCATGGTTTCAGAGAAAACATATTCCATGGTTCGTTGTTCTTGTAGAATGTTGAACGACTACCCCAACTAAAACCTATCCACTCAATAAAAATTATTTCACACTACAGACTCATTTTGGTTAGGATCGATTTGAAATCTATAGCGGTTTCAGAGA
Organism: Xylota sylvarum; assembly: GCA_905220385.1. Lineage (NCBI taxonomy): Eukaryota > Metazoa > Arthropoda > Insecta > Diptera > Syrphidae > Xylota > Xylota sylvarum. The sequence goes on along the minus strand of CAJMZQ010000063.1, from coordinate 910,185 downwards.
AATCATACTTTATGGTTCGCAGTTCTGACAGAATGTTGAAAGACTGCAACTATCTAAAATCTATCCACTCACCAAAAATTATTTAACACTACAGACTCATTTTGGTCAGGACCCATTTGAAATCTATCATGGGTTCAGAGAAATCATACTTCATGGTTCGTAGTTCTGTTAGAATGTTGAAAGACTACAACTAACTAATATCTATCTACTGAAGCAAAATTTATTTCACACTACAGACTCATTTTGGTTAGGATCGATTTGAAATCTATAGCGGTTTCAGAGAAATCATACTTCAGGGTTCGTAGTTCTGATAGAATGTTGAACGACTACCCCAAACTAAAATCTATCCACTCACCAAAAATTATTTAACACTACAGACTCATTTTGGTCAGGACCCATTTGAAATCTATCATGGGTTCAGAGAAATCATACTTCATGGTTCGTAGTTCTGTTAGTATGTTGAAAGACTACAACTAACTAATATCTATCTACTGAAGCAAAATTTATTTCACACTACAGACTCATTTTGGTTAGGATCGATTTGAAATCTATAGCGGTTTCAGAGAAATCATACTTCATGGTTCGTACTTCTGATTGAATGTTGAACGACTACCCCAAACTAAAATCTATCCACTCACCAAAAATTATTTAACACTACAGACTCATTTTGGTCAGGACCCATTTGAAATCTATCATGGTTTCAGAGAAAACATACTCCATGGTTCGTTGTTCTTGTAGAATGTTGAACGACTACCCCAACTAAAACCTATCCACTCAACAAAAATTATTTCACACTACAGACTCATTTTGGTTAGGATCGATTTGAAATCTATAGCGGTTTCAGAGAAATCATACTTCATGGTTCGTAGTTCTGTTAGAATGTTGAAAGGCTACAACTAATTAAAATCTATCCACTCAACAAAAATTTTTCACACTACAGACTCATTTTGGTCAGGATCGATTTGAAATTTATAGCGGTTTCAGAGAAATAATACTTCATGGTTCTTAGTTCTGTTAGAATGTTGAAAGACTACAACTAACTAATATCTATCTACTGAAGCAAGATTTATTTCACACTACAGACTCATTTTGGTCAGCATCGATTTGAAATCTATCATGGTTTCAGAGAAATCATACTTTATGTTTCGCAGTTCTGACAGAAAGTTGAAAGACTACAACTAACTAAAATCTATCCACTCAACAAAAATTATTTCACACTACAGACTCATTTTGGTTAGGATCGATTTGAAATCTATCATGGTTTCAGAGAAATCATACTTCATGGTTCTTAGTTCTGTTAGAATGTTGAAAGACTACAACTAACTAATATCTATCTACTGAAGCAAAATTTATTTCACTCTACAGACTCATTTTGGTTAGGATCGATTTGAAATCTATCATGGTTTCAGAGAAATCATACTCCATGGTTCGTTGTTCTTGTAGAATGTTGAACGACTACCCCAACTAAAATCTATCCACTCAACAAAAATTATTTCACACTACAGACTCATTTTGGTTAGGATCGATTTGAAATTTATAGCGGTTTCAGAGAAATCATACTTTATGGTTCGCAGTTCTGACAGAATGTTGAAAGACTACAACTAACTAAAATCTATCCACTCAACAAAAATTATTTCACACTACAGACTCATTTTGGTCAGAATCGATTTGAAATCTTTCATGGTTTCAGAGTAATCATACTTTATGGTTCGTAGTTCTAATAGAATGTTGAAAGACTACCCCAAGCTAATATCTATCCACTGAAGCAAAAATTATTTCACACTACAGACTCATTTTGGTCAGGATCGATTTGAAATCTATCATTGTTTCAGAGAAGTCATACTTCATGGTTCGTAGTTCTAATAGAATGTTGAAAGACTACCCCAAGCTAATATCTATCCACTGAAGCAAAAATTATTTCACACTACAGACTCATTTTGGTCAGGATCGATTTGAAATCTATCATTGTTTCAGAGAAGTCATACTTCATGGTTCGTAGTTCTGTTAGAATGTTGAAAGACTACAACTAACTAATATCTATCTACTGAAGCAAAATTTATTTCACACTACAGACTCATTTTGGTTAGGATCGATTTGAAATCTATAGCGGTTTCAGAGAAATCATACTTCAGGGTTCGTAGTTCTGATTGAATGTTGAACGACTACCCCAACTAAAATCTATCCACTCAACAAAAATTATTTCACACTACAGACTCATTTTGGCTAGGATCGATTTGGAATCTATAGCGGTTTCAGAGAAATCATGCTCCAGGGTTCGCAGTTCTGATTGAATGTTGAACGACTACATCAAACTAAAATCTATCCACTCACCAAAAATTATTTAACACTACAGACTCATTTTGGTCAGGACCCATTTGAAATCTATCATGGTTTCAGAGAAATCATACTCCATGGTTCGTTGTTCTTGTAGAATGTTGAGCGACTACCCCAACTAAAACCTATCCACTCAACAAAAATTATTTCACACTACAGACTCATTTTGGTTAGGATCGATTTGAAATCTATAGCGGTTTCAGAGAAATCATACTTCATGGTTCGTAGTTCTGTTAGAATGTTGAAAGGCTACAACTAATTAAAATCTATCCACTCAACAAAAATTTTTCACACTACAGACTCATTTTGGTCAGGATCGATTTGAAATTTATAGCGGTTTCAGAGAAATCATACTTCATGGTTCTTAGTTCTGTTAGAATGTTGAAAGACTACAACTAACTAATATCTATCTACTGAAGCAAGATTTATTTCACACTACAGACTCATTTTGGTCAGCATCGATTTGAAATCTATCATGGTTTCAGAGAAATCATACTTTATGGTTCGCAGTTCTGACAGAAAGTTGAAAGACTACAACTAACTAAAATCTATCCACTCAACAAAAATTATTTCACACTACAGACTCATTTTGGCTGGGATCGATTTGAAACCTATCGCGGTTTCACAGAAATCATACTTCATGGTTCGTAGTTCTGATAGAATGTTGAACGACTACCCCAAACTAAAATCTATCCACTCACCAAAAGTTATTTAACACTACAGACTCATTTTGGTCAGGACCCATTTGAAATCTATCATGGTTTCAGAGAAATCATACTTTATGGTTCGCAGTTCTGACAGAATGTTGAAAGACTACAACTATCTAAAATCTATCCACTCAACAAAAATTATTTCACACTACAGACTCATTTTGGTTAGGATCGATTTGAAATCTGTCATGGTTCCAGAGAAATCATACTTCAGGGTTCGTAGTTCTGATTGAATGTTGAACGACTACCCCAAACTAAAATCTATCCACTCACCAAAAATTGTTTAACACTACAGACTCATTTTGGTCAGGACCCATTTGAAAACTATCATGGTTTCAGAGAAATCATACTTCATGGTTCGTAGTTCTGTTAGAATGTTGAAAGGTTACAACTAATTAAAATCTATCCACGCACCAAAAATTATTTCATACTACAGACTCATTTTGGTTAGGATCGATTTGAAATCTATCATGGTTTCAGAGAAATCATACTTCATGGTTCGTAGTTCTGTTAGAATGTTGCAAGACTACAACTAACTAATATCTATCTACTGAAGCAAAATTTATTTCGCACTACAGACTCATTTTTGTCAGCATCGATTTGAAATCTATCATGGTTTCAGAGAAATCATACTTTATGGTTCGCAGTTCTGACAGAATGTTGAAAGACTACAACTAACTAAAATCTATCCACTAAACAAAAATTATTTCACACTACAGTCTCATTTTGGTTAGGATCGATTTGAAATCTATCGCGGTTTCAGAGAAATCATACTTCAGGGTTCGTAGTTCTGATTGAATGTTGAACGACTACCCCAAACTAAAATCTATCCACTCACCAAAAATTGTTTAACACTACAGACTCATTTTGGTCAGGATCGATTTGAAATCTATCATTGTTTCAGAGAAATCATACTTCATGGTTCGTAGTTCTGTTAGAATGTTGAAAGGTTACAACAAATTAAAATCTATCCACGCAACAAAAATTATTTCACACTACAGACTCATTTTGGTCAGGATCGATTTGAAATCTATCATGGTTTCAGAGAAATCATACTCCATGGTTCGTAGCTCTGATAGAATGTTGAGCGACTACCCCAAACTAAAATCTATTAACTCAACAAAAATTATTTCGTACTACAGACTCATTTTGGTTAGGATCGATTTGAAATCTATAGCGGTTTCAGAGACATCATACTTCATGGTTCGTAGCTCTGATAGAATGTTGAAAGACTACCACAAACTAAAATCTGTCCACTCAACAAAAATTATTTTACACTACAGACTCATTTTGGTCAGCATCGATTTGAAATCTATCATGGTTTCAGAGAAAACATACTCCATGGTTCGTTGTTCTTGTAGAATGTTGAACGACTACCCCAACTAAAACCTATCCACTCAACAAAAATTATTTCACACTACAGACTCATTTTGGTTAGGATCGATTTGAAATCTATAGCGGTTTCAGAGAAATCATACTTCATGGTTCGTAGTTCTGTTAGAATGTTGAAAGACTACAACTAACTAATATCTATCTACTGAAGCAAAATTTATTTCACACTACAGACTCATTTTGGTCAGCATCGATTTGAAATCTATCATGGTTTCAGAGAAATCATACTTTATGGTTCGCAGTTCTGACAGAATGTTGAAAGACTACAACTAGCTAAAATCTATCCACTCAACAAAATTTATTTCACACTACAGACTCATTTTGGACAGCATCGATTTGAAATCTATCATGGTTTCAGAGAAATCTTACTTCCGGGTTCATAGCTCTGTTAGAATGTTGAACGACTATCCCAAACTAAAATCCATCCACTCAAGCAAAAATTATTTCACACTACAGACTCATTTTGGTCAGGATCGATTTAAAATCTATCATGTTTTTAGAGAAATCTTACTTCAGGGTTCATAGCTCTGTTAGAATGTTGAACGACTACCCCAAACTTAAATCCATCCATTCAAGCAAAAATTATTACACACCACAGACTCATTTTGGTCAAGATCGACTTGAAATCTATCATGGTTTCAGAGAAATCTTACTTCAGGGTTCGTAGCTCTGTTAGAATGTTGAACGACTACCCCAAACTTAAATCCATCCACTCAAGCAAAAATTATTTCACACTACAGACTCATTTTGGTCAGGATCGATTTGATATCTATCATGGTTTCAGAGAAATCTTACTTCCGGGTTCATAGCTCTGTTAGAATGTTGAACGACTATCCCAAACTAAAATCCATCCACTCAATCAAAAATTATTGCACACTACAGACTCATTTTGGTCAGGATCGACTTGAAATCTATCATGTTTTTAGAGAAATCATACTTCCGGGTTCATAGCTCTGTTAGAATGTTGAACGACTACCCCAAACTTAAATCCATCCATTCAATCTAAAAATTATTTCACACCACAGACTCATTTTGGTCAGGATCGATTTGAAATCTATCATGTTTTCAGAGAAATCTTACTTCAGGGTTCGTAGCTCTGTTAGAATGTTGAGCGACTACCCCAAACTAAAATCCATCCACTCAAGCAAAAATTAATTCACATTGCAGACTCATTTTGGTCAGGATCGACTTGAAATCTATCATGTTTTCAGAGAAATCTTACTTCCGGGTTCATAGCTCTGTTAGAATGTTGAACGACTACCCCAAACTTAAATCCATCCATTCAAGCAAAAATTATTACACACCACAGACTCATTTTGGTCAAGATCGACTTGAAATCTATCATGATTTCAGAGAAATCTTACTTCAGGGTTCGTAGCTCTATTAGAATGTTGAACGACTACCCCAAACTAAAATCCATCCACTCAATCAAAAATTATTGCACACTACAGACTCATTTTGGTGAGGATCGACTTGAAATCTATCATGTTTTCAGAGAAATCTTACTTCAGGGTTCGTAGATCTGGAAGAATGTTGAACGACTACCCCAAACTAAAATCCATCCACTCAAGCAAAAATTATTGCTCACTACAGACGCATTTCGGTCAAAATCGATTTGAAATCTATCATGTTTTCAGAGAAATATTACTTCAGGGTTCGTAGATCTGTTAGAATGTTGAACGACTACTCCAAACTAAAATCCATTCACTCAAGCAAAAGTGATTGCTCACTACAGACGCATTTCGGTCAAAATCGATTTGAAATCTATCACGGTTTCAGAGAAATCTTACTTCAGGGTTCGTAGCTCTGTTAGAATGTTGAACGACTACCCCAAACTTAAATCCATCCATTCAAGCAAAAAATATTTCACACCACAGACTCATTTTGGTCAAGATCGACTTGAAATCTATCATGATTTCAGAGAAATCTTACTTCAGGGTTCGTAGCTCTGTTAGAACGTTGAACGACTACCCCAAAGTAAAATCCATCCACTCAATCAAAAATTATTGCACACTACAGACTCATTTTGGTCAGGATCGACTTGAAATCTATCATGTTTTTAGAGAATTCTTACTTCCGGGTTCATAGCTCTGTTAGAATGTTGAACGACTACCCCAAACTTAAATCCATCCATACAATCAAAAATTATTTCACACCACAGACTTATTTTGGTCAGGATCGACTTGAAATCTATCATGTTGTCAGAGAAATCTTACTTCAGGGTTCGTAGATCTGTTAGAATGTTGAACGACTACTCCAAACTAAAATCCATTCACTCAAGCAAAAATTAATGCTCACTACAGACGCATTTCGGTCAGAATCGACTTGAAATCTATCATGATTTCAGAGAAATCTTACTTCAGGGTTCGTAGCTCTGTTAGAATGTTGAACGACTACCCCAAAGTAAAATCCATCCACTCAATCAAAAATTATTGCACACTACAGACTCATTTTGGTCAGGATCGACTTGAAATCTATCATGTTTTTAGAGAATTCTTACTTCCGGGTTCATAGCTCTGTTAGAATGTTGAACGACTACCCCAAACTTAAATCCATCCATACAATCAAAAATTATTTCACATCACAGACTCATTTTGGTCAGGATCGACTTGAAATCTATCATGGTTTCAGAGAAATCTTACTTCAGGGTTCGTAGCTCTGTTAGAATGTTGAACGACTACCCCAAACTTAAATCCATCCACTCAAGCAAAAATTATTTCACACTACAGACTCATTTTGGTCAGGATCGATTTGATATCTATCATGGTTTCAGAGAAATCTTACTTCCGGGTTCATAGCTCTGTTAGAATGTTGAACGACTATCCCAAACTAAAATCCATCCACTCAAGCAAAAATTATTTCACACTACAGACTCATTTTGGTCAGGATCGATTTAAAATCTATCATGTTTTTAGAGAAATCTTACTTCAGGGTTCATAGCTCTATTAGAATGTTGAACGACTACCCCAAACTTAAATCCATCCATTCAAGCAAAAATTATTACACACCACAGACTCATTTTGGTCAAGATCGACTTGAAATCTATCATGGTTTCAGAGAAATCTTACTTCAGGGTTCGTAGCTCTGTTAGAATGTTGAACGACTACCCCAAACTAAAATCCATCCACTCAATCAAAAATTATTGCACACTACAGACTCATTTTGGTCAGGATCGACCTGAAATCTATCATGTTTTTAGAGAAATCATACTTCCGGGTTCATAGCTCTGTTAGAATGTTGAACGACTACCCCAAACTTAAATCCATCCATTCAAGCAAAAATTATTACACACCACAGACTCATTTTGGTCAAGATCGACTTGAAATCTATCATGATTTCAGAGAAATCTTACTTCAGGGTTCGTAGCTCTATTAGAATGTTGAACGACTACCCCAAACTAAAATCCATCCACTCAATCAAAAATTATTGCACACTACAGACTCATTTTGGTCAGGATCGACCTGAAATCTATCATGTTTTTAGAGAAATCATACTTCCGGGTTCATAGCTCTGTTAGAATGTTGAACGACTACCCCAAACTTAAATCCATCCATTCAATCAAAAATTATTTCACACCACAGACTCATTTTGGTCAGGATCGACCTGAAATCTATCATGTTTTTAGAGAAATCATACTTCCGGGTTCATAGCTCTGTTAGAATGTTGAACGACTACCCCAAACTTAAATCCATCCATTCAATCAAAAATTATTTCACACCACAGACTCATTTTGGTCAGGATCGATTTGAAATCTATCATGTTTTCAGAGAAATCTTACTTCAGGGTTCGTAGCTCTGTTAGAATGTTGAGCGACTACCCCAAACTAAAATCCATCCACTCAAGCAAAAATTATTACACACCACAGACTCATTTTGGTCAAGATCGACTTGAAATCTATCATGATTTCAGAGAAATCTTACTTCAGGGTTCGTAGCTCTATTAGAATGTTGAACGACTACCCCAAACTAAAATCCATCCACTCAATCAAAAATTAATTCACATAGCAGACTCATTTTGGTCAGGATCGACTTGAAATCTATCATGTTTTCAGAGAAATCTTACTTCCGGGTTCATAGCTCTGTTAGAATGTTGAACGACTACCCCAAACTTAAATCCATCCATTCAAGCAAAAATTATTACACACCACAGACTCATTTTGGTCAAGATCGACTTGAAATCTATCATGATTTCAGAGAAATCTTACTTCAGGGTTCGTAGCTCTATTAGAATGTTGAACGACTACCCCAAACTAAAATCCATCCACTCAATCAAAAATTATTGCACACTACAGACTCATTTTGGTCAGGATCGACCTGAAATCTATCATGTTTTTAGAGAAATCATACTTCCGGGTTCATAGCTCTGTTAGAATGTTGAACGACTACCCCAAACTTAAATCCATCCATTCAATCAAAAATTATTTCACACCACAGACTCATTTTGGTGAGGATCGACTTGAAATCTATCATGTTTTCAGAGAAATCTTACTTCAGGGTTCGTAGATCTGTTAGAATGTTGAACGACTACTCCAAACTAAAATCCATTCACTCAAGCAAAAATTAATGCTCACTACAGACGCATTTCGGTCAGAATCGACTTGAAATCTATCATGATTTCAGAGAAATCTTACTTCAGGGTTCGTAGCTCTGTTAGAATGTTGAACGACTACCCCAAAGTAAAATCCATCCACTCAATCAAAAATTATTGCACACTACAGACTCATTTTGGTCAGGATCGACTTGAAATCTATCATGTTTTTAGAGAATTCTTACTTCCGGGTTCATAGCTCTGTTAGAATGTTGAACGACTACCCCAAACTTAAATCCATCCATACAATCAAAAATTATTTCACATCACAGACTCATTTTGGTCAGGATCGACTTGAAATCTATCATGGTTTCAGAGAAATCTTACTTCAGGGTTCGTAGCTCTGTTAGAATGTTGAACGACTACCCCAAACTTAAATCCATCCACTCAAGCAAAAATTATTTCACACTACAGACTCATTTTGGTCAGGATCGATTTGATATCTATCATGGTTTCAGAGAAATCTTACTTCCGGGTTCATAGCTCTGTTAGAATGTTGAACGACTATCCCAAACTAAAATCCGTCCACTCAAGCAAAAATTATTTCACACTACAGACTCATTTTGGTCAGGATCGATTTAAAATCTATCATGTTTTTAGAGAAATCTTACTTCAGGGTTCATAGCTCTGTTAGAATGTTGAACGACTACCCCAAACTTAAATCCATCCATTCAAGCAAAAATTATTACACACCACAGACTCATTTTGGTCAAGATCGACTTGAAATCTATCATGGTTTCAGAGAAATCTTACTTCAGGGTTCGTAGCTCTGTTAGAATGTTGAAAGACTACCCCAAACTTAAATCCATCCACTCAAGCAAAAATTATTTCACACTACAGACTCATTTTGGTCAGGATCGATTTGATATCTATCATGGTTTCAGAGAAATCTTACTTCCGGGTTCATAGCTCTGTTAGAATGTTGAACGACTATCCCAAACTAAAATCCATCCACTCAAGCAAAAATTAATTCACACCACAGACTCATTTGGTCAGGATCGACTTGAAATCTATCATGTTTTTAGAGAAATCATACTTCGGGGTTCATAGCTCTGTTAGAATGTTGAACGACTACCCCAGACTTAAATCCATCCATTCAATCAAAAATTATTTCACACCACAGACTCATTTTGGTCAGGATCGATTTGAAATCTATCATGTTTTCAGAGAAATCTTACTTCAGGGTTCGTAGCTCTGTTAGAATGTTGAGCGACTACCCCAAACTAAAATCCATCCACTCAAGCAAAAATTAATTCACATTGCAGACTCATTTTGGTCAGGATCGACTTGAAATCTATCATGTTTTCAGAGAAATCTTACTTCCGGGTTCATAGCTCTGTTAGAATGTTGAACGACTACCGAAACTTTAATCCATCCGTTCAAGCAAAAATTATTACACACCACAGACTCATTTTGGTCAAGATCGACTTGAAATCTATCATGATTTCAGAGAAATCTTACTTCAGGGTTCGTAGCTCTATTAGAATGTTGAACGACTACCCCAAACTAAAATCCATCCACTCAATCAAAAATTATTGCACACTACAGACTCATTTTGGTCAGGATCGACTTGAAATCTATCATGTTTTTAGAGAAATCATACTTCCGGATTCATAGCTCTGTTAGAATGTTGAACGACTACCCCAAACTTAAATCCATCCATTCAATCAAAAATTATTTCACACCACAGACTTATTTTGGTCAGGATCGACTTGAAATCTATCATGTTTTCAGAGAAATCTTACTTCAGGGTTCGTAGATCTGTTAGTATGTTGATCGACTACCCCAAAGTAAAATCCATCCACTCAATCAAAAATTATTGCACACTACAGACTCATTTTGGTCAGGATCGACTTGAAATCTATCATGTTTTTAGAGAATTCTTACTTCCGGGTTCATAGCTCTGTTAGAATGTTGAACGACTACCCCAAACTTAAATCCATCCATACAATCAAAAATTATTTCACATCACAGACTCATTTTGGTCAGGATCGACTTGAAATCTATCATGGTTTCAGAGAAATCTTACTTCAGGGTTCGTAGCTCTGTTAGAATGTTGAACGACTACCCCAAACTTAAATCCATCCACTCAAGCAAAAATTATTTCACACTACAGACTCATTTTGGTCAGGATCGATTTGATATCTATCATGGTTTCAGAGAAATCTTACTTCCGGGTTCATAGCTCTGTTAGAATGTTGAACGACTATCCCAAACTAAAATCCATCCACTCAAGCAAAAATTATTTCACACTACAGACTCATTTTGTTCAGGATCGATTTAAAATCTATCATGTTTTTTAGAGAAATCTTACTTCAGGGTTCATAGCTCTGTTAGAATGTTGAACGACTACCCCAAACTTAAATCCATCCATTCAAGCAAAAATTATTACACACCACAGACTCATTTTGGTCAAGATCGACTTGAAATCTATCATGGTTTCAGAGAAATCTTACTTCAGGGTTCGTAGCTCTGTTAGAATGTTGAACGACTACCCCAAACTTAAATCCATCCACTCAAGCAAAAATTATTTCACACTACAGACTCATTTTGGTCAGGATCGATTTGATATCTATCATGGTTTCAGAGAAATCTTACTTCCGGGTTCATAGCTCTGTTAGAATGTTGAACGACTATCCCAAACTAAAATCCATCCACTCAAGCAAAAATTAATTCACACCACAGACTCATTTTGGTCAGGATCGACTTGAAATCTATCATGTTTTTAGAGAAATCATACTTCCGGGTTCATAGCTCTGTTAGAATGTTGAACGACTACCCCAAACTTAAATCCATCCATTCAATCAAAAATTATTTCACACCACAGACTCATTTTGGTCAGGATCGATTTAAAATCTATCATGTTTTTAGAGAAATCTTACTTCAGGGTTCATAGCTCTGTTAGAATGTTGAACGACTACCCCAAACTTAAATCCATCCATTCAAGCAAAAATTATTACACACCACAGACTCATTTTGGTCAAGATCGACTTGAAATCTATCATGGTTTCAGAGAAATCTTACTTCAGGGTTCGTAGCTCTGTTAGAATGTTGAACGACTACCCCAAACTTAAATCCATCCACTCAAGCAAAAATTATTTCACACTACAGACTCATTTTGGTCAGGATCGATTTGATATCTATCATGGTTTCAGAGAAATCTTACTTCCGGGTTCATAGCTCTGTTAGAATGTTGAACGACTATCCCAAACTAAAATCCAACCACTCAAGCAAAAATTAATTCACACCACAGACTCATTTTGGTCAGGATCGACTTGAAATCTATCATGTTTTTAGAGAAATCATACTTCCGGGTTCATAGCTCTGTTAGAATGTTGAACGACTACCCCAAACTTAAATCCATCCATTCAATCAAAAATTATTTCACACCACAGACTCATTTTGGTCAGGATCGATTTGAAATCTATCATGTTTTCAGAGAAATCTTACTTCACTGTTCGTAGCTCTGTTAGAATGTTGAACGACTACCCCAAACTAAAATCCATCCACTCAAGCAAAAATTAATTCACATTGCAGACTCATTTTGGTCAGGATCGACTTGAAATCTATCATGTTTTCAGAGAAATCTTACTTCCGGGTTCATAGCTCTGTTAGAATGTTGAACGACTACCCCAAACTTAAATCCATCCATTCAAGCAAAAATTATTACACACCACAGACTCATTTTGGTCAAGATCGACTTGAAATCTATCATGATTTCAGAGAAATCTTACTTCAGGGTTCGTAGCTCTATTAGAATGTTGAACGACTACCCCAAACTAAAATCCATCCACTCAATCAAAAATTATTGCACACTACAGACTCATTTTGGTCAGGATCGACTTGAAATCTATCATGTTTTTAGAGAAATCATACTTCCGGGTTCATAGCTCTGTTAGAATGTTGAACGACTACCCCAAACTTAAATCCATCCATTCAAGCAAAAATTATTTCACACCACAGACTCATTTTGGTGAGGATCGACTTGAAATCTATCATGTTTTCAGAGAAATCTTACTTCAGGGTTCGTAGATCTGTTAGAATGTTGAACGACTACCCCAAACTAAAATCCATCCACTCAAGCAAAAATTATTGCTCACTACAGACGCATTTCGGTCAAAATCGATTTGAAATCTATCATGTTTTCAGAGAAATCTTACTTCAGGGTTCGTAGATCTGTTAGAATGTTGAACGACTACTCCAAACTAAAATCCATTCACTCAAGCAAAAATTATTGCTCACTACAGACGCATTTCGGTCAAAATCGATTTGAAATCTATCATGGTTTCAGAGAAATCTTACTTCCGGGTTCATAGCTCTGTTAGAATGTTGAACGACTACCCCAAACTTAAATCCATCCATACAATCAAAAATTATTTCACACCACAGACTCATTTTGGTCAGGATCGACTTGAAATCTATCATGTTTTCAGAGAAATCTTACATCAGGGTTCGTAGATCTGTTAGAATGTTGAACGACTATCCCAAACTAAAATCCATTCACTCAAGCAAAAATTATTGCTCACTACAGACGCATTTCGGTCAGAATCGATTTGAAATCTATCATGGTTTCAGAGAAATCTTACTTCAGGGTTCGTAGCTCTGTTAGAATGTTGAACGACTACCCCAAACTTAAATCCATTTACTCAAGCAAAAAATATTTCACACCACAGACTCATTTTGGTCAGGATCGACTTGAAATCTATCATGGTTTGAGAGAAATCTTACTTCCGGGTTCATAGCTCTGTTAGAATGTTGAACGACTACCCCAAACTTAAATCCATCCATACAATCAAAAATGATTTCACACCACAGACTCATTTTGGTGAGGATCGACTTAAAATCTATCATGTTTTTAGAGAAATCATACTTCCGGGTTCATAGCTCTGTTAGAATGTTGAACGACTACCCCAAACTAAAATCCATCCACTCAAGCAAAAATTATTGCACACTACAGACTCATTTTGGTCAGGATCGACTTGAAATCTATCATGTTTTTAGAGAAATCATACTTCCGGGTTCATAGCTCTGTTAGAATGTTGAACGACTACCCCAAACTTAAATCCATCCATTCAAACAAAAATTATTTCACACCACAGACTCATTTTGGTGAGGATCGACTTGAAATCTATCATGTTTTCAGAGAAATCTTACTTCAGGGTTCGTAGATCTGTTAGAATGTTGAACGACTACCCCAAACTAAAATCCATCCACTCAAGCAAAAATTATTGCTCACTACAGACTCATTTTGGTCAGGATCGATTTGAAATCTATCATGTTTTCAGAGAAATCTTACTTCAGAGTTCGTAGATCTGTTAGAATGTTGAACCACTACTCCAAACTAAAATCCATTCACTCAAGCAAAAATTATAGCTCACTACAGACGCATTTCGGTCAAAATCGATTTGAAATCTATCATGGTTTCAGAGAAATCTTACTTCAGGGTTCGTAGCTCTGTTAGAATGTTGAACGACTACCCCAAACTTAAATCCATCCATTCAAGCAAAAATTATTTCACAATACAGACTCATTTTGGTCAGGATCGATTTGAAATCTATCATGTTTTCAGAGAAATCTTACTTCAGAGTTCGTAGATCTGTTAGAATGTTGAACCACTACTCCAAACTAAAATCCATTCACTCAAGCAAAAATTATAGCTCACTACAGACGCATTTCGGTCAAAATCGATTTGAAATCTATCATGGTTTCAGAGAAATCTTACTTCAGGGTTCGTAGCTCTGTTAGAATGTTGAACGACTACCCCAAACTTAAATCCATCCATTCAAGCAAAAAATATTTCACACCACAGACTCATTTTGGTCAGGATCGACTTGAAATCTATCATGGTTTCAGAGAAATCTTACTTCCGGGTTCATAGCTCTGTTAGAATGTTGAACGACTACCCCAAACTTAAATCCATCCATACAATCAAAAATTATTTCACACCACAGACTCATTTTGGTCAGGATCGACTTGAAATCTATCATGTTTTCAGAGAAATCTTACATCAGGGTTCGTAGCTCTGTCAGAATGTTGAACGACTATCCCAAACTAAAATCCATTCACTCAAGCAAAAATTATTTCACACTACAGACTCATCTTGGTCAGGATCGATTTGATATCTATCATGGTTTCAGAGAAATCTTACTTCCGGGTTCATAGCTCTGTTAGAATGTTGAACGACTACCCCAAACTTAAATCCATCCATACAATCAAAAATTATTTCACACCACAGAATCATTTTGGTGAGGATCGACTTGAAATCTATCATGTTTTCAGAGAAATCTTACTTCAGGGTTCGTAGATCTGTTAGAATGTTGAACGACTACCCCAAACTAAAATCCATCCACTCAAGCAAAAATTATTGCTCAGTACAGACGCATTTCGGTCAAAATCGATTTGAAATCTATCATGGTTTCAGAGAAATCTTACTTCAGGGTTCGTAGCTCTGTTAGAATGTTGAGCGACTACCCCAAACTTAAATCCATCCAATCAAGCAAAAAATATTTCACACCACAGACTCATTTTAGTCAGGATCGACTTGAAATCTATCATGGTTTCAGAGAAATCTTACTTCCGGGTTCATAGCTCTGTTAGAATGTTGAACGACTACCCCAAATTTAAATCCATCCATACAATCAAAAATTATTTCACAAAACAGACTCATTTTGGTCAGGATCGACTTGAAATCTATCATGTTTTCAGAGAAATCTTACTTCAGGGTTCGTAGCTCTGTTAGAATGTTGAACGACTACCCCAAACTTAAATCCATCCATTCAAGCAAAAAATATTTCACACCACAGACTCATTTTGGTCAGGATCGATTTGAAATCTATCATGTTTTCAGAGAAATCTTACTTCAGGGTTCGTAGCTCTGTTAGAATGTTGAACGACTACCCCAAACTTAAATCCATCCATACAATCAAAAATTATTTCACACCACAGAATCATTTTGGTCAGGATCGACTTGAAATCTATCATGTTTTCAGAGAAATCTTACTTCAGGGTTCGTAGATCTGTTAGAATGTTGAACGACTACCCCAAACTAAAATCCATCCACTCAAGCAAAAATTATTGCTCAGTACAGACGCATTTCGGTCAAAATCGATTTGAAATCTATCATGGTTTCAGAGAAATCTTACTTCAGGGTTCGTAGCTCTGTTAGAATGTTGAACGACTACCCCAAACTAAAATCCATCCATTCAAGCAAAAAATATTTCACACCACAGACTCATTTTGGTCAGGATCGACTTGAAATCTATCATGGTTTCAGAGAAATCTTACTTCCGGGTTCATAGCTCTGTTAGAATGTTGAACGACTACCCCAAATTTAAATCCATCCATACAATCAAAAATTATTTCACACCACAGACTCATTTTGGTCAGGATCGACTTGAAATCTATCATGTTTTCAGAGAAATCTTACTTCAGGGTTCGTAGCTCTGTTAGAATGTTGAACGACTACCCCAAATTTAAATCCATCCATACAATCAAAAATTATTTCACACCACAGACTCATTTTGGTCAGGATCGACTTGAAATCTATCATGGTTGCAGAGAAATCTTACTTCCGGGTTCATAGCTCTGTTAGAATGTTGAACGACTACCCCAAACTTAAATCCATCCATACAATCAAAAATTATTTCACACCACAGACTCATTTTGGTCAGGATCGATTTGAAATCTATCATGGTTTCAGAGAAATCTTACTTCAGGCTTCGTAGCTCTGTTAGAATGTTGAACGACTACCCCAAACTTAAATCCATCCATTCAAGCAAAAAATATTTCACACCACAGACTCATTGTGGTCAGGATCGACTTGAAATCTATCATGGTTTCAGAGAAATCTTACTTCCGGGTTCATAGCTCTGTTAGAATGTTGAACGACTACCCCAAATTTAAATCCATCCATACAATCAAAAATTATTTCACACCACAGACTCATTTTGGTCAGGATCGACTTGAAATCTATCATGTTTTCAGAGAAATCTTACTTCAGGGTTCGTAGCTCTGTTAGAATGTTGAACGACTACCCCAAATTTAAATCCATCCATACAATCAAAAATTATTTCACACCACAGACTCATTTTGGTCAGGATCGACTTGAAATCTATCATGGTTGCAGAGAAATCTTACTTCCGGGTTCATAGCTCTGTTAGAATGTTGAACGACTACCCCAAATTTAAATCCATCCATACAATCAAAAATTATTTCACACCACAGACTCATTTTGGTCAGGATCGACTTGAAATCTATCATGTTTTCAGAGAAATCTTACTTCAGGGTTCATAGCTCTGTTAGAATGTTGAACGACTACCCCAAACTTAAATCCATCCATACAATCAAAATTATTTCACACCACAGACTCATTTTGGTCAGGATCGATTTGAAATCTATCATGGTTTCAGAGAAATCTTACTTCCGGGTTCATAGCTCTGTTAGAATGTTGAACGACTACCCCAAATTTAAATCCATCCATACAATCAAAAATTATTTCACACCACAGACGCATTTCGGTCAGGATCGACTTGAAATCTATCATGTTTTCAGAGAAATCTTACTTCAGGGTTCGTAGCTCTGTTAGAATGTTGAACGACTACCCCAAATTTAAATCCATCCATACAATCAAAAATTATTTCACACCACAGACTCATTTTGGTCAGGATCGACTTGAAATCTATCATGGTTTCAGAGAAATCTTACTTCCGGGTTCATAGCTCTGTTAGAATGTTGAACGACTACCCCAAATTTAAATCCATCCATACAATCAAAAATTATTTCACACCACAGACTCATTTTGGTCAGGATCGACTTGAAATCTATCATGTTTTCAGAGAAATCTTACTTCAGGGTTCATAGCTCTGTTAGAATGTTGAACGACTACCCCAAACTTAAATCCATCCATACAATCAAAATTATTTCACAATACAGACTCATTTTGGTTAGGATCGATTTGAAATCTATCATGGTTTCAGAGAAATCATACTCCATGGTTCGTTGTTCTGGTAGAATGTTGAACGACTACCCCAACTAAAATCTATCCACTCAACAAAAATTATTTCACACCACAGACTCATTTTGGTCAGGATCGACTTGAAATCTATCATGGTTTCAGAGAAATCTTACTTCAGGGTTCATAGCTCTGTTAGAATGTTGAACGACTACCCCAAACTTATTTCCATCCATACAATCAAAATTATTTCACACCACAGACTCATTTTGGTCAGGATCGACTTGAAATCTATCATGTTTTCAGAGAAATCTTACTTCAGGGTTCGTAGCTCTGTTAGAATGTTGAACGACTACCCCAAACTTAAATCCATCCATTCAAGCAAAAAATATTTCACACCACAGACTCATTTTGGTCAGGATCGACTTGAAATCTATCATGGTTTCAGAGAAATCTTACTTCCGGGTTCATAGGTCTGCTGGAATGTTGAACGACTATCCCAAACTAAAATCCATCCACTCAAGCAAAAATTATTTCACACTACAGACGCATTTCGGTCAAAATCGATTTGAAATCTATCATGGTTTCAGAGAAATCTTACTTCAGGGTTCATAGCTCTATTAGAATGTTGAACGACTACCCCAAACTAAAATCCATCCACTCAAGCAAAAATTATTGCTCACTAGAGACGCATTTCGGTCAAAATCGATTTGAAATCTATCATGGTTTCAGAGAAATCTTACTTCAGGGTTCGTAGCTCTGTTAGAATGTTGAACGACTACCCCAAACTAAAATCCATCCATACAATCAAAAATTATTTCACACCACAGACTCATTTTGGTCAGGATCGATTTGAAATCTATCATGGTTTCAGAGAAATCTTACTTCACTGTTCGTAGCTCTGTTAGAATGTTGAACGACTACCCCAAACTTAAATCCATCCATTCAAGCAAAAAATATTTCACACCACAGACTCATTTTGGTCAGGATCGATTTGAAATCTATCATGTTTTCAGAGAAATCTTACTTCCGGGTTCATAGCTCTGTTAGAATGTTGAACGACTATCCCAAACTAAAATCCATCCACTCAAGCAAAAATTATTTCACACTACAGACTCATTTTGGTCAGGATCGATTTGAAATCTATCATGGTTTCAGAGAAATCTTACTTCACTGTTCGTAGCTCTGTTAGAATGTTGAACGACTACCCCAAACTTAAATCCATCCATTCAAGCAAAAAATATTTCACACCACAGACTCATTTTGGTCAGGATCGATTTGAAATCTATCATGGTTTCAGAGAAATCTTACTTCACTGTTCATAGCTCTGTTAGAATGTTGAACGACTACCCCAAACTTAAATCCATCCATTCAAGCAAAAAATATTTCACACCACAGACTCATTTTGGTCAGGATCGATTTGAAATCTATCATGTTTTTAGAGAAATCATACTTCCGGGTTCATAGCTCTGTTAGAATGTTGAACGACTACCCCAAACTAAAATCCATCCACTCAAGCAAAAATTATTGCTCACTACAGACGCATTTCGGTCAAAATCGATTTGAAATCTATCATGGTTTCAGAGAAATCTTACTTCAGGGTTCATAGCTCTATTAGAATGTTGAACGACTACCCCAAACTAAAATCCATCCACTCAAGAAAAAATTATTTCACACTACAGACGCATTTCGGTCAAAATCGATTTGAAATCTATCATGGTTTCAGAGAAATCTTACTTCAGGGTTCATAGCTCTATTAGAATGTTGAACGACTACCCCAAACAAAAATCCATCCACTCAAGCAAAAATTATTTCACACCACAGACTCATTTAGGTCAGGATCGACTTGAAATCTATCATGGTTTCAGAGAAATCTTACTTCAGGGTTCGTAGCTCTGTTAGAATGTTGAACGACTACCCCAAACTAAAATCCATCCACTCAAGCAAAAATTATTTCACACTACAGACTCATTTTGGTCAGGATCGATTTGAAATCTATTATGGTTTCAGAGAAATCTTACTTCACTGTTCGTAGCTCTGTTAGAATGTTGAACGACTACCCCAAACTTAAATCCATCCATTCAAACAAAAAATATTTCACACCACAGACTCATTTTGGTCAGGATCGATTTGAAATCTATCATGTTTTTAGAGAAATCATACTTCCGGGTTCATAGCTCTGTTAGAATGTTGAACGACTACCTCAAACTAAAATCCATCCACTCAAGCAAAAATTATTGCTCACTACAGACGCATTTCGGTCAAAATCGATTTGAAATCTATCATGGTTTCAGAGAAATCTTACTTCAGGGTTCATAGCTCTATTAGAATGTTGAACGACTACCCCAAACTAAAATCCATCCACTCAAGCAAAAATTATTTCACACCACAGACTCATTTTGGTCAGGATCGATTTGAAATCTTTCATGTCTTCAGAGAAATCTTACTTCAGGGTTCGTAGATCTGTTAGAATGTTGAACGACTACTCCAAACTAAAATCCATTCACTCAAGCAAAAATTATTTCACACCACAGACTCATTTTGGTCAGGATCGACTTGAAATCTATCATGGTTTCAGAGAAATCTTACTTCCGGGTTCATAGCTCTGTTAGAATGTTGAACGACTACCCCAAACTTAAATCCATCCATTCAAGCAAAAATTATTTCACACCACAGACTCATTTTGGTCAGGATCGACTTGACATCTATCATGGTTTCAGAGAAATCTTACTTCAGGGTTCATAGCTCTGTTAGAATGTTGAACGACTACCCCAAACTTAAATCCATCCATTCAAGCAAAAATTATTTCACACCACAGACTCATTTTGGTCAGGATCGATTTGAAATCTTTCATGTTTTCAGAGAAATCTTACTTCAGGGTTCGTAGATCTGTTAGAATGTTGAACGACTACTCCAAACTAAAATCCATTCACTCAAGCAAAAATTATTGCTCACTACAGACGCATTTCGGTCAGAACCGATTTGAAATCTATCATGGTTTCAGAGAAATCTTACTTCACTGTTCGTAGCTCTGTTAGAATGTTGAACGACTACCCCAAACTTAAATCCATCCATTCAAGCAAAAATTATTTCACACCACAGACTCATTTTGGTCAGGATCGACTTGAAATCTATCATGGTTTCAGAGAAATCTTACTTCCGGGTTCATAGCTCTGTTAGAATGTTGAACGACTACCCCAAACTTAAATCCATCCATACAGTCAAAAATTATTTCACACCACAGACTCATTTTGGTCAGGATCGACTTGAAATCTATCATGTTTTCAGAGAAATCTTACTTCAGGGTTCGTAGCTCTGTTAGAATGTTGAACGACTACCCCAAACTTAAATCCATCCATTCAAGCAAAAAATATTTCACACCACAAACTCATTTTGGTCAGGATCGACTTGAAATCTATCATGGTTTCAGAGAAATCTTACTTCCGGGTTCATAGCTCTGTTAGAATGTTGAACGACTACCCCAAACTTAAATCCATCCATACAGTCAAAAATTATTTCACACCACAGACTCATTTTGGTCAGGATCGACTTGAAATCTAACATGTTTTCAGAGAAATCTTACTTCAGGGTTCGTAGCTCTGTTAGAATGTTGAACGACTACCCCAAACTTAAATCCATCCATTCAAGCAAAAAATATTTCACACCACAGACTCATTTTGGTCAGGATCGACTTGAAATCTATCATGTTTTTAGAGAAATCATACTTCCGGGTTCATAGCTCTGTTAGAATGTTGAACGACTACCCCAAACTAAAATCCATCCACTCAAGCAAAAATTATTGCTCACTACAGACGCATTTCGGTCAAAATCGATTTGAAATCTATCATGGTTTCAGAGAAATCTTACTTCAGGGTTCATAGCTCTATTAGAATGTTGAACGACTACCCCAAACTAAAATCCATCCACTCAAGCAAAAATTATTGCTCACTACAGACGCATTTCGGTCAAAATCGATTTGAAATCTATCATGGTTTCAGAGAAATCTTACTTCAGGGTTCATAGCTCTGTTAGAATGTTGAACGACTACCCCAAACCAAAATCCATCCATTCAAGCAAAAATTATTTCACACTACAGACTCATTTTGGTCAGGATCGATTTGAAATCTATAACGGTTTCAGAGAAATCTTACTTCAGGGTTCATAGCTCTGTTAGAATGTTGAACGACTACCCCAAACCAAAATCCATCCATTCAAGCAAAAATTATTTCACACTACAGACTCATTTTGGTCAGGATCGATTTGAAATCTATAACGGTTTCAGAGAAATCTTACTTCAGGGTTCATAGCTCTGTTAGAATGTTGAACGACTACCCCAGACTTAAATCCATCCATTCAAGCAAAAATTATTTCACACTACAGACTCATTTTGGTCAGGATCGATTTGAAATCTATAACGGTTTCAGAGAAATCTTACTTCAGGGTTCATAGCTCTGTTAGAATGTTGAACGACTACCCCAGACTTAAATCCATCCATTCAAGCAAAAATTATTTCACACCACAGACTCATTTTGGTCAGGATCGATTTGAAATCTATCATGGTTTCAGAGAAATCTTACTTCAGGGTTCATAGCTCTGTTAGAATGTTGAACGACTACCCCAGACTTAAATCCATCCATTCAAGCAAAAATTATTTCACACCACAGACTCATTTTGGTCAGGATCGATTTGAAATCTATCATGGTTTCAGAGAAATCTTACTTCAGGGTTCATAGCTCTGTTAGAATGTTGAACGACTACCCCAAACCAAAATCCATTTATTCAAGCAAAAATTATTTCACACTACAGACTCATTTTGGTCAGGATCGATTTGAAATCTATAACGGTTTCAGAGAAATCTTACTTCAGGGTTCATAGCTCTGTTAGAATGTTGAACGACTACCCCAGACTTAAATCCATCCATTCAAGCAAAAATTATTTCACACCACAGACTCATTTTGGTCAGGATCGACTTGAAATCTATCACGGTTTCAGAGAAATCTTACTTCAGGGTTCATAGCTCTGTTAGAATGTTGAACGACTACCCCAAACTTAAATCCATCCATTCAAGCAAAAATTATTTCACACCACAGACTCATTTTGGTCAGGATCGACTTGAAATCTATCATGGTTTCAGAGAAATCTTACCTCAGGGTTCATAGCTTTGTTAGAATGTTGAACGACTACCCCAAACTAAAATCCATCCACTCAAGCAAAAATTATTTCACACCACAGAATCATTTTGGTCAGAATCGATTTGAAATCTATCATGGTTTCAGAGAAATCTTACTTCCGGGTTCATAGCTCTGTTAGAATGTTGAACGAATACCCCAAACTTAAATCCATCCATACAAGCAAAAATTATTTCACACCACAGACTCATTTTGGTCAGGATCGACTTGAAATCTAACATGTTTTCAGAGAAATCTTACTTCAGGGTTCGTAGCTCTGTTAGAATGTTGAACGACTACCCCAAACTTAAATCCATCCATTCAAGCAAAAATTATTTCACACCACAGACTCATTTTGGTCAGGATCGACTTGAAATCTATCATGTTTTTAAAGAAATCATACTTCCGGGTTCATAGCTCTGTTAGAATGTTGAACGACTACCCCAAACTAAAATCCATCCACTCAAGCAAAAATTATTGCTCACTACAGACGCATTTCGGTCAAAATCGATTTGAAATCTATCATGGTTTCAGAGAAATCTTACTTCAGGGTTCATAGCTCTGTTAGAATGTTGAACGACTACCCCAAACCAAAATCCATCCATTCAAGCAAAAATTATTTCACACTACAGACTCATTTTGGTCAGGATCGAGTTGAAATCTATAACGGTTTCAGAGAAATCTTACTTCAGGGTTCATAGCTCTGTTAGAATGTTGAACGACTACCCCAAACCAAAATCCATCCATTCAAGCAAAAATTATTTCACACTACAGACTCACTTTGGTCAGGATCGATTTGAAATCTATAACGGTTTCAGAGAAATCTTACTTCAGGGTTCATAGCTCTGTTAGAATGTTGAACGACTACCCCAGACTTAAATCCATCCATTCAAGCAAAAATTATTTCACACTACAGACTCATTTTGGTCAGGATCGATTTGAAATCTATAACGGTTTCAGAGAAATCTTACTTCAGGGTTCATAGCTCTGTTAGAATGTTGAACGGCTACCCCAGACTTAAATCCATCCATTCAAGCAAAAATTATTTCACACTACAGACTCATTTTGGTCAGGATCGACTTGAAATCTATCATGGTTTCAGAGAAATCTTACTTCCGGGTTCATAGCTCTGCTGGAATGTTGAATGACTACACCAAACCAAAATCCATCCATTCAAGCAAAAATTATTTCACACTACAGACTCATTTTGGTCAGGATCGATTTGAAATCTATAACGGTTTCAGAGAAATCTTACTTCAGGGTTCATAGCTCTGTTAGAATGTTGAACGACTACCCCAGACTTAAATCCATCCATTCAAGCAAAAATTATTTCACACCACAGACTCATTTTGGTCAGGATCGACTTGAAATCTATCATGGTTTCAGAGAAATCTTACTTCAGGGTTCATAGCTCTGTTAGAATGTTGAACGACTACCCCAAATTTAAATCCATCCATACAATCAAAAATTATTTCACACCACAGACTCATTTTGGTCAGGATCGACTTGAAATCTATCATGTTTTCAGAGAAATCTTACTTCAGGGTTCATAGCTCTGTTAGAATGTTGAACGACTACCCCAAACTTAAATCCATCCATACAATCAAAATTATTTCACACCACAGACTCATTTTGGTCAGGATCGATTTGAAATCTATCATGGTTTCAGAGAAATCATACTCCATGGTTCGTTGTTCTGGTAGAATGTTGAACGACTACCCCAACTAAAATCTATCCACTCAACAAAAATTATTTCACACCACAGACTCATTTTGGTCAGGATCGACTTGAAATCTATCATGGTTTCAGAGAAATCTTACTTCCGGGTTCATAACTCTGTTAGAATGTTGAACGACTACCCCAAACTTATTTCCATCCATACAATCAAAATTATTTCACACCACAGACTCATTTTGGTCAGGATCGACTTGAAATCTATCATGTTTTCAGAGAAATCTTACTTCAGGGTTCGTAGCTCTGTTAGAATGTTGAACGACTACCCCAAACTTAAATCCATCCATTCAAGCAAAAAATATTTCACACCACAGACTCATTTTGGTCAGGATCGACTTGAAATCTATCATGGTTTCAGAGAAATCTTACTTCCGGGTTCATAGCTCTGCTGGAATGTTGAACGACTATCCCAAACTAAAATCCATCCACTCAAGCAAAAATTATTTCACACTACAGACGCATTTCGGTCAAAATCGATTTGAAATCTATCATGGTTTCAGAGAAATCTTACTTCAGGGTTCATAGCTCTATTAGAATGTTGAACGACTACCCCAAACTAAAATCCATCCACTCAAGCAAAAATTATTGCTCACTAGAGACGCATTTCGGTCAAAATCGATTTGAAATCTATCATGGTTTCAGAGAAATCTTACTTCAGGGTTCGTAGCTCTGTTAGAATGTTGAACGACTACCCCAAACTAAAATCCATCCATACAATCAAAAATTATTTCACACCACAGACTCATTTTGGTCAGGATCGACTTGAAATCTATCATGTTTTCAGAGAAATCTTACTTCAGGGTTCGTAGCTCTGTTAGAATGTTGAACGACTACCCCAAACTTAAATCCATCCATTCAAGCAAAAAATATTTCACACCACAGACTCATTTTGGTCAGGATCGATTTGAAATCTATCATGTTTTCAGAGAAATCTTACTTCCGGGTTCATAGCTCTGTTAGAATGTTGAACGACTATCCCAAACTAAAATCCATCCACTCAAGCAAAAATTATTTCACACTACAGACTCATTTTGGTCAGGATCGATTTGAAATCTATCATGGTTTCAGAGAAATCTTACTTCACTGTTCGTAGCTCTGTTAGAATGTTGAACGACTACCCCAAACTTAAATCCATCCATTCAAGCAAAAAATATTGCTCACTACAGACGCATTTCGGTCAAAATCGATTTGAAATCTATCATGGTTTCAGAGAAATCTTACTTCAGGGTTCATAGCTCTATTAGAATGTTGAACGACTACCCCAAACTAAAATCCATCCACTCAAGCAAAAATTATTGCTCACTAGAGACGCATTTCGGTCAAAATCGATTTGAAATCTATCATGGTTTCAGAGAAATCTTACTTCAGGGTTCGTAGCTCTGTTAGAATGTTGAACGACTACCCCAAACTAAAATCCATCCATACAATCAAAAATTATTTCACACCACAGACTCATTTTGGTCAGGATCGACTTGAAATCTATCATGTTTTCAGAGAAATCTTACTTCAGGGTTCGTAGCTCTGTTAGAATGTTGAACGACTACCCCAAACTTAAATCCATCCATTCAAGCAAAAAATATTTCACACCACAGACTCATTTTGGTCAGGATCGATTTGAAATCTATCATGTTTTCAGAGAAATCTTACTTCCGGGTTCATAGCTCTGTTAGAATGTTGAACGACTATCCCAAACTAAAATCCATCCACTCAAGCAAAAATTATTTCACACTACAGACTCATTTTGGTCAGGATCGATTTGAAATCTATCATGGTTTCAGAGAAATCTTACTTCACTGTTCGTAGCTCTGTTAGAATGTTGAACGACTACCCCAAACTTAAATCCATCCACTCAAGCAAAAATTATTTCACACTACAGACTCATTTTGGTCAGGATCGATTTGAAATCTATAACGGTTTCAGAGAAATCTTACTTCAGGGTTCGTAGCTCTGTTAGAATGTTGAACGACTACCCCAAACTAAAATCCATCCACTCAAGCAAAAATTATTGCTCACTACAGACGCATTTCGGTCAAAATCGATTTGAAATCTATCATGGTTTCAGAGAAATCTTACTTCAGGGTTCATAGCTCTATTAGAATGTTGAACGACTACCCCAAACTAAAATCCATCCACTCAAGCAAAAATTATTTCACACTACAGACGCATTTCGGTCAAAATCGATTTGAAATCTATCATGGTTTCAGAGAAATCTTACTTCAGGGTTCATAGCTCTATTAGAATGTTGAACGACTACCCCAAACAAAAATCCATCCACTCAAGCAAAAATTATTTCACACTACAGACTCATTTTGGTCAGGATCGATTTGAAATCTATTATGGTTTCAGAGAAATCTTACTTCACTGTTCGTAGCTCTGTTAGAATGTTGAACGACTACCCCAAACTTAAATCCATCCATTCAAGCAAAAAATATTTCACACCACAGACTCATTTTGGTCAGGATCGATTTAAAATCTATCATGTTTTTAGAGAAATCATACTTCCGGGTTCATAGCTCTGTTAGAATGTTGAACGACTACCTCAAACTAAAATCCATCCACTCAAGCAAAAATTATTGCTCACTACAGACGCATTTCGGTCAAAATCGATTTGAAATCTATCATGGTTTCAGAGAAATCTTACTTCAGGGTTCATAGCTCTATTAGAATGTTGAACGACTACCCCAAACTAAAATCCATCCACTCAAGCAAAAATTATTTCACACCACAGACTCATTTTGGTCAGGATCGATTTGAAATCTTTCATGTTTTCAGAGAAATCTTACTTCAGGGTTCGTAGATCTGTTAGAATGTTGAACGACTACTCCAAACTAAAATCCATTCACTCAAGCAAAAATTATTTCACACCACAGACTCATTTTGGTCAGGATCGACTTGAAATCTATCATGGTTTCAGAGAAATCTTACTTCCGGGTTCATAGCTCTGTTAGAATGTTGAACGACTACCCCAAACTTAAATCCATCCATTCAAGCAAAAATTATTTCACACCACAGACTCATTTTGGTCAGGATCGACTTGACATCTATCATGGTTTCAGAGAAATCTTACTTCAGGGTTCATAGCTCTGTTAGAATGTTGAACGACTACCCCAAACTTAAATCCATCCATTCAAGCAAAAATTATTTCACACCACAGACTCATTTTGGTCAGGATCGACTTGAAATCTATCATGTTTTCAGAGAAATCTTACTTCAGGGTTCGTAGCTCTGTTAGAATGTTGAACGACTACCCCAAACTTAAATCCATCCATTCAAGCAAAAAATATTTCACACCACAGACTCATTTTGGTCAGGATCGACTTGAAATCTATCATGGTTTCAGAGAAATCTTACTTCCGGGTTCATAGCTCTGTTAGAATGTTGAACGACTACCCCAAACTTAAATCCATCCATACAGTCAAAAATTATTTCACACCACAGACTCATTTTGGTCAGGATCGACTTGAAATCTATAACGGTTTCAGAGAAATCTTACTTCAGGGTTCATAGCTCTGTTAGAATGTTGAACGGCTACCCCAGACTTAAATCCATCCATTCAAGCAAAAATTATTTCACACTACAGACTCATTTTGGTCAGGATCGACTTGAAATCTATCATGGTTTCAGAGAAATCTTACTTCCGGGTTCATAGCTCTGCTGGAATGTTGAATGACTACACCAAACCAAAATCCATCCATTCAAGAAAAAATTATTTCACACTACAGACTCATTTTGGTCAGGATCGACTTGAAATCTATCATGTTTTTAGAGAAATCATACTTCCGGGTTCATAGCTCTGTTAGAATGTTGAACGACTACCCCAAACTAAAATCCATCCACTCAAGCAAAAAATATTTCACACCACAGACTCATTTTGGTCAGGATCGACTTGAAATCTATCATGGTTTCAGAGAAATCTTACTTCCGGGTTCATAGCTCTGTTAGAATGTTGAACGACTACCCCAAACTTAAATCCATCCATACAGTCAAAAATTATTTCACACCACAGACTCATTTTGGTCAGGATCGACTTGAAATCTATAACGGTTTCAGAGAAATCTTACTTCAGGGTTCGTAGCTCTGTTAGAATGTTGAACGAGTACCCCAAACTTAAATCCATCCATTCAAGCAAAAAATATTTCACACCACAGACTCATTTTGGTCAGGATCGACTTGAAATCTATCATGTTTTTAGAGAAATCATACTTCCGGGTTCATAGCTCTGTTAGAATGTTGAACGACTACCCCAAACTAAAATCCATCCATTCAAGCAAAAAATATTTCACACCACAGACTCATTTTGGTCAGGATCGACTTGAAATCTATCATGTTTTTAGAGAAATCATACTTCCGGGTTCATAGCTCTGTTAGAATGTTGAACGACTACCCCAAACTAAAATCCATCCACTCAAGCAAAAATTATTGCTCACTACAGACGCATTTCGGTCAAAATCGATTTGAAATCTATCATGGTTTCAGAGAAATCTTACTTCAGGGTTCATAGCTCTATTAGAATGTTGAACGACTACCCCAAACTAAAATCCATCCACTCAAGCAAAAATTATTGCTCACTACAGACGCATTTCGGTCAAAATCGATTTGAAATCTATCATGGTTTCAGAGAAATCTTACTTCAGGGTTCATAGCTCTGTTAGAATGTTGAACGACTACCCCAAACCAAAATCCATCCATTCAAGCAAAAATTATTTCACACTACAGACTCATTTTGGTCAGGATCGATTTGAAATCTATAACGGTTTCAGAGAAATCTTACTTCAGGGTTCATAGCTCTGTTAGAATGTTGAACGACTACCCCAAACCAAAATCCATCCATTCAAGCAAAAATTATTTCACACTACAGACTCATTTTGGTCAGGATCGATTTGAAATCTATAACGGTTTCAGAGAAATCTTACTTCAGGGTTCATAGCTCTGTTAGAATGTTGAACGACTACCCCAGACTTAAATCCATCCATTCAAGCAAAAATTATTTCACACTACAGACTCATTTTGGTCAGGATCGATTTGAAATCTATAACGGTTTCAGAGAAATCTTACTTCAGGGTTCATAGCTCTGTTAGAATGTTGAACGACTACCCCAGACTTAAATCCATCCATTCAAGCAAAAATTATTTCACACCACAGACTCATTTTGGTCAGGATCGATTTGAAATCTATCATGGTTTCAGAGAAATCTTACTTCAGGGTTCATAGCTCTGTTAGAATGTTGAACGACTACCCCAGACTTAAATCCATCCATTCAAGCAAAAATTATTTCACACCACAGACTCATTTTGGTCAGGATCGATTTGAAATCTATCATGGTTTCAGAGAAATCTTACTTCAGGGTTCATAGCTCTGTTAGAATGTTGAACGACTACCCCAAACCAAAATCCATCCATTCAAGCAAAAATTATTTCACACTACAGACTCATTTTGGTCAGGATCGATTTGAAATCTATAACGGTTTCAGAGAAATCTTACTTCAGGGTTCATAGCTCTGTTAGAATGTTGAACGACTACCCCAGACTTAAATCCATCCATTCAAGCAAAAATTATTTCACACCACAGACTCATTTTGGTCAGGATCGACTTGAAATCTATCACGGTTTCAGAGAAATCTTACTTCAGGGTTCATAGCTCTGTTAGAATGTTGAACGACTACCCCAAACTTAAATCCATCCATTCAAGCAAAAATTATTTCACACCACAGACTCATTTTGGTCAGGATCGACTTGAAATCTATCATGGTTTCAGAGAAATCTTACCTCAGGGTTCATAGCTTTGTTAGAATGTTGAACGACTACCCCAAACTAAAATCCATCCACTCAAGCAAAAATTATTTCACACCACAGAATCATTTTGGTCAGAATCGATTTGAAATCTATCATGGTTTCAGAGAAATCTTACTTCCGGGTTCATAGCTCTGTTAGAATGTTGAACGAATACCCCAAACTTAAATCCATCCATACAAGCAAAAATTATTTCACACCACAGACTCATTTTGGTCAGGATCGACTTGAAATCTAACATGTTTTCAGAGAAATCTTACTTCAGGGTTCGTAGCTCTGTTAGAATGTTGAACGACTACCCCAAACTTAAATCCATCCATTCAAGCAAAAATTATTTCACACCACAGACTCATTTTGGTCAGGATCGACTTGAAATCTATCATGTTTTTAAAGAAATCATACTTCCGGGTTCATAGCTCTGTTAGAATGTTGAACGACTACCCCAAACTAAAATCCATCCACTCAAGCAAAAATTATTGCTCACTACAGACGCATTTCGGTCAAAATCGATTTGAAATCTATCATGGTTTCAGAGAAATCTTACTTCAGGGTTCATAGCTCTGTTAGAATGTTGAACGACTACCCCAAACCAAAATCCATCCATTCAAGCAAAAATTATTTCACACTACAGACTCATTTTGGTCAGGATCGAGTTGAAATCTATAACGGTTTCAGAGAAATCTTACTTCAGGGTTCATAGCTCTGTTAGAATGTTGAACGACTACCCCAAACCAAAATCCATCCATTCAAGCAAAAATTATTTCACACTACAGACTCACTTTGGTCAGGATCGATTTGAAATCTATAACGGTTTCAGAGAAATCTTACTTCAGGGTTCATAGCTCTGTTAGAATGTTGAACGACTACCCCAGACTTAAATCCATCCATTCAAGCAAAAATTATTTCACACTACAGACTCATTTTGGTCAGGATCGATTTGAAATCTATAACGGTTTCAGAGAAATCTTACTTCAGGGTTCATAGCTCTGTTAGAATGTTGAACGGCTACCCCAGACTTAAATCCATCCATTCAAGCAAAAATTATTTCACACTACAGACTCATTTTGGTCAGGATCGACTTGAAATCTATCATGGTTTCAGAGAAATCTTACTTCCGGGTTCATAGCTCTGCTGGAATGTTGAATGACTACACCAAACCAAAATCCATCCATTCAAGCAAAAATTATTTCACACTACAGACTCATTTTGGTCAGGATCGATTTGAAATCTATAACGGTTTCAGAGAAATCTTACTTCAGGGTTCATAGCTCTGTTAGAATGTTGAACGACTACCCCAGACTTAAATCCATCCATTCAAGCAAAAATTATTTCACACCACAGACTCATTTTGGTCAGGATCGACTTGAAATCTATAACGGTTTCAGAGAAATCTTACTTAAGGGTTCATAGCTCTGTTAGAATGTTGAACGACTACCCCAAACTTAAATCCATCCATTCAAGCAAAAATTATTTCACACCACAGAATCATTTTGGTCAGAATCGATTTGAAATCTATCATATTTTCAGAGAAATCTTACTTCAGGGTTCATAGCTCTGTTAGAATGTTGAACGACTACCCCAAACTAAAATCCATTTACTCAAGCAAAAATTATTTCACACCACAGAATCATTTTGGTCAGAATCGATTTGAAATCTATCATGGTTTCAGAGAAATCTTACTTCAGGGTTCATAGCTCTGTTAGAATGTTGAACGACTACCCCAAACTTAAATCCATCCATTCAAGCAAAAATTATTTCACACCACAGAATCATTTTGGTCAGAATCGATTTGAAATCTATCATGGTTTCAGAGAAATCTTACTTCAGGGTTCATAGCTCTGTTAGAATGTTGAACGACTACCCCAAACTTAAATCCATCCATTCAAGCAAAAATTATTTCACACCACAGAATCATTTTGGTCAGAATCGATTTGAAATCTATCATATTTTCAGAGAAATCTTACTTCAGGGTTCATAGCTCTGTTAGAATGTTGAACGACTACCCCAAACTAAAATCCATTTACTCAAGCAAAAATTATTTCACACCACAGAATCATTTTGGTCAGAATCGATTTGAAATCTATCATGGTTTCAGAGAAATCTTACTTCAGGGTTCATAGCTCTGTTAGAATGTTGAACGACTACCCCAAACTTAAATCCATCCATTCAAGCAAAAATTATTTCACACCACAGAATCATTTTGGTCAGAATCGATTTGAAATCTATCATGGTTTCAGAGAAATCTTACTTCAGGGTTCATAGCTCTGTTAGAATGTTGAACGACTACCCCAAACTTAAATCCATCCATTCAAGCAAAAATTATTTCACACCACAGAATCATTTTGGTCAGAATCGATTTGAAATCTATCATGGTTTCAGAGAAATCTTACTTCAGGGTTCATAGCTCTGTTAGAATGTTGAACGACTACCCCAAACCAAAATCCATCCATTCAAGCAAAAATTATTTCACACTACAGACTCATTTTGGTCAGGATCGATTTGAAATCTATAACGGTTTCAGAGAAATCTTACTTCAGGGTTCATAGCTCTGTTAGAATGTTGAACGACTACCCCAGACTTAAATCCATCCATTCAAGCAAAAATTATTTCACACCACAGACTCATTTTGGTCAGGATCGACTTGAAATCTATAACGGTTTCAGAGAAATCTTACTTCAGGGTTCATAGCTCTGTTAGAATGTTGAACGACTACCCCAAACCAAAATCCATCCATTCAAGCAAAAATTATTTCACACCACAGACTCATTTTGGTCAGGATCGACTTGAAATCTATCATGGTTTCAGAGAAATCTTACTTCAGGGTTCATAGCTCTGTTATAATGTTGAACGACTACCCCAAACTTAAATCCATCCATTCAAGCAAAAATTATTTCACACCACAGAATCATTTTGGTCAGAATCGATTTGAAATCTATCATGGTTTCAGAGAAATCTTACTTCAGGGTTCATAGCTCTGTTAGAATGTTGAACGACTACCCCAAACTAAAATCCATCCACTCAAGCAAAAATTATTTCACACCACAGAATCATTTTGGTCAGAATCGATTTGAAATCTATCATGGTTTCAGAGAAATCTTACTTCAGGGTTCATAGCTCTGTTAGAATGTTGAACGACTACCCCAAACTTAAATCCATCCATTCAAGCAAAAATTATTTCACATCACAGAATCATTTTGGTCAGAATCGATTTGAAATCTATCATGGTTTCAGAGAAATCTTACTTCAGGGTTCATAGCTCTGTTAGAATGTTGAACGACTACCCCAAACTTAAATCCATCCTTTCAAGCAAAAATTATTTCACACCACAGAATCACTTCGGTCAGAATCGATTTGAAATCTATCATGGTTTCAGAGAAATCTTACTTCAGGGTTCATAGCTCTGTTAGAATGTTGAACGACTACCCCAAACCAAAATCCATCCATTCAAGCAAAAATTATTTCACACTACAGACTCATTTTGGTCAGGATCGATTTGAAATCTATAACGGTTTCAGAGAAATCTTACTTCAGGGTTCATAGCTCTGTTAGAATGTTGAACGACTACCCCAGACTTAAATCCATCCATTCAAGCAAAAATTATTTCACACCACAGACTCATTTTGGTCAGGATCGACTTGAAATCTATAACGGTTTCAGAGAAATCTTACTTCAGGGTTCATAGCTCTGTTAGAATGTTGAACGACTACCCAAACCAAAATCCATCCATTCAAGCAAAAATTATTTCACACTACAGACTCATTTTGGTCAGAATCGATTTGAAATCTATCATGGTTTCAGAGAAATCTTACTTCAGGGTTCATAGCTCTGTTAGAATGTTGAACGACTACCCCAAACCAAAATCCATCCATTCAAGCAAAAATTATTTCACACTACAGACTCATTTTGGTCAGGATCGATTTGAAATCTATCACGGTTTCAGAGAAATCTTACTTCAGGGTTCATAGCTCTGTTAGAATGTTGAACGACTACCCCAGACTTAAATCCATCCATTCAAGCAAAAATTATTTCACACCACAGACTCATTTTGGTCAGGATCGACTTGAAATCTATAACGGTTTCAGAGAAATCTTACTTCAGGGTTCATAGCTCTGTTAGAATGTTGAACGACTACCCCAAACCAAAATCCATCCATTCAAGCAAAAATTATTTCACACCACAGAATCATTTTGCTCAGAATCGATTTGAAATCTATCACGGTTTCAGAGAAATCTTACTTCAGGGTTCATAGCTCTGTTAGAATGTTGAACGACTACCCCAAACCAAAATCCATCCATTCAAGCAAAAATTATTTCACACTACAGACTCATTTTGGTCAGGATCGATTTGAAATCTATAACGGTTTCAGAGAAATCTTACTTCAGGGTTCATAGCTCTGTTAGAATGTTGAACGACTACCCCAGACTTAAATCCATCCATTCAAGCAAAAATTATTTCACACCACAGACTCATTTTGGTCAGGATCGACTTGAAATCTATAACGGTTTCAGAGAAATCATACTTCTGGGTTCATAGCTCTGTTAGAATGTTGAACGACTACCCCAAACCAAAATCCATCCATTCAAGCAAAAATTATTTCACACTACAGACTCATTTTGGTCAGGATCGATTTGAAATCTATAACGGTTTCAGAGAAATCTTACTTCAGGGTTCATAGCTCTGTTAGAATGTTGAACGACTACCCCAAACCAAAATCCATCCATTCAAGCAACAATTATTTCACACTACAGACTCATTTTGGTCAGGATCGATTTGAAATCTATAACGGTTTCAGAGAAATCTTACTTCAGGGTTCATAGCTCTGTTAGAATGTTGAACGACTACCCCAGACTTAAATCCATCCATTCAAGCAAAAATTATTTCACACCACAGATTCATTTTGGTCAGGATCGACTTGAAATCTATCATGGTTTCAGAGAAATCTTACTTCAGGGTTCATAGCTCTGTTAGAATGTTGAACGACTACCCCAAACCAAAATCCATCCATTCAAGCAAAAATTATTTCACACTACAGACTCATTTTGGTCAGGATCGATTTGAAATCTATAACGGTTTCAGAGAAATCTTACTTCAGGGTTCGTAGCTCTGTTAGAATGTTGAACGACTACCCCAGACTTAAATCCATCCACTCAAGCAAAAATTATTTCACACCACAGACTCATTTTGGTCAGGATCGACTTAAAATCTATCATGGTTTCAGAGAAATCTTACTTCAATGTTCATAGCTCTGTTAGAATGTTGAACGACTACACCAAACCAAAATCCATCCATTCAAGCAAAAATTATTTCACACTACAGGCTCATTTTGGTCAGGATCGATTTGAAATCTATAACGGTTTCAGAGAAATCTTACTTCAGGGTTCATAGCTCTGTTAGAATGTTGAACGACTACCCCAAACCAAAATCCATCCATTCAAGCAAAAATTATTTCACACTACAGACTCATTTTGGTCAGGATCGATTTGAAATCTATAACGGTTTCAGAGAAATCTTACTTCAGGGTTCATAGCTCTGTTAGAATGTTGAACGGCTACCCCAGACTTAAATCCATCCATTCAAGCAAAAATTATTTCACACTACAGACTCATTTTGGTCAGGATCGACTTGAAATCTATCATGGTTTCAGAGAAATCTTACTTCCGGGTTCATAGCTCTGCTGGAATGTTGAATGACTACACCAAACCAAAATCCATCCATTCAAGAAAAAATTATTTCACACTACAGACTCATTTTGGTCAGGATCGATTTGAAATCTATAACGGTTTCAGAGAAATCTTACTTCAGGGTTCATAGCTCTGTTAGAATGTTGAACGACTACCCCAGACTTAAATCCATCCATTCAAGCAAAAATTATTTCACACCACAGACTCATTTTGGTCAGGATCGACTTGAAATCTATAACGGTTTCAGAGAAATCTTACTTCAGGGTTCATAGCTCTGTTAGAATGTTGAACGACTACCCCAAACATAAATCCATCCATTCAAGCAAAAATTATTTCACACCACAAACTCATTTCGGTCAGAATCGATTTGAAATCTATCATGGTTTCAGAGAAATCTTACTTCAGGGTTCATAGCTCTGTTAGAATGTTGAACGACTACCCCAAACCAAAATCCATCCATTAAAGCAAAAATTATTTCACACTACAGACTCATTTTGGTCAGGATCGATTTGAAATCTATAACGGTTTCAGAGAAATCTTACTTCCGGGTTCATAGCTCTGCTAGAATGTTGAATGACTACCCCAAACCAAAATCCATCCATTCAAGCAAAAATTATTTCACACTACAGACTCATTTTGGTCAGGATCGATTTGAAATCTATAACGGTTTCAGAGAAATCTTACTTCAGGGTTCATAGCTCTGTTAGAATGTTGAACGACTACCCCAAACCAAAATCCATCCATTCAAACAAAAATTATTTCACACTACAGACTCATTTTGGTCAGAATCGATTTGAAATCTATAACGGTTTCAGAGAAATCTTACTTCAGGGTTCATAGCTCTGTTAGAATGTTGAACGACTACCCCAGACTTAAATCCATCCATTCAAGCAAAAATTATTTCACACCACAGACTCACTTTGGTCAGGATCGACTTGAAATCTATCATGGTTTCAGAGAAATCTTACTTCAGGGTTCATAGCTCTGTTAGAATGTTGAACGTCTACCCCAAACCAAAATCCATCCATTCAAGCAAAAATTATTTCACACTACAGACTCATTTTGGTCAGAATCGATTTGAAATCTATCATGGTTTCAGAGAAATCTTACTTCAGGGTTCATAGCTCTGTTAGAATGTTGAACGACTACCCCAAACCAAAATCCATCCATTAAAGCAAAAATTATTTCACACTACAGACTCATTTTGGTCAGGATCGATTTGAAATCTATAACGGTTTCAGAGAAATCTTACTTCCGGGTTCATAGCTCTGCTAGAATGTTGAACGACTACCCCAAACCAAAATCCATCCATTCAAGCAAAAATTATTTCACACTACAGACTCATTTTGGTCAGGATCGATTTGAAATCTATAACGGTTTCAGAGAAATCTTACTTCAGGGTTCATAGCTCTGTTAGAATGTTGAACGGCTACCCCAGACTTAAATCCATCCATTCAAGCAAAAATTATTTCACACTACAGACTCATTTTGGTCAGGATCGACTTGAAATCTATCATGGTTTCAGAGAAATCTTACTTCCGGGTTCATAGCTCTGCTGGAATGTTGAATGACTACACCAAACCAAAATCCATCCATTCAAGCACAAATTATTTCACACTACAGACTCATTTTGGTCAGGATCGATTTGAAATCTATAACGGTTTCAGAGAAATCTTACTTCAGGGTTCATAGCTCTGTTAGAATGTTGAACGACTACCCCAGACTTAAATCCATCCATTCAAGCAAAAATTATTTCACACCACAGACTCATTTTGGTCAGGATCGACTTGAAATCTATAACGGTTTCAGAGAAATCTTACTTCAGGGTTCATAGCTCTGTTAGAATGTTGAACGACTACCCCAGACTTAAATCCATCCATTCAAGCAAAAATTATTTCACACCACAGACTCACTTTGGTCAGGATCGACTTGAAATCTATCATGGTTTCAGAGAAATCTTACTTCAGGGTTCATAGCTCTGTTAGAATGTTGAACGTCTACCCCAAACCAAAATCCATCCATTCAAGCAAAAATTATTTCACACTACAGACTCATTTTGGTCAGAATCGATTTGAAATCTATCATGGTTTCAGAGAAATCTTACTTCAGGGTTCATAGCTCTGTTAGAATGTTGAACGACTACCCCAAACCAAAATCCATCCATTAAAGCAAAAATTATTTCACACTACAGACTCATTTTGGTCAGGATCGATTTGAAATCTATAACGGTTTCAGAGAAATCTTACTTCCGGGTTCATAGCTCTGCTAGAATGTTGAACGACTACCCCAAACCAAAATCCATCCATTCAAGCAAAAATTATTTCACACTACAGACTCATTTTGGTCAGGATCGATTTGAAATCTATAACGGTTTCAGAGAAATCTTACTTCAGGGTTCATAGCTCTGTTAGAATGTTGAACGACTACCCCAGACTTAAATCCATCCATTCAAGCAAACATTATTTCACACCACAGACTCATTTTGGTCAGGATCGACTTGAAATCTATAACGGTTTCAGAGAAATCTTACTTCAGGGTTCATAGCTCTGTTAGAATGTTGAACGACTACCCCCAACATATATCCATCCATTCAAGCAAAAATTATTTCACACCACAAACTCATTTCGGTCAGAATCGATTTGAAATCTATCATGGTTTCAGAGAAATCTTACTTCAGGGTTCATAGCTCTGTTAGAATGTTGAACGACTACCCCAAACCAAAATCCATCCATTCAAGCAAAAATTATTTCACACTACAGACTCATTTTGGTCAGGATCGATTTGAAATTTATAACGGTTTCAGAGAAATCTTACTTCAGGGTTCGTAGCTCTGTTAGAATGTTGAATGACTACCCCAGACTTAAATCCATCCACTCAAGCAAAAATTATTTCACACCACAGACTCATTTTGGTCAGGATCGACTTAAAATCTATCATGGTTTCAGAGAAATCTTACTTCAGGGTTCATAGCTCTGTTAGAATGTTGAACGACTACCCCAGACTTAAATCCATCCATTCAAGCAAAAATTATTTCACACTACAGACTCATTTTGGTCAGGATCGATTTGAAATCTATAACGGTTTCAGAGAAATCTTACTTCAGGCTTCATAGCTCTGTTAGAATGTTGAACGACTACCCCAGACTTAAATCCATCCATTCAAGCAAAAATTATTTCACACCACAGACTCATTTTGGTCAGGATCGACTTGAAATCTATCACGGTTTCAGAGAAATCTTACTTCAGGGTTCATAGCTCTGTTAGAATGTTGAACGACTACCCCAGACTTAAATCCATCCATTCAAGCAAAAATTATTTCACACTACAGACTCATTTTGGTCAGGATCGATTTGAAATCTATAACGGTTTCAGAGAAATCTTACTTCAGGGTTCGTAGCTCTGTTAGAATGTTGAACGACTACCCCAAACTAAAATCCATCCACTCAAGCAAAAATTATTGCTCACTACAGCCTCATTTTCGTCAGAATCGATTTGAAATCTATAACGGTTTCAGAGAAATCTTACTTCAGGGTTCATAGCTCTGTTAGAATGTTGAACGACTACCCCAAACTTAAATCCATCCATTCAAGCAAAAATCATTTCACACCACAGAATCATTTTGGTCAGAATCGATTTGAAATCTATCATGTTTTCAGAAAAATCTTACTTCCGGGTTCATAGTTCTGTTAGAATGTTGAACGACTACCCCAGACTTAAATCCATCCATTCAAGCAAAAATTATTTCACACCACAGACTCATTTTGGTCAGGATCGACTTGAAATCTATCACGGTTTCAGAGAAATCTTACTTCAGGGTTCGTAGCTCTGTTAGAATGTTGAACGACTACCCCAGACTTAAATCCATCCATTCAAGCAAAAATTATTTCACACCACAGACTCATTTTGGTCAGGATCGACTTGAAATCTATAACGGTTTCAGAGAAATCTTACTTCCGGGTTCATAGCTCTGTTAGAATGTTGAACGACTACCCCAGACTTAAATCCATCCATTCAAGCAAAAATTATTTCACACCACAGACTCATTTTGGTCAGGATCGATTTGAAATCTATAACGGTTTCAGAGAAATCTTACTTCAGGGTTCATAGCTCTGTTAGAATGTTGAACGACTACCCCAAACCAAAATCCATCCATTCAAGCAAAAATTATTTCACACTACAGACCCATTTTGGTCAGGATCGATTTGAAATTTATAACGGTTTCAGAGAAATCTTACTTCAGGGTTCGTAGCTCTGTTAGAATGTTGAACGACTACCCCAGACTTAAATCCATCCACTCAAGCAAAAATTATTTCACACCACAGACTCATTTTGGTCAGGATCGACTTAAAATCTATCATGGTTTCAGAGAAATCTTACTTCAGGGTTCATAGCTCTGTTAGAATGTTGAACGACTACCCCAAACCAAAATCCATCCATTCAAGCAAAAATTATTTCACACTACAGACTCATTTTGGTCAGGATCGATTTGAAATCTATAACGGTTTCAGAGAAATCTTACTTCCGGGTTCATAGCTCTGCTAGAATGTTGAACGACTACCCCAAACCAAAATCCATCCATTCAAGCAAAAATTATTTCACACTACAGACTCATTTTGGTCAGGATCGATTTGAAATCTATAACGGTTTCAGAGAAATCTTACTTCAGGGTTCATAGCTCTGTTAGAATGTTGAACGACTACCCCAAACCAAAATCCATCCATTCAAACAAAAATTATTTCACACTACAGACTCATTTTGGTCAGAATCGATTTGAAATCTATAACGGTTTCAGAGAAATCTTACTTCAGGGTTCATAGCTCTGTTAGAATGTTGAACGACTACCCCAGACTTAAATCCGTCCATTCAAGCAAAAATTATTTCACACCACAGACTCACTTTGGTCAGGATCGACTTGAAATCTATCATGGTTTCAGAGAAATCTTACTTCAGGGTTCATAGCTCTGTTAGAATGTTGAACGTCTACCCCAAACCAAAATCCATCCATTCAAGCAAAAATTATTTCACACTACAGACTCATTTTGGTCAGAATCGATTTGAAATCTATCATGGTTTCAGAGAAATCTTACTTCAGGGTTCATAGCTCTGTTAGAATGTTGAACGACTACCCCAAACCAAAATCCATCCATTAAAGCAAAAATTATTTCACACTACAGACTCATTTTGGTCAGGATCGATTTGAAATCTATAACGGTTTCAGAGAAATCTTACTTCCGGGTTCATAGCTCTGCTAGAATGTTGAACGACTACCCCAAACCAAAATCCATGCATTCAAGCAAAAATTATTTCACACTACAGACTCATTTTGGTCAGAATCGATTTGAAATCTATCATGGTTTCAGAGAAATCTTACTTCAGGGTTCATAGCTCTGTTAGAATGTTGAACGACTACCCCAAACCAAAATCCATCCATTAAAGCAAAAATTATTTCACACTACAGACTCATTTTGGTCAGGATCGATTTGAAATCTATAACGGTTTCAGAGAAATCTTACTTCCGGGTTCATAGCTCTGCTAGAATGTTGAACGACTACCCCAAACCAAAATCCATCCATTCAAGAAAAAATTATTTCACACTACAGACTCATTTTGGTCAGGATCGATTTGAAATCTATAACGGTTTCAGAGAAATCTTACTTCAGGGTTCATAGCTCTGTTAGAATGTTGAACGACTACCCCAGACTTAAATCCATCCATTCAAGCAAACATTATTTCACACCACAGACTCATTTTGGTCAGGATCGACTTGAAATCTATAACGGTTTCAGAGAAATCTTACTTCAGGGTTCATAGCTCTGTTAGAATGTTGAACGACTACCCCCAACATATATCCATCCATTCAAGCAAAAATTATTTCACACCACAAACTCATTTCGGTCAGAATCGATTTGAAATCTATCATGGTTTCAGAGAAATCTTACTTCAGGGTTCATAGCTCTGTTAGAATGTTGAACGACTACCCCAAACCAAAATCCATCCATTCAAGCAAAAATTATTTCACACTACAGACTCATTTTGGTCAGGATCGATTTGAAATTTATAACGGTTTCAGAGAAATCTTACTTCAGGGTTCGTAGCTCTGTTAGAATGTTGAACGACTACCCCAGACTTAAATCCATCCACTCAAGCAAAAATTATTTCACACCACAGACTCATTTTGGTCAGGATCGACTTAAAATCTATCA
Source organism: Xylota sylvarum (assembly GCA_905220385.1). Classification (NCBI taxonomy): domain Eukaryota; kingdom Metazoa; phylum Arthropoda; class Insecta; order Diptera; family Syrphidae; genus Xylota; species Xylota sylvarum. Next base: position 867,638 of record CAJMZQ010000063.1, on the reverse strand, counting down.
TGGTTTCAGAGAAATCTTACTTCAGGGTTCATAGCTCTGTTAGAATGTTGAACGACTACCCCAGACTTAAATCCATCCATTCAAGCAAAAATTATTTCACACTACAGACTCATTTTGGTCAGGATCGATTTGAAATCTATAACGGTTTCAGAGAAATCTTACTTCAGGCTTCATAGCTCTGTTAGAATGTTGAACGACTACCCCAGACTTAAATCCATCCATTCAAGCAAAAATTATTTCACACCACAGACTCATTTTGGTCAGGATCGACTTGAAATCTATCACGGTTTCAGAGAAATCTTACTTCAGGGTTCATAGCTCTGTTAGAATGTTGAACGACTACCCCAGACTTAAATCCATCCATTCAAGCAAAAATTATTTCACACTACAGACTCATTTTGGTCAGGATCGATTTGAAATCTATAACGGTTTCAGAGAAATCTTACTTCAGGCTTCATAGCTCTGTTAGAATGTTGAACGACTACCCCAGACTTAAATCCATCCATTCAAGCAAAAATTATTTCACACCACAGACTCATTTTGGTCAGGATCGACTTGAAATCTATCACGGTTTCAGAGAAATCTTACTTCAGGGTTCGTAGCTCTGTTAGAATGTTGAACGACTACCCCAGACTTAAATCCATCCATTCAAGCAAAAATTATTTCACACCACAGACTCATTTTGGTCAGGATCGACTTGAAATTTATAACGGTTTCAGAGAAATCTTACTTCCGGGTTCATAGCTCTGTTAGAATGTTGAACGACTACCCCAAACCAAAATCCATCCATTCAAGCAAAAATTATTTCACACTACAGACTCATTTTGGTCAGGATCGATTTGAAATCTATAACGGTTTCAGAGAAATCTTACTTCAGGGTTCATAGCTCTGTTAGAATGTTGAACGACTACCCCAGACTTAAATCCATCCATTCAAGCAAACATTATTTCACACCACAGACTCATTTTGGTCAGGATCGACTTGAAATCTATAACGGTTTCAGAGAAATCTTACTTCAGGGTTCATAGCTCTGTTAGAATGTTGAACGACTACCCCCAACATATATCCATCCATTCAAGCAAAAATTATTTCACACCACAAACTCATTTCGGTCAGAATCGATTTGAAATCTATCATGGTTTCAGAGAAATCTTACTTCAGGGTTCATAGCTCTGTTAGAATGTTGAACGACTACCCCAAACCAAAATCCATCCATTCAAGCAAAAATTATTTCACACTACAGACTCATTTTGGTCAGGATCGATTTGAAATTTATAACGGTTTCAGAGAAATCTTACTTCAGGGTTCGTAGCTCTGTTAGAATGTTGAACGACTACCCCAGACTTAAATCCATCCACTCAAGCAAAAATTATTTCACACCACAGACTCATTTTGGTCAGGATCGACTTAAAATCTATCATGGTTTCAGAGAAATCTTACTTCAGGGTTCATAGCTCTGTTAGAATGTTGAACGACTACCCCAGACTTAAATCCATCCATTCAAGCAAAAATTATTTCACACTACAGACTCATTTTGGTCAGGATCGATTTGAAATCTATAACGGTTTCAGAGAAATCTTACTTCAGGCTTCATAGCTCTGTTAGAATGTTGAACGACTACCCCAGACTTAAATCCATCCATTCAAGCAAAAATTATTTCACACCACAGACTCATTTTGGTCAGGATCGACTTGAAATCTATCACGGTTTCAGAGAAATCTTACTTCAGGGTTCATAGCTCTGTTAGAATGTTGAACGACTACCCCAGACTTAAATCCATCCATTCAAGCAAAAATTATTTCACACTACAGACTCATTTTGGTCAGGATCGATTTGAAATCTATAACGGTTTCAGAGAAATCTTACTTCAGGGTTCGTAGCTCTGTTAGAATGTTGAACGACTACCCCAAACTAAAATCCATCCACTCAAGCAAAAATTATTGCTCACTACAGCCTCATTTTCGTCAGAATCGATTTGAAATCTATAACGGTTTCAGAGAAATCTTACTTCAGGGTTCATAGCTCTGTTAGAATGTTGAACGACTACCCCAAACTTAAATCCATCCATTCAAGCAAAAATCATTTCACACCACAGAATCATTTTGGTCAGAATCGATTTGAAATCTATCATGTTTTCAGAAAAATCTTACTTCCGGGTTCATAGTTCTGTTAGAATGTTGAACGACTACCCCAGACTTAAATCCATCCATTCAAGCAAAAATTATTTCACACCACAGACTCATTTTGGTCAGGATCGACTTGAAATCTATCACGGTTTCAGAGAAATCTTACTTCAGGGTTCGTAGCTCTGTTAGAATGTTGAACGACTACCCCAGACTTAAATCCATCCATTCAAGCAAAAATTATTTCACACCACAGACTCATTTTGGTCAGGATCGACTTGAAATCTATAACGGTTTCAGAGAAATCTTACTTCCGGGTTCATAGCTCTGTTAGAATGTTGAACGACTACCCCAGACTTAAATCCATCCATTCAAGCAAAAATTATTTCACACCACAGACTCATTTTGGTCAGGATCGATTTGAAATCTATAACGGTTTCAGAGAAATCTTACTTCAGGGTTCATAGCTCTGTTAGAATGTTGAACGACTACCCCAAACCAAAATCCATCCATTCAAGCAAAAATTATTTCACACTACAGACCCATTTTGGTCAGGATCGATTTGAAATTTATAACGGTTTCAGAGAAATCTAACTTCAGGGTTCGTAGCTCTGTTAGAATGTTGAACGACTACCCCAGACTTAAATCCATCCACTCAAGCAAAAATTATTTCACACCACAGACTCATTTTGGTCAGGATCGACTTAAAATCTATCATGGTTTCAGAGAAATCTTACTTCAGGGTTCATAGCTCTGTTAGAATGTTGAACGACTACCCCAAACCAAAATCCATCCATTCAAGCAAAAATTATTTCACACTACAGACTCATTTTGGTCAGGATCGATTTGAAATCTATAACGGTTTCAGAGAAATCTTACTTCCGGGTTCATAGCTCTGCTAGAATGTTGAACGACTACCCCAAACCAAAATCCATCCATTCAAGCAAAAATTATTTCACACTACAGACTCATTTTGGTCAGGATCGATTTGAAATCTATAACGGTTTCAGAGAAATCTTACTTCAGGGTTCATAGCTCTGTTAGAATGTTGAACGACTACCCCAAACCAAAATCCATCCATTCAAACAAAAATTATTTCACACTACAGACTCATTTTGGTCAGAATCGATTTGAAATCTATAACGGTTTCAGAGAAATCTTACTTCAGGGTTCATAGCTCTGTTAGAATGTTGAACGACTACCCCAGACTTAAATCCGTCCATTCAAGCAAAAATTATTTCACACCACAGACTCACTTTGGTCAGGATCGACTTGAAATCTATCATGGTTTCAGAGAAATCTTACTTCAGGGTTCATAGCTCTGTTAGAATGTTGAACGTCTACCCCAAACCAAAATCCATCCATTCAAGCAAAAATTATTTCACACTACAGACTCATTTTGGTCAGAATCGATTTGAAATCTATCATGGTTTCAGAGAAATCTTACTTCAGGGTTCATAGCTCTGTTAGAATGTTGAACGACTACCCCAAACCAAAATCCATCCATTCAAGCAAAAATTATTTCACACTACAGACTCATTTTGGTCAGGATCGATTTGAAATCTATAACGGTTTCAGAGAAATCTTACTTCCGGGTTCATAGCTCTGCTAGAATGTTGAACGACTACCCCAAACCAAAATCCATCCATTCAAGCAAAAATTATTTCACACTACAGACTCATTTTGGTCAGGATCGATTTGAAATCTATAACGGTTTCAGAGAAATCTTACTTCAGGGTTCATAGCTCTGTTAGAATGTTGAACGGCTACCCCAGACTTAAATCCATCCATTCAAGCAAAAATTATTTCACACTACAGACTCATTTTGGTCAGGATCGACTTGAAATCTATCATGGTTTCAGAGAAATCTTACTTCCGGGTTCATAGCTCTGCTGGAATGTTGAATGACTACACCAAACCAAAATCCATCCATTCAAGCACAAATTATTTCACACTACAGACTCATTTTGGTCAGGATCGATTTGAAATCTATAACGGTTTCAGAGAAATCTTACTTCAGGGTTCATAGCTCTGTTAGAATGTTGAACGACTACCCCAGACTTAAATCCATCCATTCAAGCAAAAATTATTTCACACCACAGACTCATTTTGGTCAGGATCGACTTGAAATCTATAACGGTTTCAGAGAAATCTTACTTCAGGGTTCATAGCTCTGTTAGAATGTTGAACGACTACCCCAGACTTAAATCCATCCATTCAAGCAAAAATTATTTCACACCACAGACTCACTTTGGTCAGGATCGACTTGAAATCTATCATGGTTTCAGAGAAATCTTACTTCAGGGTTCATAGCTCTGTTAGAATGTTGAACGTCTACCCCAAACCAAAATCCATCCATTCAAGCAAAAATTATTTCACACTACAGACTCATTTTGGTCAGAATCGATTTGAAATCTATCATGGTTTCAGAGAAATCTTACTTCAGGGTTCATAGCTCTGTTAGAATGTTGAACGACTACCCCAAACCAAAATCCATCCATTAAAGCAAAAATTATTTCACACTACAGACTCATTTTGGTCAGGATCGATTTGAAATCTATAACGGTTTCAGAGAAATCTTACTTCCGGGTTCATAGCTCTGCTAGAATGTTGAACGACTACCCCAAACCAAAATCCATCCATTAAAGCAAAAATTATTTCACACTACAGACTCATTTTGGTCAGGATCGATTTGAAATCTATAACGGTTTCAGAGAAATCTTACTTCAGGGTTCATAGCTCTGTTAGAATGTTGAACGACTACCCCAGACTTAAATCCATCCATTCAAGCAAACATTATTTCACACCACAGACTCATTTTGGTCAGGATCGACTTGAAATCTATAACGGTTTCAGAGAAATCTTACTTCAGGGTTCATAGCTCTGTTAGAATGTTGAACGATTACCCCCAACATATATCCATCCATTCAAGCAAAAATTATTTCACACCACAAACTCATTTCGGTCAGAATCGATTTGAAATCTATCATGGTTTCAGAGAAATCTTACTTCAGGGTTCATAGCTCTGTTAGAATGTTGAACGACTACCCCAAACCAAAATCCATCCATTCAAGCAAAAATTATTTCACACTACAGACTCATTTTGGTCAGGATCGATTTGAAATTTATAACGGTTTCAGAGAAATCTTACTTCAGGGTTCGTAGCTCTGTTAGAATGTTGAACGACTACCCCAGACTTAAATCCATCCACTCAAGCAAAAATTATTTCACACCACAGACTCATTTTGGTCAGGATCGACTTAAAATCTATCATGGTTTCAGAGAAATCTTACTTCAGAGTTCATAGCTCTGTTAGAATGTTGAACGACTACCCCAGACTTAAATCCATCCATTCAAGCAAAAATTATTTCACACTACAGACTCATTTTGGTCAGGATCGATTTGAAATCTATAACGGTTTCAGAGAAATCTTACTTCAGGCTTCATAGCTCTGTTAGAATGTTGAACGACTACCCCAGACTTAAATCCATCCATTCAAGCAAAAATTATTTCACACCACAGACTCATTTTGGTCAGGATCGACTTGAAATCTATCACGGTTTCAGAGAAATCTTACTTCAGGGTTCATAGCTCTGTTAGAATGTTGAACGACTACCCCAGACTTAAATCCATCCATTCAAGCAAAAATTATTTCACACTACAGACTCATTTTGGTCAGGATCGATTTGAAATCTATAACGGTTTCAGAGAAATCTTACTTCAGGGTTCGTAGCTCTGTTAGAATGTTGAACGACTACCCCAAACTAAAATCCATCCACTCAAGCAAAAATTATTGCTCACTACAGCCTCATTTTCGTCAGAATCGATTTGAAATCTATAACGGTTTCAGAGAAATCTTACTTCAGGGTTCATAGCTCTGTTAGAATGTTGAACGACTACCCCAAACTTAAATCCATCCATTCAAGCAAAAATCATTTCACACCACAGAATCATTTTGGTCAGAATCGATTTGAAATCTATCACGGTTTCAGAGAAATCTTACTTCAGGGTTCGTAGCTCTGTTAGAATGTTGAACGACTACCCCAGACTTAAATCCATCCATTCAAGCAAAAATTATTTCACACCACAGACTCATTTTGGTCAGGATCGACTTGAAATCTATAACGGTTTCAGAGAAATCTTACTTCCGGGTTCATAGCTCTGTTAGAATGTTGAACGACTACCCCAGACTTAAATCCATCCATTCAAGCAAAAATTATTTCACACCACAGACTCATTTTGGTCAGGATCGATTTGAAATCTATAACGGTTTCAGAGAAATCTTACTTCAGGGTTCATAGCTCTGTTAGAATGTTGAACGACTACCCCAAACCAAAATCCATCCATTCAAGCAAAAATTATTTCACACTACAGACCCATTTTGGTCAGGATCGATTTGAAATCTATAACGGTTTCAGAGAAATCTTACTTCAGGCTTCATAGCTCTGTTAGAATGTTGAACGACTACCCCAGACTTAAATCCATCCATTCAAGCAAAAATCATTTCACACCACAGACTCATTTTGGTCAGGATCGACTTGAAATCTATCACGGTTTCAGAGAAATCTTACTTCAGGGTTCATAGCTCTGTTAGAATATTGAACGACTACCCCAAACTTAAATCCATCCATTCAAGCAAAAATTATTTCACACTACAGACTCATTTTGGTCAGGATCGACTTGAAATCTATCATGGTTTCAGAGAAATCTTACTTCCGGGTTCATAGCTCTGTTAGAATGTTGAACGACTACCCCAGACTTAAATCCATCCATTCAAGCAAAAATTATTTCACACCACAGACTCATCTTGGTCAGGATCAACTTGAAATCTATCACGGTTTCAGAGAAATCTTACTTCAGGGTTCGTAGCTCTGTTAGAATGTTGAATGACTACCCCAGACTTAAATCCATCCACTCAAGCAAAAATTATTTCACACCACAGACTCATTTTGGTCAGGATCGACTTGAAATCTATCACGGTTTCAGAGAAATCTTACTTCAGGGTTCCTAGCTCTGATAGAATGTTGAACGACTACCCCAGACTTAAATCCATCCATTCAAGCAAAAATTATTTCACACTACAGACTCATTTTGGTCAGGATCGATTTGAAATCTATAACGGTTTCAGAGAAATCTTAATTCAGGGTTCGTAGCTCTGTTAGAATGTTGAACGACTACCCCAAACCAAAATCCATCCATTCAAGCAAAAATTATTTCACACTACAGACTCATTTTGGTCAGAATCGATTTGAAATCTATAACGGTTTCAGAGAAATTTTACTTCAGGGTTCATAGCTCTGTTAGAATGTTGAACGACTACCCCAGACTTAAATCCATCCATTCAAGCAAAAATTATTTCACACTACAGACTCATTTCGGTCAGGATCGATTTGAAATCTATAACGGTTTCAGAGAAATCTTACTTCAGGGTTCATAGCTCTGTTAGAATGTTGAACGTCTACCCCAAACCAAAATCCATCCATTCAAGCAAAAATTATTTCACACTACAGACTCATTTTGTTCAGGATCGATTTGAAATCTATAACGGTTTCAGAGAAATCTTACTTCAGGGTTCGTAGCTCTGTTAGAATGTTGAACGACTACCCCAAACCAAAATCCATCCATTCAAGCAAAAATTATTTCACACTACAGACTCATTTTGGTCAGGATCGACTTGAAATCTATCACGGTTTCAGAGAAATCTTACTTCAGGGTTCCTAGCTCTGTTAGAATGTTGAACGACTACCCCAGACTTAAATCCATCCATTCAAGCAAAAATTATTTCACACTACAGACTCATTTTGGTCAGAATCGATTTGAAATCTATAACGGTTTCAGAGAAATCTTACTTCAGGGTTCATAGCTCTGTTAGAATGTTGAACGACTACCCCAAACATAAATCCATCCATTCAAGCAAAAATTATTTCACACCACAAACTCATTTCGGTCAGAATCGATTTGAAATCTATCATGGTTTCAGAGAAATCTTACTTCAGGGTTCATAGCTCTGTTAGAATGTTGAACGACTACCCCAAACCAAAATCCATCCATTAAAGCAAAAATTATTTCACACTACAGACTCATTTTGGTCAGGATCGATTTGAAATCTATAACGGTTTCAGAGAAATCTTACTTCCGGGTTCATAGCTCTGCTAGAATGTTGAACGACTACCCCAAACCAAAATCCATCCATTCAAGCAAAAATTATTTCACACTACAGACTCATTTTGGTCAGGATCGATTTGAAATCTATAACGGTTTCAGAGAAATCTTACTTCAGGGTTCATAGCTCTGTTAGAATGTTGAACGACTACCCCAAAACAAAATCCATCCATTCAAGCAAAAATTATTTCACACTACAGACTCATTTTGGTCAGAATCGATTTGAAATCTATAACGGTTTCAGAGAAATCTTACTTCAGGGTTCATAGCTCTGTTAGAATGTTGAACGACTACCCCAGACTTAAATCCATCCATTCAAGCAAAAATTATTTCACACCACAGACTCACTTTGGTCAGGATCGACTTGAAATCTATCATGGTTTCAGAGAAATCTTACTTCAGGGTTCATAGCTCTGTTAGAATGTTGAACGTCTACCCCAAACCAAAATCCATCCATTCAAGCAAAAATTATTTCACACTACAGACTCATTTTGGTCAGAATCGATTTGAAATCTATCATGGTTTCAGAGAAATCTTACTTCAGGGTTCATAGCTCTGTTAGAATGTTGAACGACTACCCCAAACCAAAATCCATCCATTCAAGCAAAAATTATTTCACACTACAGACTCATTTTGGTCAGGATCGATTTGAAATCTATAACGGTTTCAGAGAAATCTTACTTCCGGGTTCATAGCTCTGCTAGAATGTTGAACGACTACCCCAAACCAAAATCCATCCATTCAAGCAAAAATTATTTCACACTACAGACTCATTTTGGTCAGGATCGATTTGAAATCTATAACGGTTTCAGAGAAATCTTACTTCAGGGTTCATAGCTCTGTTAGAATGTTGAACGGCTACCCCAGACTTAAATCCATCCATTCAAGCAAAAATTATTTCACACTACAGACTCATTTTGGTCAGGATCGACTTGAAATCTATCATGGTTTCAGAGAAATCTTACTTCCGGGTTCATAGCTCTGCTGGAATGTTGAATGACTACACCAAACCAAAATCCATCCATTCAAGCACAAATTATTTCACACTACAGACTCATTTTGGTCAGGATCGATTTGAAATCTATAACGGTTTCAGAGAAATCTTACTTCAGGGTTCATAGCTCTGTTAGAATGTTGAACGACTACCCCAGACTTAAATCCATCCATTCAAGCAAAAATTATTTCACACCACAGACTCATTTTGGTCAGGATCGACTTGAAATCTATAACGGTTTCAGAGAAATCTTACTTCAGGGTTCATAGCTCTGTTAGAATGTTGAACGACTACCCCAGACTTAAATCCATCCATTCAAGCAAAAATTATTTCACACCACAGACTCACTTTGGTCAGGATCGACTTGAAATCTATCATGGTTTCAGAGAAATCTTACTTCAGGGTTCATAGCTCTGTTAGAATGTTGAACGTCTACCCCAAACCAAAATCCATCCATTCAAGCAAAAATTATTTCACACTACAGACTCATTTTGGTCAGAATCGATTTGAAATCTATCATGGTTTCAGAGAAATCTTACTTCAGGGTTCATAGCTCTGTTAGAATGTTGAACGACTACCCCAAACCAAAATCCATCCATTAAAGCAAAAATTATTTCACACTACAGACTCATTTTGGTCAGGATCGATTTGAAATCTATAACGGTTTCAGAGAAATCTTACTTCAGGGTTCATAGCTCTGCTAGAATGTTGAACGACTACCCCAAACCAAAATCCATCCATTCAAGCAAAAATTATTTCACACTACAGACTCATTTTGGTCAGGATCGATTTGAAATCTATAACGGTTTCAGAGAAATCTTACTTCAGGGTTCATAGCTCTGTTAGAATGTTGAACGACTACCCCAGACTTAAATCCATCCATTCAAGCAAACATTATTTCACACCACAGACTCATTTTGGTCAGGATCGACTTGAAATCTATAACGGTTTCAGAGAAATCTTACTTCAGGGTTCATAGCTCTGTTAGAATGTTGAACGATTACCCCCAACATATATCCATCCATTCAAGCAAAAATTATTTCACACCACAAACTCGTTTCGGTCAGAATCGATTTGAAATCTATCATGGTTTCAGAGAAATCTTACTTCAGGGTTCATAGCTCTGTTAGAATGTTGAACGACTACCCCAAACCAAAATCCATCCATTCAAGCAAAAATTATTTCACACTACAGACTCATTTTGGTCAGGATCGATTTGAAATTTATAACGGTTTCAGAGAAATCTTACTTCAGGGTTCGTAGCTCTGTTAGAATGTTGAACGACTACCCCAGACTTAAATCCATCCACTCAAGCAAAAATTATTTCACACCACAGACTCATTTTGGTCAGGATCGACTTAAAATCTATCATGGTTTCAGAGAAATCTTACTTCAGGGTTCATAGCTCTGTTAGAATGTTGAACGACTACCCCAGACTTAAATCCATCCATTCAAGCAAAAATTATTTCACACTACAGACTCATTTTGGTCAGGATCGATTTGAAATCTATAACGGTTTCAGAGAAATCTTACTTCAGGCTTCATAGCTCTGTTAGAATGTTGAACGACTACCCCAGACTTAAATCCATCCATTCAAGCAAAAATTATTTCACACCACAGACTCATTTTGGTCAGGATCGACTTGAAATCTATCACGGTTTCAGAGAAATCTTACTTCAGGGTTCATAGCTCTGTTAGAATGTTGAACGACTACCCCAGACTTAAATCCATCCATTCAAGCAAAAATTATTTCACACTACAGACTCATTTTGGTCAGGATCGATTTGAAATCTATAACGGTTTCAGAGAAATCTTACTTCAGGGTTCGTAGCTCTGTTAGAATGTTGAACGACTACCCCAAACTAAAATCCATCCACTCAAGCAAAAATTATTGCTCACTACAGCCTCATTTTCGTCAGAATCGATTTGAAATCTATAACGGTTTCAGAGAAATCTTACTTCAGGGTTCATAGCTCTGTTAGAATGTTGAACGACTACCCCAAACTTAAATCCATCCATTCAAGCAAAAATCATTTCACACCACAGAATCATTTTGGTCAGAATCGATTTGAAATCTATCATGTTTTCAGAAAAATCTTACTTCCGGGTTCATAGTTCTGTTAGAATGTTGAACGACTACCCCAGACTTAAATCCATCCATTCAAGCAAAAATTATTTCACACCACAGACTCATTTTGGTCAGGATCGACTTGAAATCTATCACGGTTTCAGAGAAATCTTACTTCAGGGTTCGTAGCTCTGTTAGAATGTTGAACGATTACCCCAGACTTAAATCCATCCATTCAAGCAAAAATTATTTCACACTACAGACTCATTTTGGTCAGGATCGACTTGAAATCTATAACGGTTTCAGAGAAATCTTACTTCCGGGTTCATAGCTCTGTTAGAATGTTGAACGACTACCCCAGACTTAAATCCATCCATTCAAGCAAAAATTATTTCACACCACAGACTCATTTTGGTCAGGATCGATTTGAAATCTATAACGGTTTCAGAGAAATCTTACTTCAGGGTTCATAGCTCTGTTAGAATGTTGAACGACTACCCCAAACCAAAATCCATCCATTCAAGCAAAAATTATTTCACACTACAGACCCATTTTGGTCAGGATCGATTTGAAATCTATAACGGTTTCAGAGAAATCTTACTTCAGGCTTCATAGCTCTGTTAGAATGTTGAACGACTACCCCAGACTTAAATCCATCCATTCAAGCAAAAATCATTTCACACCACAGACTCATTTTGGTCAGGATCGACTTGAAATCTATCACGGTTTCAGAGAAATCTTACTTCAGGGTTCATAGCTCTGTTAGAATATTGAACGACTACCCCAAACTTAAATCCATCCATTCAAGCAAAAATTATTTCACACTACAGACTCATTTTGGTCAGGATCGACTTGAAATCTATCATGGTTTCAGAGAAATCTTACTTCCGGGTTCATAGCTCTGTTAGAATGTTGAACGACTACCCCAGACTTAAATCCATCCATTCAAGCAAAAATTATTTCACACCACAGACTCATCTTGGTCAGGATCAACTTGAAATCTATCACGGTTTCAGAGAAATCTTACTTCAGGGTTCGTAGCTCTGTTAGAATGTTGAATGACTACCCCAGACTTAAATCCATCCACTCAAGCAAAAATTATTTCACACCACAGACTCATTTTGGTCAGGATCGACTTGAAATCTATCACGGTTTCAGAGAAATCTTACTTCAGGGTTCCTAGCTCTGATAGAATGTTGAACGACTACCCCAGACTTAAATCCATCCATTCAAGCAAAAATTATTTCACACTACAGACTCATTTTGGTCAGGATCGATTTGAAATCTATAACGGTTTCAGAGAAATCTTACTTCAGGGTTCGTAGCTCTGTTAGAATGTTGAACGACTACCCCAAACCAAAATCCATCCATTCAAGCAAAAATTATTTCACACTACAGACTCATTTTGGTCAGAATCGATTTGAAATCTATAACGGTTTCAGAGAAATCTTACTTCAGGGTTCATAGCTCTGTTAGAATGTTGAACGACTACCCCAGACTTAAATCCATCCATTCAAGCAAAAATTATTTCACACTACAGACTCATTTCGGTCAGGATCGATTTGAAATCTATAACGGTTTCAGAGAAATCTTACTTCAGGGTTCATAGCTCTGTTAGAATGTTGAACGTCTACCCCAAACCAAAATCCATCCATTCAAGCAAAAATTATTTCACACTACAGACTCATTTTGTTCAGGATCGATTTGAAATCTATAACGGTTTCAGAGAAATCTTACTTCAGGGTTCGTAGCTCTGTTAGAATGTTGAACGACTACCCCAAACCAAAATCCATCCATTCAAGCAAAAATTATTTCACACTACAGACTCATTTTGGTCAGGATCGACTTGAAATCTATCACGGTTTCAGAGAAATCTTACTTCAGGGTTCCTAGCTCTGTTAGAATGTTGAACGACTACCCCAGACTTAAATCCATCCATTCAAGCAAAAATTATTTCACACCACAGACTCATTTTGGTCAGGATCGACGTGAAATCGATCACGGTTTCAGAGAAATCTTACTTCAGGGTTCGTAGCTCTGTTAGAATGTTGAACGATTACCCCAGACTTAAATCCATCCATTCAAGCAAAAATTATTTCACACTACAGACTCATTTTGGTCAGGATCGACTTGAAATCTATAACGGTTTCAGAGAAATCTTACTTCAGGGTACATAGCTCTGTTAGAATGTTGAACGACTACCCCAAACTTAAATCCATCCATTCAAGCAAAAATTATTTCACACTACAGACTCATTTTGGTCAGGATCGATTTGAAATCTATAACGGTTTCAGAGAAATCTTACTTCAGGGTTCGTAGCTCTGTTAGAATGTTGAACGACTACCCCAGACTTAAATCCATCCATTCAAGCAAAAATTATTTCACACTACAGATTCATTTCGGTCAGGATCGATTTGAAATCTATAACGGTTTCAGAGAAATCTTACTTCAGGGTTCATAGCTCTGTTAGAATGTTGAACGTCTACCCCAAACCAAAATCCATCCATTCAAGCAAAAATTATTTCACACTACAGACTCATTTCGGTCAGGATCGATTTGAAATCTATAACGGTTTCAGAGAAATCTTACTTCAGGGTTCATAGCTCTGTTAGAATGTTGAACGTCTACCCCAAACCAAAATCCATCCATTCAAGCAAAAATTATTTCACACTACAGACTCATTTTGGTCAGGATCGATTTGAAATCTATAACGGTTTCAGAGAAATCTTACTTCAGGGTTCGTAGCTCTGTTAGAATGTTGAACGACTACCCCAAACCAAAATCCATCCATTCAAGCAAAAACTATTTCACACTACAGACTCATTTTGGTCAGGATCGACTTGAAATCTATCACGGTTTCAGAGAAATCTTACTTCAGGGTTCCTAGCTCTGATAGGATGTTGAACGACTACCCCAGACTTAAATCCATCTATTCAAGCAAAAATTATTTCACACTACAGACTCACTTTGGTCAGGATCGACTTGAAATCTATCATGGTTTCAGAGAAATCTTACTTCAGGGTTCATAGCTCTGTTAGAATGTTGAACGTCTACCCCAAACCAAAATCCATCCATTCAAGCAAAAATTATTTCACACTACAGACTCATTTTGGTCAGAATCGATTTGAAATCTATCATGGTTTCAGAGAAATCTTACTTCAGGGTTCATAGCTCTGTTAGAATGTTGAACGACTATCCCAAACCAAAATTAATACATTCAAGCAAAAATTATTTCACACTACAGACTCATTTCGGTCAGGATCGATTTGAAATCTATAACGGTTTCAGAGAAATCTTACTTCAGGGTTCATAGCTCTGTTAGAATGTTGAACGACTACCCCAGACTTAAATCCATCCATTCAAGCAAACATTATTTCACACCACAGACTCATTTTGGTCAGGATCGACTTGAAATCTATAACGGTTTCAGAGAAATCTTACTTCAGGGTTCATAGCTCTGTTAGAATGTTGAACGATTACCCCCAACATATATCCATCCATTCAAGCAAAAATTATTTCACACTACAAACTCATTACGGTCAGAATCGATTTGAAATCTATCATGGTTTCAGAGAAATCTTACTTCAGGGTTCATAGCTCTGTTAGAATGTTGAACGACTACCCCAAACCAAAATCCATCCATTCAAGCAAAAATTATTTCACACTACAGACTCATTTTGGTCAGGATCGATTTGAAATTTATAACGGTTTCAGAGAAATCTTACTTCAGGGTTCGTAGCTCTGTTAGAATGTTGAACGACTACCCCAAAGTAAAATCCATCCACTCAATCAAAAATTATTTCACACCACAGACTCATTTTGGTCAGGATCGACTTAAAATCTATCATGGTTTCAGAGAAATCTTACTTCAGGGTTCATAGCTCTGTTAGAATGTTGAACGACTACCCCAGACTTAAATCCATCCATTCAAGCAAAAATTATTTCACACTACAGACTCATTTTGGTCAGGATCGATTTGAAATCTATAACGGTTTCAGAGAAATCTTACTTCAGGGTTCATAGCTCTGTTAGAATGTTGAACGTCTACCCCAAACCAAAATCCATCCATTCAAGCAAAAATTATTTCACACTACAGACTCATTTCGGTCAGGATCGATTTGAAATCTATAACGGTTTCAGAGAAATCTTACTTCAGGGTTCGTAGCTCTGTTAGAATGTTGAACGACTAGGCCAGACTTAAATCCATCCACTCAAGCAAAAATTATTTCACACCACAGACTCATTTTGGTCAGGATCGACTTAAAATCTATCATGGTTTCAGAGAAATCTTACTTCAGGGTTCATAGCTCTGTTAGAATGTTGAACGACTACCCCAGACTTAAATCCATCCATTCAAGCAAAAATTATTTCACACTACAGACTCATTTTGGTCAGGATCGATTTGAAATCTATAACGGTTTCAGAGAAATCTTACTTCAGGGTTCATAGCTCTGTTAGAATGTTGAACGTCTACCCCAAACCAAAATCCATCCATTCAAGCAAAAATTATTTCACACTACAGACTCATTTCGGTCAGGATCGATTTGAAATCTATAACGGTTTCAGAGAAATCTTACTTCAGGGTTCATAGCTCTGTTAGAATGTTGAACGTCTACCCCAAACCAAAATCCATCCATTCAAGCAAAAATTATTTCACACTACAGACTCATTTTGGTCAGGATCGATTTGAAATCTATAACGGTTTCAGAGAAATCTTACTTCAGGGTTCGTAGCTCTGTTAGAATGTTGAACGACTACCCCAAACCAAAATCCATCCATTCAAGCAAAAACTATTTCACACTACAGACTCATTTTGGTCAGGATCGACTTGAAATCTATCACGGTTTCAGAGAAATCTTACTTCAGGGTTCCTAGCTCTGATAGAATGTTGAACGACTACCCCAGACTTAAATCCATCCATTCAAGCAAAAATTATTTCACACTACAGACTCACTTTGGTCAGGATCGACTTGAAATCTATCATGGTTTCAGAGAAATCTTACTTCAGGGTTCATAGCTCTGTTAGAATGTTGAACGTCTACCCCAAACCAAAATCCATCCATTCAAGCAAAAATTATTTCACACTACAGACTCATTTTGGTCAGAATCGATTTGAAATCTATCATGGTTTCAGAGAAATCTTACTTCAGGGTTCATAGCTCTGTTAGAATGTTGAACGACTATCCCAAACCAAAATTAATACATTCAAGCAAAAATTATTTCACACTACAGACTCATTTCGGTCAGGATCGATTTGAAATCTATAACGGTTTCAGAGAAATCTTACTTCAGGGTTCATAGCTCTGTTAGAATGTTGAACGACTACCCCAGACTTAAATCCATCCATTCAAGCAAACATTATTTCACACCACAGACTCATTTTGGTCAGGATCGACTTGAAATCTATAACGGTTTCAGAGAAATCTTACTTCAGGGTTCATAGCTCTGTTAGAATGTTGAACGATTACCCCCAACATATATCCATCCATTCAAGCAAAAATTATTTCACACTACAAACTCATTACGGTCAGAATCGATTTGAAATCTATCATGGTTTCAGAGAAATCTTACTTCAGGGTTCATAGCTCTGTTAGAATGTTGAACGACTACCCCAAACCAAAATCCATCCATTCAAGCAAAAATTATTTCACACTACAGACTCATTTTGGTCAGGATCGATTTGAAATTTATAACGGTTTCAGAGAAATCTTACTTCAGGGTTCGTAGCTCTGTTAGAATGTTGAACGACTACCCCAGACTTAAATCCATCCACTCAAGCAAAAATTATTTCACACCACAGACTCATTTTGGTCAGGATCGACTTAAAATCTATCATGGTTTCAGAGAAATCTTACTTCAGGGTTCATAGCTCTGTTAGAATGTTGAACGACTACCCCAGACTTAAATCCATCCATTCAAGCAAAAATTATTTCACACTACAGACTCATTTTGGTCAGGATCGATTTGAAATCTATAACGGTTTCAGAGAAATCTTACTTCAGGCTTCATAGCTCTGTTAGAATGTTGAACGACTACCCCAGACTTAAATCCATCCATTCAAGCAAAAATTATTTCACACCACAGACTCATTTTGGTCAGGATCGACTTGAAATCTATCACGGTTTCAGAGAAATCTTACTTCAGGGTTCATAGCTCTGTTAGAATGTTGAACGACTACCCCAGACTTAAATCCATCCATTCAAGCAAAAATTATTTCACACTACAGACTCATTTTCGTCAGAATCGATTTGAAATCTATAACGGTTTCAGAGAAATCTTACTTCAGGGTTCGTAGCTCTGTTAGAATGTTGAACGACTACCCCAGACTTAAATCCATCCATTCAAGCAAAAATTATTTCACACTACAGACTCATTTCGGTCAGGATCGATTTGAAATCTATAACGGTTTCAGAGAAATCTTACTTCAGGGTTCGTAGCTCTGTTAGAATGTTGAACGACTATCCCAAACCAAAATTAATACATTCAAGCAAAAATTATTTCACACTACAGACTCATTTTGGTCAGGATCGATTTGAAATCTATAACGGTTTCAGAGAAATCTTACTTCAGGGTTCGTAGCTCTGTTAGAATGTTGAACGACTACCCCAGACTTAAATCCATCCATTCAAGCAAAAATTATTTCACACTACAGATTCATTTCGGTCAGGATCGATTTGAAATCTATAACGGTTTCAGAGAAATCTTACTTCAGGGTTCATAGCTCTGTTAGAATGTTGAACGTCTACCCCAAACCAAAATCCATCCATTCAAGCAAAAATTATTTCACACTACAGACTCATTTCGGTCAGGATCGATTTGAAATCTATAACGGTTTCAGAGAAATCTTACTTCAGGGTTCATAGCTCTGTTAGAATGTTGAACGTCTACCCCAAACCAAAATCCATCCATTCAAGCAAAAATTATTTCACACTACAGACTCATTTTGGTCAGGATCGATTTGAAATCTATAACGGTTTCAGAGAAATCTTACTTCAGGGTTCGTAGCTCTGTTAGAATGTTGAACGACTACCCCAAACCAAAATCCATCCATTCAAGCAAAAACTATTTCACACTACAGACTCATTTTGGTCAGGATCGACTTGAAATCTATCACGGTTTCAGAGAAATCTTACTTCAGGGTTCCTAGCTCTGATAGGATGTTGAACGACTACCCCAGACTTAAATCCATCCATTCAAGCAAAAATTATTTCACACTACAGACTCACTTTGGTCAGGATCGACTTGAAATCTATCATGGTTTCAGAGAAATCTTACTTCAGGGTTCATAGCTCTGTTAGAATGTTGAACGTCTACCCCAAACCAAAATCCATCCATTCAAGCAAAAATTATTTCACACTACAGACTCATTTTGGTCAGAATCGATTTGAAATCTATCATGGTTTCAGAGAAATCTTACTTCAGGGTTCATAGCTCTGTTAGAATGTTGAACGACTATCCCAAACCAAAATTAATACATTCAAGCAAAAATTATTTCACACTACAGACTCATTTCGGTCAGGATCGATTTGAAATCTATAACGGTTTCAGAGAAATCTTACTTCAGGGTTCATAGCTCTGTTAGAATGTTGAACGACTACCCCAGACTTAAATCCATCCATTCAAGCAAACATTATTTCACACCACAGACTCATTTTGGTCAGGATCGACTTGAAATCTATAACGGTTTCAGAGAAATCTTACTTCAGGGTTCATAGCTCTGTTAGAATGTTGAACGATTACCCCCAACATATATCCATCCATTCAAGCAAAAATTATTTCACACTACAAACTCATTACGGTCAGAATCGATTTGAAATCTATCATGGTTTCAGAGAAATCTTACTTCAGGGTTCATAGCTCTGTTAGAATGTTGAACGACTACCCCAAACCAAAATCCATCCATTCAAGCAAAAATTATTTCACACTACAGACTCATTTTGGTCAGGATCGATTTGAAATTTATAACGGTTTCAGAGAAATCTTACTTCAGGGTTCGTAGCTCTGTTAGAATGTTGAACGACTACCCCAGACTTAAATCCATCCACTCAAGCAAAAATTATTTCACACCACAGACTCATTTTGGTCAGGATCGACTTAAAATCTATCATGGTTTCAGAGAAATCTTACTTCAGGGTTCATAGCTCTGTTAGAATGTTGAACGACTACCCCAGACTTAAATCCATCCATTCAAGCAAAAATTATTTCACACTACAGACTCATTTTGGTCAGGATCGATTTGAAATCTATAACGGTTTCAGAGAAATCTTACTTCAGGGTTCATAGCTCTGTTAGAATGTTGAACGTCTACCCCAAACCAAAATCCATCCATTCAAGCACAAATTATTTCACACTACAGACTCATTTTGGTCAGGATCGATTTGAAATCTATAACGGTTTCAGAGAAATCTTACTTCAGGGTTCGTAGCTCTGTTAGAATGTTGAACGACTACCCCAAACCAAAATCCATCCATTCAAGCAAAAATTATTTCACACTACAGACTCATTTTGGTCAGGATCGACTTGAAATCTATCACGGTTTCAGAGAAATCTTACTTCAGGGTTCCTAGCTCTGATAGAATGTTGAACGACTACCCCAGACTTAAATCCATCCATTCAAGCAAAAATTATTTCACACTACAGACTCACTTTGGTCAGGATCGACTTGAAATCTATCATGGTTTCAGAGAAATCTTACTTCAGGGTTCATAGCTCTGTTAGAATGTTGAACGTCTACCCCAAACCAAAATCCATCCATTCAAGCAAAAATTATTTCACACTACAGACTCATTTTGGTCAGAATCGATTTGAAATCTATCATGGTTTCAGAGAAATCTTACTTCAGGGTTCATAGCTCTGTTAGAATGTTGAACGACTATCCCAAACCAAAATCCATCCATTCAAGCAAAAATTATTTCACACTACAGACTCATTTCGGTCAGGATCGATTTGAAATCTATAACGGTTTCAGAGAAATCTTACTTCAGGGTTCATAGCTCTGTTAGAATGTTGAACGACTACCCCAGACTTAAATCCATCCATTCAAGCAAACATTATTTCACACCACAGACTCATTTTGGTCAGGATCGACTTGAAATCTATAACGGTTTCAGAGAAATCTTACTTCAGGGTTCATAGCTCTGTTAGAATGTTGAACGATTACCCCCAACATATATCCATCCATTCAAGCAAAAATTATTTCACACTACAAACTCATTACGGTCAGAATCGATTTGAAATCTATCATGGTTTCAGAGAAATCTTACTTCAGGGTTCATAGCTCTGTTAGAATGTTGAACGACTACCCCAAACCAAAATCCATCCATTCAAGCAAAAATTATTTCACACTACAGACTCATTTTGGTCAGGATCGATTTCAAATTTATAACGGTTTCAGAGAAATCTTACTTCAGGGTTCGTAGCTCTGTTAGAATGTTGAACGACTACCCCAGACTTAAATCCATCCACTCAAGCAAAAATTATTTCACACCACAGACTCATTTTGGTCAGGATCGACTTAAAATCTATCATGGTTTCAGAGAAATCTTACTTCAGGGTTCATAGCTCTGTTAGAATGTTGAACGACTACCCCAGACTTAAATCCATCCATTCAAGCAAAAATTATTTCACACTACAGACTCATTTTGGTCAGGATCGATTTGAAATCTATAACGGTTTCAGAGAAATCTTACTTCAGGCTTCATAGCTCTGTTAGAATGTTGAACGACTACCCCAGACTTAAATCCATCCATTCAAGCAAAAATTATTTCACACCACAGACTCATTTTGGTCAGGATCGACTTGAAATCTATCACGGTTTCAGAGAAATCTTACTTCAGGGTTCATAGCTCTGTTAGAATGTTGAACGACTACCCCAGACTTAAATCCATGCATTCAAGCAAAAATTATTTCACACTACAGACTCATTTTCGTCAGAATCGATTTGAAATCTATAACGGTTTCAGAGAAATCTTACTTCAGGGTTCGTAGCTCTGTTAGAATGTTGAACGACTACCCCAAACTAAAATCCATCCACTCAAGCAAAAATTATTGCTCACTACAGCCTCATTTTCGTCAGAATCGATTTGAAATCTATAACGGTTTCAGAGAAATCTTACTTCAGGGTTCATAGCTCTGTTAGAATGTTGAACGACTACCCCAAACCAAAATCCATCCATTCAAGCAAAAATCATTTCACACCACAGAATCATTTTGGTCAGAATCGATTTGAAATCTATCATGGTTTCAGAGAAATCTTACTTCAGGGTTCATAGCTCTGTTAGAATGTTGAACGACTACCCCAAACCAAAATCCATCCATTCAAGCAAAAATTATTTCACACTACAGACTCATTTTGGTCAGGATCGATTTGAAATTTATAACGGTTTCAGAGAAATCTTACTTCAGGGTTCGTAGCTCTGTTAGAATGTTGAACGACTACCCCAGACTTAAATCCATCCATTCAAGCAAAAATTATTTCACACTACAGACTCATTTTGGTCAGGATCGATTTGAAATCTATAACGGTTTCAGAGAAATCTTACTTCAGGCTTCATAGCTCTGTTTGAATGTTGAACGACTACCCCAGACTTAAATCCATCCATTCAAGCAAAAATTATTTCACACCACAGACTCATTTTGGTCAGGATCGACTTGAAATCTATCACGGTTTCAGAGAAATCTTACTTCCGGGTTCATAGTTCTGTTAGAATGTTGAACGACTACCCCAGACTTAAATCCATCCATTCAAGCAAAAATTATTTCACACCACAGACTCATTTTGGTCAGGATCGACTTGAAATCTATCACGGTTTCAGAGAAATCTTACTTCAGGGTTCGTAGCTCTGTTAGAATGTTGAACGATTACCCCAGACTTAAATCCATCCATTCAAGCAAAAATTATTTCACACTACAGACTCATTTTGGTCAGGATCGACTTGAAATCTATAACGGTTTCAGAGAAATCTTACTTCAGGGTTCATAGCTCTGTTAGAATGTTGAACGACTACCCCAAACTTAAATCCATCCATTCAAGCAAAAATTATTTCACACTACAGACTCATTTTGGTCAGGATCGATTTGAAATCTATAACGGTTTCAGAGAAATCTCACTTCCGGGTTCATAGCTCTGTTAGAATGTTGAACGACTACCCCAGACTTAAATCCATCCATTCAAGCAAAAATTATTTCACACCACAGACTCATTTTGGTCAGGATCGATTTGAAATCTATAACGGTTTCAGAGAAATCTTACTTCAGGGTTCATAGCTCTGTTAGAATGTTGAACGACTACCCCAGACTTAAATCCATCCATTCAAGCAAAAATTATTTCACACTACAGACTCATTTTGGTCAGGATCGATTTGAAATCTATAACGGTTTCAGAGAAATCTTACTTCAGGGTTCATAGCTCTGTTAGAATGTTGAACGACTACCCCAAACCAAAATCCATCCATTCAAGCAAAAATTATTTCACACTACAGACCCATTTTGGTCAGGATCGATTTGAAATCTATAACGGTTTCAGAGAAATCTTACTTCAGGCTTCATAGCTCTGTTAGAATGTTGAACGACTACCCCAGACTTAAATCCATCCATTCAAGCAAAAATCATTTCACACCACAGACTCATTTTGGTCAGGATCGACTTGAAATCTATCACGGTTTCAGAGAAATCTTACTTCAGGGTTCATAGCTCTGTTAGAATATTGAACGACTACCCCAAACTTAAATCCATCCATTCAAGCAAAAATTATTTCACACTACAGACTCATTTTGGTCAGGATCGACTTGAAATCTATCATGGTTTCAGAGAAATCTTACTTCCGGGTTCATAGCTCTGTTAGAATGTTGAACGACTACCCCAGACTTAAATCC
Source organism: Xylota sylvarum (assembly GCA_905220385.1). Taxonomy (NCBI): domain Eukaryota; kingdom Metazoa; phylum Arthropoda; class Insecta; order Diptera; family Syrphidae; genus Xylota; species Xylota sylvarum. The sequence continues at coordinate 844,418 of CAJMZQ010000063.1, read as the reverse complement.
ATCCATTCAAGCAAAAATTATTTCACACCACAGACTCATTTTGGTCAGGATCGACTTGAAATCTATCACGGTTTCAGAGAAATCTTACTTCAGGGTTCGTAGCTCTGTTAGAATGTTGAATGACTACCCCAGACTTAAATCCATCCACTCAAGCAAAAATTATTTCACACCACAGACTCATTTTGGTCAGGATCGATTTGAAATCTGTCACGGTTTCAGAGAAATCTTACTTCAGGGTTCCTAGCTCTGATAGAATGTTGAACGACTACCCCAGACTTAAATCCATCCATTCAAGCAAAAATTATTTCACACTACAGACTCATTTTGGTCAGGATCGATTTGAAATCTATAACGGTTTCAGAGAAATCTTACTTCAGGGTTCATAGCTCTGTTAGAATGTTGAACGACTACCCCAAACCAAAATCCATCCATTCAAGCAAAAATTATTTCACACTACAGACCCATTTTGGTCAGGATCGATTTGAAATCTATAACGGTTTCAGAGAAAACTTACTTCAGGGTTCGTAGCTCTGTTAGAATGTTGAACGACTACCCCAGACTTAAATCCATCCATTCAAGCAAAAATCATTTCACACCACAGACTCATTTTGGTCAGGATCGACTTGAAATCTATAACGGTTTCAGAGAAAACTTACTTCAGGGTTCATAGCTCTGTTAGAATATTGAACGACTACCCCAAACTTAAATCCATCCATTAAAGCAAAAATTATTTCACACTACAGACTCATTTTGGTCAGGATCGACTTGAAATCTATCATGGTTTCAGAGAAATCTTACTTCCGGGTTCATAGCTCTGTTAGAATGTTGAACGACTACCCCAGACTTAAATCCATCCATTCAAGCAAAAATTATTTCACACCACAGACTCATTTTGGTCAGGATCGACTTGAAATCTATCACGGTTTCAGAGAAATCTTACTTCAGGGTTCGTAGCTCTGTTAGAATGTTGAATGACTACCCCAGACTTAAATCCATCCACTTAAGCAAAAATTATTTCACACCACAGACTCATTTTGGTCAGGATCGATTTGAAATCTATCACGGTTTCAGAGAAATCTTACTTCAGGGTTCCTAGCTCTGATAGAATGTTGAACGACAACCCCAGACTTAAATCCATCCATTCAAGCAAAAATTATTTCACACCACAGACTCATTTTGGTCAGGATCGACTTGAAATCTATCACGGTTTCAGAGAAATCTTACTTCAGGGTTCGTAGCTCTGTTAGAATGTTGAATGACTACCCCAGACTTAAATCCATCCACTCAAGCAAAAATTATTTCACACCACAGACTCATTTTGGTCAGGATCGATTTGAAATCTATCACGGTTTCAGAGAAATCTTACTTCAGGGTTCCTAGCTCTGATAGAATGTTGAACGACTACCCCAGACTTAAATCCATCCATTCAAGCAAAAATTATTTCACACTACAGACTCATTTTGGTCAGGATCGATTTGAAATCTATAACGGTTTCAGAGAAATCTTACTTCAGGGTTCGTAGCTCTGTTAGAATGTTGAACGACTACCCCAAACTAAAATCCATCCACTCAAGCAAAAATTATTGCTCACTACAGCCTCATTTTCGTCAGAATCGATTTGAAATCTATAACGGTTTCAGAGAAATCTTACTTCAGGGTTCATAGCTCTGTTAGAATGTTGAACGACTACCCCAGACTTAAATCCATCCATTCAAGCAAAAATTATTTCACACTACAGACTCATTTTGGTCAGGATCGATTTGAAATCTATAACGGTTTCAGAGAAATCTTACTTCAGGGTTCATAGCTCTGTTAGAATGTTGAACGACTACCCCAAACTAAAATCCATCCACTCAAGCAAAAATTATTGCTCACTACAGCCTCATTTTCGTCAGGATCGATTTGAAATCTATAACGGTTTCAGAGAAATCTTACTTCAGGGTTCATAGCTCTGTTAGAATGTTGAACGACTACCCCAGACTTAAATCCATCCATTCAAGCAAACATTATTTCACACCACAGACTCATTTTGGTCAGGATCGACTTGAAATCTATAACGGTTTCAGAGAAATCTTACTTCAGGGTTCATAGCTCTGTTAGAATGTTGAACGATTACCCCCAACATATATCCATCCATTCAAGCAAAAATTATTTCACACTACAAACTCATTACGGTCAGAATCGATTTGAAATCTATCATGGTTTCAGAGAAATCTTACTTCAGGGTTCATAGCTCTGTTAGAATGTTGAACGACTACCCCAAACCAAAATCCATCCATTCAAGCAAAAATTATTTCACACTACAGACTCATTTTGGTCAGGATCGATTTGAAATTTATAACGGTTTCAGAGAAATCTTACTTCAGGGTTCGTAGCTCTGTTAGAATGTTGAACGACTACCCCAGACTTAAATCCATCCACTCAAGCAAAAATTATTTCACACCACAGACTCATTTTGGTCAGGATCGACTTAAAATCTATCATGGTTTCAGAGAAATCTTACTTCAGGGTTCATAGCTCTGTTAGAATGTTGAACGACTACCCCAGACTTAAATCCATCCATTCAAGCAAAAATTATTTCACACTACAGACTCATTTTGGTCAGGATCGATTTGAAATCTATAACGGTTTCAGAGAAATCTTACTTCAGGGTTCATAGCTCTGTTAGAATGTTGAACGTCTACCCCAAACCAAAATCCATCCATTCAAGCACAAATTATTTCACACTACAGACTCATTTTGGTCAGGATCGATTTGAAATCTATAACGGTTTCAGAGAAATCTTACTTCAGGGTTCGTAGCTCTGTTAGAATGTTGAACGACTACCCCAAACCAAAATCCATCCATTCAAGCAAAAACTATTTCACACTACAGACTCATTTTGGTCAGGATCGACTTGAAATCTATCACGGTTTCAGAGAAATCTTACTTCAGGGTTCCTAGCTCTGATAGAATGTTGAACGACTACCCCAGACTTAAATCCATCCATTCAAGCAAAAATTATTTCACACTACAGACTCACTTTGGTCAGGATCGACTTGAAATCTATCATGGTTTCAGAGAAATCTTACTTCAGGGTTCATAGCTCTGTTAGAATGTTGAACGTCTACCCCAAACCAAAATCCATCCATTCAAGCAAAAATTAGTTCACACTACAGACTCATTTTGGTCAGAATCGATTTGAAATCTATCATGGTTTCAGAGAAATCTTACTTCAGGGTTCATAGCTCTGTTAGAATGTTGAACGACTATCCCAAACCAAAATCCATCCATTCAAGCAAAAATTATTTCACACTACAGACTCATTTCGGTCAGGATCGATTTGAAATCTATAACGGTTTCAGAGAAATCTTACTTCAGGGTTCATAGCTCTGTTAGAATGTTGAACGACTACCCCCGACTTAAATCCATCCATTCAAGCAAACATTATTTCACACCACAGACTCATTTTGGTCAGGATCGACTTGAAATCTATAACGGTTTCAGAGAAATCTTACTTCAGGGTTCATAGCTCTGTTAGAATGTTGAACGATTACCCCCAACATATATCCATCCATTCAAGCAAAAATTATTTCACACTACAAACTCATTACGGTCAGAATCGATTTGAAATCTATCATGGTTTCAGAGAAATCTTACTTCAGGGTTCATAGCTCTGTTAGAATGTTGAACGACTACCCCAAACCAAAATCCATCCATTCAAGCAAAAATTATTTCACACTACAGACTCATTTTGGTCAGGATCGATTTGAAATTTATAACGGTTTCAGAGAAATCTTACTTCAGGGTTCGTAGCTCTGTTAGAATGTTGAACGACTACCCCAGACTTAAATCCATCCACTCAAGCAAAAATTATTTCACACCACAGACTCATTTTGGTCAGGATCGACTTAAAATCTATCATGGTTTCAGAGAAATCTTACTTCAGGGTTCATAGCTCTGTTAGAATGTTGAACGACTACCCCAGACTTAAATCCATCCATTCAAGCAAAAATTATTTCACACTACAGACTCATTTTGGTCAGGATCGATTTGAAATCTATAACGGTTTCAGAGAAATCTTACTTCAGGCTTCATAGCTCTGTTAGAATGTTGAACGACTACCCCAGACTTAAATCCATCCATTCAAGCAAAAATTATTTCACACCACAGACTCATTTTGGTCAGGATCGACTTGAAATCTATCACGGTTTCAGAGAAATCTTACTTCAGGGTTCATAGCTCTGTTAGAATGTTGAACGACTACCCCAGACTTAAATCCATCCATTCAAGCAAACATTATTTCACACTACAGACTCATTTTCGTCAGAATCGATTTGAAATCTATAACGGTTTCAGAGAAATCTTACTTCAGGGTTCGTAGCTCTGTTAGAATGTTGAACGACTACCCCAAACTAAAATCCATCCACTCAAGCAAAAATTATTGCTCACTACAGCCTCATTTTCGTCAGAATCGATTTGAAATCTATAACGGTTTCAGAGAAATCTTACTTCAGGGTTCATAGCTCTGTTAGAATGTTGAACGACTACCCCAAACCAAAATCCATCCATTCAAGCAAAAATCATTTCACACCACAGAATCATTTTGGTCAGAATCGATTTGAAATCTATCATGGTTTCAGAGAAATCTTACTTCAGGGTTCATAGCTCTGTTAGAATGTTGAACGACTACCCCAAACCAAAATCCATCCATTCAAGCAAAAATTATTTCACACTACAGACTCATTTTGGTCAGGATCGATTTGAAATTTATAACGGTTTCAGAGAAATCTTACTTCAGGGTTCGTAGCTCTGTTAGAATGTTGAACGACTACCCCAGACTTAAATCCATCCATTCAAGCAAAAATTATTTCACACTACAGACTCATTTTGGTCAGGATCGATTTGAAATCTATAACGGTTTCAGAGAAATCTTACTTCAGGCTTCATAGCTCTGTTTGAATGTTGAACGACTACCCCAGACTTAAATCCATCCATTCAAGCAAAAATTATTTCACACCACAGACTCATTTTGGTCAGGATCGACTTGAAATCTATCACGGTTTCAGAGAAATCTTACTTCCGGGTTCATAGTTCTGTTAGAATGTTGAACGACTACCCCAGACTTAAATCCATCCATTCAAGCAAAAATTATTTCACACCACAGACTCATTTTGGTCAGGATCGACTTGAAATCTATCACGGTTTCAGAGAAATCTTACTTCAGGGTTCGTAGCTCTGTTAGAATGTTGAACGATTACCCCAGACTTAAATCCATCCATTCAAGCAAAAATTATTTCACACTACAGACTCATTTTGGTCAGGATCGACTTGAAATCTATAACGGTTTCAGAGAAATCTTACTTCAGGGTTCATAGCTCTGTTAGAATGTTGAACGACTACCCCAAACTTAAATCCATCCATTCAAGCAAAAATTATTTCACACTACAGACTCATTTTGGTCAGGATCGATTTGAAATCTATAACGGTTTCAGAGAAATCTCACTTCCGGGTTCATAGCTCTGTTAGAATGTTGAACGACTACCCCAGACTTAAATCCATCCATTCAAGCAAAAATTATTTCACACCACAGACTCATTTTGGTCAGGATCGATTTGAAATCTATAACGGTTTCAGAGAAATCTTACTTCAGGGTTCATAGCTCTGTTAGAATGTTGAACGACTACCCCAGACTTAAATCCATCCATTCAAGCAAAAATTATTTCACACTACAGACTCATTTTGGTCAGGATCGATTTGAAATCTATAACGGTTTCAGAGAAATCTTACTTCAGGGTTCATAGCTCTGTTAGAATGTTGAACGACTACCCCAAACCAAAATCCATCCATTCAAGCAAAAATTATTTCACACTACAGACCCATTTTGGTCAGGATCGATTTGAAATCTATAACGGTTTCAGAGAAATCTTACTTCAGGCTTCATAGCTCTGTTAGAATGTTGAACGACTACCCCAGACTTAAATCCATCCATTCAAGCAAAAATCATTTCACACCACAGACTCATTTTGGTCAGGATCGACTTGAAATCTATCACGGTTTCAGAGAAATCTTACTTCAGGGTTCATAGCTCTGTTAGAATATTGAACGACTACCCCAAACTTAAATCCATCCATTCAAGCAAAAATTATTTCACACTACAGACTCATTTTGGTCAGGATCGACTTGAAATCTATCATGGTTTCAGAGAAATCTTACTTCCGGGTTCATAGCTCTTTTAGAATGTTGAACGACTACCCCAGACTTAAATCCATCCATTCAAGCAAAAATTATTTCACACCACAGACTCATTTTGGTCAGGATCGACTTGAAATCTATCACGGTTTCAGAGAAATCTTACTTCAGGGTTCGTAGCTCTGTTAGAATGTTGAATGACTACCCCAGACTTAAATCCATCCACTCAAGCAAAAATTATTTCACACCACAGACTCATTTTGGTCAGGATCGATTTGAAATCTGTCACGGTTTCAGAGAAATCTTACTTCAGGGTTCCTAGCTCTGATAGAATGTTGAACGACTACCCCAGACTTAAATCCATCCATTCAAGCAAAAATTATTTCACACTACAGACTCATTTTGGTCAGGATCGATTTGAAATCTATAACGGTTTCAGAGAAATCTTACTTCAGGGTTCATAGCTCTGTTAGAATGTTGAACGACTACCCCAAACCAAAATCCATCCATTCAAGCAAAAATTATTTCACACTACAGACCCATTTTGGTCAAGATCGATTTGAAATCTATAACGGTTTCAGAGAAAACTTACTTCAGGGTTCGTAGCTCTGTTAGAATGTTGAACGACTACCCCAGACTTAAATCCATCCATTCAAGCAAAAATTATTTCACACCACAGACTCATTTTGGTCAGGATCGACTTGAAATCTATCACGGTTTCAGAGAAATCTTACTTCAGGGTTCGTAGCTCTGTTAGAATGTTGAATGACTACCCCAGACTTAAATCCATCCACTCAAGCAAAAATTATTTCACACCACAGACTCATTTTGGTCAGGATCGATTTGAAATCTATCACGGTTTCAGAGAAATCTTACTTCAGGGTTCCTAGCTCTGATAGAATGTTGAACGACTACCCCAGACTTAAATCCATCCATTCAAGCAAAAATCATTTCACACCACAGACTCATTTTGGTCAGGATCGACTTGAAATCTATCACGGTTTCAGAGAAATCTTACTTCAGGGTTCATAGCTCTGTTAGAATATTGAACGACTACCCCAAACTTAAATCCATCCATTCAAGCAAAAATTATTTCACACTACAGACTCATTTTGGTCAGGATCGACTTGAAATCTATCATGGTTTCAGAGAAATCTTACTTCCGGGTTCATAGCTCTGTTAGAATGTTGAACGACTACCCCAGACTTAAATCCATCCATTCAAGCAAAAATTATTTCACACCACAGACTCATTTTGGTCAGGATCGACTTGAAATCTATCACGGTTTCAGAGAAATCTTACTTCAGGGTTCGTAGCTCTGTTAGAATGTTGAATGACTACCCCAGACTTAAATCCATCCACTTAAGCAAAAATTATTTCACACCACAGACTCATTTTGGTCAGGATCGATTTGAAATCTATCACGGTTTCAGAGAAATCTTACTTCAGGGTTCCTAGCTCTGATAGAATGTTGAACGACTACCCCAGACTTAAATCCATCCATTCAAGCAAAAATTATTTCACACCACAGACTCATTTTGGTCAGGATCGACTTGAAATCTATCACGGTTTCAGAGAAATCTTACTTCAGGGTTCGTAGCTCTGTTAGAATGTTGAATGACTACCCCAGACTTAAATCCATCCACTCAAGCAAAAATTATTTCACACCACAGACTCATTTTGGTCAGGATCGATTTGAAATCTATCACGGTTTCAGAGAAATCTTACTTCAGGGTTCCTAGCTCTGATAGAATGTTGAACGACTACCCCAGACTTAAATCCATCCATTCAAGCAAAAATTATTTCACACTACAGACTCATTTTGGTCAGGATCGATTTGAAATCTATAACGGTTTCAGAGAAATCTTACTTCAGGGTTCGTAGCTCTGTTAGAATGTTGAACGACTACCCCAAACTAAAATCCATCCACTCAAGCAAAAATTATTGCTCACTACAGCCTCATTTTCGTCAGAATCGATTTGAAATCTATAACGGTTTCAGAGAAATCTTACTTCAGGGTTCATAGCTCTGTTAGAATGTTGAACGACTACCCCAGACTTAAATCCATCCATTCAAGCAAAAATTATTTCACACTACAGACTCATTTTGGTCAGGATCGATTTGAAATCTATAACGGTTTCAGAGAAATCTTACTTCAGGGTTCATAGCTCTGTTAGAATGTTGAACGACTACCCCAAACTAAAATCCATCCATTCAAGCAAAAATTATTGCTCACTACAGCCTCATTTTCGTCAGGATCGATTTGAAATCTATAACGGTTTCAGAGAAATCTTACTTCAGGGTTCATAGCTCTGTTAGAATGTTGAACGACTACCCCAGACTTAAATCCATCCATTCAAGCAAAAATTATTTCACACCACAGACTCATTTTGGTCAGGATCGACTTGAAATCTATAACGGTTTCAGAGAAATCTTACTTCAGGGTTCATAGCTCTGTTAGAATGTTGAACGACTACACCAAACCAAAATCCATCCATTCAAGCAAAAATTATTTCACACTACAGACTCATTTTGGTCAGGATCGATTTGAAATCTATAACGGTTTCAGAGAAATCTTACTTCAGGGTTCATAGCTCTGTTAGAATGTTGAACGACTACCCCAGACTTAAATCCATCCATTCAAGCAAAAATTATTTCACACTACAGACCCATTTTGGTCAGGATCGATTTGAAATCTATAACGGTTTCAGAGAAATCTTACTTCAGGGTTCATAGCTCTGTTAGAATGTTGAACGACTACCCCAAACCAAAATCCATCCATTCAAGCAAAAATTATTTCACACTACAGACCCATTTTGGTCAGGATCGATTTGAAATCTATAACGGTTTCAGAGAAATCTTACTTCAGGGTTCATAGCTCTGTTAGAATGTTGAACGACTACCCCAGACTTAAATCCATCCATTCAAGCAAAAATTTCACACTACAGACTCATTTTGGTCAGGATAGATTTGAAATCTATAACGGTTTCAGAGAAATCTTACTTCAGGGTTCGTAGCTCTGTTAGAATGTTGAACGACTACCCCAAACTAAAATCCATCCACTCAAGCAAAAATTATTGCTCACTACAGCCTCATTTTCGTCAGAATCGATTTGAAATCTATAACGGTTTCAGAGAAATCTTACTTCAGGGTTCATAGCTCTGTTAGAATGTTGAACGACTACCCCAAACCAAAATCCATCCATTCAAGCAAATATCATTTCACACCACAGAATCATTTTGGTCAGAATCGATTTGAAATCTATCATGGTTTCAGAGAAATCTTACTTCAGGGTTCATAGCTCTGTTAGAATGTTGAACGACTACCCCAAACCAAAATCCATCCATTCAAGCAAAAATTATTTCACACTACAGACTCATTTTGGTCAGGATCGATTTGAAATTTATAACGGTTTCAGAGAAATCTTACTTCAGGGTTCGTAGCTCTGTTAGAATGTTGAACGACTACCCCAGACTTAAATCCATCCATTCAAGCAAAAATTATTTCACACTACAGACTCATTTTGGTCAGGATCGATTTGAAATCTATAACGGTTTCAGAGAAATCTTACTTCAGGCTTCATAGCTCTGTTAGAATGTTGAACGACTACCCCAGACTTAAATCCATCCATTCAAGCAAAAATTATTTCACACCACAGACTCATTTTGGTCAGGATCGACTTGAAATCTATCACGGTTTCAGAGAAATCTTACTTCCGGGTTCATAGTTCTGTTAGAATGTTGAACGACTACCCCAGACTTAAATCCATCCATTCAAGCAAAAATTATTTCACACCACAGACTCATTTTGGTCAGGATCGACTTGAAATCTATCACGGTTTCAGAGAAATCTTACTTCAGGGTTCGTAGCTCTGTTAGAATGTTGAACGATTACCCCAGACTTAAATCCATCCATTCAAGCAAAAATTATTTCACACTACAGACTCATTTTGGTCAGGATCGACTTGAAATCTATAACGGTTTCAGAGAAATCTTACTTCAGGGTACATAGCTCTGTTAGAATGTTGAACGACTACCCCAAACTTAAATCCATCCATTCAAGCAAAAATTATTTCACACTACAGACTCATTTTGGTCAGGATCGATTTGAAATCTATAACGGTTTCAGAGAAATCTCACTTCCGGGTTCATAGCTCTGTTAGAATGTTGAACGACTACCCCAGACTTAAATCCATCCATTCAAGCAAAAATTATTTCACACCACAGACTCATTTTGGTCAGGATCGATTTGAAATCTATAACGGTTTCAGAGAAATCTTACTTCAGGGTTCATAGCTCTGTTAGAATGTTGAACGACTACCCCAGACTTAAATCCATCCATTCAAGCAAAAATTATTTCACACTACAGACTCATTTTGGTCAGGATCGATTTGAAATCTATAACGGTTTCAGAGAAATCTTACTTCAGGGTTCATAGCTCTGTTAGAATGTTGAACGACTACCCCAAACCAAAATCCATCCATCCATTCAAGCAAAAATTATTTCACACTACAGACCCATTTTGGTCAGGATCGATTTGAAATCTATAACGGTTTCAGAGAAATCTTACTTCAGGCTTCATAGCTCTGTTAGAATGTTGAACGACTACCCCAGACTTAAATCCATCCATTCAAGCAAAAATCATTTCACACCACAGACTCATTTTGGTCAGGATCGACTTGAAATCTATCACGGTTTCAGAGAAATCTTACTTCAGGGTTCATAGCTCTGTTAGAATATTGAACGACTACCCCAAACTTAAATCCATCCATTCAAGCAAAAATTATTTCACACCACAGACTCATTTTGGTCAGGATCGACTTGAAATCTATCACGGTTTCAGAGAAATCTTACTTCAGGGTTCGTAGCTCTGTTAGAATGTTGAATGACTACCCCAGACTTAAATCCATCCACTCAAGCAAAAATTATTTCACACCACAGACTCATTTTGGTCAGGATCGATTTGAAATCTATCACGGTTTCAGAGAAATCTTACTTCAGGGTTCCTAGCTCTGATAGAATGTTGAACGACTACCCCAGACTTAAATCCATCCATTCAAGCAAAAATTATTTCACACTACAGACTCATTTTGGTCAGGATCGATTTGAAATCTATAACGGTTTCAGAGAAATCTTACTTCAGGGTTCATAGCTCTGTTAGAATGTTGAACGACTACCCCAAACCAAAATCCATCCATTCAAGCAAAAATTATTTCACACTACAGACCCATTTTGGTCAGGATCGATTTGAAATCTATAACGGTTTCAGAGAAATCTTACTTCAGGCTTCATAGCTCTGTTAGAATGTTGAACGACTACCCCAGACTTAAATCCATCCATTCAAGCAAAAATCATTTCACACCACAGACTCATTTTGGTCAGGATCGACTTGAAATCTATCACGGTTTCAGAGAAATCTTACTTCAGGGTTCATAGCTCTGTTAGAATATTGAACGACTACCCCAAACTTAAATCCATCCATTCAAGCAAAAATTATTTCACACTACAGACTCATTTTGGTCAGGATCGACTTGAAATCTATCATGGTTTCAGAGAAATCTTACTTCCGGGTTCATAGCTCTGTTAGAATGTTGAACGACTACCCCAGACTTAAATCCATCCATTCAAGCAAAAATTATTTCACACCACAGACTCATTTTGGTCAGGATCGACTTGAAATCTATCACGGTTTCAGAGAAATCTTACTTCAGGGTTCGTAGCTCTGTTAGAATGTTGAATGACTACCCCAGACTTAAATCCATCCACTCAAGCAAAAATTATTTCACACCACAGACTCATTTTGGTCAGGATCGATTTGAAATCTATCACGGTTTCAGAGAAATCTTACTTCAGGGTTCCTAGCTCTGATAGAATGTTGAACGACTACTTAAATCCATCCATTCAAGCAAAAATTATTTCACACCACAGACTCATTTTGGTCAGGATCGACTTGAAATCTATCACGGTTTCAGAGAAATCTTACTTCAGGGTTCGTAGCTCTGTTAGAATGTTGAATGACTACCCCAGACTTAAATCCATCCACTCAAGCAAAAATTATTTCACACCACAGACTCATTTTGGTCAGGATCGATTTGAAATCTATCACGGTTTCAGAGAAATCTTACTTCAGGGTTCCTAGCTCTGATAGAATGTTGAACGACTACCCCAGACTTAAATCCATCCATTCAAGCAAAAATTATTTCACACTACAGACTCATTTTGGTCAGGATCGATTTGAAATCTATAATGGTTTCAGAGAAATCTTACTTCAGGGTTCGTAGCTCTGTTAGAATGTTGAACGACTACCCCAAACTAAAATCCATCCACTCAAGCAAAAATTATTGCTCACTACAGCCTCATTTTCGTCAGAATCGATTTGAAATCTATAACGGTTTCAGAGAAATCTTACTTCAGGGTTCATAGCTCTGTTAGAATGTTGAACGACTACCCCAGACTTAAATCCATCCATTCAAGCAAAAATTATTTCACACTACAGACTCATTTTGGTCAGGATCGATTTGAAATCTATAACGGTTTCAGAGAAATCTTACTTCAGGGTTCATAGCTCTGTTAGAATGTTGAACGACTACCCCAAACTAAAATCCATCCACTCAAGCAAAAATTATTGCTCACTACAGCCTCATTTTCGTCAGGATCGATTTGAAATCTATAACGGTTTCAGAGAAATCTTACTTCAGGGTTCATAGCTCTGTTAGAATGTTGAACGACTACCCCAGACTTAAATCCATCCATTCAAGCAAAAATTATTTCACACCACAGACTCATTTTGGTCAGGATCGACTTGAAATCTATAACGGTTTCAGAGAAATCTTACTTCAGGGTTCATAGCTCTGTTAGAATGTTGAACGACTACACCAAACCAAAATCCATCCATTCAAGCAAAAATTATTTCACACTACAGACTCATTTTGGTCAGGATCGATTTGAAATCTATAACGGTTTCAGAGAAATCTTACTTCAGGGTTCATAGCTCTGTTAGAATGTTGAACGACTACACCAAACCAAAATCCATCCATTCAAGCAAAAATTATTTCACACTACAGACTCATTTTGGTCAGGATCGATTTGAAATCTATAACGGTTTCAGAGAAATCTTACTTCAGGGTACATAGCTCTGTTAGAATGTTGAACGACTACCCCAAACTTAAATCCATCCATTCAAGCAAAAATTATTTCACACTACAGACTCATTTTGGTCAGGATCGATTTGAAATCTATAACGGTTTCAGAGAAATCTTACTTCCGGGTTCATAGCTCTGTTAGAATGTTGAACGACTACCCCAGACTTAAATCCATCCATTCAAGCAAAAATTATTTCACACCACAGACTCATTTTGGTCAGGATCGATTTGAAATCTATAACGGTTTCAGAGAAATTTTACTTCAGGGTTCATAGCTCTGTTAGAATGTTGAACGACTACCCCAGACTTAAATCCATCCATTCAAGCAAAAATTATTTCACACTACAGACTCATTTTGGTCAGGATCGATTTGAAATCTATAACGGTTTCAGAGAAATCTTACTTCAGGGTTCATAGCTCTGTTAGAATGTTGAACGACTACCCCAGACTTAAATCCATCCACTCAAGCAAAAATTATTTCACACCACAGACTCATTTTGGTCAGGATCGACTTGAAATCTATCACGGTTTCAGAGAAATCTTACTTCAGGGTTCATAGCTCTGTTAGAATGTTGAACGACTACCCCAGACTTAAATCCATCCATTCAAGCAAAAATTATTTCACACCACAGACTCATTTTGGTCAGGATCGACTTGAAATCTATCACGGTTTCAGAGAAATCTTACTTCAGGGTTCGTAGCTCTGTTAGAATGTTGAATGACTACCCCAGACTTAAATCCATCCACTCAAGCAAAAATTATTTCACACCACAGACTCATTTTGGTCAGGATCGACTTGAAATCTATAACGGTTTCAGAGAAATCTTACTTCAGGGTTCATAGCTCTGTTAGAATGTTGAACGACTACCCCAAACCAAAATCCATCCATTCAAGCAAAAATTATTTCACACTACAGACCCATTTTGGTCAGGATCGATTTGAAATCTATAACGGTTTCAGAGAAATCTTACTTCAGGCTTCATAGCTCTGTTAGAATGTTGAACGACTACCCCAGACTTAAATCCATCCATTCAAGCAAAAATTATTTCACACCACAGACTCATTTTGGTCAGGATCGACTTGAAATCTATCACGGTTTCAGAGAAATCTTACTTCAGGGTTCATAGCTCTGTTAGAATATTGAACGACTACCCCAAACTTAAATCCATCCATTCAAGCAAAAATTATTTCACACTACAGACTCATTTTGGTCAGGATCGACTTGAAATCTATCATGGTTTCAGAGAAATCTTACTTCCGGGTTCATAGCTCTGTTAGAATGTTGAACGACTACCCCAGACTTAAATCCATCCATTCAAGCAAAAATTATTTCACACCACAGACTCATTTTGGTCAGGATCGACTTGAAATCTATCACGGTTTCAGAGAAATCTTACTTCAGGGTTCGTAGCTCTGTTAGAATGTTGAATGACTACCCCAGACTTAAATCCATCCACTCAAGCAAAAATTATTTCACACCACAGACTCATTTTGGTCAGGATCGATTTGAAATCTATCACGGTTTCAGAGAAATCTTACTTCAGGGTTCGTAGCTCTGTTAGAATGTTGAATGACTACCCCAGACTTAAATCCATCCACTCAAGCAAAAATTATTTCACACTACAGACTCATTTTGGTCAGGATCGATTTGAAATCTATAACGGTTTCAGAGAAATCTTACTTCAGGGTTCCTAGCTCTGATAGAATGTTGAACGACTACCCCAGACTTAAATCCATCCATTCAAGCAAAAATTATTTCACACCACAGACTCATTTTGGTCAGGATCGACTTGAAATCTATCACGGTTTCAGAGAAATCTTACTTCAGGGTTCGTAGCTCTGTTAGAGTGTTGAATGACTACCCCAGACTTAAATCCATCCACTCAAGCAAAAATTATTTCACACCACAGACTCATTTTGGTCAGGATCGGTTTGAAATCTATCACGGTTTCAGAGAAATCTTACTTCAATGTTCCTAGCTCTGATAGAATGTTGAACGACTACCCCAGACTTAAATCCATCCATTCAAGCAAAAATTATTTCACACTACAGACTCATTTTGGTCAGGATCGATTTGAAATCTATAACGGTTTCAGAGAAATCTTACTTCAGGGTTCGTAGCTCTGTTAGAATGTTGAACGACTACCCCAAACTAAAATCCATCCACTCAAGCAAAAATTATTGCTCACTACAGCCTCATTTTCGTCAGAATCGATTTGAAATCTATAACGGTTTCAGAGAAATCTTACTTCAGGGTTCATAGCTCTGTTAGAATGTTGAACGACTACCCCAGACTTAAATCCATCCATTCAAGCAAAAATTATTTCACACTACAGACTCATTTTGGTCAGGATCGATTTGAAATCTATAACGGTTTCAGAGAAATCTTACTTCAGGGTTCATAGCTCTGTTAGAATGTTGAACGACTACCCCAAACTAAAATCCATCCACTCAAGCAAAAATTATTGCTCACTACAGCCTCATTTTCGTCAGGATCGATTTGAAATCTATAACGGTTTCAGAGAAATCTTACTTCAGGGTTCATAGCTCTGTTAGAATGTTGAACGACTACCCCAGACTTAAATCCATCCACTCAAGCAAAAATTATTTCACACCACAGACTCATTTTGGTCAGGATCGACTTGAAATCTATCACGGTTTCAGAGAAATCTTACTTCAGGGTTCATAGCTCTGTTAGAATGTTGAACGACTACACCAAACCAAAATCCATCCATTCAAGCAAAAATTATTTCACACTACAGACTCATTTTGGTCAGGATCGATTTGAAATCTATAACGGTTTCAGAGAAATCTTACTTCAGGGTTCATAGCTCTGTTAGAATGTTGAACGACTACACCAAACCAAAATCCATCCATTCAAGCAAAAATTATTTCACACTACAGACTCATTTTGGTCAGGATCGATTTGAAATCTATAACGGTTTCAGAGAAATCTTACTTCCGGGTTCATAGCTCTGTTAGAATGTTGAACGACTACCCCAGACTTAAATCCATCCATTCAAGCAAAAATTATTGCTCACTACAGCCTCATTTTCGTCAGAATCGATTTGAAATCTATAACGGTTTCAGAGAAATCTTACTTCAGGGTTCATAGCTCTGTTAGAATGTTGAACGACTACCCCAGACTTAAATCCATCCATTCAAGCAAAAATTATTTCACACTACAGACTCATTTTGGTCAGGATCGATTTGAAATCTATAACGGTTTCAGAGAAATCTTACTTCAGGGTTCATAGCTCTGTTAGAATGTTGAACGACTACCCCAAACTAAAATCCATCCACTCAAGCAAAAATTATTGCTCACTACAGCCTCATTTTCGTCAGGATCGATTTGAAATCTATAACGGTTTCAGAGAAATCTTACTTCAGGGTACATAGCTCTGTTAGAATGTTGAACGACTACCCCAAACTTAAATCCATCCATTCAAGCAAAAATTATTTCACACTACAGACTCATTTTGGTCAGGATCGATTTGAAATCTATAACGGTTTCAGAGAAATCTTACTTCCGGGTTCATAGCTCTGTTAGAATGTTGAACGACTACCCCAGACTTAAATCCATCCATTCAAGCAAAAATTATTTCACACCACAGAAACATTTTGGTCGGGATCGATTTGAAATCTATAACGGTTTCAGAGAAATCTTACTTCAGGGTTCATAGCTCTGTTAGAATGTTGAACGACTACCCCAGACTTAAATCCATCCATTCAAGCAAAAATTATTTCACACTACAGACTCATTTTGGTCAGGATCGATTTGAAATCTATAACGGTTTCAGAGAAATCTTACTTCAGGGTTCATAGCTCTGTTAGAATGTTGAACGACTACCCCAGACTTAAATCCATCCACTCAAGCAAAAATTATTTCACACCACAGACTCATTTTGGTCAGGATCGACTTGAAATCTATCACGGTTTCAGAGAAATCTTACTTCAGGGTTCATAGCTCTGTTAGAATGTTGAACGACTACCCCAGACTTAAATCCATCCATTCAAGCAAAAATTATTTCACACCACAGACTCATTTTGGTCAGGATCGACTTGAAATCTATCACGGTTTCAGAGAAATCTTACTTCAGGGTTCGTAGCTCTGTTAGAATGTTGAATGACTACCCCAGACTTAAATCCATCCACTCAAGCAAAAATTATTTCACACCACAGACTCATTTTGGTCAGGATCGACTTGAAATCTATCACGGTTTCAGAGAAATCTTACTTCAGGGTTCATAGCTCTGTTAGAATGTTGAACGACTACCCCAGACTTAAATCCATCCATTCAAGCAAAAATTATTTCACACCACAGACTCATTTTGGTCAGGATCGATTTGAAATCTATAACGGTTTCAGAGAAATCTTACTTCCGGGTTCATAGCTCTGTTAGAATGTTGAACGACTACCCCAGACTTAAATCCATCCATTCAAGCAAAAATTATTTCACACCACAGACTCATTTTGGTCAGGATCGATTTGAAATCTATAACGGTTTCAGAGAAATCTTACTTCAGGGTTCATAGCTCTGTAAGAATGTTGAACGACTACCCCAGACTTAAATCCATCCATTCAAGCAAAAATTATTTCACACTACAGACTCATTTTGGTCAGGATCGATTTGAAATCTATAACGGTTTCAGAGAAATCTTACTTCAGGGTTCCTAGCTCTGTTAGAATGTTGAACGACTACCCCAGACTTAAATCCATCCACTCAAGCAAAAATTATTTCACACCACAGACTCATTTTGGTCAGGATCGACTTGAAATCTATCACGGTTTCAGAGAAATCTTACTTCAGGGTTCATAGCTCTGTTAGAATGTTGAACGACTACCCCAGACTTAAATCCATCCATTCAAGCAAAAATTATTTCACACCACAGACTCATTTTGGTCAGGATCGACTTGAAATCTATCACGGTTTCAGAGAAATCTTACTTCAGGGTTCATAGCTCTGTTAGAATGTTGAACGACTACCCCAGACTTAAATCCATCCACTCAAGCAAAAATTATTTCACACCACAGACTCATTTTGGTCAGGATCGACTTGAAATCTATCACGGTTTCAGAGAAATCTTACTTCAGGGTTCATAGCTCTGTTAGAATGTTGAACGACTACCCCAGACTTAAATCCATCCATTCAAGCAAAAATTATTTCACACCACAGACTCATTTTGGTCAGGATCGACTTGAAATCTATCACGGGTTCAGAGAAATCTTACTTCAGGGTTCCTAGCTCTGTTAGAATGTTGAACGACTACCCCAGACTTAAATCCATCCATTCAAGCAAAAATTATTTCACACTACAGACTCATTTTGGTCAGGATCGATTTGAAATCTATAACGGTTTCAGAGAAATCTTACTTCAGGGTTCGTAGCTCTGTTAGAATGTTGAATGACTACCCCAGACTTAAATCCATCCACTCAAGCACAAATTATTTCACACCACAGACTCATTTTGGTCAGGATCGACTTGAAATCTATCATGGTTTCAGAGAAATCTTACTTCAGGGTTCCTAGCTCTGTTAGAATGTTGAACGACTACCCCAGACTTAAATCCATCCACTCAAGCAAAAATTATTTCACACCACAGACTCATTTTGGTCAGGATCGACTTGAAATCTATCACGGTTTCAGAGAAATCTTACTTCAGGGTTCATAGCTCTGTTAGAATGTTGAACGACTACCCCAGACTTAAATCCATCCACTCAAGCAAAAATTATTTCACACCACAGACTCATTTTGGTCAGGATCGACTTGAAATCTATCACGGTTTCAGAGAAATCTTACTTCAGGGTTCGTAGCTCTGTTAGAATGTTGAATGACTACCCCAGACTTAAATCCATCCACTCAAGCAAAAATTATTTCACACCACAGACTCATTTTGGTCAGGATCGACTTGAAATCTATCACGGTTTCAGAGAAATCTTACTTCAGGGTTCGTAGCTCTGATAGAATGTTGAATGACTACCCCAGACTTAAATCCATCCACTCAAGCAAAAATTATTTCACACCACAGACTCATTTTGGTCAGGATCGACTTGAAATCTATCACGGTTTCAGAGAAATCTTACTTCAGGGTTCCTAGCTCTGTTAGAATGTTGAACGACTACCCCAGACTTAAATCCATCCATTCAAGCAAAAATTATTTCACACTACAGACTCATTTCGGTCAAGATCGACTTGAAATCTATCATGGTTTCAGAGAAATCTTACTTCAGGGTTCATAGCTCTGTTAGAATGTTGAACGACTACCCCAGACTTAAATCCATCCATTCAAGCAAAAATTATTTCACACCACAGACTCATTTTGGTCAGGATCGACTTGAAATCTATCACGGTTTCAGAGAAATCTTACTTCAGGGTTCGTAGCTCTGTTAGAATGTTGAATGACTACCCCAGACTTAAATCCATCCACTCAAGCAAAAATTATTTCACACCACAGACTCATTTTGGTCAGGATCGACTTGAAATCTATCACGGTTTCAGAGAAATCTTACTTCAGGGTTCCTAGCTCTGATAAAATGTTGAACGACTACCCCAGACTTAAATCCATCCATTCAAGCAAAAATTATTTCACACTACAGACTCATTTTGGTCAGGATCGATTTGAAATCTATAACGGTTTCAGAGAAATCTTACTTCAGGGTTCATAGCTCTGTTAGAATGTTGAACGACTACCCCAGACTTAAATCCATCCATTCAAGCAAAAATATAACGGTTTCAGAGAAATCTTACTTCAGGGTTCATAGCTCTGTTAGAATGTTGAATGACTACCCCAGACTTAAATCCATCCATTCAAGCAAAAATTATTTCACACTACAGACTCATTTTGGTCAGGATCGATTTGAAATCTATAACGGTTTCAGAGAAATCTTACTTCAGGGTTCATAGCTCTGTTAGAATGTTGAACGACTACCCCAAACTAAAATCCATCCACTCAAGCAAAAATTATTGCTCACTACAGCCTCATTTTCGTCAGGATCGATTTGAAATCTATAACGGTTTCAGAGAAATCTTACTTCAGGGTTCATAGCTCTGTTAGAATGTTGAACGACTACCCCAGACTTAAATCCATCCATTCAAGCAAAAATTATTTCACACTACAGACTCATTTTGGTCAGAATCGACTTGAAATCTATAACGGTTTCAGAGAAATCTTACTTCAGGGTACATAGCTCTGTTAGAATGTTGAACGACTACCCCAGACTTAAATCCATCCATTCAAGCAAAAATTATTTCACACTACAGACTCATTTTGGTCAGGATCGATTTGAAATCTATAACGGTTTCAGAGAAATCTTACTTCAGGGTTCATAGCTCTGTTAGAATGTTGAACGACTACCCCAAACTAAAATCCATCCACTCAAGCAAAAATTATTGCTCACTACAGCCTCATTTTCGTCAGGATCGATTTGAAATCTATAACGGTTTCAGAGAAATCTTACTTCAGGGTACATAGCTCTGTTAGAATGTTGAACGACTACCCCAAACTTAAATCCATCCATTCAAGCAAAAATTATTTCACACTACAGACTCATTTTGGTCAGGATCGATTTGAAATCTATAACGGTTTCAGAGAAATCTTACTTCCGGGTTCATAGCTCTGTTAGAATGTTGAACGACTACCCCAGACTTAAATCCATCCATTCAAGCAAAAATTATTTCACACCACAGACTCATTTTGGTCAGGATCGATTTGAAATCTATAACGGTTTCAGAGAAATCTTACTTCAGGGTTCATAGCTCTGTAAGAATGTTGAACGACTACCCCAGACTTAAATCCATCCATTCAAGCAAAAATTATTTCACACTACAGACTCATTTTGGTCAGGATCGATTTGAAATCTATAACGGTTTCAGAGAAATCTTACTTCAGGGTTCCTAGCTCTGTTAGAATGTTGAACGACTACCCCAGACTTAAATCCATCCACTCAAGCAAAAATTATTTCACACCACAGACTCATTTTGGTCAGGATCGACTTGAAATCTATCACGGTTTCAGAGAAATCTTACTTCAGGGTTCATAGCTCTGTTAGAATGTTGAACGACTACCCCAGACTTAAATCCATCCATTCAAGCAAAAATTATTTCACACCACAGACTCATTTTGGTCAGGATCGACTTGAAATCTATCACGGTTTCAGAGAAATCTTACTTCAGGGTTCGTAGCTCTGTTAGAATGTTGAATGACTACCCCAGACTTAAATCCATCCACTCAAGCAAAAATTATTTCACACCACAGACTCATTTTGGTCAGGATCGACTTGAAATCTATCACGGTTTCAGAGAAATCTTACTTCAGGGTTCATAGCTCTGTTAGAATGTTGAACGACTACCCCAGACTTAAATCCATCCATTCAAGCAAAAATTATTTCACACCACAGACTCATTTTGGTCAGGATCGATTTGAAATCTATAACGGTTTCAGAGAAATCTTACTTCCGGGTTCATAGCTCTGTTAGAATGTTGAACGACTACCCCAGACTTAAATCCATCCATTCAAGCAAAAATTATTTCACACCACAGACTCATTTTGGTCAGGATCGATTTGAAATCTATAACGGTTTCAGAGAAATCTTACTTCAGGGTTCATAGCTCTGTAAGAATGTTGAACGACTACCCCAGACTTAAATCCATCCATTCAAGCAAAAATTATTTCACACTACAGACTCATTTTGGTCAGGATCGATTTGAAATCTATAACGGTTTCAGAGAAATCTTACTTCAGGGTTCCTAGCTCTGTTAGAATGTTGAACGACTACCCCAGACTTAAATCCATCCACTCAAGCAAAAATTATTTCACACCACAGACTCATTTTGGTCAGGATCGACTTGAAATCTATCACGGTTTCAGAGAAATCTTACTTCAGGGTTCATAGCTCTGTTAGAATGTTGAACGACTACCCCAGACTTAAATCCATCCATTCAAGCAAAAATTATTTCACACCACAGACTCATTTTGGTCAGGATCGACTTGAAATCTATCACGGTTTCAGAGAAATCTTACTTCAGGGTTCATAGCTCTGTTAGAATGTTGAACGACTACCCCAGACTTAAATCCATCCACTCAAGCAAAAATTATTTCACACCACAGACTCATTTTGGTCAGGATCGATTTGAAATCTATCACGGTTTCAGAGAAATCTTACTTCAGGGTTCATAGCTCTGTTAGAATGTTGAACGACTACCCCAGACTTAAATCCATCCATTCAAGCAAAAATTATTTCACACCACAGACTCATTTTGGTCAGGATCGACTTGAAATCTATCACGGGTTCAGAGAAATCTTACTTCAGGGTTCCTAGCTCTGTTAGAATGTTGAACGACTACCCCAGACTTAAATCCATCCATTCAAGCAAAAATTATTTCACACTACAGACTCATTTTGGTCAGGATCGATTTGAAATCTATAACGGTTTCAGAGAAATCTTACTTCAGGGTTCGTAGCTCTGTTAGAATGTTGAATGACTACCCCAGACTTAAATCCATCCACTCAAGCACAAATTATTTCACACCACAGACTCATTTTGGTCAGGATCGACTTGAAATCTATCATGGTTTCAGAGAAATCTTACTTCAGGGTTCCTAGCTCTGTTAGAATGTTGAACGACTACCCCAGACTTAAATCCATCCACTCAAGCAAAAATTATTTCACACCACAGACTCATTTTGGTCAGGATCGACTTGAAATCTATCACGGTTTCAGAGAAATCTTACTTCAGGGTTCATAGCTCTGTTAGAATGTTGAACGACTACCCCAGACTTAAATCCATCCATTCAAGCAAAAATTATTTCACACCACAGACTCATTTTGGTCAGGATCGACTTGAAATCTATCACGGTTTCAGAGAAATCTTACTTCAGGGTTCGTAGCTCTGTTAGAATGTTGAATGACTACCCCAGACTTAAATCCATCCACTCAAGCAAAAATTATTTCACACCACAGACTCATTTTGGTCAGGATCGACTTGAAATCTATCACGGTTTCAGAGAAATCTTACTTCAGGGTTCGTAGCTCTGTTAGAATGTTGAATGACTACCCCAGACTTAAATCCATCCACTCAAGCAAAAATTATTTCACACCACAGACTCATTTTGGTCAGGATCGACTTGAAATCTATCACGGTTTCAGAGAAATCTTACTTCAGGGTTCCTAGCTCTGTTAGAATGTTGAACGACTACCCCAGACTTAAATCCATCCATTCAAGCAAAAATTATTTCACACTACAGACTCATTTCGGTCAAGATCGACTTGAAATCTATCATGGTTTCAGAGAAATCTTACTTCAGGGTTCATAGCTCTGTTAGAATGTTGAACGACTACCCCAGACTTAAATCCATCCATTCAAGCAAAAATTATTTCACACCACAGACTCATTTTGGTCAGGATCGACTTGAAATCTATCACGGTTTCAGAGAAATGTTACTTCAGGGTTCGTAGCTCTGTTAGAATGTTGAATGACTACCCCAGACTTAAATCCATCCACTCAAGCAAAAATTATTTCACACCACAGACTCATTTTGGTCAGGATCGACTTGAAATCTATCACGGTTTCAGAGAAATCTTACTTCAGGGTTCCTAGCTCTGATAAAATGTTGAACGACTACCCCAGACTTAAATCCATCCATTCAAGCAAAAATTATTTCACACTACAGACTCATTTTGGTCAGGATCGATTTGAAATCTATAACGGTTTCAGAGAAATCTTACTTCAGGGTTCATAGCTCTGTTAGAATGTTGAACGACTACCCCAGACTTAAATCCATCCATTCAAGCAAAAATATAACGGTTTCAGAGAAATCTTACTTCAGGGTTCATAGCTCTGTTAGAATGTTGAATGACTACCCCAGACTTAAATCCATCCATTCAAGCAAAAATTATTTCACACCACAGACTCATTTTGGTCAGGATCGACTTGAAATCTATCACGGGTTCAGAGAAATCTTACTTCAGGGTTCATAGCTCTGTTAGAATGTTGAACGACTACCCCAGACTTAAATCCATCCATTCAAGCAAAAATTATTTCACACCACAGACTCATTTTGGTCAGGATCGACTTGAAATCTATCACGGGTTCAGAGAAATCTTACTTCAGGGTTCCTAGCTCTGTTAGAATGTTGAACGACTACCCCAGACTTAAATCCATCCATTCAAGCAAAAATTATTTCACACTACAGACTCATTTTGGTCAGGATCGATTTGAAATCTATAACGGTTTCAGAGAAATCTTACTTCAGGGTTCGTAGCTCTGTTAGAATGTTGAATGACTACCCCAGACTTAAATCCATCCACTCAAGCACAAATTATTTCACACCACAGACTCATTTTGGTCAGGATCGACTTGAAATCTATCATGGTTTCAGAGAAATCTTACTTCAGGGTTCCTAGCTCTGTTAGAATGTTGAACGACTACCCCAGACTTAAATCCATCCACTCAAGCAAAAATTATTTCACACCACAGACTCATTTTGGTCAGGATCGACTTGAAATCTATCACGGTTTCAGAGAAATCTTACTTCAGGGTTCATAGCTCTGTTAGAATGTTGAACGACTACCCCAGACTTAAATCCATCCATTCAAGCAAAAATTATTTCACACCACAGACTCATTTTGGTCAGGATCGACTTGAAATCTATCACGGTTTCAGAGAAATCTTACTTCAGGGTTCGTAGCTCTGTTAGAATGTTGAATGACTACCCCAGACTTAAATCCATCCACTCAAGCAAAAATTATTTCACACCACAGACTCATTTTGGTCAGGATCGACTTGAAATCTATCACGGTTTCAGAGAAATCTTACTTCAGGGTTCGTAGCTCTGTTAGAATGTTGAATGACTACCCCAGACTTAAATCCATCCACTCAAGCAAAAATTATTTCACACCACAGACTCATTTTGGTCAGGATCGACTTGAAATCTATCACGGTTTCAGAGAAATCTTACTTCAGGGTTCCTAGCTCTGTTAGAATGTTGAACGACTACCCCAGACTTAAATCCATCCATTCAAGCAAAAATTATTTCACACTACAGACTCATTTCGGTCAAGATCGACTTGAAATCTATCATGGTTTCAGAGAAATCTTACTTCAGGGTTCATAGCTCTGTTAGAATGTTGAACGACTACCCCAGACTTAAATCCATCCATTCAAGCAAAAATTATTTCACACCACAGACTCATTTTGGTCAGGATCGACTTGAAATCTATCACGGTTTCAGAGAAATGTTACTTCAGGGTTCGTAGCTCTGTTAGAATGTTGAATGACTACCCCAGACTTAAATCCATCCACTCAAGCAAAAATTATTTCACACCACAGACTCATTTTGGTCAGGATCGACTTGAAATCTATCACGGTTTCAGAGAAATCTTACTTCAGGGTTCCTAGCTCTGATAAAATGTTGAACGACTACCCCAGACTTAAATCCATCCATTCAAGCAAAAATTATTTCACACTACAGACTCATTTTGGTCAGGATCGATTTGAAATCTATAACGGTTTCAGAGAAATCTTACTTCAGGGTTCATAGCTCTGTTAGAATGTTGAACGACTACCCCAGACTTAAATCCATCCATTCAAGCAAAAATATAACGGTTTCAGAGAAATCTTACTTCAGGGTTCATAGCTCTGTTAGAATGTTGAATGACTACCCCAGACTTAAATCCATCCATTCAAGCAAAAATTATTTCACACTACAGACTCATTTTGGTCAGGATCGATTTGAAATCTATAACGGTTTCAGAGAAATCTTACTTCAGGGTTCATAGCTCTGTTAGAATGTTGAACGACTACCCCAAACTAAAATCCATCCACTCAAGCAAAAATTATTGCCCACTACAGCCTCATTTTCGTCAGGATCGATTTGAAATCTATAACGGTTTCAGAGAAATCTTACTTCAGGGTTCATAGCTCTGTTAGAATGTTGAACGACTACCCCAGACTTAAATCCATCCATTCAAGCAAAAATTATTTCACACTACAGACTCATTTTGGTCAGAATCGACTTGAAATCTATAACGGTTTCAGAGAAATCTTACTTCAGGGTACATAGCTCTGTTAGAATGTTGAACGACTACCCCAGACTTAAATCCATCCATTCAAGCAAAAATTATTTCACACTACAGACTCATTTTGGTCAGGATCGATTTGAAATCTATAACGGTTTCAGAGAAATCTTACTTCAGGGTTCATAGCTCTGTTAGAATGTTGAACGACTACCCCAAACTAAAATCCATCCACTCAAGCAAAAATTATTGCTCACTACAGCCTCATTTTGGTCAGGATCGATTTGAAATCTATAACGGTTTCAGAGAAATCTTACTTCAGGGTTCATAGCTCTGTTAGAATGTTGAACGACTACCCCAAACTAAAATCCATCCACTCAAGCAAAAATTATTGCTCACTACAGCCTCATTTTCGTCAGGATCGATTTGAAATCTATAACGGTTTCAGAGAAATCTTACTTCAGGGTTCATAGCTCTGTTAGAATGTTGAACGACTACCCCAGACTTAAATCCATCCATTCAAGCAAAAATTATTTCACACCACAGACTCATTTTGGTCAGAATCGACTTGAAATCTATAACGGTTTCAGAGAAATCTTACTTCAGTGTACATAGCTCTGTTAGAATGTTGAACGACTACCCCAGACTTAAATCCATCCATTCAAGCAAAAATTATTTCACACCACAGACTCATTTTGGTCAGAATCGACTTGAAATCTATAACGGTTTCAGAGAAATCTTACTTCAGGGTACATAGCTCTGTTAGAATGTTGAACGACTACCCCAGACTTAAATCCATCCATTCAAGCAAAAATTATTTCACACTACAGACTCATTTTGGTCAGGATCGATTTGAAATCTATAACGGTTTCAGAGAAATCTTACTTCAGGGTTCATAGCTCTGTTAGAATGTTGAACGACTACCCCAAACTAAAATCCATCCACTCAAGCAAAAATTATTGCTCACTACAGCCTCATTTTCGTCAGGATCGATTTGAAATCTATAACGGTTTCAGAGAAATCTTACTTCAGGGTTCATAGCTCTGTTAGAATGTTGAACGACTACCCCAAACTAAAATCCATCCACAAAAAGCAAAAATTATTGCTCACTACAGCCTCATTTTCGTCAGGATCGATTTGAAATCTATAACGGTTTCAGAGAAATCTTACTTCAGGGTTCATAGCTCTGTTAGAATGTTGAACGACTACCCCAAACTAAAATCCATCCACTCAAGCAAAAATTATTGCTCACTACAGCCTCATTTTCGTCAGGATCGACTTGAAATCTATAACGGTTTCAGAGAAATCTTACTTCAGGGTTCATAGCTCTGTTAGAATGTTGAACGACTACCCCAGACTTAAATCCATCCATTCAAGCAAAAATTATTTCACACCACAGACTCATTTTGGTCAGAATCGACTTGAAATCTATAACGGTTTCAGAGAAATCTTACTTCAGGGTTCATAGCTCTGTTAGAATGTTGAATGACTACCCCAGACTTAAATCCATCCATTCAAGCAAAAATTATTTCACACTACAGACTCATTTTGGTCAGGATCGATTTGAAATCTATAACGGTTTCAGAGAAATCTTACTTCAGGGTTCATAGCTCTGTTAGAAAGTTGAACGACTACCCCAAACTAAAATCCATCCACTCAAGCAAAAATTATTGCTCACTACAGCCTCCTTTTCGTCAGGATCGATTTGAAATCTATAACGGTTTCAGAGAAATCTTACTTCAGGGTTCATAGCTCTGTTAGAATGTTGAACGACTACCCCAAACTAAAATCCATCCACTCAAGCAAAAATTATTGCTCACTACAGCCTCATTTTCGTCAGGATCGATTTGAAATCTATAACGGTTTCAGAGAAATCTTACTTCAGGGTTCATAGCTCTGTTAGAATGTTGAACGACTACCCCAAACTAAAATCCATCCACTCAAGCAAAAATTATTGCTCACTACAGCCTCATTTTCGTCAGGATCGACTTGAAATCTATAACGGTTTCAGAGAAATCTTACTTCAGGGTTCATAGCTCTGTTAGAATGTTGAACGACTACCCCAGACTTAAATCCATCCATTCAAGCAAAAATTATTTCACACCACAGACTCATTTTGGTCAGAATCGACTTGAAATCTATAACGGTTTCAGAGAAATCTTACTTCAGGGTTCATAGCTCTGTTAGAATGTTGAATGACTACCCCAGACTTAAATCCATCCATTCAAGCAAAAATTATTTCACACTACAGACTCATTTTGGTCAGGATCGATTTGAAATCTATAACGGTTTCAGAGAAATCTTACTTCAGGGTTCATAGCTCTGTTAGAATGTTGAACGACTACCCCAGACTTAAATCCATCCATTCAAGCAAAAATTATTTCACACCACAGACTCATTTTGGTCAGAATCGACTTGAAATCTATAACGGTTTCAGAGAAATCTTACTTCAGGGTACATAGCTCTGTTAGAATGTTGAACGACTACCCCAGACTTAAATCCATCCATTCAAGCAAAAATTATTTCACACTACAGACTCATTTTGGTCAGGATCGATTTGAAATCTATAACGGTTTCAGAGAAATCTTACTTCAGGGTTCATAGCTCTGTTAGAATGTTGAACGACTACCCCAGACTTAAATCCATCCACTCAAGCAAAAATTATTTCACACCACAGACTCATTTTGGTCAGGATCGACTTGAAATCTATCACGGTTTCAGAGAAATCTTACTTCAGGGTTCATAGCTCTGTTAGAATGTTGAACGACTACCCCAGACTTAAATCCATCCATTCAAGCAAAAATTATTTCACACCACAGACTCATTTTGGTCAGAATCGACTTGAAATCTATCACGGGTTCAGAGAAATCTTACTTCAGGGTTCCTAGCTCTGTTAGAATGTTGAACGACTACCCCAGACTTAAATCCATCCATTCAAGCAAAAATTATTTCACACTACAGACTCATTTTGGTCAGGATCGATTTGAAATCTATAACGGTTTCAGAGAAATCTTACTTCAGGGTTCGTAGCTCTGTTAGAATGTTGAACGACTACCCCAGACTTAAATCCATCCACTCAAGCACAAATTATTTCACACCACAGACTCATTTTGGTCAGGATCGACTTAAAATCTATCATGGTTTCAGAGAAATCTTACTTCAGTTTTCCTAGCTCTGTTAGAATGTTGAACGACTACCCCAGACTTAAATCCATCCACTCAAGCAAAAATTATTTCACACCACAGACTCATTTTGGTCAGGATCGACTTGAAATCTATCACGGTTTCAGAGAAATCTTACTTCAGGGTTCGTAGCTCTGTTAGAATGTTGAATGACTACCCCAGACTTAAATCCATCCACTCAAGCAAAAATTATTTCACACCACAGACTCATTTTGGTCAGGATCGACTTGAAATCTATCACGGTTTCAGAGAAATCTTACTTCAGGGTTCGTAGCTCTGTTAGAATGTTGAATGACTACCCCAGACTTAAATCCATCCACTCAAGCAAAAATTATTTCACACCACAGACTCATTTTGGTCAGGATCGACTTGAAATCTATCACGGTTTCAGAGAAATCTTACTTCAGGGTTCCTAGCTCTGTTAGAATGTTGAACGACTACCCCAGACTTAAATCCATCCATTCAAGCAAAAATTATTTCACACTACAGACTCATTTTGGTCAGGATGGACTTGAAATCTATCATGGTTTCAGAGAAATCTTACTTCAGGGTTCATAGCTCTGTTAGAATGTTGAACGACTACCCCAGACTTAAATCCATCCATTCAAGCAAAAATTATTTCACACCACAGACTCATTTTGGTCAGGATCGACTTGAAATCTATCACGGTTTCAGAGAAATCTTACTTCAGGGTTCGTAGCTCTGTTAGAATGTTGAATGACTACCCCAGACTTAAATCCATCCACTCAAGCAAAAATTATTTCACACCACAGACTCATTTTGGTCAGGATCGACTTGAAATCTATCACGGTTTCAGAGAAATCTTACTTCAGGGTTCCTAGCTCTGATAGAATGTTGAACGACTACCCCAGACTTAAATCCATCCACTCAAGCAAAAATTATTTCACACCACAGACTCATTTTGGTCAGGATCGACTTGAAATCTATCACGGTTTCAGAGAAATCTTACTTCAGGGTTCATAGCTCTGTTAGAATGTTGAACGACTACCCCAGACTTAAATCCATCCATTCAAGCAAAAATTATTTCACACCACAGACTCATTTTGGTCAGGATCGACTTGAAATCTATCACGGGTTCAGAGAAATCTTACTTCAGGGTTCCTAGCTCTGTTAGAATGTTGAACGACTACCCCAGACTTAAATCCATCCATTCAAGCAAAAATTATTTCACACTACAGACTCATTTTGGTCAGGATCGATTTGAAATCTATAACGGTTTCAGAGAAATCTTACTTCAGGGTTCGTAGCTCTGTTAGAATGTTGAACGACTACCCCAGACTTAAATCCATCCACTCAAGCACAAATTATTTCACACCACAGACTCATTTTGGTCAGGATCGACTTAAAATCTATCATGGTTTCAGAGAAATCTTACTTCAGTTTTCCTAGCTCTGTTAGAATGTTGAACGACTACCCCAGACTTAAATCCATCCACTCAAGCAAAAATTATTTCACACCACAGACTCATTTTGGTCAGGATCGACTTGAAATCTATCACGGTTTCAGAGAAATCTTACTTCAGGGTTCGTAGCTCTGTTAGAATGTTGAATGACTACCCCAGACTTAAATCCATCCACTCAAGCAAAAATTATTTCACACCACAGACTCATTTTGGTCAGGATCGACTTGAAATCTATCACGGTTTCAGAGAAATCTTACTTCAGGGTTCGTAGCTCTGTTAGAATGTTGAATGACTACCCCAGACTTAAATCCATCCACTCAAGCAAAAATTATTTCACACCACAGACTCATTTTGGTCAGGATCGACTTGAAATCTATAACGGTTTCAGAGAAATCTTACTTCAGGGTTCCTAGCTCTGTTAGAATGTTGAACGACTACCCCAGACTTAAATCCATCCATTCAAGCAAAAATTATTTCACACTACAGACTCATTTTGGTCAGGATGGACTTGAAATCTATCATGGTTTCAGAGAAATCTTACTTCAGGGTTCATAGCTCTGTTAGAATGTTGAACGACTACCCCAGACTTAAATCCATCCATTCAAGCAAAAATTATTTCACACCACAGACTCATTTTGGTCAGGATCGACTTGAAATCTATCACGGTTTCAGAGAAATCTTACTTCAGGGTTCGTAGCTCTGTTAGAATGTTGAATGACTACCCCAGACTTAAATCCATCCACTCAAGCAAAAATTATTTCACACCACAGACTCATTTTGGTCAGGATCGACTTGAAATCTATCACGGTTTCAGAGAAATCTTACTTCAGGGTTCCTAGCTCTGATAGAATGTTGAACGACTACCCCAGACTTAAATCCATCCATTCAAGCAAAAATTATTTCACACTACAGACTCATTTTGGTCAGGATCGATTTGAAATCTATAACGGTTTCAGAGAAATCTTACTTCAGGGTTCGTAGCTCTGTTAGAATGTTGAACGACTACCCCAAACTAAAATCCATCCACTCAAGCAAAAATTATTGCTCACTACAGCCTCATTTTCGTCAGAATCGATTTGAAATCTATAACGGTTTCAGAGAAATCTTACTTCAGGGTTCATAGCTCTGTTAGAATGTTGAACGACTACCCCAGACTTAAATCCATCCATTCAAGCAAAAATTATTTCACACTACAGACTCATTTTGGTCAGGATCGATTTGAAATCTATAACGGTTTCAGAGAAATCTTACTTCAGGGTTCATAGCTCTGTTAGAATGTTGAACGACTACCCCAGACTTAAATCCATCCATTCAAGCAAAAATTATTTCACACCACAGACTCATTTTGGTCAGGATCGACTTGAAATCTATCACGGTTTCAGAGAAATCTTACTTCAGGGTTCGTAGCTCTGTTAGAATGTTGAATGACTACCCCAGACTTAAATCCATCCACTCAAGCAAAAATTATTTCACACCACAGACTCATTTTGGTCAGGATCGACTTGAAATCTATCACGGTTTCAGAGAAATCTTACTTCAGGGTTCCTAGCTCTGTTAGAATGTTGAACGACTACCCCAGACTTAAATCCATCCATTCAAGCAAAAATTATTGCTCACTACAGCCTCATTTTCGTCAGGATCGATTTGAAATCTATAACGGTTTCAGAGAAATCTTACTTCAGGGTTCGTAGCTCTGTTAGAATGTTGAATGACTACCCCAGACTTAAATCCATCCACTCAAGCAAAAATTATTTCACACCACAGACTCATTTTGGTCAGGATCGACTTGAAATCTATCACGGTTTCAGAGAAATCTTACTTCAGGGTTCGTAGCTCTGTTAGAATGTTGAATGACTACCCCAGACTTAAATCCATCCACTCAAGCAAAAATTATTTCACACCACAGACTCATTTTGGTCAGGATCGACTTGAAATCTATCACGGTTTCAGAGAAATCTTACTTCAGGGTTCGTAGCTCTGTTAGAATGTTGAACGACTACCCCAGACTTAAATCCATCCACTCAACAAAAATTATTTCACACCACAGACTCATTTTGGTCATAATCGACTTGAAATCTATCACGGTTTCAGAGAAATCTTACTTCAGGGTTCGTAGCTCTGTTAGAATGTTGAATGACTACCCCAGACTTAAATCCATCCACTCAAGCAAAAATTATTTCACACCACAGACTCATTTTGGTCAGGATCGACTTGAAATCTATCACGGTTTCAGAGAAATCTTACTTCAGGGTTCGTAGCTCTGTTAGAATGTTGAACGACTACCCCAGACTTAAATCCATCCACTCAACAAAAATTATTTCACACCACAGACTCATTTTGGTCAGGATCGACTTGAAATCTATCACGGTTTCAGAGAAATCTTACTTCAGGGTTCCTAGCTCTGATAGAATGTTGAACGACTACCCCAGACTTAAATCCATCCATTCAAGCAAAAATTATTTCACACTACAGACTCATTTTGGTCAGGATCGATTTGAAATCTATAACGGTTTCAGAGAAATCTTACTTCAGGGTTCGTAGCTCTGTTAGAATGTTGAACGACTACCCCAAACTAAAATCCATCCACTCAAGCAAAAATTATTGCTCACTACAGCCTCATTTTCGTCAGAATCGATTTGAAATCTATAACGGTTTCAGAGAAATCTTACTTCAGGGTTCATAGCTCTGTTAGAATGTTGAACGACTACCCCAGACTTAAATCCATCCATTCAAGCAAAAATTATTTCACACTACAGACTCATTTTGGTCAGGATCGATTTGAAATCTATAACGGTTTCAGAGAAATCTTACTTCAGGGTTCATAGCTCTGTTAGAATGTTGAACGACTACCCCAGACTTAAATCCATCCATTCAAGCAAAAATTATTTCACACCACAGACTCATTTTGGTCAGGATCGACTTGAAATCTATCACGGTTTCAGAGAAATCTTACTTCAGGGTTCGTAGCTCTGTTAGAATGTTGAATGACTACCCCAGACTTAAATCCATCCACTCAAGCAAAAATTATTTCACACCACAGACTCATTTTGGTCAGGATCGACTTGAAATCTATCACGGTTTCAGAGAAATCTTACTTCAGGGTTCGTAGCTCTGTTAGAATGTTGAATGACTACCCCAGACTTAAATCCATCCACTCAAGCAAAAATTATTTCACACCACAGACTCATTTTGGTCAGGATCGACTTGAAATCTATCACGGTTTCAGAGAAATCTTACTTCAGGGTTCCTAGCTCTGTTAGAATGTTGAACGACTACCCCAGACTTAAATCCATCCATTCAAGCAAAAATTATTTCACACTACAGACTCATTTTGGTCAGGATCGACTTGAAATCTATCATGGTTTCAGAGAAATCTTACTTCAGGGTTCATAGCTCTGTTAGAATGTTGAACGACTACCCCAGACTTAAATCCATCCATTCAAGCAAAAATTATTTCACACCACAGACTCATTTTGGTCAGGATCGACTTGAAATCTATCATGGTTTCAGAGAAATCTTACTTCAGGGTTCATAGCTCTGTTAGAATGTTGAACGACTACCCCAGACTTAAATCCATCCATTCAAGCAAAAATTATTTCACACCACAGACTCATTTTGGTCAGGATCGACTTGAAATCTATCACGGTTTCAGAGAAATCTTACTTCAGGGTTCGTAGCTCTGTTAGAATGTTGAACGACTACCCCAGACTTAAATCCATCCACTCAACAAAAATTATTTCACACCACAGACTCATTTTGGTCAGGATCGACTTGAAATCTATCACGGTTTCAGAGAAATCTTACTTCAGGGTTCCTAGCTCTGATAGAATGTTGAACGACTACCCCAGACTTAAATCCATCCATTCAAGCAAAAATTATTTCACACCACAGACTCATTTTGGTCAGGATCGATTTGAAATCTATAACGGTTTCAGAGAAATCTTACTTCAGGGTTCGTAGCTCTGTTAGAATGTTGAACGACTACCCCAAACTAAAATCCATCCACTCAAGCAAAAATTATTGCTCACTACAGCCTCATTTTCGTCAGAATCGATTTGAAATCTATAACGGTTTCAGAGAAATCTTACTTCAGGGTTCATAGCTCTGTTAGAATGTTGAACGACTACCCCAGACTTAAATCCATCCATTCAAGCAAAAATTATTTCACACTACAGACTCATTTTGGTCAGGATCGATTTGAAATCTATAACGGTTTCAGAGAAATCTTACTTCAGGGTTCATAGCTCTGTTAGAATGTTGAACGACTACCCCAGACTTAAATCCATCCATTCAAGCAAAAATTATTTCACACCACAGACTCATTTTGGTCAGGATCGACTTGAAATCTATCACGGTTTCAGAGAAATCTTACTTCAGGGTTCGTAGCTCTGTTAGAATGTTGAATGACTACCCCAGACTTAAATCCATCCACTCAAGCAAAAATTATTTCACACCACAGACTCATTTTGGTCAGGATCGACTTGAAATCTATCACGGTTTCAGAGAAATCTTACTTCAGGGTTCGTAGCTCTGTTAGAATGTTGAATGACTACCCCAGACTTAAATCCATCCACTCAAGCAAAAATTATTTCACACCACAGACTCATTTTGGTCAGGATCGACTTGAAATCTATCACGGTTTCAGAGAAATCTTACTTCAGGGTTCGTAGCTCTGTTAGAATGTTGAATGACTACCCCAGACTTAAATCCATCCACTCAAGCAAAAATTATTTCACACCACAGACTCATTTTGGTCAGGATCGACTTGAAATCTATCACGGTTTCAGAGAAATCTTACTTCAGGGTTCGTAGCTCTGTTAGAATGTTGAACGACTACCCCAGACTTAAATCCATCCATTCAAGCAAAAATTATTTCACACTACAGACTCATTTTGGTCAGGATCGATTTGAAATCTATAACGGTTTCAGAGAAATCTTACTTCAGGGTTCATAGCTCTGTTAGAATGTTGAACGACTACCCCAGACTTAAATCCATCCATTCAAGCAAAAATTATTTCACACCACAGACTCATTTTGGTCAGGATCGACTTGAAATCTATCACGGTTTCAGAGAAATCTTACTTCAGGGTTCGTAGCTCTGTTAGAATGTTGAATGACTACCCCAGACTTAAATCCATCCACTCAAGCAAAAATTATTTCACACCACAGACTCATTTTGGTCAGGATCGACTTGAAATCTATCACGGTTTCAGAGAAATCTTACTTCAGGGTTCGTAGCTCTGTTAGAATGTTGAATGACTACCCCAGACTTAAATCCATCCACTCAAGCAAAAATTATTTCACACCACAGACTCATTTTGGTCAGGATCGATTTGAAATCTATCACGGTTTCAGAGAAATCTTACTTCAGGGTTCCTAGCTCTGTTAGAATGTTGAACGACTACCCCAGACTTAAATCCATCCATTCAAGCAAAAATTATTTCACACTACAGACTCATTTTGGTCAGGATCGACTTGAAATCTATCATGGTTTCAGAGAAATCTTACTTCAGGGTTCATAGCTCTGTTAGAATGTTGAACGACTACCCCAGACTTAAATCCATCCATTCAAGCAAAAATTATTTCACACCACAGACTCATTTTGGTCAGGATCGACTTGAAATCTATCATGGTTTCAGAGAAATCTTACTTCAGGGTTCATAGCTCTGTTAGAATGTTGAACGACTACCCCAGACTTAAATCCATCCATTCAAGCAAAAATTATTTCACACCACAGACTCATTTTGGTCAGGATCGACTTGAAATCTATCACGGTTTCAGAGAAATCTTACTTCAGGGTTCGTAGCTCTGTTAGAATGTTGAACGACTACCCCAGACTTAAATCCATCCACTCAACAAAAATTATTTCACACCACAGACTCATTTTGGTCAGGATCGACTTGAAATCTATCACGGTTTCAGAGAAATCTTACTTCAGGGTTCCTAGCTCTGATAGAATGTTGAACGACTACCCCAGACTTAAATCCATCCATTCAAGCAAAAATTATTTCACACTACAGACTCATTTTGGTCAGGATCGATTTGAAATCTATAACGGTTTCAGAGAAATCTTACTTCAGGGTTCGTAGCTCTGTTAGAATGTTGAACGACTACCCCAAACTAAAATCCATCCACTCAAGCAAAAATTATTGCTCACTACAGCCTCATTTTCGTCAGAATCGATTTGAAATCTATAACGGTTTCAGAGAAATCTTACTTCAGGGTTCATAGCTCTGTTAGAATGTTGAACGACTACCCCAGACTTAAATCCATCCATTCAAGCAAAAATTATTTCACACTACAGACTCATTTTGGTCAGGATCGATTTGAAATCTATAACGGTTTCAGAGAAATCTTACTTCAGGGTTCATAGCTCTGTTAGAATGTTGAACGACTACCCCAGACTTAAATCCATCCATTCAAGCAAAAATTATTTCACACCACAGACTCATTTTGGTCAGGATCGACTTGAAATCTATCACGGTTTCAGAGAAATCTTACTTCAGGGTTCGTAGCTCTGTTAGAATGTTGAATGACTACCCCAGACTTAAATCCATCCACTCAAGCAAAAATTATTTCACACCACAGACTCATTTTGGTCAGGATCGACTTGAAATCTATCACGGTTTCAGAGAAATCTTACTTCAGGGTTCGTAGCTCTGTTAGAATGTTGAATGACTACCCCAGACTTAAATCCATCCACTCAAGCAAAAATTATTTCACACCACAGACTCATTTTGGTCAGGATCGACTTGAAATCTATCACGGTTTCAGAGAAATCTTACTTCAGGGTTCCTAGCTCTGTTAGAATGTTGAACGACTACCCCAGACTTAAATCCATCCATTCAAGCAAAAATTATTTCACACTACAGACTCATTTTGGTCAGGATCGACTTGAAATCTATCATGGTTTCAGAGAAATCTTACTTCAGGGTTCATAGCTCTGTTAGAATGTTGAACGACTACCCCAGACTTAAATCCATCCATTCAAGCAAAAATTATTTCACACCACAGACTCATTTTGGTCAGGATCGACTTGAAATCTATCACGGTTTCAGAGAAATCTTACTTCAGGGTTCGTAGCTCTGTTAGAATGTTGAATGACTACCCCAGACTTAAATCCATCCACTCAAGCAAAAATTATTTCATACCACAGACTCATTTTGGTCAGGATCGACTTGAAATCTATCACGGTTTCAGAGAAATGTTACTTCAGGGTTCCTAGCTCTGATAGAATGTTGAACGACTACCCCAGACTTAAATCCATCCATTCAAGCAAAAATTATTTCACACTACAGACTCATTTTGGTCAGGATCGATTTGAAATCTATAACGGTTTCAGAGAAATCTTACTTCAGGGTTCGTAGCTCTGTTAGAATGTTGAACGACTACCCCAAACTAAAATCCATCCACTCAAGCAAAAATTATTGCTCACTACA
Source organism: Xylota sylvarum (assembly GCA_905220385.1). NCBI lineage: Eukaryota > Metazoa > Arthropoda > Insecta > Diptera > Syrphidae > Xylota > Xylota sylvarum. Next base: position 806,051 of record CAJMZQ010000063.1, on the reverse strand, counting down.
GCCTCATTTTCGTCAGAATCGATTTGAAATCTATAACGGTTTCAGAGAAATCTTACTTCAGGGTTCATAGCTCTGTTAGAATGTTGAACGACTACCCCAGACTTAAATCCATCCATTCAAGCAAAAATTATTTCACACTACAGACTCATTTTGGTCAGGATCGATTTGAAATCTATAACGGTTTCAGAGAAATCTTACTTCAGGGTTCATAGCTCTGTTAGAGTGTTGAACGACTACCCCAAACTAAAATCCATCCACTCAAGCAAAAATTATTGCTCACTACAGCCTCATTTTCGTCAGGATCGATTTGAAATCTATAACGGTTTCAGAGAAATCTTACTTCAGGGTTCATAGCTCTGTTAGAATGTTGAACGACTACCCCAGACTTAAATCCATCCATTCAAGCAAAAATTATTTCACACTACAGACTCATTTTGGTCAGGATCGATTTGAAATCTATAACGGTTTCAGAGAAATCTTACTTCAGGGTTCATAGCTCTGTTAGAATGTTGAACGACTACCCCAAACTAAAATCCATCCACTCAAGCAAAAATTATTGCTCACTACAGCCTCATTTTCGTCAGGATCGATTTGAAATCTATAACGGTTTCAGAGAAATCTTACTTCAGGGTTCATAGCTCTGTTAGAATGTTGAACGACTACCCCAGACTTAAATCCATCCATTCAAGCAAAAATTATTTCACACCACAGACTCATTTTGGTCAGAATCGACTTGAAATCTATAACGGTTTCAGAGAAATCTTACTTCAGGGTACATAGCTCTGTTAGAATGTTGAACGACTACCCCAGACTTAAATCCATCCATTCAAGCAAAAATTATTTCACACTACAGACTCATTTTGGTCAGGATCGATTTGAAATCTATAACGGTTTCAGAGAAATCTTACTTCAGGGTTCATAGCTCTGTTAGAATGTTGAACGACTACCCCAAACTAAAATCCATCCACTCAAGCAAAAATTATTGCTCACTACAGCCTCATTTTCGTCAGGATCGATTTGAAATCTATAACGGTTTCAGAGAAATCTTACTTCAGGGTTCATAGCTCTGTTAGAATGTTGAACGACTACCCCAGACCTAAATCCATCCATTCAAGCAAAAATTATTTCACACCACAGACTCATTTTGGTCAGAATCGACTTGAAATCTATAACGGTTTCAGAGAAATCTTACTTCAGGGTTCATAGCTCTGTTAGAATGTTGAATGACTACCCCAGACTTAAACCCATCCATTCAAGCAAAAATTATTTCACACCACAGACTCATTTTGGTCAGAATCGACTTGAAATCTATAACGGTTTCAGAGAAATCTTACTTCAGGGTTCATAGCTCTGTTAGAATGTTGAATGACTACCCCAGACTTAAACCCATCCATTCAAGCAAAAATTATTTCACACTACAGACTCATTTTGGTCAGGATCGATTTGAAATCTATAACGGTTTCAGAGAAATCTTACTTCAGGGTTCATAGCTCTGTTAGAATGTTGAACGACTACCCCAAACTAAAATCCATCCACTCAAGCAAAAATTATTGCTCACTACAGCCTCATTTTGGTCAGGATCGATTTGAAATCTATAACGGTTTCAGAGAAATCTTACTTCAGGGTTCATAGCTCTGTTAGAATGTTGAACGACTACCCCAAACTAAAATCCATCCACTCAAGCAAAAATTATTGCTCACTACAGCCTCATTTTCGTCAGGATCGATTTGAAATCTATAACGGTTTCAGAGAAATCTTACTTCAGGGTTCATAGCTCTGTTAGAATGTTGAACGACTACCCCAGACTTAAATCCATCCATTCAAGCAAAAATTATTTCACACCACAAAATCATTTTGGTCAGAATCGACTTGAAATCTATAACGGTTTCAGAGAAATCTTACTTCAGGGTACATAGCTCTGTTAGAATGTTGAACGACTACCCCAGACTTAAATCCATCCATTCAAGCAAAAATTATTTCACACTACAGACTCATTTTGGTCAGGATCGATTTGAAATCTATAACGGTTTCAGAGAAATCTTACTTCAGGGTTCATAGCTCTGTTAGAATGTTGAACGACTACCCCAAACTAAAATCCATCCACTCAAGCAAAAATTATTGCTCACTACAGCCTCATTTTCGTCAGGATCGATTTGAAATCTATAACGGTTTCAGAGAAATCTTACTTCAGGGTTCATAGCTCTGTTAGAATGTTGAACGACTACCCCAAACTAAAATCCATCCACTCAAGCAAAAATTATTGCTCACTACAGCCTCATTTTCGTCAGGATCGATTTGAAATCTATAACGGTTTCAGAGAAATCTTACTTCAGGGTTCATAGCTCTGTTAGAATGTTGAACGACTACCCCAAACTAAAATCCATCCACTCAAGCAAAAATTATTGCCCACTACAGCCTCATTTTCGTCAGGATCGATTTGAAATCTATAACGGTTTCAGAGAAATCTTACTTCAGGGTTCATAGCTCTGTTAGAATGTTGAACGACTACCCCAAACTAAAATCCATCCACTCAAGCAAAAATTATTGCTCACTACAGCCTCATTTTCGTCAGGATCGACTTGAAATCTATAACGGTTTCAGAGAAATCTTACTTCAGGGTTCATAGCTCTGTTAGAATGTTGAACGACTACCCCAGACATAAATCCATCCATTCAAGCAAAAATTATTTCACACCACAGACTCATTTTGGTCAGAATCGACTTGAAATCTATAACGGTTTCAGAGAAATCTTACTTCAGGGTTCATAGCTCTGTTAGAATGTTGAATGACTACCCCAGACTTAAATCCATCCATTCAAGCAAAAATTATTTCACACTACAGACTCATTTTGGTCAGGATCGATTTGAAATCTATAACGGTTTCAGAGAAATCTTACTTCAGGGTTCATAGCTCTGTTAGAATGTTGAACGACTACCCCAAACTAAAATCCATCCACTCAAGCAAAAATTATTGCTCACTACAGCCTCATTTTGGTCAGGATCGATTTGAAATCTATAACGGTTTCAGAGAAATCTTACTTCAGGGTTCATAGCTCTGTTAGAATGTTGAACGACTACCCCAGACTTAAATCCATCCATTCAAGCAAAAATTATTTCAAACCACAGACTCATTTTGGTCAGAATCGACTTGAAATCTATAACGGTTTCAGAGAAATCTTACTTCAGGGTACATAGCTCTGTTAAAATGTTGAACGACTACCCCAGACTTAAATCCATCCATTCAAGCAAAAATTATTTCACACTACAGACTCATTTTGGTCAGGATCGATTTGAAATCTATAACGGTTTCAGAGAAATCTTACTTCAGGGTTCATAGCTCTGTTAGAATGTTGAACGACTACCCCAGACTTAAATCCATCCACTCAAGCAAAAATTATTTCACACCACAGACTCATTTTGGTCAGGATCGACTTGAAATCTATCACGGTTTCAGAGAAATCTTACTTCAGGGTTCATAGCTCTGTTAGAATGTTGAACGACTACCCCAGACTTAAATCCATCCATTCAAGTAAAAATTATATCACACCACAGACTCATTTTGGTCAGGATCGACTTGAAATCTATCACGGTTTCAGAGAAATCTTACTTCAGGGTTCGTAGCTCTGTTAGAATGTTGAATGACTACCCCAGACTTAAATCCATCCACTCAAGCAAAAATTATTTCACACCACAGACTCATTTTGGTCAGGATCGATTTGAAATCTATAACGGTTTCAGAGAAATCTTACTTCAGGGTTCGTAGCTCTGTTAGAATGTTGAACGACTACCCCAAACTAAAATCCATCCACTCAAGCAAAAATTATTGCTCACTACAGCCTCATTTTCGTCAGAATCGATTTGAAATCTATAACGGTTTCAGAGAAATCTTACTTCAGGGTTCATAGCTCTGTTAGAATGTTGAACGACTAACCCAAACTTAAATCCATCCATTCAAGCAAAAATCATTTCACACCACAGAATCATTTTGGTCAGAATCGATTTGAAATCTATCATGTTTTCAGAAAAATCTTACTTCCGGGTTCATAGCTCTGTTAGAATGTTGAGCGACTACCCCAGACTTAAATCCATCCACTCAAGTATAAATTATTTCACACCACAGACTCATTTTGGTCAAAATCGACTTAAAATCTATCATGGTTTCAGAGAAATCTTACTTCAGGGTTCATAGCTCTGTTAGAATGTTGAACGACTACCCCAAACTTAAATCCATCCATTCAAGCAAAAATTATTTCACACTACAGACTCATTTTGGTCAGGATCGACTTGAAATCTATAACGGTTTCAGAGAAATCTTACTTCAGGGTACATAGCTCTGTTAGAATGTTGAACGACTACCCCAAACTTAAATCCATCCATTCAAGCAAAAAATATTTCACACTACAGACTCATTTTGCTCAGGATCGATTTGAAATCTATAACGGTTTCGGAGAAATCTTACTTCAGGGTTCATAGCTCTGTTAGAATGTTGAACGACTAACCCAAACTTAAATCCATTTATTCAAGCAAAAATCATTTCACACCACAGAATCATTTTGGTCAGAATCGATTTGAAATCTATCATGTTTTCAGAAAAATCTTACTTCCGGGTTCATAGCTCTGTTAGAATGTTGAACGACTACCCCAGACTTAAATCCATCCACTCAAGTATAAATTATTTCACACCACAGACTCATTTTGGTCAGGATCGACTTAAAATCTATCATGGTTTCAGAGAAATCTTACTTCAGGGTTCATAGCTCTGTTAGAATGTTGAACGACTACCCCAAACTTAAATCCATCCATTCAAGCAAAAATTATTTCACACTACAGACTCATTTTGGTCAGGATCGACTTGAAATCTATAACGGTTTCAGAGAAATCTTACTTCAGGGTACATAGCTCTGTTAGAATGTTGAACGACTACCCCAAACTTAAATCCATCCATTCAAGCAAAAATTATTGCTCACTACAGCCTCATTTTCGTCAGAATCGATTTGAAATCTATAACGGTTTCAGAGAAATCTTACTTCAGGGTTCATAGCTCTGTTAGAATGTTGAACGACTACCCCAAACTTAAATCCATCCATTCAAGCAAAAATCATTTCACACCACAGAATCATTTTGGTCAGAATCGATTTGAAAACTATCATGTTTTCAGAAAAATCTTACTTCCGGGTTCATAGCTCTGTTAGAATGTTGAACGACTACCCCAGACTTAAATCCATCCACTCAAGTATAAATTATTTCACACCACAGACTCATTTTGGTCAGGATCGACTTAAAATCTATCATGGTTTCAGAGAAATCTTACTTCAGGGTTCATAGCTCTGTTAGAATGTTGAACGACTACCCCAAACTTAAATCCATCCATTCAAGCAAAAATTATTTCACACTACAGACTCATTTTGGTCAGGATCGACTTGAAATCTATAACGGTTTCAGAGAAATCTTACTTCAGGGTACATAGCTCTGTTAGAATGTTGAACGACTAACCCAAACTTAAATCCATCCATTCAAGCAAAAATCAATTCACACCACAGAATCATTTTGGTCAGAATCGATTTGAAATCTATCATGTTTTCAGAAAAATCTTACTTCCGGGTTCATAGCTCTGTTAGAATGTTGAACGACTACCCCAGACTTAAATCCATCCACTCAAGTATAAATTATTTCACACCACAGACTCATTTTGGTCAGGATCGACTTAAAATCTATCATGGTTTCAGAGAAATCTTACTTCAGGGTTCATAGCTCTGTTAGAATGTTGAACGACTACCCCAAACTTAAATCCATCCATTCAAGCAAAAATTATTTCACACTACAGACTCATTTTGGTCAGGATCGACTTGAAATCTATAACGGTTTCAGAGAAATCTTACTTCAGGGTTCATAGCTCAGTTAGAATGTTGAATGACTACCCCAGACTTAAATCCATCCACTCAAGCAAAAATTATTTCACACCACAGACTCATTTTGGTCAGGATCGACTTGAAATCTATCACGGTTTCAGAGAAATCTTACTTCAGGGTTCCTAGCTCTGTTAGAATGTTGAACGACTACCCCAGACTTAAATCCATCCATTCAAGCAAAAATTATTTCACACTACAGACTCATTTTGGTCAGGATCGATTTGAAATCTATAACGGTTTCAGAGAAATCTTACTTCAGGCTTCATAGCTCTGTTAGAATGTTGAACGACTACCCCAGACTTAAATCCATCCATTCAAGCAAAAATTATTTCACACTACAAACTCATTTTGGTCAGGATCGATTTGAAATCTATAACGGTTTCAGAGAAATCTTACTTCAGGGTTCATAGCTCTGTTAGAATGTTGAACGACTACCCCAGACTTAAATCCATCCATTCAAGCAAAAATTATTTCACACCACAGACTCATTTTGGTCAGGATCGACTTGAAATCTATCATGGTTTCAGAGAAATCTTACTTCCGGATTCATAGCTCTGTTAGAATGTTGAACGACTACCCCAGACTTAAATCCATCCATTCAAGCCAAAATTATTTCACACCACAGACTCATTTTGGTCAGGATCCATTTGAAATCCATCATGGTTTCAGAGAAATCTTACTTCCGGGTTCATAGCTCTGTTAGAATGTTGAACGACTACCCCAGACTTAAATCCATCCACTCAAGTATAAATTATTTCACACCACAGACTCATTTTGGTCAGGATCGACTTAAAATCTATCATGGTTTCAGAGAAATCTTACTTCAGGGTTCACAGCTCTGTTAGAATGTTGAACGACTACCCCAAACTTAAATCCATCCATTCAAGCAAAAATTATTTCACACTACAGACTCATTTTGGTCAGGATCGACTTGAAATCTATCATGGTTTCAGAGAAATCTTACTTCAGGGTACATAGCTCTGTTAGAATGTTGAACGACTACCCCAAACTTAAATCCATCCATTCAAGCAAAAATTATTTCACACTACAGACTCATTTTGGTCAGGATCGATTTGAAATCTATAACGGTTTCAGAGAAATCTTACTTCAGGGTTCATAGCTCTGTTAGAATGTTGAACGACTACCCCAAACTTAAATCCATCCATTCAAGCAAAAATTATTTTACACTACAGACTCATTTTGGTCAGGATCGATTTGAAATCTATAACGGTTTCAGAGAAATCTTACTTCAGGGTTCATAGCTCTGTTAGAATGTTGAACGACTACCCCAAACTTAAATCCATCCATTCAAGCAAAAATTATTTCACACTACAGACTCATTTTGGTCAGGATCGACTTGAAATCTATAACGGTTTCAGAGAAATCTTATTTCAGGGTTCATAGCTCTGTTAGAATGTTGAACGACTACCCCAAACTTAAATCCATCCATTCAAGCAAAAATTATTTCACACCACAGACTCATTTTGGTCAGGATCGACTTGAAATCTATCACGGTTTCAGAGAAATCTTACTTCAGGGTACATGGCTCTGTTAGAATGTTGAACGACTACCCCAAACTTAAATCCATCCATTCAAGCAAAAATTATTTCACACTACAGACTCATTTTGGTCAGGATCGATTTGAAATCTATAACGGTTTCAGAGAAATCTTACTTCAGGGTTCATAGCTCTGTTAGAATGTTGAACGACTACCCCAAACTTAAATCCATCCATTCAAGCAAAAATTATTTCACACTACAGACTCATTTTGGTCAGGATCGACTTGAAATCTATAACGGTTTCAGAGAAATCTTATTTCAGGGTTCATAGCTCTGTTAGAATGTTGAACGACTACCCCAAACTTAAATCCATCCATTCAAGCAAAAATTATTTCACACTACAGACTCATTTTGGTCAGGATCGATTTGAAATCTATAACGGTTTCAGAGAAATCTTACTTCAGGGTTCATAGCTCTGTTAGAATGTTGAACGACTACCCCAGACTTAAATCCATCCATTCAAGCAAAAATTATTTCACACCACAGACTCATTTTGGTCAGGATCGACTTGAAATCTATCACGGTTTCAGAGTAATCTTACTTCAGGGTTCGTAGCTCTGTTAGAATGTTGAATGACTACCCCAGACTTAAATCCATCCACTCAAGCACAAATTATTTCACACCACAGACTCATTTTGGTCAGGATCGACTTAAAATCTATCATGGTTTCAGAGAAATCTTACTTCAGGGTTCATAGCTCTGTTAGAATGTTGAACGACTACCCCAAACTTAAATCCATCCATTCAAGCAAAAATTATTTCACACTACAGACTCATTTTGGTCAGGATCGATTTGAAATCTATAACGGTTTCAGAGAAATCTTACTTCAGGGTTCATAGCTCTGTTAGAATGTTGAACGACTACCCCAGACTTAAATCCATCCATTCAAGCAAAAATTATTTCACACCACAGACTCATTTTGGTCAGGATCGACTTGAAATCTATCATGTTTTCAGAGAAATCTTACTCCAGGGTTCATAGCTCTGTTAGAATGTTGAACGACTACCCCAAACTTAAATCCATCCATTCAAGCAAAAATTATTTCACACTACAGACTCATTTTGGTCAGGATCGATTTGAAATCTATAACGGTTTCAGAGAAATCTTACTTCAGGGTTCATAGCTCTGTTAGAATGTTGAACGACTACCCCAGACTTAAATCCATCCATTCAAGCAAAAATTATTTCACACCACAGACTCATTTTGGTCAGGATCGACTTGAAATCTATCATATTTTCAGAGAAATCTTACTTCAGGGTTCATAGCTCTGTTAGAATGTTGAACGACTACCCCAGACTTAAATCCATCCATTCAAGCAAAAATTATTTCACACCACAGACTCATTTTGGTCAGGATCGATTTGAAATCTATCACGGTTTCAGAGAAATCTTACTTCAGGGTTCATAGCTCTGTTAGAATGTTGAACGACTACCCCAAACTAAAATCCATCCACTCAAGCAAAAATTATTTCACACCACAGACTCATTTTGGTCAGGATCGACTTGAAATCTATCACGGTTTCAGAGAAATCTTACTTCAGGGTTCATAGCTCTGTTAGAATGTTGAACGACTACCCCAAACTAAAATCCATCCACTCAAGCAAAAATTATTTCACACCACAGACTGATTTTGGTCAGGATCGATTTGAAATCTATAACGGTTTCAGAGAAATCTTACTTCAGGGTTCATAGCTCTGTTAGAATGTTGAACGACTACCCCAAACTTAAATCCATCCATTCAAGCAAAAATTATTTCACACTACAGACTCATTTTGGTCAGGATCGATTTGAAATCTATAACGGTTTCAGAGAAATCTTACTTCAGGGTTCATAGCTCTGTTAGAATGTTGAACGACTACCCCAGACTTAAATCCATCCATTCAAGCAAAAATTATTTCACATCACAGACTCATTTTGGTCAGGATCGACTTGAAATCTATCATATTTTCAGAGAAATCTTACTTCAGGGTTCATAGCTCTGTTAGAATGTTGAACGACTACCCCAGACTTAAATCCATCCATTCAAGCAAAAATTATTTCACACCACAGACTCATTTTGGTCAGGATCGATTTGAAATCTATCACGGTTTCGGTCATTTTCGTCAGAATCGATTTGAAATCTATCATGATTTCAGAGAAATCTTACTTCAGGGTTCGTAGCTCTGTTAGAATGTTGAACGACTACCCCAAACTAAAATCCATCCACTCAAGCAAAAATTATTTCACACCACAGACTGATTTTGGTCAGGATCGATTTGAAATCTATCATGGTCTCAGAGAAATCATACTTCACGGTTCGTAAGTAGTTGTGATAGAATGTTGAAACAATACCCCAAACTTAAATCTATCCACCGACAAAATGTGAATTTAATTTTATTTAACATCTTCGTTTATATTGGCATTTCAAATATATAGGTACAATTTGACACTGACTTTGAACGTTCGAGTGTAGGAATTGATGAAGGGTGTGTTTGGCTTCAGTGATCGTTAACATCATTTAGCGCCGAACATTCTTCCATGCCGGTGAACGGAGTTCTCAGCTTCACCTCTTGGGTTTATTTCTAGTCCGTAGTTGAATTTGTAAAACTTCTTCACGTCCTCATTGACGACCCTGGTAACTTCCTAATTTTTTCTAGACGTCTCATGAAAGTAGAAAAGAGGCTAATGGAATGTTATAAAAAGGAATTGCATAACCAATAAACCAGAAGAACAAAACAATTAAACGATACAAGAGGGGCAACATTTACTACGTATATATGCAGAGTCGAACCTAGGTTGAACCTGGATTCAAATTCATATATACGCGGGTCGAGTCGAAACCGAGTCGACTGGACTCGACTCCACTATTTTTGCTGAGTCGAGTCGAAAATATGTGCAACTACCTGGGTCGAGGAGTCGAGCTGACAGTTGACTGTAGTTTCGGTTTTTTTCTTTTGTAGAAAGGAAAAATTATGTCTGGTTGGCGAACGGATGGTTGGTCATTAAGGGATGATGCAGGTCATTAATAATATTTTTCAGTCATAGTTTCAGAATGAATGGCGGTAATGCCCATCTGTCAGTTCAACTACATTTCAATCCGATTTCGACTCAACCCCTCGACTCGGTGTGTGCAACTACACATGTCGAAATTTCAACTCAGTCTCGACTCGACTTTTCAATCCTGCATATATGTATACGGGGTAATTATTTCTGGCTCTGTGATGCTTTGTTGTCGTTGAAGATTGATTGGAAAGCGAAGTGAAGTGTGAGGAGTGATTGATTGTTGTGGACTGGAAACCCAAGTCGGGTCAAAGGGAGTTGTTGTTTCTTTGCTATTTCGTTTCGTTCATCGGATATTGGGTTATAGATGGCCGGCGAAGGCAGTGTTGTATTTGGTCAGTAATGCGGTTAAAGTAATTAAAAATCATACAGAAAAGCTACAATCCGTCTGGAACGGATCGTATGATACCCTATCCTCCTCTCTATAAAATGGGCGTGGCCAAATTGCATTTTGTACTCAAATATAGCTATAATGTCGAACGTTTGAGGATGTTACATGTAAAATTTTATCAAAATAGGTTTTTTGATGATAACGCCCCTAAAAAGTGGGCGTGGCCAAAACTGTTCTATGGGTGAATTGTAGGAAATCTGTATACCCAAATATTTGGTCTTAACAAAATTTTTCGGTTTCATATAATTTAGTGAAGTTATAAAAAAGTAGGCGTGGCAGTGAGCGGATGTAAAAAAATTTTACACTTGTACTGTATCTTTTTCTTGGAAGCCCAGATATGAAATTTCAGCGTCGTAGTAAAAACTTTAAGGCCCAAAAATCGGTTTTGTGATGAAAACGCCCCCAAAAAGTGGGCGTGGCCAAAACTTTTGTATGGGTGGATTGTAGGGAATCTGAATGCCTAAATATTTGGTCTTAACAAAATTTTTCGGTTTGATATAATTTAGTGAAGTTATGAAAAAGTGGGCGTGGCAGTGGGCGGATTTCAAAAATTTTTACACTTGTACTGTATCTTTTACTCAGAAGCCCAGATATGAAATTTCATCGTACTAGCTCAAAATTTAAGGCTCAAAAAGCGGTGACATACGGACGGACGGACGGACGGACGGACGGACGGTCATCGCTCAATCGATTTCGCTATTGATGCTGATCACGAATATATATACTTTATAGGGTCTATCTCGATTATTTCTCTATGTTACAAACTATGTGTCAAACTTAATATACCCTTAGGATAGGGTATAATAAATATTAAGCGTGTGTGACTGCAGCGAATCATTTTACCAGGTCAGTTAGTGCAATGCTGTTTTATATTACATAGTTCATATGTATGTATATCTTGTGTTTATACCCTATCCTAAGGGTATATTAAGTTTGACACATAGTTTGTAACATAGAGAAATAATCGAGATAGACCCTATAAAGTATATATATTCGTGATCAGCATCAATAGCGAAATCGATTGAGCGATGACCGTCCGTCCGTCCGTCCGTCCGTATGTCACCGCTTTTTGGGCCTTAAATTTTGAGCTAGGATGCTGAAATTTCATATCTGGGCTTCTGAGAAAAAGATACAGTACAAGTGTAAAAATTTTTGAAATCCGCCCACTGCCACGCCCACTTTTTCATAACTTCACTAAATTATATGAAACCGAAAAATTTTGTTAAGACCAAATATTTCGGCATTCAGATTCCCTACAATCCACCCATACAAAAGTTTTGGCCACGCCCACTTTTTGGGGGCGTTTTCATCACAAAACCGATTTTTGGGCCTTCAATTTTTAACTAGGACGCTGAAATTTCATATGTGGGCTTCCAAGAAAAAGACACAGTACAAGTGTAAAATTTTTTTACATCCGCCCACTGCCACGCCTACTTTTTTATAACTTCACTAAATTATATGAAACCGAAAAATTTTGTTAAGACCAAATATTTGGGTATTTAGATTCCCTACAATTCACCCATAGAACAGTTTTGGCCACGCCCACTTTTTGGGGGCGTTATCATCAAAAAACCTATTTTGATAAAATTTTACATGTAACATCCTCAAACGTTCGACATTATAGCTATATTTGAGTACAAAATGCAATTTGGCCACGCCCATTTTGTAGAGAGGAGGATAGGGTATCATACGATCCGTTCCAGACGGATTGTAGCTTTTCTGTATGTTTTAATTTGAATTTAGTGCGTATTGTATGAATTACGTCAAATGTATGCATTGTACCGGTGCCTGTATTCAGCGTGCATTTGTGAGTGTATATATTGAGCTGGTTTGTTATTGTTTTGAATTTTGTGTAAAATACTCTTTTGCTGAATACTGTGTGTGCGTGTGATTGTTGTTTGTTTACATTACAATCGAAGACAATTAAATTTGTTGTGATTATTTGATTAATTGCTTGGACATTTTGTAGATGTGGACTGTATTTTGAAAAGTGAGCGATAAATGTAACTATTGATGTGTTGAATGTGTGGATATTGGGCCGTATGCATAAAAATTCAATATTTCCTAGTGGTAAAAGGTCAAAGTAAGTACTAGTACTACTAGCAGAAGCTTATATTTTAAGTAGTTACTAGATTTGGTATGCATAAACATGAGTTTTGACTTGCCAGCAAATACTGCTAGTAAATACTGAATTCATTCAAGTAAATACTACCAGTTCATCGAACAATTGGTAGTATATACTTATTTTGTATTATTTCCCAATTGCTTTGCAAAAAAATTGTTTTGTAAACTATACCGTTCTTTAGCGTCTGCTTTGTAAACGATCTTGTTTGAATGTTCAGTTCAGAAACAGCCATGACAAGAGGAGCTTCTCAACTGCAAACTAGCTTTTGTGCGAATTTTGAAAGAGCATACCGGTCTTTTGAATAAGTCACAACAAACGTACATTAAAAAGAAGAAGTCCGAAGCTATACAATTATTTATTAGTGAATATGTGTTCAAATAACGGAAGAGCAAATTAGAAAGAGGCTAAATAATTGCAGGACAGAGGTTAAGAAGAAGGCAGACCTTAATAAAACGGAAAATAAGCCCATAAAGCTCAAAGAATGGGAAGTAATTTTTTTTAGAGCTCTTAAATGCTGATAAAAACCCATCTATCTCTTGCATTCCTGGTACGTATTGCTTTATAAAGCTAATTATTATGCTTTTACTAACATTGTTTACGTAAAGGTGGTTTATCTGTGGGAGCAGATAATCCCATTCGGATGCAAACGGAAAAGGAAGCTGATATACATATGTACGTATTGCTGCGGATGAAATTGAAGAGTTAACCGCGAGATTCTCCAGTAACAAAACGTAGAAAATTGAAGTTCAATGAGACTGAGGAGACAAAAAATCTGTCTAATGGAGAACTTCAACGTTTGGTATTGCTGGAGCAATTAAAGTTAATACGAATGCAGGAGGAGGAAATTAAAAAAGGATGGAAAATGACATCGAAATTTGAGTCTGGTTTGACCCACCACCGTGCGCGCACTTCCTCCTACACGCAGCAATTCATTTAGACAATAAACGCATATAAAAATCACAAACAAAAAATAAAATATATAGTGCAGTGACCAAGTGTTTACATATCGCAAAAAAAAAATAAAAAAAAAAAATACACCACCAATACTAAAACCAAAACCAAAAATAAATCAACAAAAAACACAGTGAGTCCATCCACTTTACCCTTCCCCCACGTATAATGCAAACGGCGGCAAGCTCACTCGCCGTATAGCGGGTCTGCAAGCAGCCAACTTGTTTGTGCGTGTGCATGTTTGTCATTGTCTTTCGATTGCATGCGATTGAATGAGTGTCCGCTAGTTTTTTAACTGATAGCATTACGTGTCAACCCCACTGATAAGGCATAGTTACTACCAGCAGGCTTGCCACCTCTTTCTTTTTTAATAAACTAGCGTTCTCTCATTCATAGTGGAGTGTATCATTTTAAATAGTTTTAAATTATTTTTTGATGGAAATTTTCGAGGTTGCGTACACTAATATTCGTGGGCTAAGAGGCAACTTCTTTGCTGTTGCAACCCATATCTTCACGCACAAACCAGCGGTAATGGCACTAAGTGAAACCCAGCTTAACGATGACACTGATCCCAGTGAATTCAAAATAGCAGGTTATACACTGGTGTGCCACGTAGAGGTATCGCGCTCTACGTAAATAATGAAGTGAGCTTCCAACTGCAGCCCCAATTCGGTAGCTCAGATGATCCACTTTTTCAGTTTTTCTGGATCAAATTTTCCATCAGGAAGCATTCAATTCACTTCTGTCTTCTTTTTCGAAGCCCCGGTTCAGGAAAAGAACTGACATTTCAACACCTCGATATGATTTCTGAATCAATAACTAGTATTTTATCCCGCTATCCCAAAACTGAAATAGTTATTGCGGGTGATTTTAACGTCCATAATACTAGTTGGCTTCTCCACTCTGGACCACCAACACCTGAAGGTCGTTACACAGAGATCTTCGCTGAGTTTAACCACCTTACTCAGCTTGTGGACAAGGCCACGCACATTCCCGATGTTGACGGTCACGGCCAACACACTCTAGACCTGTTTTTAACCACCCTTCCCGACAAATATTCAATCGCAGTTTCTGCTCCCCTGGGGAGATCGGATCATTGTCTGGTGTCAGCAAAATTCTCGCACTCCCATCAGCATTCAGTTAACAGAAGATACCCTAGAAGAACAATCTGGCAATACGAGAATGCCGATTGGAGTGGTCTTAATTCGTTCTTCAGGGCTTTTAACTGGTCTCTATGCTTCCTCGATAGAGATGTAAATGCCGCTACTGACATGATCATAGACCTGGTTTTACTTGGAATGCGCTCCTTCATCCCAAGTAAAACTGTTAGTATCAAACCCAAACAAGAACTTTGGTTCAATCCGACCTGTGCGATTGCCATCCGGAAGAAGGAAGAGGCTTTTGCGTTATGGCGCCAAACACCTTCTGAGGAAAACCGTAGTCTCTATAAACGGGCTAGAAATGACTGCAACTCAATTTTAAAGCGTGCGAAATTTCTACGAGACCAAAAAGTGAGGCAAAAAATACTACAATGTCCTAAAGGCAGTAAATCTTTTTGGTCTTTCGTTAAAAGAATTAAAAGCTCCGCCTCAACATCTATCCCAGCTCTTGTCCATAATGATCAAAGTATCACTGACTCCCAAGAGAAAGCCAATCTGCTGGCAGCTATGTTTGCTGCAAATTCCACCTTGCCAGATACTTCTCTTCCACCACCATTACTGAATCCGGTTCAATATTCACTAGGACAAATATTTTTCCGAACCCGCTTATTAGCTCGAGTCCTCAAAGATCTTAAAAGTAACAAATCTTCAGGTCCAAATGGGATCCCTCCCCTTGTTTTGAAGAGGTGTTCTTCTTCCCTGGCTAAACCTCTACGTAAGCTCTTCCACTCGCGCACGTCCAGCCGATCAGTGCTGTCCAAGGTCATGGAAAGCATTGTTTACTTTCATCTCATGAGATCTCCAAAGAAACCGTCTTCTCAATGACCGTCAGCACGGTTTCCGTCAACAACGTTCTACAGGTGACCTTATGGTGTACCTAACAGAAAAATGGAACCAAAGTATTCACCATCACGGTGAATACCGAGTAGTTGCCCTTGATATCTCTAAAGCTTTCTATAGAGTGTGGCACAGTGCCCTCTTAAGCAAAATCCTAGCTTATGGTGTCGGCAGCATCTTCTCTTCATGGATTGCAAGTTTTTTGAGTAATCGGTCAATACAAGTTGTATTGGACGGATATACTTCTACCCCATTCTCAACCAATGCTGGTGTACCCCAGGGCTCAGTCCTCTCTCCGACCCTGTTTTTAATATTTATTAATGACCTTCTCTCTCTTACTCGCAATCCAATCCATTCCTTTGCGGATGACAGTACTCTTGACTTCACTTAATCTTTGGCGACTCCACGGCTGAGACCCCAAGCTGTAGAGTCTCACCGGCAGCGAATGTCAACCGAGCTCTACTCCGATATTGATGCAATCATCAATTGGGGTGCTAAAAACCGAGTCGAGTTCAATTCGTCAAAAACCCAGTGCTGTCTTCTGTCTCTGAAGCGGGATATCAATGTAGCCAAACTAAAAATGAATGGAGCTGATATTGAGGATTCTAACGGCTTGTCAATGCTTGGCATGCTTGTTACCCCAGACCTTCGCTGGAATCATCAGATTTCCGAAGCTGCGAAAAATGGCGCTAGATGCCTCGGATTCCTCAAGAGGTGTAAACGTTTTTTCAGTCCTTCAGACTTGGCTACTATTTGTGCATTCGTCCAAAATTCGAATACAACTCACACGTTTGGGCGGGAGCTCCCGTAACATGTCTGAGTTTATTAGATCGTGTCCAGCATCAGGCATGTAGATTGATAGGTGACCTATCAATTTGCAACCAAACCCCTTCGCTGGAACATCGTCGGAATGTTGGATGTTTATCGGTCCTGTACCGATATTTCCATCATAGCTGTTCGGACGAAATCTATAATTGTGTCCCGCCTGTCCGTCAGTTTAATCACATCGCACAGTCAAATTCAGAAGCACGTTCTTTAGCCATTCAACACGTATGTGGAATGACTTGCCGTCCTCAATATTTCCATCAAATTATGATTTACAAAGATTTAAAGTCAACGCGTATCGTCACCTAACTCTCTTTCCTTTTCCTACCAACTTCTAACTTTCCTATACCTTTTCCTTTCACTCCATCACTGGGTTTATAACTTTAAAGTACTTTAGTCCTAAGTGATGCAGAACATTTAAAAAAAAAAAAACGAAGAACAGAATTCGTATCCTACTTATAATTCCATCACCACCACTGAAAGTGAATCAACCTTCTTAAATTTATAAAGCCCGGAAAAAATAATTTTTATTCTTTATTGAAATAACATTTTATTTTTGGAATACTGTTTTTTATTATATTTTGTACTTATTTTTTTTGTATTAAGAAGATACATATGTTCAATAAAGTTCTATGAATTTTACGTTACATATTATTCCTGCTAATTCAGATCTCTTAATCTGCCCCATTCGTTGAATTTGAAGTAGACTAGCCATTAGTTCTTCATCACCTTAAACAGAGATCTCATTTTCTACGCCTTCTGGCAATTGGAAATCGTTGTTATCATTTAAATGCTTTGCAACATTGTGCAAAACGAAACATGCCACAATTATATTTGGAATATTTTCTAAATTGAAACGTATGCAGTTTTATAGAATTGGAGATCTCCTCTTCACTTGGGCAAAACCTCTTTCAATTATTACCCTCTCTTTTGAATGCAATTTATTGAATGCCTTTTCTTGATTACTTGTTGGATTCTTAAAAGGCGTCATTAATATATTTAAATTATATCATATTAATCAATTATTTAATTGCTTTTATCAATAAAATTTAAAATTTTTCTTTATTCTTAAATTTACTTTCATTAGGCGGATTTATTCCAAAATGATAAATAATTAAATACAAGGAAAATATCTTCGGCGGATTAGCACAGCCTCCACGACACGACAACAGACAACGGTCGACTATCCAAAGAGAAGAAACAGCAAATCGCAAAGAAAAAGGAATTCAGCATTGGAAGCCCCCTTCGAAACAGTGAAGGTAGCATAGTAACCGAAGAAATAGTAGATATGTTAAAGCAACATATCCAGCAGCTACTTAATGGGCATCAGATAGAGAGAGATATAGGGCAAGAAGAGAACCCGCATCCAGTCAATGATGAAGCCATCCCCCTCCCAGTTTTGAAGAGGTTGGCTCAGCTAACAAAAAGCTAAAGAACAACAAAGCCGCCGGCTCTGATTATCTACCATTGGAGCTTTTCAAACATGGTGGTGATGCTTTGTTAGGGTGCATGCACCAAATCACCAACCAAGTATAGGTGGATGAAGCGAGGCTCGATGACTGGACTATTAGTTCTATATGCCTGTCCACCTGGAAACAGCGTGTCCAGGATCGAAGTGAGTGGAAGGCTGCCGCGTCTCAGTCAGATACTCTTCACAGGTCGGGAGCGCGCTAAGGAAGTAAGTAAATTATTTATTAGTTGAAATTAATGAACCTTACTTTAAAATCAATTCGTCACCAATGATATTGAAGTTATGAATATTCTGATTTTTTAAATATGAAATTTGATTCATACATAATTCAGGCCCCTCATCCTAGGGGTATAAATGGGAACTGGTCCTCCAGGTTGGGGGTTGTGCGTAGGGGTAACTTCCGACCACGTAAAAAACCAGTAGTTACGATGCAACAACAAGCCTCGGATAAAGATGATCCAACTGTTGACGACCCCAGCAAACGTAATAAGGACAACGATCTTCGGATCTGCACGTGAAATGTTCGGACCCTTAACAGTCCGCGTGCAGCCGAACAACTAGCAGAGGCCCTAGACTGCTACAATGCAGATATCACCGCCATCCAGGAAGTGCGATGTGATGGGCCGGGCAAAAAAAGGATGAGAAACTGTGACATCTATTACAGTGATTGCTATAGAGAGCAGAAACAGCACTTATTCGGATGTGGATTTGTCATAGGCGGCAGACTTAGGCAAGAAGTCTTAAGCTTTCGACGCGTGAGCGAACGACTTATGACAATCCGCATCAAGGCTAAATTCGCCAACATAAGCCTTATATGCGCTCATGCCCCCACAGAAGACAAGGACGACGCCACCAAAGAATGTTTCTACGAGCTCCTTGACAAAACCTATGAGCAATGTCCTAAATATGACGTTAGAATCGTTCTGAGCGATTTTAATGCCAAGATAGGAAACGACAACGTCTTTGGTAGGACGATTGGTAAGCACAGCCTCCACGACACCACGTCCGGAAACGGACTTAGGCTTACTGACTTCGCTGCGGGGCGAAACGTCACCAAGAAACAAGAGGCATACAAAGCGGCGCTGCAAAAAAGGACGAGAGCGGCTCGTGAGCATCGGCTTCTCCGAATGAAGAAAAAAGAGCACGAGAAGAGCGCGATCGAAGGTATTGAGAGATTATACTCCAGGAACAATGTACGGAAGTTTTACCAACAGGTAAAAAGAACGTGTCAGGCCAACAAGACCCGTACAGAAGCCTGTAGAGATGAAGAAGGAAACCTCGTAGTAGAGTCACAGTCGGTGCTGAGAATTGGAAAAAACTTCTTCTGCAGACTGTATAACGGCGACGAAGACCAACATTCCGCTGTCAGGCAGAATGAACCATTCAATATAGACGATGATAGCCAAAGCTTCCGTACACCTGACCAAAACGAAGTGAGGATAGCAATATCCAAACTTAAATCCAACAAGGCTGCTGGACCTGACGGCTTACCAGCCGAGCTGTTCAAAGCAGCTGGAAATGACCTGGTAGAGAGCATACACCAACTCATTTCTAAAATTTGGTCAGATGAGTGTATGCCTGATGAATGGAACCTCAGCACCGTTTGCCCGATCCATAAGAAAGGAGACCCCCTCAATTGCGCCAATTACAGAGGTATCAGTCTCCTCAACATCGCGTACAAGATCCTATCCGCCATATTGTGTGAACGTCTGAAACCCTTCATCAACAATCTGATTGGGCCCTATCAGTGTGGTTTCAGACCAGGAAAGTCCACAATCGATCAAATCTTCACACTTCAGCAGATCCTGGAAAAAACCCAAGAAGCCCAAATCGATACCCACCATATTTTCATCGATTTTCAGGCCGCATATGACAGCATCAATAGAGACGAGCTATACAGAACCATGTCTAGTTTTGGCATCCCTACCAAACTCGTTCGCCTGTGCAGGATGATGTTGGAGAATTCTCGCTGCTGCATCAACGTCGGTAACGATCTCATCGAGACCTTTGATGTCAAAAAGGATTTAGACAAGGTGACGCGCTGTCATATGATTTTTTTAACATCGTTATTGAAAAAAATGTGCGAAACTCACAAGCCAACACCGTAGGCACAATCTTTCAAAAGTCTGTACAATTACAGCGGGCTGTCACTGGTGCGTTCGCTAGTATTGCAACGGAGGCTGCCAAAATGGGTTTAGCGGTAAACGAGGGCAAAACCAAGTATATGCTGTCAACAAGGAGGGACACTCAACATCGACGAATTGGACAGAACGTCACAATCGACAGCTTTAACTTTGAGGTAGTAAGGGACTTGTCTACCTCGGCTCTACTATTAATTCTGACAACAACACCTCGGCAGAAATAAAACGAAGAATAACTCTTGTCAATCGCTGTTTCTTTGGGCTGAGAAGGCAACAACTAAGAAGACTCTATATAAGACCTTGATCATCCCAGTCCTGCTTTATGGCACTGAAGCTTGGACTCTATCAGAATCCGATGAAGATATCCTCGCTTCGCTTCGAGAGAAAATTCTTCGTAAAATTTTCGGTCCCGTTTGCGTTGACGGGTTTTGGAGAAGTAGATTCAACGACGAACTATATGAACTGTACAGCGACATCGACCTAGTCAATAAATTACGCATCAGTCGTTTAAGTTGGCTAGGACATGTAAAGCGACGAATGGACACCAGTGCTCCGGCCCACAGCGTCTTCGAATCCAACCCGGAGGGGCAACGCAGTAGAGGAAGACCTCGCCTTAGGTGGCGCACACAAGTTGAAGGGGACCTGAAAAGCTTGGAGTGCGGAACTGGAGGCAGAGAGCTAACGACAGCACTAACTGTAGATGCTTGTTATTGGAAGCCCAGGTTCACCCCGAACTGTAGCGCCACCTAAGTAAGTAAGTAGGGCAGCGGTCGATTTTCCATTGTCTTTCATTTCTCTTTTGTTGTCCCAATCCTTATATTTGTCCTCTCTATCCTGCACTATACCCGTATATCTGTCTAATATTACCGGAGCATTGGCAAAGTATTATCATCTCAATACTCCTTGTCCCTATTTGGTCAATGCTAATAAGCTAACATTTAAACTTAAATAATGAACAAAAAAACTACACTACTTTGACCTGGACCTAACAAATAAAATAATTTAAAACCTATATCAAACGACAAGTTACACAAAATGTTAAATAGATAAAAAAACAAAACCTACATTTAACAAATAAAATCCACCTTCAATTCATTCACTGATTGAGTTCATTGACTCTTGATCCGTGAACGAAGCCCGGTTTCATCCATTGTACGAGAGAGGGAGGTAGTCGAGAGAGGTTCCTGGTAAGTATTTTGTTGAAATTGTATCTAATTTCATTTGTTAATCATTTTTCTTTCCATGTTAGCGTGGAGGTAAATATCTGTAATCAAAGGTATATGTATGTATTGGAAAGTTATAAGGAGGTAACTAAGGTAATGTTACAATACCAAGTAATTACCTTCAAGAAAAGATTCTTTGTTTACTTTTTTTAACAAAAAAATTTCTTCCAGGTACACGCAACAACCTGTAAAACAAGATAATAAGTAAATAAATTTAATATTCTTCAAGAAACCATTTCTAAAATCAAATGCTCTAATGCCACATAAAGCTATATTAGCTACATTAAAGAAGAAGTTAGTGGTATATGTATATAAACCTAATCCTCCCATTAAAATCTTGATATAAAAAGTAAAGCTTTAAAGAAAACATGTGTTACTAAATGAAAAAATGCGAATTGAAAATATTATACAGATAAAATTATTATTATTAAACCTTAACGTTGATAATGGAATAATGTTTTTAATCAAATTCAAAATTAGTCCCTTAACCAGAAATAAATATTGTTAAACCAGCTAATAATAATAATTGACATATAAATTAAAACGAATTAATAAACTCCTGCTGTTACCAAAGTAGAAGAATGAAACAAAGCAGAAACAGGAGATGGAACTGCTATAAATGCAGGTAACCATGAAGAAAAATGAATCTGTGCACTTTTTGTTACAGCTGCTAAAATTAATTTACCAACTAATATTATTTCTTTATCATTTTTTTTATAAATTCTAAATAATAATGAAGAAACAAACAAAACGAAAGATATAAATATCAATCTTCTTCATATTATAAAAATGTTATAACAATTCTTATTGAATTGAATGAAACAAATTAAAATTAAAAAAGAAAAGATAACAAAAAAAACACAAGAAAAATAATCTGATTGTTACAACTAATACTTAAAGTAAATTAATTAAACAAATTGATAGATATTTCATAATCTAAGATGAATTAAATTCATATCATTGATACCACAAATCAATATTTTTTTAAACTCTTTCTATTTTATAATCACAATGAACTTACATCAGATTTTAATGACTAATGAATTTACTGGAAACCAATGTTAAGATAATAATATATGTACATATGAATATTCACGATTAAATTCTTTTCTAAATGAATAAACTCTGAACATTATTTTTCAAAATTTATAAAATAATTATAAATAATTAACATAAACATGATTATTAGTATATATTTTGACCCATTAAAAATACATTTGTTTATAAAATAAAATGGAATTATGTAATTCTTTTTAAGCTTAATTTTAAGATTTAATTATTTACAAATAAGTCACCATCTTCGTATATGAATTACACTATTACTTGAAATATTAATAATTTGAAATCATACCTCATAGTCCGTAGCTCTGTTAGAATGTTGAAAGACATAACTAAAATCTATCCACCGAAGCAAAAATTATTTCTCACTACAGACTCATTTTGGTTAGGATCGATTTGAAATCTATCATGGTTTCAGAGAAATCATACTTTATGGTTCGTAGTTCTGATTGAATGTTGAACGACTACCCCAAATTAAAATCTATCCACTCACCAAAAATTATTTAACACTACAGACTCATTTTGGTCAGGACCCATTTGAAATCTATCACGGTTTCAGAGAAATCATACTTCATGATTCGTAGTTCTGACAGAATGTTGAAAGACTACAACTAATTAAAATCTATCCACTCAACAAAAATTATTTCACACTACAGACTCATTTTGGTCAGGATCGATTTGAAATCTATAGCGGTTTCAGAGAAATCATACTTCAGGGTTCGTAGTTCTGATAGAATGTTGAACGACTACCCCAAACTAAAATCTATTCACTTACCAAAAATTATTTAACACTACAGACTCATTTTGGTCAGGACCCATTTGAAATCTATCATGGTTTCAGAGAAATCGTACTTCATGGTTCGTAGTTCTAATAGAATGTTGAAAGACTACCCCAAACTAATATCTATCCACTGAAGCAAAAATGATTTCACACTACATACTCATTTTGGTCAGGATCGATTTGTAATCTGTCATGGTTTCAGAGAAGTCATACCTCATGGTTTGTAGTTCTAATAGAATGTTGAAAGACTACAACTAACTAAAATCTATCCACTGAAGCAAAAATGATTTCACACTACAGACTCATTTTGGTCAGGATCGATTTGAAATCTATCGTGGTTTCAGAGAAATCGTACTTCATGGTTCGTAGTTCTAATAGAATGTTGAAAGACTACCCCAAACTAATATCTATCCCCTCACCAAAAATTATTTAACACTACAGACTCATTTTGGTCAGGACCCATTTGAAATCTATCATATTTTCAGAGAAATCATAAGTTATGGTTGGCAGTTCTGACAAAATGTTGAAAGACTACCCCAAACTTAAATCTATCCACTCAAGAAAAAATTATTTCACACTACAGACTCATTTTGGTCAGGATCCATTTGAAATCTATCATTGTTTCAGAGAAATCATACTTCATGGTCCGTAGTTCTGATAGAATGTTGAAAGACTACCCCAAACTTTAATCTATGCACTCAAGCAAAAATTATTTCTCACTACAGACTCATTTTGGTCAGGATCGATTTGAAATCTATCATGGTTTCAGAGAAATCATACTTTATGGTTCGTATTTCTGACAGAATGTTGAAAGACTACCCCAAACTTAAATCTATCCACTCAACGAAAATTATTTCACACTACAGACTCATTTTGGTCAGAATCGATTTGAAATCTATCATGGTTTCAGAGAAATCATACGTTATGGTTCGCAGTTCTGACAAAATGTTGAAAGACTACCCCAAACTTAAATCTATCCACTCAACAAAAATTATTTCACACTACAGACTCATTTTGGTCAGGATGGATTTGAAATCTATCATGGTTTCAGAGAAATCATACTTTATGGTTCGTAGTTCTGACAGAATGTTGAAAGACTACATCAAACTTAAATCTATCCACTCAAGCAAAAATTATTTCTCACTACAGACTTATTTTGGTCAGGATCCATTTGAAATCGATCACGGTTTCAGAGAAATCATTCTTTATGGTTCGCAGTTCTGACAGAATGTTGAAAGACTACAACTAACTAAACTCTGTCCACTCAACAAAAATTATTTCTCACTCCAGACTCATTTTGGTCAGGATCGATTTGAAATCTATCATGGTTTCAGAGAAATCATACTTTATGGTTCGCAGTTCTGACAAAATGTTCAAAGACTACCGCAAACTTAAATCTATCCACTCAACAAAAATTATTTCTCACTACAGACTCATTTTGGTCAGGATCGATTTGAAATCTATCATGGATTCAGAGAAATAATACTGTATGTTTCGCAGTTCTGACAGAATGTTGAAAGACTACATCAAACTTAAATCTATCCACTCAAGCAAAAATTATTTCACACTACAGACTCATTTTGGTCAGGATCGATTTGAAATCTATCATGGTTTCAGAGAAATCATACTGTATGGTTCATAGTTCTGACAGAATGTTGAAAGACTACCCCAAACTTTAATCTATGCACTCAAGCAAAAATTATTTCTCACTACAGACTCATTTTGGTCAGGATCGATTTGAAATCTATCATTGTTTCAGAGAAATCATACTTCATGGTTCGTAGTTCTGATAGAATGTTGAAAGACTACCCCAAACTTTAACCTATGCACTCAAGCAAAAATTATTTCTCACTACAGACTCATTTTGGTCAGGATCGATTTGAAATCTATCATTGTTTCAGAGAAATCATACTTCATGGTTCGTAGTTCTGATAGAATGTTGAAAGACTACCCCAAACTTTAACCTATGCACTCAAGCAAAAATTATTACTCACTACAGACTCATTTTGGTCAGGATTCATTTGAAATCTATCATGGTTTCAGAGAAATCATACGTTATGGTTCGCAGTTCTGACAAAATGTTGAAAGACTACCCCAAACTTAAATCTATCCATTCAAGCAAAAATTATTTCTCACTACAGACTTATTTTGGTCAGGATCCATTTGAAATCGATCACGGTTTCAGAGAAATCATTCTTTATGGTTCGCAGTTCTGACAGAATGTTGAAAGACTACAACTAACTGAAATCTATCCACTCAACAAAAATTATTTCTCACTACAGACTCATTTTGGTCAGGATCGATTTGAAATCTATCATTGTTTCAGAGAAATCATACTTCATGGTTCGTAGTTCTGATAGAATGTTGAAAGACTACCCCAAACTTTAACCTATGCACTCAAGCAAAAATTATTTCTCCCTACAGACTCATTTTGGTCAGGATCGATTTGAAATCTATCATTGTTTCAGAGAAATCATACTTCATGGTTCGTAGTTCTGATAGAATGTTGAAAGACTACCCCAAACTTTAACCTATGCACTCAAGCAAAAATTATTTCTCACTACAGACTCATTTTGGTCAGGATCGATTTGAAATCTATCATTATTTCAGAAAAATCATAATCCATGGTAAGTTGTTCTTGTAGAATGTTGAACGACTACCCCAACTAAAATCTATGCACTCAACAAAAATTATTTCAGAGAAATCATAGTCCATGGTAATTTGTTCTTGTAGAATGTTGAATGACTACCCCAACTAAAATCTATCCACTCAACAAAAATTATTTCACACCACAGACTCATCTTGGTCAGGATCGATTTGAAATCTATCATGGTTTCAGAGAAATCATAGTCCATGGTAAGTTGTTCTTGTAAAATGTTGAACGACTATCCCAACTAAAATCTATCCACTCAACAAAAATTATTTCAGAGAAATCATACTCCATGATTCGTTGTTCTTGTAGAATGTTGAACGACTACCCCTAACTAAAATCTATCCACTCAACAAAAATTATTTCACACCACAGACTCATGGTCAGGATCGATTTGAAATCTATCATGGTTTCAGAGAAATCATACTCCATGGCTCGTTGTTCTTGTAGAATGTTAAACGACTATCCCAACTAAAATCTATCCACTCAACAAAAATTATTTCAGAGAAATCATACTCCATGGTTCGTTGTTCTTGTAGAATGTTGAACGACTACCCCAACTAAAATCTATCCACTCAACCAAAATTATTTCAGAGAAATCATAGTCCATGGTAAGTTGTTCTTGTAGAATGTTGAACGACTACCCCTAACTAAAATCTATCCACTCAACAAAAATTATTTCACACCACAGACTCATCTTGGTCAGGATCGATTTGAAATCTATCATGGTTTCAGAGAAATCATACTCCATGGTTCGTTGTTCTTGTAAAATGTTGAACGACTATCCCAACTAAAATCTATCCACTCCATGGTTCGTTGTTCTTGTAAAATGTTGAACGACTATCCCAACTAAAATCTATCCACTCAACAAAAATTATTTCAGAGAAATCATACTCCATGGTAAGTTATTCTTGTAGAATGTTGAACGACTATCCCAACTAAAATCTATCCACTCAACAAAAATTATTTCAGAGAAATCATACTCCATGGTAAGTTGTTCTTGTAGAATGTTGAACGACTACCCCAACTAAAATCTATCCACTCAACCAAAATTATTTCAGAGAAATCATACTCCATGGTAAGTTGTTCTTGTAGAATGTTGAACGACTACCCCAACTAAAATCTATCCACTTAACAAAAATTATTTCACACCACAGACTCATCTTGGTCAGGATCGATTTGAAATCTCTCATGGTTTCAGAGAAATCATACTCCATGGCTCGTTGTTCTTGTAGAATGTTGAACGACTATCCCAACTAAAATCTATCCACTCAACAAAAATTATTTCAGAGAAATCATAGTCCATGGTAAGGTGTTCTTGTAGAATGTTGAACGACTACCCCTAACTAAAATCTATCCACTCAACAAAAATTATTTCACACCACAGACTCATCTTGGTCAGGATCGATTTGAAATCTATCATGGTTTCAGAGAAATCATACTCCATGGTTCGTTGTTCTTGTAAAATGTTGAACGACTATCCCAACTAAAATCTATCCACTCAACAAAAATTATTTCAGAGAAATCATACTCCATGGTAAGTTGTTCTTGTAGAATGTTGAACGACTACCCCTAACTAAAATCTATCCACTCAACAAAAATTATTTCACACCACAGACTCATCTTGGTCAGGATCGATTTGAAATCTATCATGGTTTCCGAGAAATCATACTCCATGGCTCGTTGTTCTTGTAGAATGTTGAACGACTATCCCAACTAAAATCTATCCACTCAACAAAAATTATTTCAGAGAAATCATACTCCATGGTTCGTTGTTCTTGTAGAATGTTGAACGACTACCCCAACTAAAATCTATCCACTTAACAAAAATTATTTCACACCACAGACTCATCTTGGTCAGGATCGATTTGAAATCTATCATGGTTTCCGAGAAATCATACTCCATGGCTCGTTGTTCTTGTAGAATGTTGAACGACTATCCCAACTAAAATCTATCCACTCAACAAAAATTATTTCAGAGAAATCATACTCCATGGTTCGTTGTTCTTGTAGACTGTTGAACGACTACCCCTAACTAAAATCTATCCACTTAACAAAAATTATTTCACACCACAGACTCATCTTGGTCAGGATCGATTTGAAATCTATCATGGTTTCAGAGAAATCATACTCCATGATTCGTTGTTCTTGTAGAATGTTGAACGACTACCCCTAACTAAGATCTATCCACTCAACAAAAATTATTTCACACCACAGACTCATCTTGGTCAGGATCGATTTGAAATCTATCATGGTTTCAGAGAAATCATACTCCATGGCTCGTTGTTCTTGTAGAATGTTGAACGACTATCCCAACTAAAATCTATCCACTCAACAAAAATTATTTCAGAGAAATCATACTCCATGGTTCGTTGTTCTTGTAGAATGTTGAACGACTACCCCAACTAAAATCTATCCACTCAACCAAAATTATTTCAGAGAAATCATAGTCCATGGTAAGTTGTTCTTGTAGAATGTTGAACGACTACCCCTAACTAAAATCCATCCACTCAACAAAAATTATTTCACACCACAGACTCATCTTGGTCAGGATCGATTTGAAATCTATCATGGTTTCAGAGAAATCATACTCCATGGCTCGTTGTTCTTGTAGAATGTTGAACGACTACCCCTAACTAAAATCTATCCACTCAACAAAAATTATTTCACACCACAGACTCATCTTGGTGAGGATCGATTTGAAATCTCTCATACTTTCAGAGAAATCATACTCCATGGCTCGTTGTTCTTGTAGAATGTTGAACGACTATCCCAACTAAAATCTATCCACTCAACAAAAATTATTTCAGAGAAATCATAGTCCACGGTAAGGTGTTCTTGTAGAATGTTGAACGACTACCCCTAACTAAAATCTGTCCACTCAACAAAAATTATTTCACACCACAGACTCATCTTGGTCAGGATCGATTTGAAATCTATCATGGTTTCAGAGAAATCATACTCCATGGTTCGTTGTTCTTGTAAAATGTTGAACGACTATCCCAACTAAAATCTATCCACTCAACAAAAATTATTTCAGAGAAATCATACTCCATGATTCGTTGTTCTTGTAGAATGTTGAACGACTACCCCTAACTAAAATCTATGCACTCAACAAAAATTATTTCACACCACAGACTCATGGTCAGGATCGATTTGAAATCTATCATGGTTTCAGAGAAATCATACTCCATGGCTCGTTGTTCTTGTAGAATGTTGAACGACTATCCCAACTAAAATCTATCCACTCAACAAAAATTATTTCAGAGAAATCATACTCCATGGTTCGTTGTTCTTGTAGAATGTTGAACGACTACCCCAACTAAAATCTATCCACTCAACCAAAATTATTTCAGAGAAATCATAGTCCATGGTAAGTTGTTCTTGTAGAATGTTGAACGACTACCCCTAACTAAAATCTATCCACTCAACAAAAATTATTTCACACCACAGAGTCATCTTGGTCAGGATCGATTTGAAATCTATCATGGTTTCAGAGAAATCATACTTTATGGTTCGCAGTTCTGACAAAATGTTCAAAGACTACCGCAAACTTAAATCTATCCACTCAACAAAAATTATTTCTCACTACAGACTCATTTTGGTCAGGATCGATTTGAAATCTATCATTATTTCAGAAAAATCATAATCCATGGTAAGTTGTTCTTGTAGAATGTTGAACGACTACCCCAACTAAAATCTATGCACTCAACAAAAATTATTTCAGAGAAATCATAGTCCATGGTAATTTGTTCTTGTAGAATGTTGAATGACTACCCCAACTAAAATCTATCCACTCAACAAAAATTATTTCACACCACAGACTCATCTTGGTCAGGATCGATTTGAAATCTATCATGGTTTCAGAGAAATCATAGTCCATGGTAAGTTGTTCTTGTAAAATGTTGAACGACTATCCCAACTAAAATCTATCCACTCAACAAAAATTATTTCAGAGAAATCATACTCCATGATTCGTTGTTCTTGTAGAATGTTGAACGACTACCCCTAACTAAAATCTATCCACTCAACAAAAATTATTTCACACCACAGACTCATGGTCAGGATCGATTTGAAATCTATCATGGTTTCAGAGAAATCATACTCCATGGCTCGTTGTTCTTGTAGAATGTTAAACGACTATCCCAACTAAAATCTATCCACTCAACAAAAATTATTTCAGAGAAATCATACTCCATGGTTCGTTGTTCTTGTAGAATGTTGAACGACTACCCCAACTAAAATCTATCCACTCAACCAAAATTATTTCAGAGAAATCATAGTCCATGGTAAGTTGTTCTTGTAGAATGTTGAACGACTACCCCTAACTAAAATCTATCCACTCAACAAAAATTATTTCACACCACAGACTCATCTTGGTCAGGATCGATTTGAAATCTATCATGGTTTCAGAGAAATCATACTCCATGGTTCGTTGTTCTTGTAAAATGTTGAACGACTATCCCAACTAAAATCTATCCACTCCATGGTTCGTTGTTCTTGTAAAATGTTGAACGACTATCCCAACTAAAATCTATCCACTCAACAAAAATTATTTCAGAGAAATCATACTCCATGGTAAGTTATTCTTGTAGAATGTTGAACGACTATCGCAACTAAAATCTATCCACTCAACAAAAATTATTTCAGAGAAATCATACTCCATGGTAAGTTGTTCTTGTAGAATGTTGAACGACTACCCCAACTAAAATCTATCCACTCAACCAAAATTATTTCAGAGAAATCATACTCCATGGTAAGTTGTTCTTGTAGAATGTTGAACGACTACCCCTAACTAAAATCTATCCACTTAACAAAAATTATTTCACACCACAGACTCATCTTGGTCAGGATCGATTTGAAATCTCTCATGGTTTCAGAGAAATCATACTCCATGGCTCGTTGTTCTTGTAGAATGTTGAACGACTATCCCAACTAAAATCTATCCACTCAACAAAAATTATTTCAGAGAAATCATAGTCCATGGTAAGGTGTTCTTGTAGAATGTTGAACGACTACCCCTAACTAAAATCTATCCACTCAACAAAAATTATTTCACACCACAGAGTCATCTTGGTCAGGATCGATTTGAAATCTATCATGGTTTCAGAGAAATCATACTCCATGGTTCGTTGTTCTTGTAAAATGTTGAACGACTATCCCAACTAAAATCTATCCACTCAACAAAAATTATTTCAGAGAAATCATACTCCATGGTAAGTTGTTCTTGTAGAATGTTGAACGACTACCCCTAACTAAAATCTATCCACTCAACAAAAATTATTTCACACCACAGACTCATCTTGGTCAGGATCGATTTGAAATCTATCATGGTTTCCGAGAAATCATACTCCATGGCTCGTTGTTCTTGTAGAATGTTGAACGACTATCCCAACTAAAATCTATCCACTCAACAAAAATTATTTCAGAGAAATCATACTCCATGGTTCGTTGTTCTTGTAGAATGTTGAACGACTACCCCAACTAAAATCTATCCACTTAACAAAAATTATTTCACACCACAGACTCATCTTGGTCAGGATCGATTTGAAATCTATCATGGTTTCCGAGAAATCATACTCCATGGCTCGTTGTTCTTGTAGAATGTTGAACGACTATCCCAACTAAAATCTATCCACTCAACAAAAATTATTTCAGAGAAATCATACTCCATGGTTCGTTGTTCTTGTAGACTGTTGAACGACTACCCCTAACTAAAATCTATCCACTTAACAAAAATTATTTCACACCACAGACTCATCTTGGTCAGGATCGATTTGAAATCTATCATGGTTTCAGAGAAATCATACTCCATGATTCGTTGTTCTTGTAGAATGTTGAACGACTACCCCTAACTAAGATCTATCCACTCAACAAAAATTATTTCACACCACAGACTCATCTTGGTCAGGATCGATTTGAAATCTATCATGGTTTCAGAGAAATCATACTCCATGGCTCGTTGTTCTTGTAGAATGTTGAACGACTATCCCAACTAAAATCTATCCACTCAACAAAAATTATTTCAGAGAAATCATACTCCATGGTTCGTTGTTCTTGTAGAATGTTGAACGACTACCCCAACTAAAATCTATCCACTCAACCAAAATTATTTCAGAGAAATCATAGTCCATGGTAAGTTGTTCTTGTAGAATGTTGAACGACTACCCCTAACTAAAATCCATCCACTCAACAAAAATTATTTCACACCACAGACTCATCTTGGTCAGGATCGATTTGAAATCTATCATGGTTTCAGAGAAATCATACTCCATGGCTCGTTGTTCTTGTAGAATGTTGAACGACTACCCCTAACTAAAATCTATCCACTCAACAAAAATTATTTCACACCACAGACTCATCTTGGTGAGGATCGATTTGAAATCTCTCATACTTTCAGAGAAATCATACTCCATGGCTCGTTGTTCTTGTAGAATGTTGAACGACTATCCCAACTAAAATCTATCCACTCAACAAAAATTATTTCAGAGAAATCATAGTCCACGGTAAGGTGTTCTTGTAGAATGTTGAACGACTACCAATAACTAAAATCTGTCCACTCAACAAAAATTATTTCACACCACAGACTCATCTTGGTCAGGATCGATTTGAAATCTATCATGGTTTCAGAGAAATCATACTCCATGGTTCGTTGTTCTTGTAAAATGTTGAACGACTATCCCAACTAAAATCTATCCACTCAACAAAAATTATTTCAGAGAAATCATACTCCATGATTCGTTGTTCTTGTAGAATGTTGAACGACTACCCCTAACTAAAATCTATGCACTCAACAAAAATTATTTCACACCACAGACTCATGGTCAGGATCGATTTGAAATCTATCATGGTTTCAGAGAAATCATACTCCATGGCTCGTTGTTCTTGTAGAATGTTGAACGACTATCCCAACTAAAATCTATCCACTCAACAAAAATTATTTCAGAGAAATCATACTCCATGGTTCGTTGTTCTTGTAGAATGTTGAACGACTACCCCAACTAAAATCTATCCACTCAACCAAAATTATTTCAGAGAAATCATAGTCCATGGTAAGTTGTTCTTGTAGAATGTTGAACGACTACCCCTAACTAAAATCTATCCACTCAACAAAAATTATTTCACACCACAGACTCATCTTGGTCAGGATCGATTTGAAATCTATCATGGTTTCAGAGAAATCATACTCCATGGTTCGTTGTTCTTGTAAAATGTTGAACGACTATCCCAACTAAAATCTATCCACTCAACAAAAATTATTTCAGAGAAATCATACTCCATGGTAAGTTATTCTTGTAGAATGTTGAACGACTATCCCAACTAAAATCTATCCACTCAACAAAAATTATTTCAGAGAAATCATACTCCATGGTAAGTTGTTCTTGTAGAATGTTGAACGACTACCCCAACTAAAATCTATCCACTCAACCAAAATTATTTCAGAGAAATCATACTCCATGGTAAGTTGTTCTTGTAGAATGTTGAACGACTACCCCTAACTAAAATCTATCCACTTAACAAAAATTATTTCACACCACAGACTCATCTTGGTCAGGATCGATTTGAAATCTCTCATGGTTTCAGAGAAATCATACTCCATGGCTCGTTGTTCTTGTAGAATGTTGAACGACTATCCCAACTAAAATCTATCCACTCAACACAAATTATTTCAGAGAAATCATAGTCCATGGTAAGGTGTTCTTGTAGAATGTTGAACGACTACCCCTAACTAAAATCTATCCACTCAACAAAAATTATTTCACACCACAGACTCATCTTGGTCAGGATCGATTTGAAATCTATCATGGTTTCAGAGAAATCATACTCCATGGTTCGTTGTTCTTGTAAAATGTTGAACGACTATCCCAACTAAAATCTATCCACTCAACAAAAATTATTTCAGAGAAATCATACTCCATGGTAAGTTGTTCTTGTAGAATGTTGAACGACTACCCCTAACTAAAATCTATCCACTCAACAAAAATTATTTCACACCACAGACTCATCTTGGTCAGGATCGATTTGAAATCTATCATGGTTTCCGAGAAATCATACTCCATGGCTCGTTGTTCTTGTAGAATGTTGAACGACTATCCCAACTAAAATCTATCCACTCAACAAAAATTATTGCAGAGAAATCATACTCCATGGTTCGTTGTTCTTGTAGAATGTTGAACGACTACCCCAACTAAAATCTATCCACTTAACAAAAATTATTTCACACCACAGACTCATCTTGGTCAGGATCGATTTGAAATCTATCATGGTTTCCGAGAAATCATACTCCATGGCTCGTTGTTCTTGTAGAATGTTGAACGAATATCCCAACTAAAATCTATCCACTCAACAAAAATTATTTCAGAGAAATCATACTCCATGGTTCGTTGTTCTTGTAGACTGTTGAACGACTACCCCTAACTAAAATCTATCCACTTAACAAAAATTATTTCACACCACAGACTCATCTTGGTCAGGATCGATTTGAAATCTATCATGGTTTCAGAGAAATCATACTCCATGATTCGTTGTTCTTGTAGAATGTTGAACGACTACCCCTAACTAAGATCTATCCACTCAACAAAAATTATTTCACACCACAGACTCATCTTGGTCAGGATCGATTTGAAATCTATCATGGTTTCAGAGAAATCATACTCCATGGCTCGTTGTTCTTGTAGAATGTTGAACGACTATCCCAACTAAAATCTATCCACTCAACAAAAATTATTTCAGAGAAATCATACTCCATGGTTCGTTGTTCTTGTAGAAGGTTGAACGACTACCCCAACTAAAATCTATCCACTTAACCAAAATTATTTCAGAGAAATCATAGTCCATGGTAAGTTGTTCTTGTAGAATGTTGAACGACTACCCCTAACTAAAATCCATCCACTTAACAAAAATTATTTCACACCACAGACTCATCTTGGTCAGGATCGATTTGAAATCTATCATGGTTTCAGAGAAATCATACTCCATGGCTCGTTGTTCTTGTAGAATGTTGAACGACTACCCCTAACTAAAATCTATCCACTCAACAAAAATTATTTCACACCACAGACTCATCTTGGTGAGGATCGATTTGAAATCTCTCATGCTTTCAGAGAAATCATACTCCATGGCTCGTTGTTCTTGTAGAATGTTGAACGACTATCCCAACTAAAATCTATCCACTCAACAAAAATTATTTCAGAGAAATCATAGTCCATGGTAAGGTGTTCTTGTAGAATGTTGAACGACTACCCCTAACTAAAATCTGTCCACTCAACAAAAATTATTTCACACCACAGACTCATCTTGGTCAGGATCGATTTGAAATCTATCATGGTTTCAGAGAAATCATACTCCATATTTCGTTGTTCTTGTAAAATGTTGAACGACTATCCCAACTAAAATCTATCCACTCAACAAAAATTATTTCAGAGAAATCATACTCCATGATTCGTTGTTCTTGTAGAATGTTGAACGACTACCCCTAACTAAAATCTATCCACTCAACAAAAATTGTTTCACACCACAGACTCATGGTCAGGATCGATTTGAAATCTATCATGGTTTCAGAGAAATCATACTCCATGGCTCGTTGTTCTTGTAGAATGTTGAACGACTATCCCAACTAAAATCTATCCACTCAACAAAAATTATTTCAGAGAAATCATACTCCATGGTTCGTTGTTCTTGTAGAATGTTGAACGACTACCCCAACTAAAATCTATCCACTCAACCAAAATTATTTCAGAGAAATCATTCTCCATGGTTCGTTGTTCTTGTAGAATATTGAACGACTACCCCAACTAAAATCTATCCACTCAACCAAAATTATTTCAGAGAAGTCATACTCCATGGTAAGTTGTTCTTGTAGAATGTTGAACGACTACCCCTAACTAAAATCTATCCACTTAACAAAAATTATTTCACACCACAGACTCATCTTGGTCAGGATCGATTTGAAATCTATCATGGTTTCAGAGAAATCATACTCCATGGTTCGTTGTTCTTGTAAAATGTTGAACGACTATCCCAACTAAAATCTATCCACTCAACAAAAATTATTTCAGAGAAATCATACTCCATGGTAAGTTATTCTTGTAGAATGTTGAACGACTATCCCAACTAAAATCTATCCACTCAACAAAAATTATTTCAGAGAAATCATACTCCATGGTAAGTTGTTCTTGTAGAATGTTGAACGACTACCCCAACTAAAATCTATCCACTCAACCAAAATTATTTCAGAGAAGTCATACTCCATGGTAAGTTGTTCTTGTAGAATGTTGAACGACTACCCCTAACTAAAATCTATCCACTTAACAAAAATTATTTCACACCACAGACTCATCTTGGTCAGGATCGATTTGAAATCTATCATGGTTTCAGAGAAATCATACTCCATGGCTCGTTGTTCTTGTAGAATGTTGAACGACTACCCCAACTAAAATCTATCCACTCAACAAAAATTATTTCAGAGAAATCATAGTCCATGGTAAGGTGTTCTTGTAGAATGTTGAACGACTACCCCTAACTAAAATCTATCCACTCAACAAAAATTATTTCACACCACAGACTCATCTTGGTCAGGATCGATTTGAAATCTATCATGGTTTCAGAGAAATCATACTCCATGGTTCGTTGTTCTTGTAAAATGTTGAACGACTATCCCAACTAAAATCTATCCACTCAACAAAAATTATTTCAGAGAAATCATACTCCATGGTAAGTTGTTCTTGTAGAATGTTGAACGACTACCCCTAACTAAAATCTATCCACTCAACAAAAAGTATTTCACACCACAGACTCATCTTGGTCAGGATCGATTTGAAATCTATCATGGTTTCCGAGAAATCATACTCCATGGCTCGTTGTTCTTGTAGAATGTTGAACGACTATCCCAACTAAAATCTATCCACTCAACAAAAATTATTTCAGAGAAATCATACTCCATGGTTCGTTGTTCTTGTAGAATGTTGAACGACTACCCCAACTAAAATCTATCCACTTAACAAAAATTATTTCACACCACAGACTCATCTTGGTCAGGATCGATTTGAAATCTATCATGGTTTCCGAGCAATCATACTCCATGGCTCGTTGTTCTTGTAGAATGTTGAACGACTATCCCAACTAAAATCTATCCACTCAACAAAAATTATTTCAGAGAAATCATACTCCATGGTTCGTTGTTCTTGTAGACTGTTGAACGACTACCCCTAACTAAAATCTATCCACTTAACAAAAATTATTTCACACCACAGACTCATCTTGGTCAGGATCGATTTGAAATCTATCATGGTTTCAGAGAAATCATACTCCATGATTCGTTGTGCTTGTAGAATGTTGGACGACTACCCCTAACTAAGATCTATCCACTCAACAAAAATTATTTCACACCACAGACTCATCTTGGTCAGGATCGATTTGAAATCTATCATGGTTTCAGAGAAATCATACTCCATGGCTCGTTGTTCTTGTAGAATGTTGAACGACTATCCCAACTAAAATCTATCCACTCAACAAAAATTATTTCAGAGAAATCATACTCCATGGTTCGTTGTTCTTGTAGAATGTTGAACGACTACCCCAACTAAAATCTATCCACTCAACCAAAATTATTTCAGAGAAATCATAGTCTATGGTAAGTTGTTCTTGTAGAATGTTGAACGACTACCCCTAACTAAAATCCATCCACTCAACAAAAATTATTTCACACCACAGACTCATCTTGGTCAGGATCGATTTGAAATCTATCATGGTTTCAGAGAAATCATACTCCATGGCTCGTTGTTCTTGTAGAATGTTGAACGACTACCCCTAACTAAAATCTATCCACTCAACAAAAATTATTTCACACCACAGACTCATCTTGGTGAGGATCGATTTGAAATCTCTCATGGTTTCAGAGAAATCATACTCCATGGCTCGTTGTTCTTGTAGAATGTTGAACGACTATCCCAACTAAAATCTATCCACTCAACAAAAATTATTTCAGAGAAATCATACTCCATGGTAAGGTGTTCTTGTAGAATGTTGAACGACTACCCCTAACTAAAATCTATCCACTCAACAAAAATTATTTCACACCACAGACTCATCTTGGTCAGGATCGATTTGAAATCTATCATGGTTTCAGAGAAATCATACTCCATGGTTCGTTGTTCTTGTAAAATGTTGAACGACTATCCCAACTAAAATCTATCCACTCAACAAAAATTATTTCAGAGAAATCATACTCCATGATTCGTTGTTCTTGTAGAATGTTGAACGACTACCCCTAACTAAAATCTATCCACTCAACAAAAATTATTTCACACCACAGACTCATGGTCAGGATCGATTTGAAATCTATCATGGTTTCAGAGAAATCATACTCCATGGCTCGTTGTTCTTGTAGAATGTTGAACGACTATCCCAACTAAAATCTATCCACTCAACAAAAATTATTTCAGAGAAATCATACTCCATGGTTCGTTGTTCTTGTAGAATGTTGAACGACTACCCCAACTAAAATCTATCCACTCAACCAAAATTATTTCAGAGAAATCATAGTCCATGGTAAGTTGTTCTTGTAGAATGTTGAATGACTACGCCTAACTAAAATCTATCCACTCAACAAAAATTATTTCACACCACAGACTCATGGTCAGGATCGATTTGAAATCTATCATGGTTTCAGAGAAATCATACTCCATGGCTCGTTGTTCTTGTAGAATGTTGAACGACTACCCCAACTAAAATCTATCCACTCAACCAAAATTATTTCAGAGAAATCATAGTCCATGGTAAGTTGTTCTTGTAGAATGTTGAACGACTACCCCTAACTAAAATCTATCCACTCAACAAAAATTATTTCACACCACAGACTCATCTTGGTCAGGATCGATTTGAAATCTATCATGGTTTCAGAGAAATCATACTCCATGGTTCGTTGTTCTTGTAAAATGTTGAACGACTATCCCAACTAAAATCTATCCACTCAACAAAAATTATTTCAGAGAAATCATACTCCATGGTAAGTTATTCTTGTAGAATGTTGAACGACTATCCCAACTAAAATCTATCCACTGAACAAAAATTATTTCAGAGAAATCATACTCCATGGTAAGTTGTTCTTGTAGAATGTTGAACGACTACCCCAACTAAAATCTATCCACTCAACCAAAATTATTTCAGAGAAATCATACTCCATGGTAAGTTGTTCTTGTAGAATGTTGAACGACTACCCCAACTAAAATCTATCCACTTAACAAAAATTATTTCACACCACAGACTCATCTTGGTCAGGATCGATTTGAAATCTCTCATGGTTTCAGAGAAATCATACTCCATGGCTCGTTGTTCTTGTAGAATGTTGAACGACTATCCCAACTAAAATCTATCCACTCAACAAAAATTATTTCAGAGAAATCATAGTCCATGGTAAGGTGTTCTTGTAGAATGTTGAACGACTACCCCTAACTAAAATCTATCCACTCAACAAAAATTATTTCACACCACAGACTCATCTTGGTCAGGATCGATTTGAAATCTATCATGGTTTCAGAGAAATCATACTCCATGGTTCGTTGTTCTTGTAAAATGTTGAACGACTGTCCCAACTAAAATCTATCCACTCAACAAAAATTATTTCAGAGAAATCATACTCCATGGTAAGTTGTTCTTGTAGAATGTTGAGCGACTACCCCTAACTAAAATCTATCCACCCAACAAAAATTATTTCACACCACAGACTCATCTTGGTCAGGATCGATTTGAAATCTATCATGGTTTCCGAGAAATCATACTCCATGGCTCGTTGTTCTTGTAGAATGTTGAACGACTATCCCAACTAAAATCTATCCACTCAACAAAAATTATTTCAGAGAAATCATACTCCATGGTTCGTTGTTCTTGTAGAATGTTGAACGACTACCCCAACTAAAATCTATCCACTTAACAAAAATTATTTCACACCACAGACTCATCTTGGTCAGGATCGATTTGAAATCTATCATGGTTTCCGAGAAATCATACTCCATGGCTCGTTGTTCTTGTAGAATGTTGAACGACTATCCCAACTAAAATCTATCCACTCAACAAAAATTATTTCAGAGAAATCATACTCCATGGTTCGTTGTTCTTGTAGACTGTTGAACGACTACCCCTAACTAAAATCTATCCACTTAACAAAAATTATTTCACACCACAGACTCATCTTGGTCAGGATCGATTTGAAATCTATTATGGTTTCAGAGAAATCATACTCCATGATTCGTTGTTCTTGTAGAATGTTGAACGACTACCCCTAACTAAGATCTATCCACTCAACAAAAATTATTTCACACCACAGACTCATCTTGGTCAGGATCGATTTGAAATCTATCATGGTTTCAGAGAAATCATACTCCATGGCTCGTTGTTCTTGTAGAATGTTGAACGACTATCCCAACTAAAATCTATCCACTCAACAAAAATTATTTCAGAGAAATCATACTCCATGGTTCGTTGTTCTTGTAGAATGTTGAACGACTACCCCAACTAAAATCTATCCACTCAACCAAAATTATTTCAGAGAAATCATAGTCCATGGTAAGTTGTTCTTGTAGAATGTTGAACGACTACCCCAACTAAAATCCATCCACTCAACAAAAATTATTTCACACCACAGACTCATCTTGGTCAGGATCGATTTGAAATCTATCATGGTTTCAGAGAAATCATACTCCATGGCTCGTTGTTCTTGTAGAATGTTGAACGACTACCCCTAACTAAAATCTATCCACTCAACAAAAATTATTTCACACCACAGACTCATCTTGGTGAGGATCGATTTGAAATCTCTCATGGTTTCAGAGAAATCATACTCCATGGCTCGTTGTTCTTGTAGAATGTTGAACGACTATCCCAACTAAAATCTATCCACTCAACAAAAATTATTTCAGAGAAATCATAGTCCATGGTAAGGTGTTCTTGTAGAATGTTGAACGACTACCCCTAACTAAAATCTATCCACTCAAAAAAAATTATTTCACACTACAGACTCATCTTGGTCAGGATCGATTTGAAATCTATCATGGTTTCAGAGAAATCATACTCCATGGCTCGTTGTTCTTGTAGAATGTTGAACGACTATCCCAACTAAAATCTATCCACTCAACAAAAATTATTTCAGAGAAATCATACTCCATGATTCGTTGTTCTTGTAGAATGTTGAACGACTACCCCTAACTAAAATCTATCCACTCAACAAAAATTATTTCACACCACAGACTCATCTTGGTCAGGATCGATTTGAAATCTATCATGGTTTCAGAGAAATCATACTCCATGGCTCGTTGTTCTTGTAGAATGTTGAACGACTATCCCAACTAAAATCTATCCACTCAACAAAAATTATTTCAGAGAAATCATACTCCATGGTTCGTTGTTCTTGTAGAATGTTGAACGACTACCCCAACTAAAATCTATCCACTCAACCAAAATTATTTCAGAGAAATCATAGTCCATGGTAAGTTGTTCTTGTAGAATGTTGAACGACTACCCCTAACTAAAATCTATCCACTCAACAAAAATTATTTCACACCACAGACTCATCTTGGTCAGGATCGATTTGAAATCTATCATGGTTTCAGAGAAATCATACTCCATGGTTCGTTGTTCTTGTAAAATGTTGAACGACTATCCCAACTAAAATCTATCCACTCAACAAAAATTATTTCAGAGAAATCATACTCCATGGTAAGTTATTCTTGTAGAATGTTGAACGACTATCCCAACTAAAATCTATCCACTCAACAAAAATTATTTCAGAGAAATCATACTCCATGGTAAGTTGTTCTTGTAGAATGTTGAACGACTACCCCTAACTAAAATCTATCCACTCAACAAAAATTATTTCACACCACAGACTCATCTTGGTCAGGATCGATTTGAAATCTATCATGGTTTCCGAGAAATCATACTCCATGGCTCGTTGTTCTTGTAGAATGTTGAACGACTATCCCAACTAAAATCTATCCACTCAACAAAAATTATTTCAGAGAAATCATACTCCATGGTTCGTTGTTCTTGTAGAATGTTGAACGACTACCCCTAACTAAAATCTATCCACTCAACAAAAATTATTTCACACCACAGACTCATCTTGGTCAGGATCGATTTGAAATCTATCATGGTTTCAGAGAAATCATACTCCATGATTCGTTGTTCTTGTAGAATGTTGAACGACTACCCCAACTACAATCTATCCACTCAACCAAAATTATTTCAGAGAAATCATACTCCATGGTAAGTTGTTCTTGTAGAATGTTGAACGACTACCCCTAACTAAAATCTATCCACTTAACAAAAATTATTTCACACCACAGACTCATCTTGGTCAGGATCGATTTGAAATCTCTCATGGTTTCAGAGAAATCATACTCCATGGCTCGTTGTTCTTGTAGAATGTTGAACGACTATCCCAACTAAAATCTATCCACTCAACAAAAATTATTTCAGAGAAATCATAGTCCATGGTAAGGTGTTCTTGTAGAATGTTGAACGACTACCCCTAACTAAAATCTATCCACTCAACAAAAATTATTTCACACCACAGACTCATCTTGGTCAGGATCGATTTGAAATCTATCATGGTTTCAGAGAAATCATACTCCATGGTTCGTTGTTCTTGTAAAATGTTGAACGACTATCCCAACTAAAATCTATCCACTCAACAAAAATTATTTCAGAGAAATCATACTCCATGGTAAGTTGTTCTTGTAGAATGTTGAACGACTACCCCTAACTAAAATCTATCCACTCAACAAAAATTATTTCACACCACAGACTCATCTTGGTCAGGATCGATTTGAAATCTATCATGGTTTCCGAGAAATCATACTCCATGGCTCGTTGTTCTTGTAGAATGTTGAACGACTATCCCAACTAAAATCTATCCACTCAACAAAAATTATTTCAGAGAAATCATACTCCATGGTTCGTTGTTCTTGTAGAATGTTGAACGACTACCCCAACTAAAATCTATCCACTTAACAAAAATTATTTCACACCACAGACTCATCTTGGTCAGGATCGATTTGAAATCTATCATGGTTTCCGAGAAATCATACTCCATGGCTCGTTGTTCTTGTAGAATGTTGAACGACTATCCCAACTAAAATCTATCCACTCAACAAAAATTATTTCAGAGAAATCATACTCCATGGTTCGTTGTTCTTGTAGACTGTTGAACGACTACCAATAACTAAAATCTATCCACTTAACAAAAATTATTTCACACCACAGACTCATCTTGGTCAGGATCGATTTGAAATCTATCATGGTTTCAGAGAAATCATACTCCATGATTCGTTGTTCTTGTAGAATGTTGAACGACTACCCCTAACTAAGATCTATCCACTCAACAAAAATTATTTCACACCACAGACTCATCTTGGTCAGGATCGATTTGAAATCTATCATGGTTTCAGAGAAATCATACTCCATGGCTCGTTGTTCTTGTAGAATGTTGAACGACTATCCCAACTAAAATCTATCCACTCAACAAAAATTATTTCAGAGAAATCATACTCCATGGTTCGTTGTTCTTGTAGAATGTTGAACGACTACCCCAACTAAAATCTATCCACTCAACCAAAATTATTTCAGAGAAATCATAGTCCATGGTAAGTTGTTCTTGTAGAATGTTGAACGACTACCCCTAACTAAAATCCATCCACTCAACAAAAATTATTTCACACCACAGACTCATCTTGGTCAGGATCGATTTGAAATCTATCATGGTTTCAGAGAAATCATACTCCATGGCTCGTTGTTCTTGTAGAATGTTGAACGACTACCCCAACTAAAATCTATCCACTCAACAAAAATTATTTCACACCACAGACTCATCTTGGTGAGGATCGATTTGAAATCTCTCATGGTTTCAGAGAAATCATACTCCATGGCTAGTTGTTCTTGTAGAATGTTGAACGACTATCCCAACTAAAATCTATCCACTCAACAAAAATTATTTCAGAGAAATCATAGTCCATGGTAAGGTGTTCTTGTAGAATGTTGAACGACTACCCCTAACTAAAATCTATCCACTCAACAAAAATTATTTCACACCACAGACTCATCTTGGTCAGGATCGATTTGAAATCTATCATGGTTTCAGAGAAATCATACTCCATGGTTCGTTGTTCTTGTAAAATGTTGAACGACTATCCCAACTAAAATCTATCCACTCAACAAAAATTATTTCAGAGAAATCATACTCCATGATTCGTTGTTCTTGTAGAATGTTGAACGACTACCCCTAACTAAAATCTATCCACTCAACAAAAATTATTTCACACCACAGACTCATGGTCAGGATCGATTTGAAATCTATCATGGTTTCAGAGAAATCATACTCCATGGCTCGTTGTTCTTGTAGAATGTTGAACGACTACCCCAACTAAAATCTATCCACTCAACCAAAGTTATTTCAGAGAAATCATAGTCCATGGTAAGTTGTTCTTGTAGAATGTTGAACGACTACCCCTAACTAAAATCTATCCACTCAACAAAAATTATTTCACACCACAGACTCATCTTGGCCAGGATCGATTTGAAATCTATCATGGTTTCAGAGAAATCATACTCCATGGTTCGTTGTTCTTGTAAAATGTTGAACGACTATCCCAACTAAAATCTAT
Source organism: Xylota sylvarum (assembly GCA_905220385.1). NCBI lineage: Eukaryota > Metazoa > Arthropoda > Insecta > Diptera > Syrphidae > Xylota > Xylota sylvarum. The sequence continues at coordinate 761,276 of CAJMZQ010000063.1, read as the reverse complement.
CCACTCAACAAAAATTATTTCAGAGAAATCATACTCCATGGTAAGTTATTCTTGTAGAATGTTGAACGACTATCCCAACTAAAATCTATCCACTCAACAAAAATTATTTCAGAGAAATCATACTCCATGGTAAGTTGTTCTTGTAGAATGTTGAACGACTATCCCAACTAAAATCTATCCAGTCAACAAAAATTATTTCAGAGAAATCATACTCCATGATAAGTTGTTCTTGTCGAATGTTGAACGACTACCCCTAACTAAAATCTATCCACTTAACAAAAATTATTTCACACCACAGACTCATCTTGGTCAGGATCGATTTGAAATCTATCATGGTTTCAGAGAAATCATACTCCATGATTCGTTGTTCTTGTAGAATGTTGAACGACTACCCCTAACTAAAATCTATCCACTTAACAAAAATTATTTCACACCACAGACTCATCTTGGTCAGGATCGATTTGAAATCTATCATGGTTTCAGAGAAATCATACTCCATGGCTCGTTGTTCTTGTAGAATGTTGAACTACTATCCCAACTAAAATCTATCCACTCAACAAAAATTATTTCAGAGAAATCATACTCCATGGTTCTTTGTTCTTGTAGAATGTTGAACGACTACCCCAACTAAAATCTATCCACTCAACCAAAATTATTTCAGAGAAATCATAGTCCATGGTAAGTTGTTCTTGTAGAATGTTGAACGACTACCCCAACTAAAATCTATAAACTCAACGAAAATTATTTCATTAATGTTGAACGACTACCCCAACTAAAATCTATCCACTCAACCAAAATTATTTCAGAGAAATCATAGTCCTTGGTAAGTTGTTCTTGTAGAATGTTGAACGACTATCCCAACTAAAATCTATCCACTCAACAAAAATTATTTCACACCACAGACTCATCTTGGTCAGGATCGATTTGAAATCTATCATGGTTTCAGAGAAATCATACTCATGGTAAGTTGTTCTTGTAGAATGTTGAACGACTACCCCTACTAAAATCTATCCACTCAACGAAAATTATTTCAGAGAAATCATACTCCATGGTTCGTTGTTCTTGTAGAATGTTGAACGACTACCCCAACTAAAATCTATCCACTCAACCAAAATTATTTCAGAGAAATCATAGTCCATGGTAAGTTGTTCTTGTAGAATGTTGAACGACTATCCCAACTAAAATCTATCCACTCAACAAAAATTATTTCACACCACAGACTCATCTTGGTCAGGATCGATTTGAAATCTATCATGGTTTCAGAGAAATCATACTCCATGGCTCGTTGTTCTTGTAGAATGTTGAACGACTATCCCAACTAAAATCTATCCACTCAACAAAAATTATTTCAGAGAAATCATACTCCATCGTTTGTTGTTCTTGTAGAATGTTGAACGACTACCCCAACTAAAATCTATCCACTCAACCAAAATTATTTCAGAGAATTCATAGTCCATGGTAAGTTGTTCTTGTAGAATGTTGAACGACTATCCCAACTAAAATCTATCCACTCAACAAAAATCATTTCACACCACAGACTCATCTTGGTCAGGATCGATTTGAAATCTATCATGGTTTCAGAGAAATCAGACTCCATGGTTCGTTGTTCTTGTAGAATGTTGAACGACTACCCCTAACTAAAATCTATCCACTCAACAAAACTTATTTCACACCACAGACTCATCTTGGTCAGGATCGATTTGAAATATATCATGGTTTCAGAGAAATCATACTCCAAGGTTCGTTGTTCTTGTAGAATGTTGAACGACTATCCCAACTAAAATCTATCCACTCAACAAAAATTATTTCAGAGAAATCATACTCCATGGTTCGTTGTTCTTGTAGAATGTTGAACGACTACCCCAACTAAAATCTATCCACTCAACAAAAATTATTTCACACCACAGACTCATCTTGGTCAGGATCGATTTGAAATCTATCATGGTTTCAGAGAAATCATACTCCATGGTTCGTTGTTCTTGTAAAATGTTGAACGACTACCCCAACTAAAATCTATCCACTCAACAAAAATTATTTCAGAGAAATCATAGTCCATGGTAAGTTGTTCTTGTAGAATGTTGAACGACTACCCCAACTAAAATCTATCCACTCAACAAAAATTATTTCAGAGAAATCATAGTCCATGGTAAGTTGTTCTTGTAGAATGTTGAGCGACTACCCCAACTTAAATCTATCCATTCAACAAAAATTATTTCACACCACAGACTCATCTTGGTCAGGATCGATTTGAAATCTATCATGGTTTCAGAGATATCATACTCCATGGTTCGTTGTTCTTGTAGAATGTTGAACGACTACCCCAACTAAAATCTATCCACTCAACAAAAATTATTTCAGAGAAATCATAGTCCATGGTAAGTTGTTCTTGTAGAATGTTGAACGACTACCTCAACTAAAATCTATCCACTCAACAAAAATTATTTCACACCACAGACTCATCTTGGTCAGGATCGATTTGAAATCTATCATGGTTTCAGAGAAATCATACTCCATGGTTCGTTGTTCTTGTAGAATGTTGAACGACTACCCCAACTAAATTCTATCCACTCAACAAAAATTATTTCACACCACAGACTCATCTTGGTCAGGATCGATTTGAAATCTATCATGGTTTCAGAGAAATCATACTCCATGGTAAGTTGTTCTTGTAAAATGTTGAACGACTATCCCAACTTAAATCTATCCACTCAACAAAAATTATTTCACACCACAGACTCATCTTGGTCAGGATCGATTTGAAATCTATCATGGTTTCAGAGAAATCATACTCCATGGTTCGTTGTTCTTGTAAAATGTTGAACGACTACCCCAACTAAAATCTATCCACTCAACAAAAATTATTTCAGAGAAATCATAGTCCATGGTAAGTTGTTCTTGTAGAATGTTGAACAACTACCTCAACTAAAATCTATCCACTCAACAAAAATTATTTCAGAGAAATCATAGTCCATGGCAAGTTGTTCTTGTAGAATGTTGAGCGACTACCCCAACTAAAATCTATCCACTCAACAAAAATTATTTCAGAGAAATCATACTCCATGGTTCGTTGTTCTTGTAGAATGTTGAACGACTACCTCAACTAAAATCTATCCACTCAACAAAAATTATTTCACACCACAGACTCATCTTGGTCAGGATCGATTTGAAATCTATCATGGTTTCAGAGAAATCATACTCCATGGTTCGTTGTTCTTGTAGAATGTTGAACGACTACCCCAACTAAAATCTATCCACTCAACAAAAATTATTTCACACCACAGACTCATCTTGGTCAGGATCGATTTGAAATCTATCATGGTTTCAGAGAAATCATACTCCATGGCTCGTTGTTCTTGTAAAATGTTGAACGACTATCCCAACTAAAATCTATCCACTCAACAAAAATTATTTCAGAGAAATCATACTCCATGGTTCGTTGTTCTTGTAGAATGTTGAACGACTATCCCAACTAAAATCTATCCACTCAACAAAAATTATTTCAGAGAAATCATACTCCATGGTAAGTTGTTCTTGTAGAATGTTCAACGACTACCCCAACTAAAATCTATCCACTCAAAAAAAATTATTTCAGAGAAATCATACTCCATGGTAAGTTGTTCTTGTAGAATGTTGAACGACTATCCCAACTAAAATCTATCCACTCAACAAAAATTATTTCAGAGAAATCATACTCCATGGTTCGTTGTTCTTGTAGAATGTTGAACGACTATCCCAACTAAAATCTATCCACGCAACAAAAATTATTTCAGAGAAATCATACTCCATGGTAATTTGTTCTTGTAGAATGTTGAACGACTACCCCAACTAAAATCTATCCACTCAAAAAAAATTATTTCAGAGAAATCATACTCCATGGTAAGTTGTTCTTGTAGAATGTTGAACGACTATCCCAACTAAAATCTATCCACTCAACAAAAATTATTTCAGAGAAATCATACTCCATGGTAAGTTGTTCTTGTAGAATGTTGAACGACTACCCCAACTAAAATCTATCCACTCAACAAAAATTATTTCAGAGAAATCATACTCCATGTTAAGTTGTTCTTGTAGAATGTTGAACGACTATCCCAACTAAAATCTATCCACTCAACAAAAATTATTTCACACCACAGACTCATCTTGGTCAGGATCGATTTGAAATCTATCATGGTTTCAGAGAAATCATACTCCATGGTTCGTTGTTCTTGTAAAATGTTGAACGACTGCCCCAACTAAAATCTATCCACTCAACAAAAATTATTTCAGAGAAATCATACTCCATGGTTCGTTGTTCTTGTAGAATGTTGAACGACTATCCCAACTAAAATCTATCCACTCAACAAAAATTATTTCAGAGAAATCATACTCCTTGGTAAGTTGTTCTTGTAGAATGTTGAACGACTACCCCAACTAAAATCTATCCACTCAACAAAAATTATTTCACACCACAGTTTCATCTTGGTCAGGATCGATTTGAAATCTATCATGGTTGCAGAGAAATCATACTCCATGGTTCGTTGTTCTTGTAGAATGTTGAACGACTATCCCAACTAAAATCTATCCACTCAACAAAAATTATTTCAGAGAAATCATACTCCATGTTAAGTTGTTCTTGTAGAATGTTGAACGACTACCCCAACTAAAATCTATCCACTCAACAAAAATTATTTCACACCACAGTTTCATCTTGGTCAGGATCGATTTGAAATCTATCATGGTTTCAGAGAAATCATACTCCATGGTAAGTTGTTCTTGTAGAATGTTGAACGACTATCCCAACTAAAATCTATCCACTCAACAAAAATTATTTCAGAGAAATCATACTCCATGGTTCGTTGTTCTTGTAGAATGTTGAACGACTACCTCAACTAAAATCTATCCACTCAACAAAAATTATTTCACACCACAGACTCATCTTGGTCAGGATCGATTTGAAATCTATCATGGTTTCAGAGAAATCATACTCCATGGTTCGTTGTTCTTGTAGAATGTTGAACGACTACCCCAACTAAAATCTATCCACTCAACAAAAATTATTTCACACCACAGACTCATCTTGGTCAGGATCGATTTGAAATCTATCATGGTTTCAGAGAAATCATACTCCATGGTAAGTTGTTCTTGTAGAATGTTGAACGACTACGCCAACTAAAATCTATCCACTCAACAAAAATTATTTCACACCACAGTTTCATCTTGGTCAGGATCGATTTGAAATCTATCATGGTTGCAGAGAAATCATACTCCATGGTTCGTTGTTCTTGTAAAATGTTGAACGACTATCCCAACTAAAATCTATCCACTCAACAAAAATTATTTCACACCACAGACTCATCTTGGTGAGGATCGATTTGAAATCTATCATGGTTGCAGAGCAATCATACTCCATGGTTCGTTGTTCTTGTAGAATGTTGAACGACTACCCCAAGTAAAATCTATCCACTCAACAAAAATTATTTCAGAGAAATCATACTCCATGGTAAGTTGTTCTTGTAGAATGTTGAACGACTATCCCAACTAAAATCTATCCACTCAACAAAAATTATTTCACACCACAGACTCATCTTGGTCAGGATCGATTTGAAATCTATCATGGTTGCAGAGAAATCATACTCCATGGTTCGTTGTTCTTGTAAAATGTTGAACGACTATCCCAACTAAAATCAATCCACTCAACAAAAATTATTTCAGAGAAATCATACTCCATGATTCGTTGTTCTTGTAGAATGTGGAACGACTATCCCAACTAAAATCTATCCACTCAACAAAAATTATTTCACACCACAGACTCATCTTGGTCAGGATCGATTTGAAATCTATCATGGTTTCAGAGAAATCATAGTCCATGGTAAGTTGTTCTTGTAGAATGTTGAACGACTATCCCAACTAAAATCTATCCACTCAACAAAAATTATTTCACACCACGGACTCATCTTTGTCAGGATCGATTTGAAATCTATCATGGTTTCAGAGAAATCATACTCCATGGTTCGTTGTTCTTGTAGAATGTTGAACGACTACCCCAACTAAAATCTATCCACTCAACAAAAATTATTTCAGAGAAATCATAGTCCATGGTAAGTTGTTCTTGTAGAATGTTGAACGACTACCCCAACTAAAATCTATTCACTCAACAAAAATTATTTCAGAGAAATCATAGTCCATGGTAAGTTGTTCTTGTAGAATGTTGAACGACTACCCCAACTAAAATCTATCCACTCAACAAAAATTATTTCAGAGAAATCATACTCCATGGTAAGTTGTTCTTGTAGAATGTTGAACGTCTACCCCAACTAAAATCTATCCACTCAACAAAAATTATTTCACACCACAGACTCATCTTGGTCAGGATCGATTTGAAATCTATCATGGTTTCAGAGAAATCATACTCCATGGTAAGTTGTTCTTGTAGAATGTTGAACGACTATCCCAACTAAAATCTATCCACTCAACAAAAATTATTTCACACCACGGACTCATCTTTGTCAGGATCGATTTGAAATCTATCATGGTTTCAGAGAAATCATACTCCATGGTTCGTTGTTCTTGTAGAATGTTGAACGACTACCCCAACTAAAATCTATCCACTCAACAAAAATTATTTCAGAGAAATCATAGTCCATGGTAAGTTGTTCTTGTAGAATGTTGAACGACTATCCCAACTAAAATCTATTCACTCAACAAAAATTATTTCAGAGAAATCATAGTCCATGGTAAGTTGTTCTTGTAGAATGTTGAACGACTACCCCAACTAAAATCTATCCACTCAACAAAAATTATTTCAGAGAAATCATACTCCATGGTAAGTTGTTCTTGTAGAATGTTGAACGTCTACCCCAACTAAAATCTATCCACTCAACAAAAATTATTTCACACCACAGACTCATCTTGGTCAGGATCGATTTGAAATCTATCATGGTTTCAGAGAAATCATACTCCATGGTTCGTTGTTCATGTAAAATGTTGAACGACTATCCCAACTAAAATCTATCCACTCAACAAAAATTATTTCAGAGAAATCATACTCCATGGTTCGTTGTTCTTGTAGAATGTTGAACGACTATCCCAACTAAAATCTATCCACTCAACAAAAATTATTTCACACCACAGACTCATCTTGGTCAGGATCGATTTGAAATCTATCATGGTTTCAGAGAAATCATACTCCATGGTAAGTTGTTCTTGTAGAATGTTGAACGACTACCCCTAACTAAAATCTATCCACTCAACAAAAATTATTTCAGAGAAATCATACTCCATGGTTCGTTGTTCTTGTAGAATGTTGAACGACTACCCCAACTAAAATCTATCCACTCAACAAAAATTATTTCACACCACAGACTCATCTTGGTCAGGATCGATTTGAAATCTATCATGGTTTCAGAGAAATCATACTCCATGGTAAGTTGTTCTTGTAGAATGTTGAACGACTACCCCAACTAAAATCTATCCACTCAACAAAAATTATTTCACACCACAGACTCATCTTGGTCAGGATCGATTTGAAATCTATCATGGTTTCAGAGAAATCATACTCCATGGTAAGTTGTTCTTGTAGAATGTTGAACGACTACCCCAACTAAAATCTATCCACTCAACAAAAATTATTTCAGAGAAATCATACTCCATGGTAAGTTGTTCTTGTAGAATGTTGAACGACTATCCCAAATAAAATCTATCCACTCAACAAAAATTATTTCACACCACAGGCTCATCTTGGTCATTATCGATTTGAAATCTATCATGGTTTCAGAGAAATCATACTCCATGGTTCGTTGTTCTTGTAGAATGTTGAACGACTACCCCAACTAAAATCTATCCACTCAACAAAAATTATTTCACACCACAGACTCATCTTGGTCAGGATCGATTTGAAATCTATTATGGTTTCAGAGAAATCATACTCCATGGTTCGTTGTTCTTGTAAAATGTTGAACGACTATCCCAACTAAAATCTATCCACTCAACAAAAATTATTTCACACCACAGACTCATCTTGGTCAGGATCGATTTGAAATCTATCATGGTTTCAGAGAAATCATACTCCATGGTTCGTTGTTCTTTGTTCTATCCACTCAACAAAAATTATTTCACACCACAGACTCATCTTGGTCAGGATCGATTTGAAATCTATCATGGTTTCAGAGAAATCATAGTCCATGGTAAGTTGTTCTTGTAGAATGTTGATCGACTACCCCAACTAAAATCTATCCACTCAACAAAAATTATTTCACACCACAGACTCATCTTGGTCAGGATCGATTTGAAATCTATCATGGTTTCAGAGAAATCATACTCCATGGTTCGTTGTTCTTGTAGAATGTTGAACGACTATCCCAACTAAAATCTATCCACTCAACAAAAATTATTTCACACCACAGACTCATCTTGGTCAGGATCGATTTGAAATCTATCATGGTTTCAGAGAAATCATACTCCATGGTTCGCTGTTCTTGTAGAATGTTGAACGATTACCCCAACTAAAATCTATCCACTCAACAAAAATTATTTCACACCACAGACTCATCTTGGTCAGGATCGATTTGAAATCTATCATGGTTTCAGAGAAATCATACTCCATGGTTCGTTGTTCTTGTAGAATGTTGAGCGACTACCCCTAACTAAAATCTATCCACTCAACAAAAATTATTTCACACCACAGACTCATCTTGGTCAGGATCGATTTGAAATCTATCATGGTTTCAGAGAAATCATAGTCCATGGTAAGTTGTTCTTGCAGAATGTTGAACGACTACCCCAACTAAAATCTATCCACTCAACAAAAATTATTTCAGAGAAATCATACTCCATGGTTCGTTGTTCTGGTAGAATGTTGAACGACTACCCCAACTAAAATCTATCCACTCAACAAAAATTATTTCAGAGAAATCATAGTCCATGGTAAGTTGTTCTTGTAGAATGTTGAACGACTACCCCAACTAAAAACTATCCACTCAACAAAAATTATTTGAGAGAAATCATACTCCATGGTAAGTTGTTCTTGTAGAATGTTGAACGACTACCCCAACTAAAATCTATCCACTCAACAAAAATTATTTCACACCACAGACTCATCTTGGTCAGGATCGATTTGAAATCTATCATGGTTTCAGAGAAATCATACTCCATGGTTCGTTGTTCTTGTAGAATGTTGAACGACTACCCCAACTAAGATCTATCCACTCAACAAAAATTATTTCACACCACAGACTCATCTTGGTCAGGATCGATTTGAAATCTATCATGGTTTCAGAGAAATCATACTCCATGGTTCGTTGTTCTTGTAAAATGTTGAACGACTATCCCAACTAAAATCTATCCACTCAACAAAAATTATTTCACACCACAGACTCATCTTGGTTAGGATCGATTTGAAATCTATCATGGTTTCAGAGAAATCATACTCCATGGTTCGTTGTTCTTGTAGAATGTTGAACGACTACCCCAACTAAAATCTATCCACTCAACAAAAATTATTTCACACCACAGACTCATCTTGGTCAGGATCGATTTGAAAACTATCATGGTTTCAGAGAAATCATAGTCCATGGTAAGTTGTTCTTGTAGAATGTTGAACGACTACCCCAACTAAAATCTATCCACTCAACAAAAATTATTTCACACCACAGACTCATCTTGGTCAGGATCGATTTGAAATCTATCATGGTTTCAGAGAAATCATACTCCATATTTCGTTGTTCTTGTAGAATGTTGAACGACTACCCCTAACTAAAATCTATCCACTCAACAAAAATTATTTCACACCACAGACTCATCTTGGTCAGGATCGATTTGAAATCTATCATGGTTTCAGAGAAATCATACTCCATGGTTCGTTGTTCTTTGTTCTATCCACTCAACAAAAATTATTTCACACCACAGACTCATCTTGGTCAGGATCGATTTGAAATCTATCATGGTTTCAGAGAAATCATAGTCCATGGTAAGTTGTTCTTGTAGAATGTTGATCGACTACCCCAACTAAAATCTATCCACTCAACAAAAATTATTTCACACCACAGACTCATCTTGGTCAGGATCGATTTGAAATCTATCATGGTTTCAGAGAAATCATACTCCATGGTTCGTTGTTCTTGTAGAATGTTGAACGACTATCCCAACTAAAATCTATCCACTCAACAAAAATTATTTCACACCACAGACTCATCTTGGTCAGGATCGATTTGAAATCTATCATGGTTTCAGAGAAATCATACTCCATGGTTCGCTGTTCTTGTAGAATGTTGAACGATTACCCCAACTAAAATCTATCCACTCAACAAAAATTATTTCACACCACAGACTCATCTTGGTCAGGATCGATTTGAAATCTATCATGGTTTCAGAGAAATCATACTCCATGGTTCGTTGTTCTTGTAGAATGTTGAGCGACTACCCCTAACTAAAATCTATCCACTCAACAAAAATTATTTCACACCACAGACTCATCTTGGTCAGGATCGATTTGAAATCTATCATGGTTTCAGAGAAATCATAGTCCATGGTAAGTTGTTCTTGCAGAATGTTGAACGACTACCCCAACTAAAATCTATCCACTCAACAAAAATTATTTCAGAGAAATCATACTCCATGGTTCGTTGTTCTGGTAGAATGTTGAACGACTACCCCAACTAAAATCTATCCACTCAACAAAAATTATTTCAGAGAAATCATAGTCCATGGTAAGTTGTTCTTGTAGAATGTTGAACGACTACCCCAACTAAAAACTATCCACTCAACAAAAATTATTTGAGAGAAATCATACTCCATGGTAAGTTGTTCTTGTAGAATGTTGAACGACTACCCCAACTAAAATCTATCCACTCAACAAAAATTATTTCACACCACAGACTCATCTTGGTCAGGATCGATTTGAAATCTATCATGGTTTCAGAGAAATCATACTCCATGGTTCGTTGTTCTTGTAGAATGTTGAACGACTACCCCAACTAAGATCTATCCACTCAACAAAAATTATTTCACACCACAGACTCATCTTGGTCAGGATCGATTTGAAATCTATCATGGTTTCAGAGAAATCATACTCCATGGTTCGTTGTTCTTGTAAAATGTTGAACGACTATCCCAACTAAAATCTATCCACTCAACAAAAATTATTTCACACCACAGACTCATCTTGGTCAGGATCGATTTGAAAACTATCATGGTTTCAGAGAAATCATAGTCCATGGTAAGTTGTTCTTGTAGAATGTTGAACGACTACCCCAACTAAAATCTATCCACTCAACAAAAATTATTTCACACCACAGACTCATCTTGGTCAGGATCGATTTGAAATCTATCATGGTTTCAGAGAAATCATACTCCATATTTCGTTGTTCTTGTAGAATGTTGAACGACTACCCCTAACTAAAATCTATCCACTCAACAAAAATTATTTCACACCACAGACTCATCTTGGTCAGGATCGATTTGAAATCTATCATGGTTTCAGAGAAATCATACTCCATGATTCGTTGTTCTTGTAGAATGTTGAACGACTACCCCTAACTAAAATCTATCCACTCAACAAAAATTATTTCACACCACAGACTCATCTTGGTCAGGATCGATTTGAAATCTATCATGGTTTCAGAGAAATCATACTCCATGGTTCGTTGTTCTTGTAGAATGTTGAACGACTACCCCAACTAAAATCTATCCACTCAACAAAAATTATTTCACACCACAGACTCATCTTGGTCAGGATCGATTTGAAAACTATCATGGTTTCAGAGAAATCATACTCCATGGTTCGTTGTTCTTGTAGAATGTTGAACGACTACCCCAACTAAAATCTATCCGCTCAACAAAAATTATTTCACACCACACACTCATCTTGATCAGGATCGATTTGAAATCTATCATGGTTTCAGAGAAATCATACTCCATGGTTCGTTGTTCTTGTAAAATGTTGAACGACTATCCCAACCAAAATCTATCCACTCAACAAAAATTATTTCACACCACAGACTCATCTTGGTCAGGATCGATTTGAAATCTATCATGGTTTCAGAGAAATCATACTCCATGGTTCGTTGTTCTTGTAGAATGTTGAACGACTACCCCTAACTAAAATCTATCCACTCAACAAAAATTATTTCACACCACAAACTCATCTTGGTCAGGATCGATTTGAAATCTACCATGGTTTCAGAGAAATCATAGTCCATGGTAAGTTGTTCTTGTAGAATGTTGAACGACTACCCCAACTAAAATCTATCCACTCAACAAAAATTATTTCAGAGAAATCATAGTCCATGGTAAGTTGTTCTTGTAGAATGTTGAACGACTACCCCAACTAAAATCTATCCACTCAACAAAAATTATTTCACACCACAGACTCATCTTGGTCAGGATCGATTTGAAATCTATCATGGTTTCAGAGAAATCATACTCCATGGTTCGTTGTTCTTGTAGAATGTTGAACGACTACCCCAACTAAAATCTATCCACTCAACAAAAATTATTTCAGAGAAATCATACTCCATGGTAAGTTGTTCTTGTAGAATGTTGAACGACTACCCCAACTAAAATCTATCCACTCAACAAAAATTATTTCACACCACAGACTCATCTTGGTCAGGATCGATTTGAAATCTATCATGGTTGCAGAGAAATCATACTCCATGGTTCGTTGTTCTTGTAGAATGTTGAACGACTACCCCAACTAAAATCTATCCACTCAACAAAAATTATTTCAGAGAAATCATACCCCATGGTAAGTTGTTCTTGTAGAATGTTGAACGACTACCCCAACTAAGATCTATCCACTCAACAAAAATTATTTCACACCACAGACTCATCTTGGTCAGGATCGATTTGAAATCTATCATGGTTTCAGAGAAATCATACTCCATGTTTCGTTGTTCTTGTAAAATGTTGAACGACTATCCCAACTAAAATCTATCCACTCAACAAAAATTATTTCACACCACAGACTCATCTTGGTTAGGATCGATTTGAAATCTATCATGGTTTCAGAGAAATCATACTCCATGGTTCGTTGTTCTTGTAGAATGTTGAACGGCTACCCCAACTAAAATCTATCCACTCAACAAAAATTATTTCACACCACAGACTCATCTTGGTCAGGATCGATTTGAAATCTATCATGGTTTCAGAGAAATCATAGTCCATGGTAAGTTGTTCTTGTAGAATGTTGAACGACTACCCCAACTAAAATCTATCCACTCAACAAAAATTATTTCACACCACAGACTCATCTTGGTCAGGATCGATTTGAAATCTATCATGGTTTCAGAGAAATCATACTCCATGGTTCGTTGTTCTTGTAAAATGTTGAACGACTATCCCAACTAAAATCTATCCACTCAACAAAAATTATTTCAGAGAAATCATACTCCATGGTAAGGTGTTCTTGTAGAATGTTGAACGACTACCCCTAACTAAAATCTATCCACTCAACAAAAATTATTTCACACCACAGACTCATCTTGGTCAGGATCGATTTGAAATCTATCATGGTTTCAGAGAAATCATACTCCATGGCTCGTTGTTCTTGTAGAATGTTGAACGACTACCCCTAACTAAAATCTATCCACTCAACAAAAATTATTTCACACCACAGACTCATCTTGGTGAGGATCGATTTGAAATCTCTCATGGTTTCAGAGAAATCATACTCCATGGCTCGTTGTTCTTGTAGAATGTTGAACGACTATCCCAACTAAAATCTATCCACTCAACAAAAATTATTTCAGAGAAATCATACTCCATGGTAAGGTGTTCTTGTAGAATGTTGAACGACTACCCCTAACTAAAATCTATCCACTCAACAAAAATTATTTCACACCACAGACTCATCTTGGTCAGGATCGATTTGAAATCTATCATGGTTTCAGAGAAATCATACTCCATGGTTCGTTGTTCTTGTAAAATGTTGAACGACTATCCCAACTAAAATCTATCCACTCAACAAAAATTATTTCACACCACAGACTCATCTTGGTCAGGATCGATTTGAAATCTATCATGGTTTCAGAGAAATCATACTCCATATTTCGTTGTTCTTGTAGAATGTTGAACGACTACCCCTAACTAAAATCTATCCACTCAACAAAAATTATTTCACACCACAGACTCATCTTGGTCAGGATCGATTTGAAATCTATCATGGTTTCAGAGAAATCATACTCCATGATTCGTTGTTCTTGTAGAATGTTGAACGACTACCCCTAACTAAAATCTATCCACTCAACAAAAATTATTTCACACCACAGACTCATCTTGGTCAGGATCGATTTGAAATCTATCATGGTTTCAGAGAAATCATACTCCATGGTAAGTTGTTCTTGTAGAATGTTGAACGACTACCCCAACTAAAATCTATCCACTCAACAAAAATTATTTCACACCACAGACTCATCTTGGTCAGGATCGATTTGAAAACTATCATGGTTTCAGAGAAATCATACTCCATGGTTCGTTGTTCTTGTAGAATGTTGAACGACTACCCCAACTAAAATCTATCCGCTCAGCAAAAATTATTACACACCACACACTCATCTTGATCAGGATCGATTTGAAATCTATCATGGTTTCAGAGAAATCATACTCCATGGTTCGTTGTTCTTGTAAAATGTTGAACGACTATCCCAACTAAAATCTATCGACTCAACAAAAATTATTTCACACCACAGACTCATCTTGGTCAGGATCGATTTGAAATCTATCATGGTTTCAGAGAAATCATACTCCATGGTTCGTTGTTCTTGTACAATGTTGAACGACTACCCCTAACTAAAATCTATCCACTCAACAAAAATTATTTCACACCACAAACTGATCTTGGTCAGGATCGATTTGAAATCTACCATGGTTTCAGAGAAATCATAGTCCATGGTAAGTTGTTCTTGTAGAATGTTGAACTACCCCAACTAAAATCTATCCACTCAACAAAAATTATTTCAGAGAAATCATAGTCCATGGTAAGTTGTTCTTGTAGAATGTTGAACGACTACCCCAACTAAAATCTATCCACTCAACAAAAATTATTTCACACCACAGACTCATCTTGGTCAGGATCGATTTGAAATCTATCATGGTTTCAGAGAAATCATACTCCATGGTTCGTTGTTCTTGTAGAATGTTGAACGACTACCCCAACTAAAATCTATCCACTCAACAAAAATTATTTCAGAGAAATCATACTCCATGGTAAGTTGTTCTTGTAGAATGTTGAACGACTACCCCAACTAAAATCTATCCACTCAACAAAAATTATTTCACACCACAGACTCATCTTGGTCAGGATCGATTTGAAATCTATCATGGTTTCAGAGAAATCATACTCCATGGTAAGTTGTTCTTGTAGAATGTTGAACGACTACCCCAACTAAAATCTATCCACTCAACAAAAATTATTTTACACCACAGACTCATCTTGGTCAGGATCGATTTGAAATCTATCATGGTTTCAGAGAAATCATACTCCATGGTAAGTTGTTCTTGTAGAATGTTGAACGACTATCCCAACTAAAATCTATCCACTCAACAAAAATTATTTCACACCACAGACTCATCTTGGTCAGGATCGATTTGAAATCTATCATGGTTTCAGAGAAATCATACTCCATGGTTCGTTGTTCTTGTAGAATGTTGAACGACTATCCCCAACTAAAATCTATCCACTCAACAAAAATTATTTCAGAGAAATCATACTCCATGGTAAGTTGTTCTTGTAGAATGTTGAACGACTACCCCAACTAAAATCTATCCACTCAACAAAAATTATTTCACACCACAGACTCATCTTGGTCAGGATCGATTTGAAATCTATCATGGTTTCAGAGAAATCATACTCCATGGTTCGTTGTTCTTGTAGAATGTTGAACGACTACCCCAACTAAAATCTATCCACTCAACAAAAATTATTTCAGAGAAATCATAGTCCATGGTAAGTTGTTCTTGTAGAATGTTGAACGACTACCCCAACTAAAATCTATCCACTCAACAAAAATTATTTCAGAGAAATCATACTCCATGGTTCGTTGTTCTTGTAGAATGTTGAACGACTACCCCTAACTAAAATCTATCCACTCAACAAAAATTATTTCACACCACAGACTCATCTTGGTCAGGATCGATTTGAAATCTATCATGGTTTCAGAGAAATCATAGTCCATGGTAAGTTGTTCTTGTAGAATGTTGAACGACTACCCCAACTAAAATCTATCCACTCAACAAAAATTATTTCACACCACAGACTCATCTTGGTCAGGATCGATTTGAAATCTATCATGGTTTCAGAGAAATCATACTCCATGGTTCGTTGTTCTTGTAAAATGTTGAACGACTACCCCAACTAAAATCTATCCACTCAACAAAAATTATTTCAAAAAAATCATAGTCCATGGTAAGTTGTTCTTGTAGAATGTTGAACGACTACCCCAACTAAAATCTATCCACTCAACAAAAATTATTTCACACCACAGACTCATCTTGGTCAGGATCGATTTGAAATCTATCATGGTTTCAGAGAAATCATACTCCATGGTTCGTTGTTCTTGTAAAATGTTGAACGACTACCCTAACTAAAATCTATCCACTCAACAAAAATTATTTCAAAAAAATCATAGTCCATGGTAAGTTGTTCTTGTAGAATGTTGAACGACTACCCCAACTAAAATCTATCCACTCAACAAAAATTATTTCACACCACAGACTCATTTTGGTCAGGATCGATTTGAAATCTATCATGGTTTTAGAGAAATCATACTCCATGGTTCGTTGTTCTTGTAGAATGTTGAACGACTACCCCAACTAAAATCTATCCACTCAACAAAAATTATTTCAGAGAAATCATACTCCATGGTAAGTTGTTCTTGTAGAATGTTGAACGACTACCCCAACTAAAATCTATCTACTCAACAAAAATTATTTCACACCACAGACTCATCTTGGTCAGGATCGATTTGAAATCTATCATGGTTTCAGAGAAATCATACTCCATGTTTCGTTGTTCTTGTAAAATGTTGAACGACTACCCCAACTAAAATCTATCCACTCAACAAAAATTATTTCAGAGAAATCATAGTCCATGGTAAGTTGTTCTTGTAGAATGTTGAACGACTACCCCAACTAAAATCTATCCACTCAACAAAAATTATTTCACACCACAGACTCATCTTGGTCAGGATCGATTTGAAATCTATCATGGTTTCAGAGAAATCATACTCCATGGTTCGTTGTTCTTGTAAAATGTTGAACGACTACCCTAACTAAAATCTTTCCACTCAACAAAAATTATTTCAGAGAAATCATACTCCATGGTAAGTTGTTCTTGTAGAATGTTGAACGACTATCCCAACTAAAATCTATCCACTCAACAAAAATTATTTCAGAGAAATCATACTCCATGGTAAGTTGTTCTTGTAGAATGTTGAATGACTACCCCAACTAAAATCTATCCACTCAACAAAAATTATTTCACACCACAGACTCATCTTGGTCAGGATCGATTTGAAATCTATCATGGTTTCAGAGAAATCATACTCCATTTTTCGTTGTTCTTGTAGAATGTTGAACGACTATCCCAACTAAAATCTATCCACTCAACAAAAATTATTTCACACCACAGACTCATCTTGATCAGGATCGATTTGAAATCTATCATGGTTTCAGAGAAATCATACTCCATGGTTCGTTGTTCTTGTAAAATGTTGAACGACTACCCCAACTAAAATCTATCCACTCAACAAAAATTATTTCAAAAAAATCATAGTCCATGGTAAGTTGTTCTTGTAGAATGTTGAACGACTACCCCAAATAAAATCTATCCACTCAACAAAAATTATTTCACACCACAGACTCATTTTGGTCAGGATCGATTTGAAATCTATCATGGTTTCAGAGAAATCATACTCCATGGTTCGTTGTTCTTGTAAAATGTTGAACGACTACCCCAACTAAAATCTATCCACTCAACAAAAATTATTTCAAAAAAATCATAGTCCATGGTAAGTTGTTCTTGTAGAATGTTGAACGACTACCCCAAATAAAATCTATCCACTCAACAAAAATTATTTCACACCACAGACTCATCTTGGTCAGGATCGATTTGAAATCTATCATGGTTTCAGAGAAATCATAGTCCATGATAAGTTGTTCTTGTAGAATGTTGAACGACTATCCCAACTAAAATCTATCCACTCAACAAAAATTATTTCAGAGAAATCATACTCCATGGTTCGTTGTTCTTGTAGAATGTTGAACGACTACCCCAACTAAAATCTATCCACTCAACAAAAATTATTTCAGAGAAATCATAGTCCATGGTAAGTTGTTCTTGTAGAATGTTGAACGACTACCCCAACTAAAATCTATCCACTCAACAAAAATTATTTCACACCACAGACTCATCTTGGTCAGGATCGATTTGAAATCTATCATGGTTTCAGAGAAATCATACTCCATGGTTCGTTGTTTTTGTAAAATGTTGAACGACTACCCTAACTAAAATCTTTCCACTCAACAAAAATTATTTCAGAGAAATCATACTCCATGGTTCGTTGTTCTTGTAGAATGTTGAACGACTACCCCAACTAAAATCTATCCACTCAACAAAAATTATTTCAGAGAAATCATAGTCCATGGTAAGTTGTTCTTGTAGAATGTTGAACGACTACCCCAACTAAAATCTATCCACTCAACAAAAATTATTTCACACCACAGACTCATCTTGGTCAGGATCGATTTGAAATCTATCATGGTTTCAGAGAAATCATACTCCATGGTTCGTTGTTCTTGTAAAATGTTGAACGACTACCCTAACTAAAATCTATCCACTCAACAAAAATTATTTCAAAAAAATCATAGTCCATGGTAAGTTGTTCTTGTAGAATGTTGAACGACTACCCCAACTAAAATCTATCCACTCAACAAAAATTATTTCACACCACAGACTCATTTTGGTCAGGATCGATTTGAAATCTATCATGGTTTCAGAGAAATCATACTCCATGGTTCGTTGTTCTTGTAGAATGTTGAACGACTACCCCAACTAAAATCTATCCACTCAACAAAAATTATTTCAGAGAAATCATACTCCATGGTAAGTTGTTCTTGTAGAATGTTGAACGACTACCCCAACTAAAATCTATCTACTCAACAAAAATTATTTCACACCACAGACTCATCTTGGTCAGGATCGATTTGAAATCTATCATGGTTTCAGAGAAATCATACTCCATGTTTCGTTGTTCTTGTAAAATGTTGAACGACTACCCCAACTAAGATCTATACACTCAACAAAAATTATTTCAGAGAAATCATAGTCCATGGTAAGTTGTTCTTGTAGAATGTTGAACGACTACCCCAACTAAAATCTATCCACTCAACAAAAATTATTTCACACCACAGACTCATCTTGGTCAGGATCGATTTGAAATCTATCATGGTTTCAGAGAAATCATAATCCATGGTTCGTTGTTCTTGTAAAATGTTGAACGACTACCCCAACTAAAATCTATCCACTCAACAAAAATTATTTCAAAAAAATCATAGTCCATGGTAAGTTGTTCTTGTAGAATGTTGAACGACTACCCCAACTAAAATCTATCCACTCAACAAAAATTATTTCACACCACAGACTCATCTTGGTCAGGATCGATTTGAAATCTATCATGGTTTCAGAGAAATCATACTCCATGGTTCGTTGTTCTTGTAGAATGTTGAACGACTACCCCAACTAAAATCTATCCACTCAACAAAAATTATTTCAGAGAAATCATACTCCATGGTAAGTTGTTCTTGTAGAATGTTGAACGACTATCCCAACTAAAATCTATCCACTCAACAAAAATTATTTCAGAGAAATCATACTCCATAGTAAGTTGTTCTTGTAGAATGTTGAACGACTACCATAACTAAAATCTATCCACTCAACAAAAATTATTTCACACCACAGACTCATCTTGGTCAGGATCGATTTGAAATCTATCATGGTTTCAGAGAAATCATACTCCATGGTTCGTTGTTCTTGTAGAATGTTGAACGACTATCCCAACTAAAATCTATCCACTCAACAAAAATTATTTCACACCACAGACTCATCTTGGTCAGGATCGATTTGAAATCTATCATGGTTTCAGAGAAATCATACTCCATGGTTCGTTGTTCTTGTAAAATGTTGAACGACTACCCCAACTAAAATCTATCCACTCAACAAAAATTATTTCAAAAAAATCATAGTCCATGGTAAGTTGTTCTTGTAGAATGTTGAACGACTACCCCAACTAAAATCTATCCACTCAACAAAAATTCTTTCACACCACAGACTCATTTTGGTCAGGATCGATTTGAAATCTATCATGGTTTCAGAGAAATCATACTCCATGGTTCGTTGTTCTTGTAGAATGTTGAACGACTACCCCAACTAAAATCTATCCACTCAACAAAAATTATTTCAGAGAAATCATACTCCATGGTAAGTTGTTCTTGTAGAATGTTGAACGACTACCCCAACTAAAATCTATCTACTCAACAAAAATTATTTCACACCACAGACTCATCTTGGTCAGGATCGATTTGAAATCTATCATGGTTTCAGAGAAATCATACTCCATGTTTCGCTGTTCTTGTAAAATGTTGAACGACTACCCCAACTAAAATCTATCCACTCAACATAAATTATTTCAGAGAAATCATAGTCCATGGTAAGTTGTTCTTGTAGAATGTTGAACGACTACCCCAACTAAAATCTATCCACTCAACAAAAATTATTTCACACCACAGACTCATCTTGGTCAGGATCGATTTGAAATCTATCATGGTTTCAGAGAAATCATACTCCATGGTTCGTTGTTCTTGTAAAATGTTGAACGACTACCCTAACTAAAATCTATCCACTCAACAAAAATTATTTCAAAAAAATCATAGTCCATGGTAAGTTGTTCTTGTAGAATGTTGAACGACTACCCCAACTAAAATCTATCCACTCAACAAAAATTATTTCACACCACAGACTCATTTTGGTCAGGATCGATTTGAAATCTATCATGGTTTCAGAGAAATCATACTCCATGTTTCGTTGTTCTTGTAGAATGTTGAACGACTACCCCAACTAAAATCTATCCACTCAACAAAAATTATTTCAGAGAAATCATACTCCATGGTAAGTTGTTCTTGTAGAATGTTGAACGACTACCCCAACTAAAATCTATCTACTCAACAAAAATTATTTCACACCACAGACTCATCTTGGTCAGGATCGATTTGAAATCTATCATGGTTTCAGAGAAATCATACTCCATGTTTCGTTGTTCTTGTAAAATGTTGAACGACTACCCCAACTAAAATCTATCCACTCAACAAAAATTATTTCAGAAAAATCATAGTCCATGGTAAGTTGTTCTTGTAGAATGTTGAACGACTACCCAAACTAAAATCTATCCACTCAACAAAAATTATTTCAGAGAAATCATACTCCATGGTAAGTTGTTCTTGTAGAATGTTGAACGACTACCCCAACTAAAATCTATCCACTCAACAAAAATTATTTCACACCACAGACTCATCTTGGTCAGGATCGATTTGAAATCTATCATGGTTTCAGAGAAATCATACTCCATGTTTCGTTGTTCTTGTAAAATGTTGAACGACTACCCCAACTAAAATCTATCCACTCAACAAAAATTATTTCAGAGAAATCATAGTCCATGGTAAGTTGTTCTTGTAGAATGTTGAACGACTACCCCAACTAAAATCTATCCACTCAACAAAAATTATTTCACACCACAGACTCATCTTGGTCAGGATCGATTTGAAATCTATCATGGTTTCAGAGAAATCATACTCCATGGTTCGTTGTTCTTGTAAAATGTTGAACGACTACCCCAACTAAAATCTTTCCACTCAACAAAAATTATTTCAGAGAAATCATACTCCATGGTAAGTTGTTCTTGTAGAATGTTGAACGACTATCCCAACTAAAATCTATCCACTCAAGAAAAATTATTTCAGAGAAATCATACTCCATGGTAAGTTGTTCTTGTAGAATGTTGAACGACTACCCCAACTAAAATCTATCCACTCAACAAAAATTATTTCACACCACAGACTCATCTTGGTCAGGATCGATTTGAAATCTATCATGGTTTCAGAGAAATCATACTCCATGGTTCGTTGTTCTTGTAGAATGTTGAACGACTATCCCAACTAAAATCTATCCACTCAACAAAAATTATTTCACACCACAGACTCATCTTGATCAGGATCGATTTGAAATCTATCATGGTTTCAGAGAAATCATACTCCATGGTTCGTTGTTCTTGTAAAATGTTGAACGACTACCCCCACTAAAATCTATCCACTCAACAAAAATTATTTCGAAAAAATCATAGTCCATGGTAAGTTGTTCTTGTAGAATGTTGAACGACTACCCCAACTAAAATCTATCCACTCAACAAAAATTATTTCACACCACAGACTCATCTTGATCAGGATCGATTTGAAATCTATCATGGTTTCAGAGAAATCATACTCCATGGTTCGTTGTTCTTGTAGAATGTTGAACGACTATCCCAACTAAAATCTATCCACTCAACAAAAATTATTTCAGAGAAATCATACTCCATGGTAAGTTGTTCTTGTAGAATGTTGAACGACTATCCCAACTAAAATCTATCCACTCAACAAAAATTATTTCAGAGAAATCATACTCCATGGTAAGTTGTTCTTGTAGAATGTTGAACGACTACCCCAACTAAAATCTATCCACTCAACAAAAATTATTTCACACCACAGACTCATTTTGGTCAGGATCGATTTGAAATCTATCATGGTTTCAGAGAAATCATACTCCATGGTTCGTTGTTCTTGTAGAATGTTGAACGACTACCCCAACTAAAATCTATCCACTCAACAAAAATTATTTCAGAGAAATCATACTCCATGGTAAGTTGTTCTTGTAGAATGTTGAACGACTACCCCAACTAAAATCTATCTACTCAACAAAAATTATTTCACACCACAGACTCATCTTGGTCAGGATCGATTTGAAATCTATCATGGTTTCAGAGAAATCATACTCCATGTTTCGTTGTTCTTGTAAAATGTTGAACGACTACCCCAACTAAAATCTTTCCACTCAACAAAAATTATTTCAGAGAAATCATACTCCATGGTAAGTTGTTCTTGTAGAATGTTGAACGACTATCCCAACTAAAATCTATCCACTCAACAAAAATTATTTCAGAGAAATCATACTCCATGGTAAGTTGTTCTTGTAGAATGTTGAACGACTACCCCAACTAAAATCTATCCA
This sequence comes from Xylota sylvarum, assembly GCA_905220385.1. Taxonomy (NCBI): domain Eukaryota; kingdom Metazoa; phylum Arthropoda; class Insecta; order Diptera; family Syrphidae; genus Xylota; species Xylota sylvarum. Next base: position 737,989 of record CAJMZQ010000063.1, on the reverse strand, counting down.
CTCAACAAAAATTATTTCACACCACAGACTCATCTTGGTCAGGATCGATTTGAAATCTATCATGGTTTCAGAGAAATCATACTCCATTTTTCGTTGTTCTTGTAGAATGTTGAGCGACTATCCCAACTAAAATCTATCCACTCAACAAATATTATTTCACACCACAGACTCATATTGATCAGGATCGATTTGAAATCTATCATGGTTTCAGAGAAATCATACTCCATGGTTCGTTGTTCTTGTAAAATGTTGAACGACTACCCCAACTAAAATCTATCCACTCAACAAAAATTATTTCAAAAAAATCATAGTCCATGGTAAGTTGTTCTTGTAGAATGTTGAACGACTACCCCAACTAAAATCTATCCACTCAACAAAAATTATTTCACAAAACAGACTCATTTTGGTCAGGATCGATTTGAAATCTATCATGGTTTCAGAGAAATCATACTCCATGGTTCGTTGTTCTTGTAGAATGTTGAACGACTACCCCAACTAAAATCTATCCACTCAACAAAAATTATTTCAGAGAAATCATAGTCCATGGTAAGTTGTTCTTGTAGAATGTTGAACGACTACCCCAACTAAAATCTATCCACTCAACAAAAATTATTTCACACCACAGACTCATCTTGGTCAGGATCGATTTGAAATCTATCATGGTTTCAGAGAAATCATACTCCATGGTTCGTTGTTCTTGTAAAATGTTGAACGACTACCCTAACTAAAATCTTTCCACTCAACAAAAATTATTTCAGAGAAATCATACTCCATGGTTCGTTGTTCTTGTAGAATGTTGAACGACTACCCCAACTAAAATCTATCCACTCAACAAAAATTATTTCAGAGAAATCATAGTCCATGGTAAGTTGTTCTTGTAGAATGTTGAACGACTACCCCAACTAAAATCTATCCACTCAACAAAAATTATTTCACACCACAGACTCATCTTGGTCAGGATCGATTTGAAATCTATCATGGTTTCAGAGAAATCATACTCCATGGTTCGTTGTTCTTGTAAAATGTTGAACGACTACCCTAACTAAAATCTATCCACTCAACAAAAATTATTTCAAAAAAATCATAGTCCATGGTAAGTTGTTCTTGTAGAATGTTGAACGACTACCCCAACTAAAATCTATCTACTCAACAAAAATTATTTCACACCACAGACTCATCTTGGTCAGGATCGATTTGAAATCTATCATGGTTTCAGAGAAATCATACTCCATGTTTCGTTGTTCTTGTAAAATGTTGAACGACTACCCCAACTAAAATCTATCCACTCAACAAAAATTATTTCAGAGAAATCATAGTCCATGGTAAGTTGTTCTTGTAGAATGTTGAACGACTACCCCAACTAAAATCTATCCACTCAACAAAAATTATTTCACACCACAGACTCATCTTGGTCAGGATCGATTTGAAATCTATCATGGTTTCAGAGAAATCATACTCCATGGTTCGTTGTTCTTGTAAAATGTTGAACGACTACCCCAACTAAAATCTTTCCACTCAACAAAAATTATTTCAGAGAAATCATACTCCATGGTAAGTTGTTCTTGTAGAATGTTGAACGACTATCCCAACTAAAATCTATCCACTCAACAAAAATTATTTCAGAGAAATCATACTCCATGGTAAGTTGTTCTTGTAGAATGTTGAACGACTACCCCAACTAAAATCTATCCACTCAACAAAAATTATTTCACACCACAGACTCATCTTGGTCAGGATCGATTTGAAATCTATCATGGTTTCAGAGAAATCATACTCCATGGTTCGTTGTTCTTGTAGAATGTTGAACGACTATCCCAACTAAAATCTATCCACTCAACAAAAATTATTTCACACCACAGACTCATCTTGATCAGGATCGATTTGAAATCTATCATGGTTTCAGAGAAATCATACTCCATGGTTCGTTGTTCTTGTAAAATGTTGAACGACTACCCCAACTAAAATCTATCCACTCAACAAAAATTATTTCAAAAAAATCATAGTTCATGGTAAGTTGTTCTTGTAGAATGTTGAACGACTACCCCAACTAAAATCTATCCACTCAACAAAAATTATTTCACACCACAGACTCATCTTGATCAGGATCGATTTGAAATCTATCATGGTTTCAGAGAAATCATACTAAATGGTTCGTTGTTCTTGTAGAATGTTGAACGACTACCCCAACTAAAATCTATCCACTCAACAAAAATTATTTCAGAGAAATCATACTCCATGGTAAGTTGTTCTTGTAGAATGTTGAACGACTATCCCAACTAAAATCTATCCACTCAACAAAAATTATTTCACACCACAGACTCATCTTGGTCAGGATCGATTTGAAATCTATCATGGTTTCAGAGAAATCATACTCCGTGGTTCGTTGTTCTTGTAAAATGTTGAACGACTATCCCAACTAAAATCTATCCACTCAACAAAAATTATTTCAAAAAAATCATAGTCCATGGTAAGTTGTTCTTGTAGAATGTTGAACGACTATCCCAACTAAAATCTATCCACTCAACAAAAATTATTTCACACCACAGACTGATCTTGGTCAGGATCGATTTGAAATCTATCATGGTTTCAGAGAAATCATACTCCGTGGTTCGTTGTTCTTGTAAAATGTTGAACGACTATCCCAACTAAAATCTATCCACTCAACAAAAATTATTTCAAAAAAATCATAGTCCATGGTAAGTTGTTCTTGTAGAATGTTGAACGACTACCCCAACTAAAATCTATCCACTCAACAAAAATTATTTCACACCACAGACTCATTTTGGTCAGGATCGATTTGAAATCTATCATGGTTTCAGAGAAATCATACTCCATGGTTCGTTGTTCTTGTAGAATGTTGAACGACTACCCCAACTAAAATCTATCCACTCAACAAAAATTATTTCAGAGAAATCATACTCCATGGTAAGTTGTTCTTGTAGAATGTTGAACGACTACCCCAACTAAAATCTATCTACTCAACAAAAATTATTTCACACCACAGACTCATCTTGGTCAGGATCGATTTGAAATCTATCATGGTTTCAGAGAAATCATACTCCATGTTTCGTTGTTCTTGTAAAATGTTGAACGACTACCCCAACTAAAATCTATCCACTCAACAAAAATTATTTCAGAGAAATCATAGTCCATGGTAAGTTGTTCTTGTAGAATGTTGAACGACTACCCCAACTAAAATCTATCCACTCAACAAAAATTATTTCACACCACAGACTCATCTTGGTCAGGATCGATTTGAAATCTATCATGGTTTCAGAGAAATCATACTCCATGGTTCGTTGTTCTTGTAAAATGTTGAACGAGTACCCTAACTAAAATCTTTCCACTCAACAAAAATTATTTCAGAGAAATCATACTCCATGGTTCGTTGTTCTTGTAGAATGTTGAACGACTATCCCAACTAAAATCCATCCACTCAACAAAAATTATTTCACACCACAGACTCATCTTGGTCAGGATCGATTTGAGATCTATCATGGTTTCAGAGAAATCATACTCCATGGTTCGTTGTTCTTGTAAAATGTTGAACGACTACCCTAACTAAAATCTATCCACTCAACAAAAATTATTTCAAAAAAATCATAGTCCATGGTAAGTTGTTCTTGTAGAATGTTGAACGACTATCCCAACTAAAATCTATCCACTCAACAAAAATTATTTCACACCACAGACTCATCTTGGTCAGGATCGATTTGAAATCTATCATGGTTTCAGAGAAATCATACTCCATGGTTCGTTGTTCTTGTAGAATGTTGAACGACTACCCCAACTAAAATCTATCCACTCAACAAAAATTATTTCAGAGAAATCATACTCCATGGTAAGTTGTTCTTGTAGAATGTTGAACGACTACCCTAACTAAAATCTATCCACTCAACAAAAATTATTTCAAAAAAATCATAGTCCATGGTAAGTTGTTCTTGTAGAATGTTGAACGACTATCCCAACTAAAATCTATCCACTCAACAAAAATTATTTCACACCACAGACTCATCTTGGTCAGGATCGATTTGAAATCTATCATGGTTTCAGAGAAATCATACTCCATGGTTCGTTGTTCTTGTAAAATGTTGAACGACTACCCCAACTAAAATCTATCCACTCAACAAAAATTATTTCAAAAAAATCATAGTCCATGGTAAGTTGTTCTTGTAGAATGTTGAACGACTACCCCAACTAAAATCTATCCACTCAACAAAAATTATTTCACACCACAGACTCATCTTGATCAGGATCGATTTGAAATCTATCATGGTTTCAGAGAAATCATACTCCATGGTTCGTTGTTCTTGTAGAATGTTGAACGACTACCCCAACTAAAATCTATCCACTCAACAAAAATTATTTCAGAGAAATCATACTCCATGGTAAGTTGTTCTTGTAGAATGTTGAACGACTATCCCAACTAAAATCTATCCACTCAACAAAAATTATTTCACACCACAGACTCATCTTGGTCAGGATCGATTTGAAATCTATCATGGTTTCAGAGAAATCATACTCCGTGGTTCGTTGTTCTTGTAAAATGTTGAACGACTATCCCAACTAAAATCTATCCACTCAACAAAAATTATTTCAAAAAAATCATAGTCCATGGTAAGTTGTTCTTGTAGAATGTTGAACGACTATCCCAACTAAAATCTATCCACTCAACAAAAATTATTTCACACCACAGACTCATCTTGGTCAGGATCGATTTGAAATCTATCATGGTTTCAGAGAAATCATACTCCATGGTTCGTTGTTCTTGTAGAATGTTGAACGACTACCCCAACTAAAATCTATCCACTCAACAAAAATTATTTCAGAGAAATCATACTCCATGGTAAGTTGTTCTTGTAGAATGTTGAACGACTACCCCAACTAAAATCTATCTACTCAACAAAAATTATTTCACACCACAGACTCATCTTGGTCAGGATCGATTTGAAATCTATCATGGTTTCAGAGAAATCATACTCCATGTTTCGTTGTTCTTGTAAAATGTTGAACGACTACCCCAACTAAAATCTATCCACTCAACAAAAATTATTTCAGAGAAATCATAGTCCATGGTAAGTTGTTCTTGTAGAATGTTGAACGACTACCCCAACTAAAATCTATCCACTCAACAAAAATTATTTCACACCACAGACTCATCTTGGTCAGGATCGATTTGAAATCTATCATGGTTTCAGAGAAATCATACTCCATGGTTCGTTGTTCTTGTAAAATGTTGAACGACTATCCCAACTAAAATCTTTCCACTCAACAAAAATTATTTCAGAGAAATCATACTCCATGCTAAGTTGTTCTTGTAGAATGATGAACGACTATCCCAACTAAAATCTATCAACTCAACAAAAATTATTTCAGAGAAATCATACTCCATGGTAAGTTGTTCTTGTAGAATGTTGAACGACTACCCCAACTAAAATCTATCCACTCAACAAAAATTATTTCACACCACAGACTCATCTTGGTCAGGATCGATTTGAAATCTATCATGGTTTCAGAGAAATCATACTCCATGGTTCGTTGTTCTTGTAGAATGTTGAACGACTATCCCAACTAAAATCTATCCACTCAACAAAAATTATTTCACACCACAGACTCATCTTGATCAGGATCGATTTGAAATCTATCATGGTTTCAGAGAAATCATACTCCATGGTTCGTTGTTCTTGTAAAATGTTGAACGACTACCCCAACTAAAATCTATCCACTCAACAAAAATTATTTCAAAAAAATCATAGTCCATGGTAAGTTGTTCTTGTAGAATGATGAACGACTACCCCAACTAAAATCTATCCACTCAACAAAAATTATTTCAGAGAAATCATACTCCATGGTAAGTTGTTCTTGTAGAATGTTGAACGACTATCCCAACTAAAATCTATCCACTCAACAAAAATTATTTCAGAGAAATCATACTCCATGGTAAGTTGTTCTTGTAGAATGTTGAACGACTACCCCAACTAAAATCTATCCACTCAACAAAAATTATTTCACACCACAGACTCATCTTGGTCAGGATCGATTTGAAATCTATCATGGTTTCAGAGAAATCATACTCCATGGTTCGTTGTTCTTGTAGAATGTTGAACGACTATCCCAACTAAAATCTATCCACTCAACAAAAATTATTTCACACAACAGACTCATCTTGGTCAGGATCGATTTGAAATCTATCATGGTTTCAGAGAAATCATACTCCATGGTTCGTTGTTCTTGTAAAATGTTGAACGACTACCCCAACTAAAATCTATCCACTCAACAAAAATTATTTCAAAAAAATCATAGTCCATGGTAAGTTGTTCTTGTAGAATGTTGAACGACTACCCCAACTAAAATCTATCCACTCAACAAAAATTATTTCACACCACAGACTCATTTTGGTCACAATCGATTTGAAATCTATCATGGTTTCAGAGAAATCATACTCCATGGTTCGTTGTTCTTGTAGAATGTTGAACGACTACCCCAACTAAAATCTATCCACTCAACAAAAATTATTTCAGAGAAATCATACTCCATGGTAAGTTGTTCTTGTAGAATGTTGAACGACTACCCCAACTAAAATCTATCTACTCAACAAAAATTATTTCACACCACAGACTCATCTTGGTCAGGATCGATTTGAAATCTATCATGGTTTCAGAGAAATCATACTCCATGTTTCGTTGTTCTTGTAAAATGTTGAACGACTACCCCAACTAAAATCTATCCACTCAACAAAAATTATTTCAGAGAAATCATAGTCCATGGTAAGTTGTTCTTGTAGAATGTTGAACGACTACCCCAACTAAAATCTATCCACTCAACAAAAATTATTTCACACCACAGACTCATCTTGGTCAGGATCGATTTGAAATCTATCATGGTTTCAGAGAAATCATACTCCGTGGTTCGTTGTTCTTGTAGAATGTTGAACGACTATCCCAACTAAAATCTATCCACTCAACAAAAATTATTTCACACCACAGACTCATCTTGGTCAGGATCGATTTGAAATCTATCATGGTTTCAGAGAAATCATACTCCATGGTTCGTTGTTCTTGTAAAATGTTGAACGACTACCCTAACTAAAATCTATCCACTCAACAAAAATTATTTCAAAAAAATCATAGTCCATGGTAAGTTGTTCTTGTAGAATGTTGAACGACTACCCCAACTAAAATCTATCCACTCAACAAAAATTATTTCACACCACAGACTCATTTTGGTCAGGATCGATTTGAAATCTATCATGGTTTCAGAGAAATCATACTCCATGTTTCGTTGTTCTTGTAAAATGTTGAACGACTACCCCAACTAAAATCTATCCACTCAACAAAAATTATTTCAGAGAAATCATAGTCCATGGTAAGTTGTTCTTGTAGAATGTTGAACGACTACCCCAACTAAAATCTATCCACTCAACAAAAATTATTTCACACCACAGACTCATCTTGGTCAGGATCGATTTGAAATCTATCATGGTTTCAGAGAAATCATACTCCATGGTTCGTTGTTCTTGTAAAATGTTGAACGACTACCCTAACTAAAATCTTTCCACTCAACAAAAATTATTTCAGAGAAATCATACTCCATGGTTCGTTGTTCTTGTAGAATGTTGAACGACTATCCCAACTAAAATCTATCCACTCAACAAAAATTATTTCACACCACAGACTCATCTTGGTCAGGATCGATTTGAAATCTATCATGGTTTCAGAGAAATCATACTCCATGGTTCGTTGTTCTTGTAAAATGTTGAACGACTACAATAACTAAAATCTATCCACTCAACAAAAATTATTTCAAAAAAATCATAGTCCATGGTAAGTTGTTCTTGTAGAATGTTGAACGACTACCCCAACTAAAATCTATCCACTCAACAAAAATTATTTCACACCACAGACTCATTTTGGTCAGGATCGATTTGAAATCTATCATGGTTTCAGAGAAATCATACTCCATGTTTCGTTGTTCTTGTAAAATGTTGAACGACTACCCCAACTAAAATCTATCCACTCAACAAAAATTATTTCAGAGAAATCATAGTCCATGGTAAGTTGTTCTTGTAGAATGTTGAACGACTACCCCAACTAAAATCTATCCACTCAACAAAAATTATTTCACACCACAGACTCATCTTGGTCAGGATCGATTTGAAATCTATCATGGTTTCAGAGAAATCATACTCCATGGTTCGTTGTTCTTGTAAAATGTTGAACGACTACCCTAACTAAAATCTTTCCACTCAACAAAAATTATTTCAGAGAAATCATACTCCATGGTTCGTTGTTCTTGTAGAATGTTGAACGACTATCCCAACTAAAATCTATCCACTCAACAAAAATTATTTCAGAGAAATCATACTCCATGGTAAGTTGTTCTTGTAGAATGTTGAACGACTACCCCAACTAAAATCTATCCACTCAACAAAAATTATTTCACACCACAGATTCATCTTGGTCAGGATCGATTTGAAATCTATCATGGTTTCAGAGAAATCATACTCCATGGTTCGTTGTTCTTGTAAAATGTTGAACGACTACCCTAACTAAAATCTTTCCACTCAACAAAAATTATTTCAGAGAAATCATACTCCATGGTTCGTTGTTCTTGTAGAATGTTGAACGACTATCCCAACTAAAATCTATCCACTCAACAAAAATTATTTCAGAGAAATCATACTCCATGGTTCGTTGTTCTTGTAGAATGTTGAACGACTATCCCAACTAAAATCTATCCACTCAACAAAAATTATTTCACACCACAGACTCAACTTGATCAGGATCGATTTGAAATCTATCATGGTTTCAGAGAAATCATACTCCATGGTTCGTTGTTCTTGTAAAATGTTGAACGACTACCCCAACTAAAATCTATCCACTCAACAAAAATTATTTCAAAAAAATCATAGTCCATGGTAAGTTGTTCTTGTAGAATGTTGAACGACTACCCCAACTAAAATCTATCCACTCAACAAAAATTATTTCACACCACAGACTCATTTTGGACAGGATTGATTTGAAATCTATCATGGTTTCAGAGAAATCATACTCCATGGTTCGTTGTTCTTGTAGAATGTTGAACGACTACCCCAACTAAAATCTATCCACTAAACAAAAATTATTTCAGAGAAATCATACTCCATGGTAAGTTGTTCTTGTAGAATGTTGAACGACTATCCCAACTAAAATCTATCCACTCAACAAAAATTATTTCAGAGAAATCATACTCCATGGTAAGTTGTTCTTGTAGAATGTTGAACGACTACCCCAACTAAAATCTATCCACTCAACAAAAATTATTTCACACCACAGACTCATCTTGGTCAGGATCGATTTGAAATCTATCATGGTTTCAGAGAAATCATACTCCATGGTTCGTTGTTCTTGTAGAATGTTGAACGACTATCCCAACTAAAATCTATCCACTCAACAAAAATTATTTCACACCACAGACTCATCTTGGTCAGGATCGATTTGAAATCTATCATGGTTTCAGAGAAATCATACTCCATGGTTCGTTGTTCTTGTAAAATGTTGTACGACTACCCCAACTAAAATCTATCCACTCAACAAAAATTATTTCAAAAAAATCATAGTCCATGGTAAGTTGTTCTTGTAGAATGTTGAACGACTACCCCAACTAAAATCTATCCACTCAACAAAAATTATTTCACACCACAGACTCATTTTGGTCAGGATCGATTTGAAATCTATCATGGTTTCAGAGAAATCATACTCCATGGTTCGTTGTTCTTGTAGAATGTTGAACGACTATCCCAACTAAAATCTATCCACTCAACAAAAATTATTTCAGAGAAATCATACTCCATGGTAAGTTGTTCTTGTAGAATGTTGAACGACTACCCCAACTAAAATCTATCTACTCAACAAAAATTATTTCACACCACAGACTCATCTTGGTCAGGATCGATTTGAAATCTATCATGGTTTCAGAGAAATCATACTCCATGTTTCGTTGTTCTTGTAAAATGTTGAACGACTACCCCAACTAAAATCTATCCACTCAACAAAAATTATTTCAGAGAAATCATAGTCCATGGTAAGTTGTTCTTGTAGAATGTTGAACGACTACCCCAACTAAAATCTATCCACTCAACAAAAATTATTTCACACCACAGACTCATCTTGGTCAGGATCGATTTGAAATCTGTCATGGTTTCAGAGAAATCATACTCCATGGTTCGTTGTTCTTGTAAAATGTTGAACGACTACCCTAACTAAAATCTATCCACTCAACAAAAATTATTTCAAAAAAATCATAGTCCATGGTAAGTTGTTCTTGTAGAATGTTGAACGACTACCCCAACTAAAATCTATCCACTCAACAAAAATTATTTCACACCACAGACTCATCTTGGTCAGGATCGATTTGAAATCTATCATGGTTTCAGAGAAATCATACTCCATGGTTCGTTGTTCTTGTAAAATGTTGAACGACTACCCCAACTAAAATCTATCCACTCAACAAAAATTATTTCACACCACAGACTCATCTTGGTCAGGATCGATTTGAAATCTATCATGGTTTCAGAGAAATCATACTCCATGGTTCGTTGTTCTTGTAAAATGTTGAACGACTACCCTAACTAAAATCTATCCACTCAACAAAAATTATTTCAAAAAAATCATAGTCCATGGTAAGTTGTTCTTGTAGAATGTTGAACGACTACCCCAACTAAAATCTATCCACTCAACAAAAATTATTTCACACCACAGACTCATCTTGGTCAGGATCGATTTGAAATCTATCATGGTTTCAGAGAAATCATACTCCATGGTTCGTTGTTCTTGTAAAATGTTGAACGACTACCCTAACTAAAATCTATCCACTCAACAAAAATTATTTCAAAAAAATCATAGTCCATGGTAAGTTGTTCTTGTAAAATGTTGAACGACTACCCTAACTAAAATCTATCCACTCAACAAAAATTATTTCAAAAAAATCATAGTCCATGGTAAGTTGTTCTTGTAGAATGTTGAACGACTACCCCAACTAAAATCTATCCACTCAACAAAAATTATTTCACACCACAGACTCATCTTGGTCAGGATCGATTTGAAATCTATCATGGTTTCAGAGAAATCATACTCCATGGTTCGTTGTTCTTGTAAAATGTTGAACGACTACCCTAACTAAACTCTATCCACTCAACAAAAATTATTTCAAAAAAATCATAGTCCATGGTAAGTTGTTCTTGTAGAATGTTGAACGACTACCCTAACTAAAATCTATCCACTCAACAAAAATTATTTCAAAAAAATCATAGTCCATGGTAAGTTGTTCTTGTAGAATGTTGAACGACTACCCTAACTAAAATCTATCCACTCAACAAAAATTATTTCAAAAAAATCATAGTCCATGGTAAGTTGTTCTTGTAAAATGTTGAACGACTACCCTAACTAAAATCTATCCACTCAACAAAAATTATTTCAAAAAAATCATAGTCCATGGTAAGTTGTTCTTGTAGAATGTTGAACGACTACCCCAACTAAAATCTATCCACTCAACAAAAATTATTTCACACCACAGACTCATCTTGGTCAGGATCGATTTGAAATCTATCATGGTTTCAGAGAAATCATACTCCATGGTTCGTTGTTCTTGTAAAATGTTGAACGACTACCCTAACTAAACTCTATCCACTCAACAAAAATTATTTCACACCACAGACTCATCTTGGTCAGGATCGATTTGAAATCTATCATGGTTTCAGAGAAATCATACTCCATGGTTCGCTGTTCTTGTAAAATGTTGAACAACTACCCTAACTAAAATCTATCCACTCAACAAAAATTATTTCAAAAAAATCATAGTCCATGGTAAGTTGTTCTTGTAGAATGTTGAACGACTACCCCAACTAAAATCTATCCACTCAACAAAAATTATTTCAGAGAAATCATACTCCATGGTAAGTTGTTCTTGTAGAATGTTGAACGACTACCCCAACTAAAATCTATCTACTCAACAAAAATTATTTCACACCACAGACTCATCTTGGTCAGGATCGATTTGAAATCTATCATGGTTTCAGAGAAATCATACTCCATGTTTCGTTGTTCTTGTAAAATGTTGAACGACTACCCCAACTAAAATCTATCCACTCAACAAAAATTATTTCAGAGAAATCATAGTCCATGGTAAGTTGTTCTTGTAGAATGTTGAACGACTACCCCAACTAAAATCTATCCACTCAACAAAAATTATTTCACACCACAGACTCATCTTGGTCAGGATCGATTTGAAATCTATCATGGTTTCAGAGAAATCATACTCCATGGTTCGTTGTTCTTGTAAAATGTTGAACGACTACCCTAACTAAAATCTTTCCACTCAACAAAAATTATTTCAGAGAAATCATACTATATGGTAAGTTGTTCTTGTAGAATGTTGAAGACTATCCCAACTAAAATCTATCCACTCAACAAAAATTATTTCAGAGAAATCATACTCCATGGTAAGTTGTTCTTGTAGAATGTTGAACGACTACCCCAACTAAAATCTATCCACTCAACAAAAATTATTTCACACCACAGACTCATCTTGGTCAGGATCGATTTGAAATCTATCATGGTTTCAGAGAAATCATACTCCATGGTTCGTTGTTCTTGTAGAATGTTGAACGACTATCCCAACTAAAATCTATCCACTCAACAAAAATTATTTCACACCACAGACTCATCTTGATCAGGATCGATTTGAAATCTATCATGGTTTCAGAGAAATCATACTCCATGTTTCGTTGTTCTTGTAAAATGTTGAAGACTATCCCAACTAAAATCTATCCACTCAACAAAAATTATTTCAGAGAAATCATACTCCATGGTAAGTTGTTCTTGTAGAATGTTGAACGACTATCCCAACTAAAATCTATCCACTCAACAAAAATTATTTCACACCACAGACTCATCTTGATCAGGATCGATTTGAAATCTATCATGGTTTCAGAGAAATCATACTCCATGGTTCGTTGTTCTTGTAGAATGTTGAACGACTATCCCAACTAAAATCTATCCACTCAACAAAAATTATTTCACACCACAGACTCATCTTGATCAGGATCGATTTGAAATCTATCATGGTTTCAGAGAAATCATACTCCATGGTTCGTTGTTCTTGTAGAATGTTGAACGACTACCCCAACTAAAATCTATCCACTCAACAAAAATTATTTCAGAGAAATCATACTCCATGGTAAGTTGTTCTTGTAGAATGTTGAACGACTATCCCAACTAAAATCTATCCACTCAACAAAAATTATTTCAGAGAAATCATACTCCATGGTAAGTTGTTCTTGTAGAATGTTGAACGACTACCCCAACTAAAATCTATCCACTCAACAAAAATTATTTCACACCACAGACTCATCTTGGTCAGGATCGATTTGAAATCTATCATGGTTTCAGAGAAATCATACTCCATGGTTCGTTGTTCTTGTAGAATGTTGAACGACTATCCCAACTAAAATCTATCCACTCAACAAAAATTATTTCACACCACAGACTCATCTTGGTCAGGATCGATTTGAAATCTATCATGGTTTCAGAGAAATCATACTCCATGGTTCGTTGTTCTTGTAAAATGTTGAACGACTACCCCAACTAAAATCTATCCACTCAACAAAAATTATTTCAAAAAAATCATAGTCCATGGTAAGTTGTTCTTGTAGAATGTTGAACGACTACCCCAACTAAAATCTATCCACTCAACAAAAATTATTTCACACCACAGGCTCATTTTGGTCAGGATCGATTTGAAATCTATCATGGTTTCAGAGAAATCATACTCCATGGTTCGTTGTTCTTGTAGAATGTTGAACGACTACCCCAACTAAAATCTATCCACTCAACAAAAATTATTTCAGAGAAATCATACTCCATGGTAAGTTGTTCTTGTAGAATGTTGAACGACTACCCCAACTAAAATCTATCTACTCAACAAAAATTATTTCACACCACAGACTCATCTTGGTCAGGATCGATTTGAAATCTATCATGGTTTCAGAGAAATCATACTCCATGTTTCGTTGTTCTTGTAAAATGTTGAACGACTACCCCAACTAAAATCTATCCACTCAACAAAAATTATTTCAGAGAAATCATAGTCCATGGTAAGTTGTTCTTGTAGAATGTTGAACGACTACCCCAACTAAAATCTATCCACTCAACAAAAATTATTTCACACCACAGTCTCATCTTGGTCAGGATCGATTTGAAATCTATCATGGTTTCAGAGAAATCATACTCCATGGTTCGTTGTTCTTGTAAAATGTTGAACGACTACCCTAACTAAAATCTTTCCACTCAACAAAAATTATTTCAGAGAAATCATACTCCATGGTTCGTTGTTCTTGTAGAATGTTGAACGACTATCCCAACTAAAATCTATCCACTCAACAAAAATTATTTCACACCACAGACTCATCTTGGTCAGGATCGATTTGAAATCTATCATGGTTTCAGAGAAATCATACTCCATGGTTCGTTGTTCTTGTAAAATGTTGAACGACTACCCTAACTAAAATCTATCCACTCAACAAAAATTATTTCAGAGAAATCATACTCCATGGTTCGTTGTTCTTGTAGAATGTTGAACGACTACCCCAACTAAAATCTATCCACTCAAAAAAAATTATTTCACACCACAGACTCATCTTGGTCAGGATCGATTTGAAATCTATCATGGTTTCAGAGAAATCATACTCCATGGTAAGTTGTTCTTGTGGAATGTTGAACGACTACCCTAACTAAAATCTATTCACTCAACAAAAATTATTTCAGAGAAATCATAGTCCATGGTAAGTTGTTCTTGTAGAATGTTGAACGACTACCCCAACTAAAATCTATCCACTCAACAAAAATTATTTCACACCACAGACTCATCTTGGTCAGGATCGATTTGAAATCTATCATGGTTTCAGAGAAATCATACTCCATGGTTCGTTGTTCTTGTAAAATGTTGAACGACTATCCCAACTAAAATCTGTCCACTCAACAAAAATTATTTCACACCACAGACTCATCTTTGTCAGAATGTTGAACGACTACCCCAACTGAAATCTATCCACTCAACAAAAATTATTTCAGAGAAATCATACTCCATGGTAAGTTGTTCTTGTAGAATGTTGAACGACTACCCCAACTAAAATCTATCCACTCAACAAAAATTATTTCACACCACAGACTCATCTTGGTCAGGATCGATTTGAAATCTATCATGGTTTCAGAGAAATCATACTCCATGGTTCGTTGTTCTTGTAAAATGTTGAACGACTACCCCAACTAAAATGTATCCACTCAACAAAAATTATTTCAAAAAAATCATAGTCCATGGTAAGTTGTTCTTGTAGAATGTTGAACGACTACCCCTAACTAAAATCTATCCACTCAACAAAAATTATTTCACACCACAGACTCATCTTGGTCAGGATCGATTTGAAATCTATCATGGTTGCAGAGAAATCATACTCCATGGTTCGCTGTTCTTGTAGAATGTTGAACGACTACCATAACTAAAATCTATCCACTCAACAAAAATTATTTCAAAAAAATCATAGTCCATGGTAAGTTGTTCTTGTAGAATGTTGAACGACTACCCCAACTAAAATCTATCCACTCAACAAAAATTATTTCACACCACAGACTCATCTTGGTCAGGATCGATTTGAAATCTATCATGGTTTCAGAGAAATCATACTCCATGGTTCGTTGTTCTTGTAGAATGTTGAACGACTACCCCAACTAAAATCTATCCACTCAACAAAAGTTATTTCAGAGAAATCATACTCCATGGTAAGTTGTTCTTGTAGAATGTTGAACGAATACCACAACTAAAATCTATCCACTCAACAAAAATTATTTCACACCACAGACTCATCTTGGTCAGGATCGATTTGAAATCTATCATGGTTGCAGAGAAATCATACTCCTTGGTTCGTTGTTTTTGTAAAATGTTGAACGACTACCCCAACTAAAATCTATCCACTCAACAAAAATTATTTCAGAGAAATCATACTCCATGGTAAGTTGTTGTTGTAGAATGTTGAACCACTATCCCAATTAAAATCTATCCACTCAACAAAAATTATTTCAGAGAAATCATACTCCATGGTAAGTTGTTCTTGTAGAATGTTGAACGACTACCCCAACTAAAATCTATTCACTCAACAAAAATTATTTCACACCACAGACTCATCTTGGTCAGGATCGATTTGAAATCTATCATGGTTTCAGAGAAATCATACTACATGGTAAGTTGTTCTTGCAGAATGTTGAACGACTACCCCAACTAAAATCTCTCCACTCAACAAAAATTATTTCAGAGAAATCATACTCCATGGTAAGTTGTTCTTGTAGAATGTTGAACGACTACCCCAACTAAAATCTATCCACTCAACAAAAATTATTTCACACCACAGACTCATCTTGGTCAGGATCGATTTGAAATCTATCATGGTTTCAGAGAAATCATACTCCATGGTTCGTTGTTCTTGTAAAATGTTGAACGACTATCCCAACTAAAATCTGTCCACTCAACAAAAATTATTTCACACCACAGACTCATCTTTGTCAGAATGTTGAACGACTACCCCAACTGAAATCTATCCACTCAACAAAAATTATTTCAGAGAAATCATACTCCATGGTAAGTTGTTCTTGTAGAATGTTGAACGACTACCCCAACTAAAATCTATCCACTCAACAAAAATTATTTCACACCACAGACTCATCTTGGTCAGGATCGATTTGAAATCTATCATGGTTTCAGAGAAATCATACTCCATGGTTCGTTGTTCTTGTAAAATGTTGAACGACTACCCCAACTAAAATCTATCCACTCAACAAAAATTATTTCAAAAAAATCATAGTCCATGGTAAGTTGTTCTTGTAGAATGTTGAACGACTACCCCTAACTAAAATCTATCCACTCAACAAAAATTATTTCACACCACAGACTCATCTTGGTCAGGATCGATTTGAAATCTATCATGGTTGCAGAGAAATCATACTCCATGGTTCGCTGTTCTTGTAGAATGTTGAACGACTACCATAACTAAAATCTATCCACTCAACAAAAATTATTTCAAAAAAATCATAGTCCATGGTAAGTTGTTCTTGTAGAATGTTGAACGACTACCCCAACTAAAATCTATCCACTCAACAAAAATTATTTCACACCACAGACTCATCTTGGTCAGGATCGATTTGAAATCTATCATGGTTTCAGAGAAATCATACTCCATGGTTCGTTGTTCTTGTAGAATGTTGAACGACTACCCCAACTAAAATCTATCCACTCAACAAAAGTTATTTCAGAGAAATCATACTCCATGGTAAGTTGTTCTTGTAGAATGTTGAACGAATACCACAACTAAAATCTATCCACTCAACAAAAATTATTTCACACCACAGACTCATCTTGGTCAGGATCGATTTGAAATCTATCATGGTTGCAGAGAAATCATACTCCTTGGTTCGTTGTTTTTGTAAAATGTTGAACGATTACCCCAACTAAAATCTATCCACTCAACAAAAATTATTTCAGAGAAATCATACTCCATGGTAAGTTGTTGTTGTAGAATGTTGAACCACTATCCCAATTAAAATCTATCCACTCAACAAAAATTATTTCAGAGAAATCATACTCCATGGTAAGTTGTTCTTGTAGAATGTTGAACGACTACCCCAACTAAAATCTATTCACTCAACAAAAATTATTTCACACCACAGACTCATCTTGGTCAGGATCGATTTGAAATCTATCATGGTTTCAGAGAAATCATACTACATGGTAAGTTGTTCTTGCAGAATGTTGAACGACTACCCCAACTAAAATCTATCCACTCAACAAAAATTATTTCAGAGAAATCATACTCCATGGTAAGTTGTTCTTGTAGAATGTTGAACGACTATCCCAACTAAAATCTATCCACTCAACAAAAATTATTTCACACCACAGACTCATCTTGGTCAGGATCGATTTGAAATCTATCATGGTTTCAGAGAAATCATACTCCATGGTTCGTTGTTCTTATAAAATGTTGAACGACTATCCCAACTAAAATCTATCCACTCAACAAAAATTATTTCACACCACAGACTAATCTTGGTCAGGATCGATTTGAAATCTATCATGGTTTCAGAGAAATCATACTCCATGGTTCGTTGTTCTTGTAGAATGTTGAACGACTACCCCAACTAAAATCTATCCACTCAACAAAAATTATTTCAGAGAAATCATAGTCCATGGTAAGTTGTTCTTGTAGAATGTTGAACGACTACCCCAACTAAAATCTATAAACTCAACAAAAATTATTTCAGAGAAATCATAGTCCATGGTAAATTGTTCTTGTAGAATGTTGAACGACTACCCCAACTAAAATCTATCCACTCAACAAAAATTATTTCAGAGAAATCATACTCCATGGTAAGTTGTTCTTGTAGAATGTTGAACGACTACCCCTAACTAAACTCTATCCACTCAACAAAAATTATTTCAGAGAAATCATACTCCATGGTAAGTTGTTCTTGTAGAATGCTGAACGACTACCCCTAACTAAAATCTATCCACTCAACAAAAATTATTTCAGAGAAATCATACTCCATGGTTCGTTGTACTTGTAGAATGTTGAACGACTATCCCAACTAAAATCTATCCACTCAACAAAAATTATTTCACACCACAGACTCATCTTGGTCAGGATCGATTTGAAATCTATCATGGTTGCAGAAAAATCATACTCCATGGTTCGTTGTTCTTGTAGAATGTTGAACGACTACCCCAACTAAAATCTATCCGCTCAACAAAAATTATTTCACACCACAGACTCATCTTGATCAGGATCGATTTGAAATCTATCATGGTTGCAGAGAAATCATACTCCATGGTTCGTTGTTCTTGTAGAATGTTGAACGACTATCCCAACTAAAATCTATCCACTCAACAAAAATTATTTCAGAGAAATCATACTCCATGGTAAGTTGTTCTTGTAGAATGTTGAACGACTACCCCAACTAAAATCTATCCACTCAACAAAAATTATTTCAGAGAAATCATACTCCATTGTAAGTTGTTCTTGTAGAATGTTGAACGACTACCCCAACTAAAATCTATCCACTCAACAAAAATTATTTCAGAGAAATCATACTCCATGGTAAGTTGTTCTTGTAGAATGTTGAACGACTACCCCAACTAAAATCTATCCACTCAACAAAAATTATTTCAGAGAAATCATACTCCATGGTAAGTTGTTCTTGTAGAATGTTGAACGACTATCCCAACTAAAATCTATCCACTCAACACAAATTATTTCACACCACAGACTCATCTTGGTCAGGATCGATTTGAGATCTATCATGGTTTCAGAGAAATCATAGTCCATGGTAAGTTGTTCTTGTAGAATGTTGAACGACTACCCCAACTAAAATCTATAAACTCAACAAAAATTATTTCAGAGAAATCATAGTCCATGGTAAATTGTTCTTGTAGAATGTTGAACGACTACCCCAACTAAAATCTATCCACTCAACAAAAATTATTTCAGAGAAATCATACTCCATGGTAAGTTGTTCTTGTAGAATGTTGAACGACTACCCCTAACTAAACTCTATCCACTCAACAAAAATTATTTCAGAGAAATCATACTCCATGGTAAGTTGTTCTTGTAGAATGCTGAACGACTACCCCTAACTAAAATCTATCCACTCAACAAAAATTATTTCAGAGAAATCATACTCCATGGTTCGTTGTTCTTGTAGAATGTTGAACGACTATCCCAACTAAAATCTATCCACTCAACAAAAATTATTTCACACCACAGACTCATCTTGGTCAGGATCGATTTGAAATCTATCATGGTTGCAGAGAAATCATACTCCATGGTTCGTTGTTCTTGTAGAATGTTGAACGACTATCCCAACTAAAATCTATCCACTCAACAAAAATTATTTCACACCACAGACTCATCTTGATCAGGATCGATTTGAAATCTATCATGGTTGCAGAGAAATCATACTCCATGGTTCGTTGTTCTTGTAGAATGTTGAACGACTACCCCAACTAAAATCTATCCACTCAACAAAAATTATTTCACACCACAGACTCATCTTGATCAGGATCGATTTGAAATCTATCATGGTTGCAGAGAAATCATACTCCATGGTTCGTTGTTCTTGTAGAATGTTGAACGACTATCCCAACTAAAATCTATCCACTCAACAAAAATTATTTCAGAGAAATCATACTCCATGGTAAGTTGTTCTTGTAGAATGTTGAACGACTACCCCAACTAAAATCTATCCACTCAACAAAAATTATTTCAGAGAAATCATACTCCATGGTAAGTTGTTCTTGTAGAATGTTGAACGACTACCCCAACTAAAATCTATCCACTCAACAAAAATTATTTCAGAGAAATCATACTCCATGGTAAGTTGTTCTTGTAGAATGTTGAACGACTACCCCAACTAAAATCTATCCACTCAATAAAAATTATTTCACACCACAGACTCATCTTGATCAGGATCGATTTGAAATCTATCATGGTTTCAGAGAAATCATACTCCATGGTAAGTTGTTCTTGTAGAATGTTGAACGACTACCCCAACTAAAATCTATCCACTCAACAAAAATTATTTCAGAGAAATCATACTCCATGGTAAGTTGTTCTTGTAGAATGTTGAACGACTATCCCAACTAAAATCTATCCACTCAACACAAATTATTTCACACCACAGACTCATCTTGGTCAGGATCGATTTGAGATCTATCATGGTTTCAGAGAAATCATAGTCCATGGTAAGTTGTTCTTGTAGAATGTTGAACGACTACCCCAAGTAAAATCTATAAACTCAACAAAAATTATTTCAGAGAAATCATAGTCCATGGTAAATTGTTCTTGTAGAATGTTGAACGACTACCCCAACTAAAATCTATCCACTCAACAAAAATTATTTCAGAGAAATCATACTCCATGGTAAGTTGTTCTTGTAGAATGTTGAACGACTACCCCTAACTAAACTCTATCCACTCAACAAAAATTATTTCAGAGAAATCATACTCCATGGTAAGTTGTTCTTGTAGAATGCTGAACGACTACCCCTAACTAAAACCTATCCACTCAACAAAAATTATTTCAGAGAAACCATACTCCATGGTTCGCTGTTCTTGTAGAATGTTGAACGACTATCCCAACTAAAATCTATCCACTCAACAAAAATTATTTCACACCACAGACTCATCTTGGTCAGGATCGATTTGAAATCTATCATGGTTGCAGAGAAATCATACTCCATGGTTCGTTGTTCTTGTAGAATGTTGAACGACTACCCCAACTAAAATCTATCCACTCAACAAAAATTATTTCACACCACAGACTCATCTTGATCAGGATCGATTTGAAATCTATCATGGTTGCAGAGAAATCATACTCCATGGTTCGTTGTTCTTGTAGAATGTTGAACGACTATCCCAACTAAAATCTATCCACTCAACAAAAATTATTTCAGAGAAATCATACTCCATGGTAAGTTGTTCTTGTAGAATGTTGAACGACTACCCCAACTAAAATCTATCCACTCAACAAAAATTATTTCAGAGAAATCATACTCCATGGTCAGTTGTTCTTGTAGAATGTTGAACGACTACCCCAACTAAAATCTATCCACTCAACAAAAATTATTTCAGAGAAATCATACTCCATGGTTCGTTGTTCTTGTAGAATGTTGAACGACTACCCCAACTAAAATCTATCCACTCAATAAAAATTATTTCACACCACAGACTCATCTTGATCAGGATCGATTTGAAATCTATCATGGTTTCAGAGAAATCATAGTCCATGGTAAGTTGTTCTTGTAGAATGTTGAACGACTATCCCAACTAAAATCTATCCACTCAACAAAAATTATTTCAGAGAAATCATACTCCATGGTAAGTTGTTCTTGTAGAATGTTGAACGACTATCCCAACTAAAATCTATCCACTCAACACAAATTATTTCACACCACAGACTCATCTTGGTCAGGATCGATTTGAGATCTATCATGGTTTCAGAGAAATCATAGTCCATGGTAAGTTGTTCTTGTAGAATGTTGAACGACTACCCGTAACTAAAATCTATCCACTCAACAAAAATTATTTCAGAGAAATCATACTCCATGGTTCGTTGTTCTTGTAGAATGTTGAACGACTATCCCAACTAAAATCTATCCACTCAACAAAAATTATTTCACACCACAGACTCATCTTGGTCAGGATCGATTTGAAATCTATCATGGTTTCAGAGAAATCATACTTCATGGTTCGTTGTTCTTATAAAATGTTGAACGACTATCCCAACTAAAACCTGTCCACTCAACAAAAATTATTTCACACCACAGACTAATCTTGGTCAGGATCGATTTGAAATCTGTCATGATTTCAGAGAAATCATACTCCATGTTTCGTTGTTCTTGTAGAATGTTGAACGACTACCCCAACTAAAATCTATCCACTCAACAAAAATTATTTCAGAGAAATCATAGTCCATGGTAAGTTGTTCTTGTAGAATGTTGAACGACTACCCCAACTAAAATCTATAAACTCAACAAAAATTATTTCAGAGAAATCATAGTCCATGGTAAATTGTTCTTGTAGAATATTGAACGACTATCAAAACTAAAATCTATCCACTCAACAAAAATTATTTCAGAGAAATCATACTCCATGGTAAGTTGTTCTTGTAGAATGTTGAACGACTACCCCTAACTAAAATCTATCCACTCAACAAAAATTATTTCAGAGAAATCATACTCCATGGTAAGTTGTTCTTGTAGAATGCTGAACGACTACCCCTAACTAAAATCTATCCACTCAACAAAAATTATTTCAGAGCAATCATACTCCATGGTTCGTTGTTCTTGTAGAATGTTGAACGACTATCCCAACTAAAATCTATCCGCTCAACAAAAATTATTTCACACCACAGACTCATCTTGGTCAGGATCGATTTGAAATCTATCATGGTTGCAGAGAAATCATACTCCATGGTTCGTTGTTCTTGTAGAATGTTGAACGACTACCCCAACTAAAATCTATCCACTCAACAAAAATTATTTCACACCACAGACTCATCTTGATCAGGATCGATTTGAAATCTATCATGGTTGCAGAGAAATCATACTCCATGGTTCGTTGTTCTTGCAGAATGTTGAACGACTATCCCAACTAAAATCTATCCACTCAACAAAAATTATTTCAGAGAAATCATAGTCCATGGTATGTTGTTCTTGTAGAATGTTGAACGACTACCCCTAACTAAAATCTATCCACTCAACAAAAATTATTTCAGAGAAATCATACTCCATGGTTCGTTGTTCTTGTAAAATGTTGAACGACTACCCCAACTAAAATCTATCCACTCAACAAAAATTATTTCAGAGAAATCATACTCCATGTTAAGTTGTTCTTGTAGAATGTTGAACGACTACCCCAACTAAAATCTATCCACTCAACAAAAATTATTTCACACCACAGACTCATCTTGGTCAGGATTGATTGGAAATCTATCATGGTTTCAGAGAAATCATACTCCATGGTTCGTTGTTCTTGTAGAATGTTGAACGACTACCCCAACTAAAATCTATCCACTCAACAAAAACTATTTCACACCACAGACTCATCTTGGTCAGGATCGATTTGAAATCTATCATGGTTTCAGAGAAATCATACTCCATGGTTCGTTGTTCTTGTAGAATGTTGAACGACTATCCCAACTAAAATCTATCCACTCAACAAAAATTATTTCACACCACAGACTCATCTTGGTCAGGATCGATTTGAAATCTATCATGGTTTCAGAGAAATCATACTCCATGATAAGTTGTTCTTGTAGAATGTTGAACGACTACCCCAACTAAAATCTATCCACTCAACAAAAATTATTTCACACCACATACTCATCTTGGTCAGGATCGATTTGAAATCTATCATGGTTTCAGAGAAATCATACTCCATGGTAAGTTGTTCTTGTAGAATGTTGAACGACTACCCCAACTAAAATCTATCCACTCAACAAAAATTATTTCACACCACAGAATCATCTTGGTCAGGATCGATTTGAAATCTATCATGGTTTCAGAGAAATCATACTCCATGGTTCGTTGTTCTTGTAGAATGTTGAACGACTATCCCAACTAAAATCTATCCACTCAACAAAAATTATTTCAGAGAAATCATACTCCATGGTTCGTTGTTCTTGTAGAATGTTGAACGACTACCCCAACTAAAATCTATCCACTCAACAAAAATTATTTCACACCACAGACTCATCTTGGTCAGGATCGATTTGAAATCTATCATGGTTTCAGAGAAATCATACTCCATGGTAAGTTGTTCTTGTAGAATGTTGAACGACTACCCCTAACTAAAATCTATCCACTCAACAAAAATTATTTCAGAGAAATCATACTCCATGGTAAGTTGTTCTTGTAGAATGTTGAACGACTACCCCCAACTAATATCTATCCACTCAACAAAAATTATTTCAGAGAAATCATACTCCATGGTTCGTTGTTCTTGTAGAATGTTGAACGACTATCCCAACTAAAATCTATCCACTCAACAAAAATTATTTCACACCACAGACTCATCTTGGTCAGGATCGATTTGAAATCTATCATGGTTGCAGAGAAATCATACTCCATGGTTCGTTGTTCTTGTAGAATGTTGAACGACTACCCCAACTAAAATCTATCCACTCAACAAAAATTATTTCACACCACAGACTCATCTTGGTCAGGATCGATTTGAAATCTATCATGGTTTCAGAGAAATCATACTCCATAGTAAGTTGTTCTTGTAGAATGTTGAACGACTACCCCAACTAAAATCTATCCACTCAACAAAAATTATTTCAGAGAAATCATACTCCATGGTAAGTTGTTCTTGTAGAATGTTGAATGACTACCCCAACTAAAATCTATCCACTCAACAAAAATTATTTCAGAGAAATCATACTCCATGGTTCGTTGTTCTTGTAGAATGTTGAACGACTACCCCAACTAAAATCTATCCACTCAACAAAAATTATTTCACAAAACAGACTCATCTTGGTCAGGATCGATTTGAAATCTATCATGGTTGCAGAGAAATCATACTCCATGGTTCGTTGTTCTTGTAGAATGTTGAACGACTACCAGAACTAAAATCTATCCACTCAACAAAAATTATTTCACACCACAGACTCATCTTGGTCAGGATCGATTTCAAATCTATCATGGTTTCAGAGAAATCATACTCCATGGTAAGTTGTTCTTGTAGAATGTTGAACGACTATCCCAACTAAAATCTATCCACTCAACAAAAATTATTTCAGAGAAATCATACTCCATGGTTCGTTGTTCTTGTAGAATGTTGAACGACTACCCCAACTAAAATCTATCCACTCAACAAAAATTATTTCACACCACAGACTCATCTTGGTCAGGATCGATTTGAAATCTATCATGGTTTCTGAGAAATCATACTCCATGGTTCGTTGTTCTTGTAAAATGTTGAACGACTACCCCAACTAAAATCTATCCACTCAACAAAAATTATTTCACACCACAGACTCATCTTGGTCAGGATCGATTTGAAATCTATCATGGTTTCAGAGAAATCATACTCCATGGTTCGTTGTTCTTGTAAAATGTTGAACGACTACCCCAACTAAAATCTATCCACTCAACAAAAATTATTTCAGAGAAATCATACACCATGTTTCGTTGTTCTTGTAGAATGTTGAACGACTACCCCAACTAAAATCTATCCACTCAACAAAAATTATTTCACACCACAGACTCATCTTGGTCACGATCGATTGGAAATCTATCATGGTTCCAGAGAAATCATACTCCATGGTTCGTTGTTCTTGTAGAATGTTGAACGACTACCCCAACTAAAATCTATCCACTCAACAAAAACTATTTCACACCACAGACTCATCTTGGTCAGGATCGATTTGAAATCTGTCATGGTTTCAGAGAAATCATACTCCATGGTTCGTTGTTCTTGTAGAATGTTGAACGACTATCCCAACTAAAATCTATCCACTCAACAAAAATTATTTCACACCACAGACTCATCTTGGTCAGGATCGATTTGAAATCTATCATGGTTTCAGAGAAATCATACTCCATGGTTCGTTGTTCTTGTAAAATGTTGAACCACTACCCCAACTAAAATCTATCCACTCAACAAAAATTATTTCACACCACAGACTCATCTTGGTCAGGATCGATTTGAAATCTATCATGGTTTCAGAGAAATCATACTCCATGGTAAGTTGTTCTTGTAGAATGTTGAACGACTACCCCAACTAAAATCTATCCACTCAACAAAAATTATTTCACACCACAGACTCATCTTGGTCAGGATCGATTTGAAATCTATCATGGTTTCAGAGAAATCATACTCCATGGTTCGTTGTTCTTGTAGAATGTTGAACGACTATCCCAACTAAAATTATTTCAGAGAAATCATACTCCATGGTTCGTTGTTCTTGTAGAATGTTGAACGACTACCCCAACTAAAATCTATCCACTCAACAAAAATTATTTCACACCACAGACTCATCTTGGTCAGGATCGATTTGAAATCTATCATGGTTTCAGAGAAATCATACTCCATGGTAAGTTGTTCTTGTAGAATGTTGAACGACTACCCCTAACTAAAATCTATCCACTCAACAAAAATTATTTCAGAGAAATCATACTCCATGGTAAGTTGTTCTTGTAGAATGTTGAACGACTACCCCCAACTAATATCTATCCACTCAACAAAAATTATTTCTGAGAAATCATACTCCATGGTTCGTTGTTCTTGTAGAATGTTGAACGACTACCCCAACTAAAATCTATCCACTCAACAAAAATTATTTCACACCACAGACTCATCTTGGTCAGGATCGATTTGAAATCTATCATGGTTTCAGAGAAATCATACTCCATGGTAAGTTGTTCTTGTAGAATGTTCAACGACTACCCCAACTAAAATCTATCCACTCAACAAAAATTATTTCAGAGAAATCATACTCCATGGTAAGTTGTTCTTGTAGAATGTTGAACGACTACCCCAACTAAAATCTATCCACTCAACAAAAATTATTTCAGAGAAATCATACTCCATGGTTCGTTGTTCTTGTAGAATGTTGAACGACTACCCCAACTAAAATCTATCCACTCAACAAAAATTATTTCAGAGAAATCATACTCCATGGTTCGTTGTTCTTGTAGAATGTTGAACGACTACCCCAACTAAAATCTATCCACTCAACAAAAATTATTTCACACCACAGACTCATCTTGGTCAGGGTCGATTTGAAAACTATCATGGTTTCAGAGAAATCATACTCCATGGTAAGTTGTTCTTGTAGAATGTTGAACGACTACCCCAACTAAAATCTATCCACTCAACAAAAATTATTTCAGAGAAATCATAGTCCATGGTAAGTTGTTCTTGTAGAATGTTGAACGACTATCCCAACTAAAATCTATCCACTCAACAAAAATTATTTCACACCACAGACTCATCTTGGTCACGATCGATTTGAAATCTATCATGGTTTCAGAGAAATCATACTCCATGGTTCGTTGTTCTTGTAGAATGTTGAACGACTATCCCAACTAAAATCTATCCACTCAACAAAAATTATTTCACACCACAGACTCATCTTGGTCAGGATCGATTTGAAATCTATCATGGTTTCAGACAAATCATACTCCATGGTTCGTTGTTCTTGTAGAATGTTGAACGACTACCCCAACTAAAATCTATCCACTCAACAAAAATTATTTCAGAGAAATCATAGTCCATGGTAAGTTGTTCTTGTAGAATGTTGAACGACTACCCCAACTAAAATCTATCCACTCAACAAAAATTATTTCACACCACAGACTCATCTTGGTCAGGATCGATTTGAAATCTATCATGGTTTCAAAGAAATCATACTCCATGGTTCGTTGTTCTTGTAAAATGTTGATCGACTACACCAACTAAAATCTATCCACTCAACAAAAATTATTTCACACCACAGACTCATCTTGGTCAGGATCGATTTGAAATCTATCATGGTTTCAGAGAAATCATACTCCATGGTAAATTGTTCTTGTAGAATGTTGAACGACTACCCCTAACTAAAATCTATCCACTCAACAAAAATTATTTCAGAGAAATCATACTCCATGGTAAGTTGTTCTTGTAGAATGTTGAACGACTACCCCAACTAAAATCTATCCACTCAACAAAAATTATTTCACAAAACAGACTTATCTTGGTCAGGATCGATTTGAGATCTATAATGGTTTCAGAGAAATCTTACTCCATGGTTCGTTGTTCTTGTAGAATGTTGAACGACTACCCCAACTAAAATCTATCCACTCAACAAAAATTATTTCACACCACAGACTCATCTTGGTCAGGATCGATTTGAAATCTATCATGGTTTCAGAGAAATCATACTCCATGGTAAGTTGTTCTGGTAGAATGTTGAACGACTATCCCAACTAAAATCTATCCACTCAACAAAAATTATTTCAGAGAAATCATACTCCATGGTAAGTTGTTCTTGTAGAATGTTGAACGACTATCATAAACTAAAATCTATCCACTCAACAAAAATTATTTCAGAGAAATCATACTCAATGGTAAGTTGTTCTTGTAGAATGTTGAACGACTACCCCAACTAAAATCTATTAACTCAACAAAAATTATTTCAGAGAAATCATACTCCATGGTAAGTTGTTCTTGTAGAATGTTGAACGACTATCCCAACTAAAATCTATCCACTCAACAAAAATTATTTCAGAGAAATCATACTCCATGGTTCGTTGTTCTTGTAGAATTTTGAACGGCTACCCCAACTAAAATCTAACCACTCAACAAAAATTATTTCAGAGAAATCATACTCCATGGTTCGTTGTTCTTGTAGAATGTTGAACGACTACCCCAACTAAAATCTATCCACTCAACAAAAATTATTTCACACCACAGACTCATCTTGGTCAGGATCGATTTGAAATCTATCATGGTTTCAGAGAAATCATACTCCATGGTTCGTTGTTCTTGTAAAATGTTGAACGACTATCCCAACTAAAATCTATCCACTCAACAAAAATTATTTCACACCACAGACTCATCTTGGTCAGGATCGATTTGAAATCTATCATGGTTTCAGAGAAATCATACTCCATGGTTCGTTGTTCTTGTAAAATGTTGAACGACTATCCCAACTAAAATCTATCCACTCAACAAAAATTATTTCAGAGAAATCATACTCCATGGTAAGTTGTTCTTGTAGAATGTTGAACGACTATCCCAACTAAAATCTATTCACTCAACAAAAATTATTTCACACCACAGACTCATCTTGGTCAGGATCGATTTGAAATCTATCATGGTTTCAGAGAAATCATACTCCATGGTAAGTTGTTCTTGTAGAATGTTGAACGACTACCCCTAACTAAAATCTATCCACTCAACAAAAATTATTTCACACCACAGACTCATCTTGGTCAGGATCGATTTGAAATCTATCATGGTTTCAGAGAAATCATACTCCATGGTTCGTTGTTCTTGTAGAATGTTGAACGACTACCCCTAACTAAAATCTATCCACTCAACAAAAATTATTTCAGAGAAATCATACTCCATGGTTCGTTGTTCTTGTAGAATGTTGAACGACTACCCCAACTAAAATCTATCCACTCAACAAAAATTATTTCACACCACAGACTCATCTTGGTCAGGATCGATTTGAAATCTATCATGGTTTCAGAGAAATCATACTCCATGGTTCGTTGTTCTTGTAGAATGTTGAACGACTACCATAACTAAAATCTATCCACTCAACAAAAATTATTTCAGAGAAATCATACTAGATGGTAAGTTGTTCTTGTAGAATGTTGAACGACTACCCCAACTAAAATCTATCCACTCAACAAAAATTATTTCACACCACAGACTCATCTTGGTCAGGATCGATTTGAAATCTATCATGGTTGCAGAGAAATCATACTCCATGATTCGTTGTTCTTGTAGAATGTTGAACGACTATTGCAAGTAAAATCTATCCACTCAACAAAAGTTATTTCAGAGAACTCATACTCCATGGTTCGTTGTTCTTGTAGAATGTTGAACGACTACCCCAACTAAAATCTATCCACTCAACAAAAATTATTTCAGAGAAATCATACTCCATGGTTCGTTGTTCTTGTAGAATGTTGAACGACTACCCCAACTAAAATCTATCCACTCAACAAAAATTATTTCACACCACAGACTCATCTTGGTCAGGATCGATTTGAAATCTATCATGGTTTCAGAGAAATCATACTCCATGGTTCGTTGTTCTTGTAGAATGTTGAACGACTACCCCAACTAAAATCTAACCACTCAACAAAAATTATTTCAGAGAAATCATACTCCATGGTTCGTTGTTCTTGTAGAATGTTGAACGACTACCCCAACTAAAATCTATCCACTCAACAAAAATTATTTCACACCACAGACTCATCTTGGTCAGGATCGATTTGAAATCTATCATGGTTGCAGAGAAATCATACTCCATGATTCGTTGTTCTTGTAGAATGTTGAACGACTATCCCAAGTAAAATCTATCCACTCAACAAAAATTATTTCAGAGAAATCATACTCCATGGTTCGTTGTTCTTGTAGAATGTTGAACGACTACCCCAACTAAAATCTATTTACTCAACAAAAATTATTTCAGAGAAATCATACTCCATGGTTCGTTGTTCTTGTAGAATGTTGAACGACTATCCCAACTAAAATCTATCTACTCAACAAAAATTATTTCAGAGAAATCATACTCCATGGTTCGTTGTTCTTGTAGAATGTTGAACGACTACCCCTAACTAAAATCTATCCACTCAACAAAAATTATTTCAGAGAAATCATACTCCATGGTTCGTTGTTCTTGTAGAATGTTGAACGACTATCCCAACTAAAATCTATCCACTCAACAAAAATTATTTCAGAGAAATCATACTCCATGGTAAGTTGTTCTTGTAGAATGTTGAACGACTATCCCAACTAAAATCTATCCACTCAACAAAAATTATTTCAGAGAAATCATACTCCATGGTAAGTTGTTCTTGTAGAATGTTGAACGACTATCCCAACTAAAATCTATCCACTCAACAAAAATTAATTCAGAGAAATCATACTCCATGGTTCGTTGTTCTTGTAGAATGTTGAACGACTACCCCAACTAAAATCTATCCACTCAACAAAAATTATTTCACACCACAGACTCATCTTGGTCAGGATTGATTTGAAATCTATCATGGTTTCAGAGAAATCATACTCCATGGTTCGTTGTTCTTGTAGAATGTTGAACGACTACCCCAACTAAAATCTATCCACTCAACAAAAATTATTTCACACCACAGACTCATCTTGGTCAGGATTGATTTGAAATCTATCATGGTTTCAGAGAAATCATACTCCATGGTTCGTTGTTCTTGTAGAATGTTGAACGACTACCCCAACTAAAATCTAACCACTCAACAAAAATTATTTCAGAGAAATCATACTCCATGGTTCGTTGTTCTTGTAGAATGTTGAACGACTACCCCAACTAAAATCTATCCACTCAACAAAAATTATTTCACACCACAGACTCATCTTGGTCAGGATCGATTTGAAATCTATCATGGTTGCAGAGAAATCATACTCCATGATTCGTTGTTCTTGTAGAATGTTGAACGACTATCCCAAGTAAAATCTATCCACTCAACAAAAATTATTTCAGAGAAATCATACTCCATGGTTCGTTGTTCTTGTAGAATGTTGAACGACTACCCCAACTAAAATCTATTTACTCAACAAAAATTATTTCAGAGAAATCATACTCCATGGTTCGTTGTTCTTGTAGAATGTTGAACGACTATCCCAACTAAAATCTATCCACTCAACAAAAATTATTTCACACCACAGACTCATCTTGGTCAGGATCGATTTGAAATCTATCATGGTTGCAGAGAAATCATACTCCATGGTTCGTTGTTCTTGTAGAATGTTGAACGACTATCCCAACTAAAATCTATCTACTCAACAAAAATTATTTCAGAGAAATCATACTCCATGGTTCGTTGTTCTTGTAGAATGTTGAACGACTACCCCCAACTAAAATCTATCCACTCAACAAAAATTATTTCAGAGAAATCATACTCCATGGTAAGTTGTTCTTGTAGAATGTTGAACGACTATCCCAACTAAAATCTATCCACTCAACAAAAATTATTTCAGAGAAATCATACTCCATGGTAAGTTGTTCTTGTAGAATGTTGAACGACTATCCCAACTAAAATCTATCCACTCAACAAAAATTAATTCAGAGAAATCATACTCCATGGTTCGTTGTTCTTGTAGAATGTTGAACGACTACCCCAACTAAAATCTATCCACTCAACAAAAATTATTTCACACCACAGACTCATCTTGGTCAGGATCGATTTGAAATCTATCATGGTTGCAGAGAAATCATACTCCGTGGTTCGTTGTTCTTGTAGAATGTTGAACGACTACCCCAACTAAAATCTATCCACTCAACAAAAATTATTTCAGAGAAATCATACTCCATGGTAAGTTGTTCTTGTAGAATGTTGAACGACTACCCCAACTAAAATCTATCCACTCAACAAAAATTATTTCAGAGAAATCATAGTCCATGGTAAGTTGTTCTTGTAGAATGTTGAACGACTACCCCAACTAAAATCTATCCACTCAACAAAAATTATTTCACACCACAGACTCATCTTGGTCAGGATCGATTTGAAATCTATCATGGTTTCAGAGAAATCATAGTCCATGGTAAGTTGTTCTTGTAGAATGTTGAACGACTACCCCTAACTAAAATCTATCCACTCAACAAAAATTATTTCAGAAAAATCATACTCCATGGTAAGTTGTTCTTGTAGAATGTTGAACGACTTACTTACTTACTTAGGTGGCGCTACAGTTCGGGGTGAAGCTGGGCCTCAACTAACAAGCCTCTCCAGTTAGCTCGGTCCGTAGCTAACTGCCTCCAGTTGCGCACTCCAAGCTTGTTCAGGTCCCCTTCAACTTGTGCGCGCCACCTAAGGCGAGGTCTTCCTCTGCTGCGTTGTCCCTCCGGGTGTGATTCGAAGACTCTTCGGGCCGGAGCACTGGTGTCCATTCGCTCTACATGTCCTAGCCATCTCAAACGACTAATGCGCAGTTTTTTGACTAGGTCGATGTCGCTGTACAGCTCGTATAGTTCGTCGTTGAATCTTCTCCTCCAAAGCCCGTCAACGCAAACTTGACCGAATATTTTGCGAAGAATTTTTCTCTCGAAACGACCGAGGATATCTTCATCCGCTTTTGATAAAGTCCAAGCTTCAGCGCCATAAAGCAGGACTGGGATGATCAAGGTTTTATATAGAGTCTCCTTATGTTATTTTCAGAATTGATAGCAGAGCCGAGGTAGACAAAGTCCCTTACTACCTTAAAGTTATAGCTGTCGATTGTGACGTTCTGTCCAATTTGTCGATGTTGCGTGTCCCTTTTGGTTGACAGCATATACTTGGTTTTGCCCTCGTTTACCGTTAAACCCACTTTGGCCGCTTCTGTTTCAATACTAGCGAACGCACCGGTGACAGCCCGCTGTGTTCTTCCAATAATGTCAATATCGTCGGCATACGCTAGTAGTTGCACAGACTTTTGAAAGATTGTGCCTCCGGTGTTGGCTTGTGAGTTTCGCACAATTCTTTCAAGAACGATGTTAAAAAAATCACATGACAGCGCATCACCTTGTCTAAAACCTTTTTTGACATCAAAGGTCTCGGTGAGATCGTTACCGACCTTGATGGAGCAGCGAGAATTCTCCATCGTCATTCTGCACAATCTGACGAGTTTGGCAGGGATGCCAAAACTAGACATGGCTCTGTATAACTCGTCTCTATAAATGCTGTGATATGCGGCCTTGAAATCGATAAAAAGATGGTGGGTATCGATTTGGACTTCTTGGGTTTTTTCCAGGATCTGTCGAAGTGTGAAGATTTGATCGATTGTGGACTTTCCTGGTCTGAAACCACACTGATAGGGCCCAATCAGGTTGTTGACGAAGGGTTTCAGACGTTCACACAATATGGCAGATAGGATCTTATACGCGATGTTGAGGAGACTGATACCTCTGTAATTGGCGCAATTGAGGGGATCTCCTTTCTTGTGGATTGGGCAAACGGTGCTGAGATTCCATTCATCAGGCATACACTCATCTGACCAAATTTTAGAAATGAGTTGGTGTATGCTCTCTACCAGGTCATTTCCAGCTGCTTTGAATAGCTCGGCTGGTAAGCCGTCAGGTCCAGCAGCCTTGTTGGACTTAAGTTTGGATATTGCTATCCTTACTTCGTTTTGGTCAGGTGGACGGAAGTTTTGGCTATCATCGTCTATGTTGAATGGTTCATTCTGCCTGACAGCGGGATGTTGGTCTTCGTCGCCGTTATACAGTCTGCAGAAGAAGTTTTTCCATATTCTCAGCACCGACTGTGACTCTACTACGAGGTTTCCTTCTTCATCTCTACAGGCTTCTGTACGGGTCTTGTTGGCCTGACACGTTCTTTTTACCTGCTGGTAAAACTTCCGTACATTATTCCTGGAGCATAATCTCTCAATATCTTCGATCGCGCGCTTCTCGTGCTCTTTTTTCTTCTTTCGGAGAAGCCGATGTTCTTCCCGTCTCTTCTGCTCGTAGAGCTCACGAGCAGCTCTCGTCCTTTTTAGCAGCGCCGCTTTGTATGCTTGCTGTTTAGCTGCATGTGCTTGCCGGCACTCATCGTCAAACCAGGGGTTTCTAGGTGATGGTCGGGTGAAACCCAGCACATCAGTTGCGGCACTTCTGATGGCTTGTTGGCAGCGTTGCCACTGGTCTTCGGCGCTTGATGCTGGCGGCATAGGAGTAGTTGAGAGGTTTCGGGATACGCGTTCGGTGAAGGTTCTGGCGATCTCTTGCGATTGCAGCTTTTCGACGTCAAATCTTCTCACAGTAGTTCTTCTTAGTTGTGGCGTTTGGGATATCCGCATTCGTACCTTGGCTGCAACAAGGAAATGATCCGAGTCCATGTTGGCTGCTCGGAAGGTTCGGACATCCAGAATACTGGAGGCATGCCTTGCGTCGATCGCAATGTGGTCAATTTGATTGACCGTTTGATGATCAGGAGATCGCCATGTCCCCTTGTGGATATTGAGATGAGGAAACCGTGTGCTTGCTATACTGACATTTCGCCCCGCCGCAAAGTCAATAAGCCTAAGTCCGTTGCCAGACGTGGTGTCGTGTAGGCTGTGCTTTCCAATCGTCCTACCAAAGATGTCCTCCTTTCCTATCTTGGCGTTAAAATCGCCTAGGACGATTTTAACGTCATACTTAGGACATTGCTCATATGTTTTGTCGAGGAGCTCGTAGAAACTTTCTTTGGTGGCGTCATCCTTGTCCTCTGTGGGGGCATGAGCGCATATTAGGCTTATGTTCGCGAATTTAGCCTTGATGCGGATTGTCATAAGACGCTCGCTCACGTGTCGAAAGCTCAAGACTTCTTGCCTAAGTCTGCCGCGTATGACGAACCCACATCCAAATAAGCGCTGTTTCTGTTCCCTATAGCAATCACCGTAGTATACGTCACAGTTTTTCATCCTCTTTTTGCCCGGGAAATCCCATCGCACTTCCTGGATGGCGGTGATATCTGCATTGTAGCAGTCTAGGGCCTCTGCTAATTGTTCGGCTGCATGCGGCCTGTTAAGGGTCCGAACATTCCACGTGCAGATCCGAAGATCGTTGTCCTTATTTCGTTTGCTGGGGTCGTCAACAGTGGGATCATCCTTATCCGAGGCTTGTCGTTGTGTCGTAACTACTGGTTTTTTACGTGGTAGGGAAGTTACCCCGACGCACAACCCCCAACCTGGAGGACCAGTTCCTTTTTTTTACCCCTAGGACAAGGGGCGGGATATTCCGGAGTCAGTACCCCGCTTCGGGGATGTGAGCGCTGCCGTTGGCCCATTAAGGGTTCATCCGCCACCAACTCTATTCCAACACCCTGACTCAGTATTGAAAATCCCTATAGACCTGGAATTCGAATATGTCGAAGCAGCTCATATAGGGATAACACTAATAGTTCGACCTAACTGGAACTGGTTGACGCCACCGTTGATTCCATCTAGGGAATTCGTCCGCCGCCGCCTGAAGCAAGAGAAGGTGCCTTAGTGAGAAGACACTCCTCCCCCCTCTCTCGTTCGCTGCCACCAACAACCTTCCAAAGGGGTTGGTTACCCAATCTCCAGTTGAGGTACTAGGCACCCAGCAGCCACCATCGTGGAGGTGTAGAGTAGGAGTTGATAGTGAGAGGCTAAAGCGAGAACGCTTGTGTTCCCATATGTTCCGCATCACTACCCTTTGACCACTATGTTGAACGACTACATCAACTAAAATCTATCCACTCAACAAAAATTATTTCAGAGAAATCATACTCCATGGTTCGTTGTTCTTGTAGAATGTTGAACGACTACCCCAACTAAAATCTATCCACTCAACAAAAATTATTTCACACCACAGACTCATCTTGGTCAGGATCGATTTGAAATCTATCATGGTTTCAGAGAAATCATACTCCATGGTTCGTTGTTCTTGTAGAATGTTGAACGACTACCCCAACTAAAATCTATCCACTCAACAAAAATTATTTCAGAGAAATCATACTCCATGGTTCGTTGTTCTTGTAGAATGTTGAACGACTATCCCAACTAAAATCTATATACTCAACAAAAATTATTTCACACCACAGACTCATCTTGGTCAGGATCGATTTGAAATCTATCATGGTTGCAGAGAAATCATACTCCATGGTTCGTTGTTCTTGTAGAATGTTGAACGACTATCCCTAACTAAAATCTATCCACTCAACAAAAATTATTTCAGAGAAATCATACTCCATGGTTCGTTGTTCTTGTAGAATGTTGAACGACTACCCCAACTAAAATCTATCCACTCAACAAAAATTATTTCAGAGAAATCATACTCCATGGTTCGTTGTTCTTGTAGAATGTTGAACGACTATCCCAACTAAAATCTATCCACTCAACAAAAATTATTTCAGAGAAATCATACTCCATGCTAAGTTGTTCTTGTAGAATGTTGAACGACTATCCCAACTAAAATCTATCCACTCAACAAAAATTATTTCAGAGAAATCATACTCCATGGTAAGTTGTTCTTGTAGAATGTTGAACGACTACCCCAACTAAAATCTATCCACTCAACAAAAATTATTTCACACCACAGACTCATCTTGGTCAGGATCGATTTGAAATCTATCATGGTTTCAGAGAAATCATAGTCCATGGTAAGTTGTTCTTGTAGAATGTTGAACGACTACCCCAACTAAAATCTAACCACCCAACAAAAATTATTTCAGAGAAATCATACTGAATGGTTCGTTCTTCTTGTAGAATGTTGAACGACTACCCCAACTAAAATCTATCCACTCAACAAAAATTATTTCACACCACAGACTTATCTTGGTCAGGATCGATTTGAAATCTATCATGGTTTCAGAGAAATCATAGTCCATGGTAAGTTGTTCTTGTAGAATGTTGAACGACTATCCCAACTAAAATCTATCCACTCAACAAAAATTATTTCAGAGAAATCATACTCCATGGTTCGTTGTTCTTGTAGAATGTTGAACGACTACCCCAACTAAAATCTATCCACTCAACAAAAAATATTGCACACCACAGACTCATCTTGGTCAGGATCGATTTGAAATCTATCATGGTTTCAGAGAAATCATAGTCCATGGTAAGTTGTTCTTGTAGAATGTTGTACGACTATCCCAACTAAAATCTATCCACTCAACAAAAATTATTACAGAGAAATCATACTCCATGGTTCGTTGTTCTTGTAGAATGTTGAACGACTACCCCAACTAAAATCTATCCACTCAACAAAAATTATTTCACACCACAGACTCATCTTGGTCAGGATCGATTTGAAATCTATCATGGTTTCAGAGAAATCATAGTCCATGGTAAGTTGTTCTTGTAGAATGTTGAACGACTACCCCAACTAAAATCTATCCACTCAACAAAAATAATTTCACATCACAGACTCATCTTGGTCAGGATCGATTTGAAATCTATCATGGTTTCAGAGAAATCATACTCCATGGTTAGTTGTTCTTGTAGAATGTTGAACGACTACCCCTAACTAAAATCTATCCACTCAACAAAAATTATTTCAGAGAAATCATACTCCATGGTAAGTTGTTCTTGTAGAATGTTGAACGACTACCCCAACTAAAATCTATCCACTCAACAAAAATTATTTCACACCACAGACTCATCTTGGTCAGGATCGATTTGAAATCTATCATGGTTTCAGAGAAATCATAGTCCATGGTAAGTTGTTCTTGTAGAATGTTGAACGACTACCCCTAACTAAAATCTATCCACTCAACAAAAATTATTTCAGAGAAATCATACTCCATGGTAAGTTGTTCTTGTAGAATGTTGAACGACTACCCCAACTAAAATCTATCCACTCAACAAAAATTATTTCACACCACAGACTCATCTTGGTCAGGATCGATTTGAAATCTATCATGGTTTCAGAGAAATCATACTCCATGGTTCGTTGTTCTTGTAGAATGTTGAACGACTATCCCAACTAAAATCTATCCACTCAACAAAAATTATTTCACACCACAGACTCATTTTGGTCAGGATCGATTTGAAATCTATCATGGTTTCAGAGAAATCATACTCCATGGTTCGTTGTTCTTGTAGAATGTTGAACGACTACCCCAACTAAAATCTAACCACCCAACAAAAATTATTTCAGAGAAATCATACTCCATGGTTCGTTGTTCTTGTAGAATGTTGAACGACTACCCCAACTAAAATCTATCCACTCAACAAAAATTATTTCAGAGAAATCATACTCCATGCTAAGTTGTTCTTGTAGAATGTTGAACGACTATCCCAACTAAAATCTATCCACTCAACAAAAATTATTTCAGAGAAATCATACTCCATGGTAAGTTGTTCTTGTAGAATGTTGAACGGCTACCCCAACTAAAATCTATCCACTCAACAAAAATCATTTCACACCACAGACTCATCTTGGTCAGGATCGATTTGAAATCTATCATGGTTTCAGAGAAATCATAGTCCATGGTAAGTTGTTCTTGTAGAATGTTGAACGACTACCCCAACTAAAATCTATCCACTCAACAAAAATTATTTCAGAGAAATCATACTGAATGGTTCGTTCTTCTTGTAGAATGTTGAACGACTACCCCAACTAAAATCTATCCACTCAACAAAAATTATTTCACACCACAGACTTATCTTGGTCAGGATCGATTTGAAATCTATCATGGTTTCAGAGAAATCATAGTCCATGGTAAGTTGTTCTTGTAGAATGTTGAACGACTATCCCAACTAAAATCTATCCACTCAACAAAAATTATTTCAGAGAAATCATACTCCATGGTTCGTTGTTCTTGTAGAATGTTGAACGACTACCATAACTAAAATCTATCCACTCAACAAAAAATATTGCACACCACAGACTCATCTTGGTCAGGATCGATTTGAAATCTATCATGGTTTCAGAGAAATCATAGTCCATGGTAAGTTGTTCTTGTAGAATGTTGTACGACTATCCCAACTAAAATCTATCCACTCAACAAAAATTATTTCAGAGAAATCATACTCCATGGTTCGTTGTTCTTGTAGAATGTTGAACGACTACCCCAACTAAAATCTATCCACTCAACAAAAATTATTTCACACCACAGACTCATCTTGGTCAGGATCGATTTGAAATCTATCATGGTTTCAGAGAAATCATAGTCCATGGTAAGTTGTTCTTGTAGAATGTTGAACGACTACCCCAACTAAAATCTATCCACTCAACAAAAATTATTTCACACCACAGACTCATCTTGGTCAGGATCGATTTGAAATCTATCATGGTTGCAGAGAAATCATACTCCATGGTTCGTTGTTCTTGTAGAATGTTGAACGACTACCCCAACTAAAATCTAACCACTCAACAAAAATTATTTCAGAGAAATCATACTCCATGGTTCGTTGTTCTTGTAGAATGTTGAACGACTACCCCAACTAAAATCTATCCACTCAACAAAAATTATTTCACACCACAGACTCATCTTGGTCAGGATCGATTTGAAATCTATCATGGTTTCAGAGAAATCATACTCCATGGTTCGTTGTTCTTGTAGAATGTTGAACGACTACCCCAACTAAAATCTATCCACTCAACAAAAATTATTTCAGAGAAATCATACTCCATGGTAAGTTGTTCTTGTAGAATGTTGAACGACTACCCCAACTAAAATCTATCCACTCAACAAAAATTATTTCACACCACAGACTCATCTTGGTCAGGATCGATTTGAAATCTATCATGGTTTCAGAGAAATCATACTCCATGGTTCGTTGTTCTTGTAGAATGTTGAACGACTATCCCAACTAAAATCTATCCACTCAACAAAAATTATTTCACACCACAGATTCATCTTGGTCAGGATCGATTTGAAATCTATCATGGTTTCAGAGAAATCATACTCCATGGTTCGTTATTCTTGTAGAATGTTGAACGACTACCCCAACTAAAATCTAACCACCCAACAAAAATTATTTCAGAGAAATCATACTCCATGGTTCGTTGTTCTTGTAGAATGTTGAACGACTACCCCAACTAAAATCTATCCACTCAACAAAAATTATTTCACACCACAGACTCATCTTGGTCAGGATCGATTTGAAATCTATCATGGTTTCAGAGAAATCATACTCCATGGTTCGTTGTTCTTGTAGAATGTTGAACGACTACCCCAACTAAAATCTAACCACTCAACAAAAATTATTTCAGAGAAATCATACTCCATGGTTCGTTGTTCTTGTAGAATGTTGAACGACTACCCCAACTAAAATCTATCCACTCAACAAAAATTATTTCACACCACAGACTCATCTTGGTCAGGATCGATTTGAAATCTATCATGGTTTCAGAGAAATCATACTCCATGGTTCGTTGTTCTTGTAGAATGTTGAACGACTACCCCAACTAAAATCTATCCACTCAACAAAAATTATTTCAGAGAAATCATACTCCATGGTAAGTTGTTCTTGTAGAATGTTGAACGACTACCCCAACTAAAATCTATCCACTCAACAAAAATTATTTCACACCACAGACTCATCTTGGTCAGGATCGATTTGAAATCTATCATGGTTTCAGAGAAATCATACTCCATGGTTCGTTGTTCTTGTAGAATGTTGAACGACTATCCCAACTAAAATCTATCCACTCAACAAAAATTATTTCACACCACAGATTCATCTTGGTCAGGATCGATTTGAAATCTATCATGGTTTCAGAGAAATCATACTCCATGGTTCGTTATTCTTGTAGAATGTTGAACGACTACCCCAACTAAAATCTAACCACCCAACAAAAATTATTTCAGAGAAATCATACTCCATGGTTCGTTGTTCTTGTAGAATGTTGAACGACTACCCCAACTAAAATCTATCCACTCAACAAAAATTATTTCACACCACAGACTCATCTTGGTCAGGATCGATTTGAAATCTATCATGGTTTCAGAGAAATCATACTCCATGGTTCGTTGTTCTTGTAGAATGTTGAACGACTATCCCAACTAAAATCTATCCACTCAACAAAAATTATTTCACACCACAGACTCATCTTGGTCAGGATCGATTTGAAATCTATCATGGTTTCAGAGAAATCATACTCCATGGTTCGTTGTTCTTGTAGAATGTTGAACGACTACCCCAACTAAAATCTATCCACTCAACAAAAATTATTTCAGAGAAATCATACTCCATGGTTCGTTGTTCTTGTAGAATGTTGAACGACTACCCCAACTAAAATCTATCCACTCAACAAAAATTATTTCAGAGAAATCATACTCCATGGTTCGTTGTTCTTGTAGAATGTTGAACGACTATCCCAACTAAAATCTATCCACTCAACAAAAATTATTTCACACCACAGACTCATCTTGGTCAGGATCGATTTGAAATCTATCATGGTTGCAGAGAAATCATACTCCATGGTTCGTTGTTCTTGTAGAATGTTGAACGACTATCCCAACTAAAATCTATTTACTCAACAAAAATTATATCAGAGAAATCATACTCCATGGTTCGTTGTTCTTGTAGAATGTTGAACGACTACCCCTAACTAAAATCTATCCACTCAACAAAAATTATTTCAGAGAAATCATACTCCATGGTTCGTTGTTCTTGTAGAATGTTGAACGACTATCCCAACTAAAATCTATCCACTCAACAAAAATTATTTCAGAGAAATCATACTCCATGGTATGATGGTAGTTGTTCTTGTAGAATGTTGAACGACTATCCCAACTAAAATCGATCCACTCAACAAAAATTATTTCAGAGAAATCATACTCCATGGTAAGTTGTTCTTGTAGAATGTTGAACGACTATCCCAACTAAAATCTATCCACTCAACAAAAATTATTTCAGAGAAATCATACTCCATGGTTCGTTGTTCTTGTAGAATGTTGAACGACTACCCCAACTAAAATCTATCCACTCAACAAAAATTATTTCACACCACAGACTCATCTTGGTCAGGATCGAATTGAAATCTATCATGGTTTCAGAGAAATCATAGTCCATGATAAGTTGTTCTTGTAGA
Source organism: Xylota sylvarum (assembly GCA_905220385.1). Classification (NCBI taxonomy): domain Eukaryota; kingdom Metazoa; phylum Arthropoda; class Insecta; order Diptera; family Syrphidae; genus Xylota; species Xylota sylvarum. The sequence continues at coordinate 695,187 of CAJMZQ010000063.1, read as the reverse complement.
ATGTTGAACGACTATCCCAACTAAAATCTATCCACTCAACAAAAATTATTTCACACCACAGACCCATCTTGGTCAGGATCGAATTGAAATCTATCATGGTTTCAGAGAAATCATAGTCCATGATAAGTTGTTCTTGTAGAATGTTGAACGACTATCCCAACTAAAATCTATCCACTCAACAAAAATTATTTCAGAGAAATCATACTCCATGGTTCGTTGTTCTTGTAGAATGTTGAACGACTACCCCAACTAAAATCTAATCACTCAACAAAAATTATTTCAGAGAAATCATACTCCATGGTAAGTTGTTCTTGTAGAATGTTGAACGACTACCCCAACTAAAATCTAACCACTCAACAAAAATTATTTCAGAGAAATCATACTCCATGGTTCGTTGTTCTTGTAGAATGTTGAACGACTACCCCAACTAAAATCTATCCACTCAACAAAAATTATTTCACACCACAGACTCATCTTGGTCAGGATCGATTTGAAATCTATCATGGTTTCAGAGAAATCATACTCCATGATTCGTTGTTCTTGTAGAATGTTGAACGACTACCCCAACTAAAATCTATCCACTCAACAAAAATTATTTCAGAGAAATCATACTCCATGGTTCGTTGTTCTTGTAGAATGTTGAACGACTATCCCAACTAAAATCTATATACTCAACAAAAATTATTTCACACCACAGACTCATCTTGGTCAGGATCGATTTGAAATCTATCATGGTTGCAGCGAAATCATACTCCATGGTTCGTTGTTCTTGTAGAATGTTGAACGACTATCCCTAACTAAAATCTATCCACTCAACAAAAATTATTTCAGAGAAATCATACTCCATGGTAAGTTGTACTTGTAGAATGTTGAACGACTACCCCAACTAAAATCTATCCACTCAACAAAAATTATTTCACACCACAGACTCATCTTGGTCAGGATCGATTTGAAATCTATCATGGTTGCAGAGAAATCATACTCCATGATTCGTTGTTCTTGTAGAATGTTGAACGACTACCCCAACTAAAATCTATCCACTCAACAAAAATTATTTCAGAGAAATCATACTCCATGGTTCGTTGTTCTTATAGAATGTTGAACGACTACCCCAACTAAAATCTATCCACTCAACAAAAATTATTTCAGAGAAATCATACTCCATGGTTCGTTGTTCTTGTAGAATGTTGAACGACTATCCCAACTAAAATCTATCCACTCAACAAAAATTATTTCACACCACAGACTCATCTTGGTCAGGATCGATTTGAAATCTATCATGGTTGCAGAGAAATCATACTCCATGGTTCGTTGTTCTTGTAGAATGTTGAACGACTATCCCAACTAAAATCTATCCACTCAACAAAAATTATTTCAGAGAAATCATACTCCATGGTTCGTTGTTCTTGTAGAATGTTGAACGACTACCCCTAACTAAAATCTATCCACTCAACGAAAATTATTTCAGAGAAATCATACTCCATGGTTCGTTGTTCTTGTAGAATGTTGAACGACTATCCCAACTAAAATCTATCCACTCAACAAAAATTATTTCAGAGAAATCATACTCCATGGTAAGTTGTTCTTGTAGAATGTTGAACGACTATCCCAACTAAAATCTATCCACTCAACAAAAATTATTTCAGAGAAATCATACTCCATGGTAAGTTGTTCTTGTAGAATGTTGAACGACTATCCCAACTAAAATCTATCCACTCAACAAAAATTATTTCAGAGAAATCATACTCCATGGTTCGTTGTTCTTGTAGAATGTTGAACGACTACCCCAACTAAAATCTATCCACTCAACAAAAATTATTTCACACCACAGACCCATCTTGGTCAGGATCGATTTGAAATCTATCATGGTTGCAGAGAAATCATACTCCATGGTTCATTGTTCTTGTAGAATGTTGAACGATTACCCCAACTAAAATCTATCCACTCAACAAAAATTATTTCAGAGAAATCATACTCCATGGTTCGTTGTTCTTGTAGAATGTTGAACGACTACCCCAACTAAAATCTATCCACTCAACAAAAATTATTTCACACCACAGATTCATCTTGGTCAGGATCGATTTGAAATCTATCATGGTTTCAGAGAAATCATAGTCCATGATAAGTTGTTCTTGTAGAATGTTGAACGACTATCCCAACTAAAATCTATCCACTCAACAAAAATTATTTCAGAGAAATCATACTCCATGGTTCGTTGTTCTTCTAGAATGTTGAACGACTACCCCAAATAAAATCTATCCACTCAACAAAAATTATTTCACACCACAGACTCATCTTGGTCAGGATCGATTTGAAATCTATCATGGTTTCAGAGAAATCATAGTCCATGATAAGTTGTTCTTGTAGAATGTTGAACGACTATCCCAACTAAAATCTATCCACTCAACAAAAATTATTTCAGAGAAATCATACTCCATGGTTCGTTGTTCTTGTAGAATGTTGAACGACTACCCCTAACTAAAATCTATCCACTCAACGAAAATTATTTCAGAGAAATCATACTCCATGGTTCGTTGTTCTTGTAGAATGTTGAACGACTATCCCAACTAAAATCTATCCACTCAACAAAAATTATTTCAGAGAAATCATACTCCATGGTAAGTTGTTCTTGTAGAATGTTGAACGACTATCCCAACTAAAATCTATCCACTCAACAAAAATTATTTCAGAGAAATCATACTCCATGGTAAGTTGTTCTTGTAGAATGTTGAACGACTACCCCAACTAAAATCTATCCACTCAACAAAAATTATTTCAGAGAAATCATACTCCATGGTTCGTTGTTCTTGTAGAATGTTGAACGACTACCCCAACTAAAATCTATCCACTCAACAAAAATTATTTCACACCACAGACCCATCTTGGTCAGGATCGATTTGAAATCTATCATGGTTGCAGAGAAATCATACTCCATGGTTCATTGTTCTTGTAGAATGTTGAACGATTACCCCAACTAAAATCTATCCACTCAACAAAAATTATTTCAGAGAAATCATACTCCATGGTTCGTTGTTCTTGTAGAATGTTGAACGACTACCCCAACTAAAATCTATCCACTCAACAAAAATTATTTCACACCACAGACTCATCTTGGTCAGGATCGATTTGAAATCTATCATGGTTTCAGAGAAATCATAGTCCATGGTAAGTTGTTCTTGTAGAATGTTGAACGACTATCCCAACTAAAATCTATCCACTCAACAAAAATTATTTCAGAGAAATCATACTCCATGGTTCGTTGTTCTTGTAGAATGTTGAACGACTACCCCAAATAAAATCTATCCACTCAACAAAAATTATTTCACACCACAGACTCATCTTGGTCAGGATCGATTTGAAATCTATCATGGTTTCAGAGAAATCATAGTCCATGGTAAGTTGTTCTTGTAGAATGTTGAACGACTACATCAACTAAAATCTATCCACTCAACAAAAATTATTTCACATCACAGACTCATCTTGGTCAGGATCGATTTGAAATCTATCATGGTTTCAGAGAAATCATACTCCATGGTAAGTTGTTCTTGTAGAATGTTGAACGACTACCATTAACTAAAATCTATCCACTCAACAAAAATTATTTCAGAGAAATCATACTCCATGGTAAGTTGTTCTTGTAGAATGTTGAACGACTACCCCAACTAAAATCTATCCACTCAACAAAAATTATTTCACACCACAGACTCATCTTGGTCAGGATCGATTTGAAATCTATCATGGTTTCAGAGAAATCATAGTCCATGGTAAGTTGTTCTTGTAGAATGTTGAATGACTACCCCTAACTAAAATCTATCCACTCAACAAAAATTATTTCAGAAAAATCATACTCCATAGTTCGTTGTTCTTGTAGAATGTTGAACGACTACCACAACTAAAATCTATCCACTCAACAAAAATTATTTCACAAAACAGACTCATCTTGGTCAGGATCGATTTGAAATCTATCATGGTTGCAGAGAAATCATACTCCATGGTTCGTTGTTCTTGTAGAATGTTGAACGACTACCCCAACTAAAATCTATCCACTCAACAAAAATTATTTCAGAGAAATCATACTCCATTGTTCGTTGTTCTTGTAGAATGTTGAACGACTACCCCAACTAAAATCTATCCACTCAACAAAAATTATTTCAGAGAAATCATTCTCCATGTTTCGTTGTTCTTGTAGAATGTTGAACGACTATCCCAACTAAAATCTATCCACTCAACAAAAATTAATTCACACCACAGATTCATCTTGGTCAGGATCGATTTGAAATCTATCATGGTTTCAGAGAAATCATAGTCCATGATAAGTTGTTCTTGTAGAATGTTGAACGACTACCCCAACTAAAATCTATCCACTCAACAAAAATTATTTCAGAGAAATCATACTCCATGGTTCGTTGTTCTTGTAGAATGTTGAACGACTACCCCAACTAAAATCTATCCACTCAACAAAAATTATTTCAGAGAAATCATACTCCATGGTTCGTTGTTCTTGTAGAATGTTGAACGACTACCCCAACTAAAATCTATCCACTCAACAAAAATTATTTCACACCACAGACTCATCTTGGTCAGGATCGATCTGAAATCTATCATGGTTTCAGAGAAATCATAGTCCATGGTAAGTTGTTCTTGTAGAATGTTGAACGACTACCCCTAACTAAAATCTATTCACTCAACAAAAATTATTTCAGAGAAATCATACTCCATGGTAAGTTGTTCTTGTAGAATGTTGAACGACTATCCCAACTAAAATCTATCCACTCAACAAAAATTATTTCAGAGAAATCATACTCCATGGTAAGTTGTTCTTGTAGAATGTTGAACGACTACCCCAACTAAAATCTATCCACTCCACAAAAATTATTTCAGAGAAATCATACTCCATGGTAAGTTGTTCTTGTAGAATGTTGAACGACTATCCCAACTAAAATCTATCCACTCAACAAAAATTATTTCAGAGAAATCATACTCCATGGTTCGTTGTTCTTGTAGAATGTTGAACGACTACCCCAACTAAAATCTATCCACTCAACAAAAATTATTTCAGAGAAATCATACTCCATGGTTCGTTGTTCTTGTAGAATGTTGAACGACTACCCCAACTAAAATCTATCCACTCAACAAAAATTATTTCAGAGAAATCATACTCCAAGGTAAGTTGTTCTTGTAGAATGTTGAACGACTACCCCAACTAAAATCTATCCACTCAACAAAAATTACTTCACACCACAGACTCATCTTGGTCAGGATCGATTTGAAATCTATCATGGTTGCAGAGAAATCATTCTCCATGATTCGTTGTTCTTGTAGAATGTTGAACGACTACCCCAACTAAAATCTATCCACTCAACAAAAATTATTTCAGAGAAATCATACTCCATGGTTCGTTGTTCTTGTAGAATGTTGAACGACTACCCCAACTAAAATCTATCCACTCAACAAAAATTATTTCAGAGAAATCATACTTCATGGTTCGTTGTTCTTGTAGAATGTTGAACGACTATCCCAACTAAAATCTATCCACTCAACAAAAATTATTTCACACCACAGACTCATCTTGGTCAGGATCGATTTCAAATCTATCATGGTTGCAGAGAAAACATACTCCATGGTTCGTTGTTCTTGTAGAATGTTGAACGACTATCCCAACTAAAATCTATCCACTCAACAAAAATTATTTCAGAGAAATCATACTCCATGGTTCGTTGTTCTTGTAGAATGTTGAACGACTACCCCTAACTAAAATCTATCCACTCAACAAAAATTATTTCAGAGAAATCATACTCCATGGTTCGTTGTTCTTGTAGAATGTTGAACGACTATCCCAACTAAAATCTATCCACTCAACAAAAATTATTTTAGAGAAATCATACTCCATGGTAAGTTGTTCTTGTAGAATGTTGAACGACTATCCCAACTAAAATCTATCCACTCAACAAAAATTATTTCAGAGAAATCATACTCCATGGTAAGTTGTTCTTGTAGAATGTTGAACGACTACCCCAACTAAAATCTATCCACTCAACAAAAATTATTTCACACCACAGACTCATCTTGGTCAGGATCGATCTGAAATCTATCATGGTTTCAGAGAAATCATAGTCCATGGTAAGTTGTTCTTGTAGAATGTTGAACGACTACCCCTAACTAAAATCTATTCACTCAACAAAAATTATTTCAGAGAAATCATACTCCATGGTAAGTTGTTCTTGTAGAATGTTGAACGACTATCCCAACTAAAATCTATCCACTCAACAAAAATTATTTCAGAGAAATCATACTCCATGGTAAGTTGTTCTTGTAGAATGTTGAACGACTACCCCAACTAAAATCTATCCACTCAACAAAAATTATTTCAGAGAAATCATACTCCATGGTAAGTTGTTCTTGTAGAATGTTGAACGACTATCCCAACTAAAATCTATCCACTCAACAAAAATTATTTCAGAGAAATCATACTCCATGGTTCGTTGTTCTTGTAGAATGTTGAACGACTACCCCAACTAAAATCTATCCACTCAACAAAAATTATTTCACACCACAGACTCATCTTGGTCAGGATCGATTTGAAATCTATCATGGTTTCAGAGAAATCATACTCCATGGTTCATTGTTCTTGTAGAATGTTGAACGACTACCCCAACTAAAATCTATACACTCAACAAAAATTATTTCAGAGAAATCATACTCCAAGGTAAGTTGTTCTTGTAGAATGTTGAACGACTACCCCAACTAAAATCTATCCACTCAACAAAAATTATTTCACACCACAGACTCATCTTGGTCAGGATCGATTTGAAATCTATCATGGTTGCAGAGAAATCATTCTCCATGATTCGTTGTTCTTGTAGAATGTTGAACGACTACCCCAACTAAAATCTATCCACTCAACAAAAATTATTTCAGAGAAATCATACTCCATGGTTCGTTGTTCTTGTAGAATGTTGAACGACTACCCCAACTAAAATCTATCCACTCAACAAAAATTATTTCAGAGAAATCATACTCCATGGTTCGTTGTTCTTGTAGAATGTTGAACGACTATCCCTAACTAAAATCTATCCACTCAACAAAAATTATTTCACACCACAGACTCATCTTGGTCAGGATCGATTTGAAATCTATCATGGTTGCAGAGAAATCATACTCCATGGTTCGTTGTTCTTGTAGAATGTTGAACGACTATCCCAACTAAAATCTATCCACTCAACAAAAATTATTTCAGAGAAATCATACTCCATGGTTCGTTGTTCTTGTAGAATGTTGAACGACTACCCCTAACTAAAATCTATCCACTCAACAAAAATTATTTCAGAGAAATCATACTCCATGGTTCGTTGTTCTTGTAGAATGTTGAACGACTATCCCAACTAAAATCTATCCACTCAACAAAAATTATTTCAGAGAAATCATACTCCATGGTAAGTTGTTCTTGTAGAATGTTGAACGACTATCCCAACTAAAATCTATCCACTCAACAAAAATTATTTCAGAGAAATCATACTCCATGGTTCGTTGTTCTTGTAGAATGTTGAACGACTACCCCAACTAAAATCTATCCACTCAACAAAAATTATTTCACACCACAGACTCATCTTGGTCAGGATCGATTTGAAATCTATCATGGTTTCAGAGAAATCATAGTCCATGATAAGTTGTTCTTGTAGAATGTTGAACGACTATCCCAACTAAAATCTATCCACTCAACAAAAATTATTTCAGAGAAATCATACTCCATGGTTCGTTGTTCTTGTAGAATGTTGAACGACTACCCCAACTAAAATCTATCCACTCAACAAAAAATATTGCACACCACAGACTCAACTTGGTCAGGATCGATTTGAAATCTATCATGGTTTCAGAGAAATCATAGTCCATATTAAGTTGTTCTTGTAGAATGTTGTACGACTATCCCAACTAAAATCTATCCACTCAACAAAAATTATTTCAGAGAAATCATACTCCATGGTTCGTTGTTCTTGTAGAATGTTGAACGACTACCCCAACTAAAATCTATCCACTCAACAAAAATTATTTCACACCACAGACTCATCTTGGTCAGGATCGATTTGAAATCTATCATGGTTTCAGAGAAATCATAGTCCATGGTAAGTTGTTCTTGTAGAATGTTGAACGACTACCCCTAACTAAAATCTATCCACTCAACAAAAATTATTTCACATCACAGACTCATCTTGGTCAGGATCGATTTGAAATCTATCATGGTTTCAGAGAAATCATACTCCATGGTAAGTTGTTCTTGTAGAATGTTGAACGACTACCATTAACTAAAATCTATCCACTCAACAAAAATTATTTCAGAGAAATCATACTCCATGGTAAGTTGTTCTTGTAGAATGTTGAACGACTACCCCAACTAAAATCTATCCACTCAACAAAAATTATTTCAGAGAAATCATACTCCATGGTAAGTTGTTCTTGTAGAATGTTGAACGACTATCCCAACTAAAATCTATCCACTCAACAAAAATTATTTCAGAGAAATCATACTCCATGGTTCGTTGTTCTTGTAGAATGTTGAACGACTACCCCAACTAAAATCTATCCACTCAACAAAAATTATTTCACACCACAGACCCATCTTGGTCAGGATCGATTTGAAATCTATCATGGTTGCAGAGAAATCATACTCCATGGTTCATTGTTCTTGTAGAATGTTGAACGACTACCCCAACTAAAATCTATCCACTCAACAAAAATTATTTCAGAGAAATCATACTCCATGGTAAGTTGTTCTTGTAGAATGTTGAACGACTACCCCAACTAAAATCTATCCACTCAACAAAAATTATTTCACACCACAGACTCATCTTGGTCAGGATCGATTTGAAATCTATCATGGTTTCAGAGAAATCATAGTCCATGGTAAGTTGTTCTTGTAGAATGTTGAACGACTATCCCAACTAAAATCTATCCACTCAACAAAAATTATTTCAGAGAAATCATACTCCATGGTTCGTTGTTCTTGTAGAATGTTGAACGACTACCCCAACTAAAATCTATCCACTCAACAAAAATTATTTCACACCACAGACTCATCTTGGTCAGGATCGATTTGAAATCTATCATGGTTTCAGAGAAATCATACTCCATGGTTCGTTGTTCTTGTAGAATGTTGAACGACTACCCCAACTAAAATCTAACCACTCAACAAAAATTATTTCAGAGAAATCATACTCCATGGTTCGTTGTTCTTGTAGAATGTTGAACGACTACCCCAACTAAAATCTATCCATTCAACAAAAATTATTTCACACCACAGACTCATCTTGGTCAGGATCGATTTGAAATCTATCATGGTTTCAGAGAAATCATACTCCATGGTTCGTTGTTCTTGTAGAATGTTGAACGACTACCCCAACTAAAATCTATCCACTCAACAAAAATTATTTCAGGGAAATCATACTCCATGGTAAGTTGTTCTTGTAGAATGTTGAACGACTACCCCAACTAAAATCTATCCACTCAACAAAAATTATTTCACACCACAGACTCATCTTGGTCATAATCGATTTGAAATCTATCATGGTTGCAGAGAAATCATACTCCATGATTCGTTGTTCTTGTAGAATGTTGAACGACTACCCCAACTAAAATCTATCCACTCAACAAAAATTATTTCAGAGAAATCATACTCCATGGTTCGTTGTTCTTGTAGAATGTTGAACGACTACCCCAACTAAAATCTATCCACTCAACAAAAATTATTTCAGAGAAATCATACTCCATGGTTCGTTGTTCTTGTAGAATGTTGAACGACTATCCCAACTAAAATCTATCCACTCAACAAAAATTATTTCACACCACAGACTCATCTTGGTCAGGATCGATTTGAAATCTATCATGGTTGCAGAGAAATCATACTCCATGGTTCGTTGTTCTTGTAGAATGTTGAACGACTATCCCAACTAAAATCTATCCACTCAACAAAAATTATTTCAGAGAAATCATACTCCATGGTTCGTTGTTCTTGTAGAATGTTGAACGACTACCCCTAACTAAAATCTATCCACTCAACAAAAATTATTTCAGAGAAATCATACTCCATGGTTCGTTGTTCTTGTAGAATGTTGAACGACTACCCCAACTAAAATCTATCCACTCAACAAAAATTATTTCACACCACAGACTCATCTTGGTCAGGATCGATTTGAAATCTATCATGGTTTCAGAGAAATCATACTCCATGGTAAGTTGTTCTTGTAGAATGTTGAACGTCTACCCCAACTAAAATCTATCCACTCAACAAAAATTATTTCAGAGAAATCATACTCCATGGTAAGTTGTTCTTGTAGAATGTTGAACGACTATCCCAACTAAAATCTATCCACTCAACAAAAATTATTTCAGAGAAATCATACTCCATGGTTCGTTGTTCTTGTAGAATGTTGAACGACTACCCCAACTAAAATCTATCCACTCAACAAAAATTATTTCAGAGAAATCATACTCCATGGTAAGTTGTTCTTGTAGAATGTTGAACGACTATCCCAACTAAAATCTATCCACTCAACAAAAATTATTTCAGAGAAATCATACTCCATGGTTCGTTGTTCTTGTAGAATGTTGAACGACTATCCCAACTAAAATCTATCCACTCAACAAAAATTATTTCAGAGAAATCATACTCCATGGTTCGTTGTTCTTGTAGAATGTTGAACGACTACCCCTAACTAAAATCTATCCACTCAACAAAAATTATTTCAGAGAAATCATACTCCATGGTTCGTTGTTCTTGTAGAATGTTGAACGACTACCCCAACTAAAATCTATCCACTCAACAAAAATTATTTCACACCACAGACTCATCTTGGTCAGGATCGATTTGAAATCTATCATGGTTTCAGAGAAGTCATAGTCCATGGTAAGTTGTTGTTGTAGAATGTTGAACGACTATCCCAACTAAAATCTATCCACTCAACAAAAATTATTTCAGAGAAATCATACTCCATGATTCGTTGTTCTTGTAGAATGTTGAACGACTATCCCAACTAAAATCTATCCACTCAACAAAAAATATTGCACACCACAGACTCATCTTGGTCAGGATCGATTTGAAATCTATCATGGTTTCAGAGAAATCATAGTCCATGGTAAGTTGTTCTTGTAGAATGTTGAACGACTATCCCAACTAAAATCTATCCACTCAACAAAAATTATTTCAGAGAAATCATACTCCATGGTTCGTTGTTCTTGTAGAATGTTGAACGACTACCCCAACTAAAATCTATCCACTCAACAAAAATTATTTCACACCACAGACTCATCTTGGTCAGGATCGATTTGAAATCTATCATGGTTTCAGAGAAATCATAGTCCATGGTAAGTTGTTCTTGTAGAATGTTGAACGACTACATCAACTAAAATCTATCCACTCAACAAAAATTATTTCGCATCACAGACTCATCTTGGTCAGGATCGATTTGAAATCTATCATGGTTTCAGAGAAATCATACTCCATGGTAAGTTGTTCTTGTAGAATGTTGAACGACTACCATTAACTAAAATCTATCCACTCAACAAAAATTATTTCAGAGAAATCATACTCCATGGTAAGTTGTTCTTGTAGAATGTTGAACGTCTACCCCAACTAAAATCTATCCACTCAACAAAAATTATTCCAAACCACAGACTCATCTTGGTCAGGATCGATTTGAAATCTATCATTATTTCAGAGAAATCATAGTCCATGGTAAGTTGTTCTTGTAGAATGTTGAATGACTACCCCTAACTAAAATCTATCCACTCAACAAAAATTATTTCAGAAAAATCATACTCCATGGTAAGTTGTTCTTGTAGAATGTTGAACGACTACCCCAACTAAAATCTATCCACTCAACAAAAATTATTTCACACCACAGACTCATCTTGGTCAGGATCGATTTGAAATCTATCATGGTTGCAGAGAAATCATACTCCATGGTTCGTTGTTCTTGTAGAATGTTGAACGACTACCCCAACTAAAATCTATCCACTCAACAAAAATTATTTCAGAGAAATCATACTCCATGGTTCGTTGTTCTTGTCGAATGTTGAACGACTACCCCAACTAAAATCTATCCACTCAACAAAAATTATTTCAGAGAAATCATTCTCCATGTTTAGTTGTTCTTGTAGAATGTTGAACGACTATCCCAACTAAAATCTATCCACTCAACAAAAATTAATTCACACCACAGATTCATCTTGGTCAGGATCGATTTGAAATCTATCATGGTTTCAGAGAAATCATAGTCCATGGTAAGTTGTTCTTGTAGAATGTTGAACGACTACCCCAACTAAAATCTATCCACTCAACAAAAATTATTTCAGAGAAATCATACTCCATGGTTAGCTGTTCTTGTAGAATGTTGAACGACTACCCCAACTAAAATCTATCCACTCTACAAAAATTATTTCAGAGAAATCATACTCCATGGTTCGTTGTTCTTGTAGAATGTTGAACGACTACCCAAACTAAAATCTATCCACTCAACAAAAATTATTTCACACCACAGACTCATCTTGGTCAGGATCGATCTGAAATCTATCATGGTTTCAGAGAAATCATAGTCCATGGTAAGTTGTTCTTGTAGAATGTTGAACGACTACCCCTAACTAAAATCTATCCACTCAACAAAAATTATTTCAGAGAAATCATACTCCATGGTAAGTTGTTCTTGTAGAATGTTGAACGACTATCCCAACTAAAATCTATCCACTCAACAAAAATTATTTCAGAGAAATCATACTCCATGGTAAGTTGTTCTTGTAGAATGTTGAACGACTACCCCAACTAAAATCTATCCACTCAACAAAAATTATTTCAGAGAAATCATACTCCATGGTTCGTTGTTCTTGTAGAATGTTGAACGACTATCCCAACCAAAATCTATCCACTCAACAAAAATTATTTCAGAGAAATCATACTCCATGGTTCGTTGTTCTTGTAGAATGTTGAACGACTACCCCAACTAAAATCTATCCACTCAACAAAAATTATTTCACACCACAGACTCATCTTGGTCAGGATCGATTTGAAATCTATCATGGTTTCAGAGAAATCATACTCCATATTTCGTTGTTCTTGTAGAATGTTGAACGACTACCCCAACTAAAATCTATCCACTCAACAAAAATTATTTCAGAGAAATCATACTCCAAGGTAAGTTGTTCTTGTAGAATGTTGAACGACTACCCCAACTAAAATCTATCCACTCAACAAAAATTATTTCACACCACAGACTCATCTTGGTCAGGATCGATTTGAAATCTATAATGGTTGCAGAGAAATCATTCTCCATGATTCGTTGTTCTTGTAGAATGTTGAACGACTACCCCAACTAAAATCTATCCACTCAACAATAATTATTTCAGAGAAATCATACTCCATGGTTCGTTGTTCTTGTAGAATGTTGAACGACTACCCCAACTAAAATCTATCCACTCAACAAAAATGATTTCAGAGAAATCATACTCCATGGTTCGTTGTTCTTGTAGAATGTTGAACGACTATCCCAACTAAAATCTATCCACTCAACAAAAATTATTTCACACCACAGACTCATCTTGGTCAGGATCGATTTGAAATCTATCATGGTTGCAGAGAAATCATACTCCATGGTTCGTTGTTCTTGTAGAATGTTGAACGACTATCCCAACTAAAATCTATCCACTCAACAAAAATTATTTCAGAGAAATCATACTCCATGGTTCGTTGTTCCTGTAGAATGTTGAACGACTACCCCTAACTAAAATCTATCCACTCAACAAAAATTATTTCAGAGAAATCATACTCCATGGTTCGTTGTTCTTGTAGAATGTTGAACGACTATCCCAACTAAAATCTATCCACTCAACAAAAATTATTTCACACCACAGACTCATCTAGGTCAGGATCGATTTGAAATCTATCATGGTTTCAGAGAAATCATAGTCCATGGTAAGTTGTTCTTGTAGAATGTTGAACGACTATCCCAACTAAAATCTATCCACTCAACAAAAATTATTTCAGAGAAATCATACTCCATGTTTCGTTGTTCTTGTAGAATGTTGAACGACTACCCCAACTAAAATCTATCCACTCAACAAAAAATATTGCACACCACAGACTCATCTTGGTCAGGATCGATTTGAAATCTATCATGGTTTCAGAGAAATCATAGTCCATATTAAGTTGTTCTTGTAGAATGTTGTACGACTATCCCAACTAAAATCTATCCACTCAACAAAAATTATTTCAGAGAAATCATACTCCATGGTTCGTTGTTCTTGTAGAATGTTGAACGACTACCCCAACTAAAATCTATCCACTCAACAAAAATTATTTCACACCACAGACTCATCTTGGTCAGGATCGATTTGAAATCTATCATGGTTTCAGAGAAATCATAGTCCATGGTAAGTTGTTCTTGTAGAATGTTGAACGACTACCCCAACTAAAATCTATCCACTTAACAAAAATTATTTCACATCACAGACTCATCTTGGTCAGGATCGATTTGAAATCTATCATGGTTTCAGAGAAATCATACTCCATGGTAAGTTGTTCTTGTAGAATGTTGAACGACTACCATTAACTAAAATCTATCCACTCAACAAAAATTATTTCAGAGAAATCATACTCCATGGTAAGTTGTTCTTGTAGAATGTTGAACGACTACCCCAACTAAAATCTATCCACTCAACAAAAATTATTTCACACCACAGACTCGTCTTGGTCAAGGTCGATTTGAAATCTATCATGGTTTCAGAGAAATCATACTCCATGGTTCGTTGTTCTTGTAAAATGTTGAACCACTACCCCAACTAAAATCTATCCACTCAACAAAAATTATTTCAGAGAATTCATACTCCATGGTAAGTTGTTCTTGTAGAATGTTGAACGACTACCCCAACTAAAATCTATCCACTCAACAAAAATTATTTCACACCACAGACTCATCTTGGTCAGGATCGATTTGAAATCTATCATGGTTGCAGAGAAATCATACTCCATGGTTCGTTGTTCTTGTAGAATGTTGAACGACTACCCCTAACTAAAATCTATCCACTCAACAAAAATTATTTCAGAAAAATCATACTCCATATTAAGTTGTTCTTGTAGAATGTTGAACGACTACCCCAACTAAAATCTATCCACTCAACAAAAATTATTTCACACCACAGACTCATCTTGGTCAGGATCGATTTGAAATCTATCATGGTTGCAGAGAAATCATACTCCATGGTTCGTTGTTCTTGTAGAATGTTGAACGACTACCCCAACTAAAATTTATCCACTCAACAAAAATTATTTCAGAGAAATCATACTCCATGGTTCGTTGTTCTTGTAGAATGTTGAACGACTACCCCAACTAAAATCTATCCACTACACAAAAATTATTTCAGAGAAATCATTCTCCATGGTTCGTTGTTCTTGTAGAATGTTGAACGACTATCCCAACTAAAATCTATCCACTCAACAAAAATTATTTCACACCACAGACTCATCTTGGTCAGGATCGATTTGAAATCTATCATGGTTTCAGAGAAATCATAGTCCATGGTAAGTTGTTCTTGTAGAATGTTGAACGACTACCCCAACTAAAATCTATCCACTCAACAAAAATTATTTCAGAGAAATCATAGTCCATGGTTCGTTGTTCTTGTAGAATGTTGAACGACTACCCCAACTAAAATCTATCCACTACACAAAAATTATTTCAGAGAAATCATTCTCCATGGTTCGTTGTTCTTGTAGAATGTTGAACGACTATCCCAACTAAAATCTATCCACTCAACAAAAATTATTTCACACCACAGACTCATCTTGGTCAGGATCGATTTGAAATCTATCATGGTTTCAGAGAAATCATAGTCCATGGTAAGTTGTTCTTGTAGAATGTTGAACGACTACCCCAACTAAAATCTATCCACTCAACAAAAATTATTTCAGAGAAATCATACTCCATGGTTCGTTGTTCTTGTAGAATGTTGAACGACTACCCCAACTAAAATCTATCCACTACACAAAAATTATTTCAGAGAAATCATTCTCCATGGCTCGTTGTTCTTGTAGAATGTTGAACGACTATCCCAACTAAAATCTATCCACTCAACAAAAATTATTTCACACCACAGACTCATCTTGGTCAGGATCGATTTGAAATCTATCATGGTTGCAGAGAAATCATACTCCATGGTTCGTTGTTCTTGTAGAATGTTGAACGACTACCCCAACTAAAATCTATCCACTCAACAAAAATTATTTCAGAGAAATCATACTCCATGGTTCGTTGTTCTTGTAGAATGTTGAACGACTACCCCAACTAAAATCTATCCACTACACAAAAATTATTTCAGAGAAATCATTCTCCATGGTTCGTTGTTCTTGTAGAATGTTGAACGACTATCCCAACTAAAATCTATCCACTCAACAAAAATTATTTCACACCACAGACTCATCTTGGTCAGGATCGATTTGAAATCTATCATGGTTTCAGAGAAATCATAGTCCATGGTAAGTTGTTCTTGTAGAATGTTGAACGACTACCCCAACTAAAATCTATCCACTCAACAAAAATTATTTCAGAGAAATCATACTCCATGGTTCGTTGTTCTTGTAGAATGTTGAACGACTACCCCAACTAAAATCTATCCACTCAACAAAAATTATTTCACACCACAGACTCATCTTGGTCAGGATCGATCTGAAATCTATCATGGTTTCAGAGAAATCATAGTCCATGGTAAATTGTTCTTGTAGAATGTTGAACGACTACCCCTAACTAAAATCCATATACTCAACAAAAATTATTTCAGAGAAATCATACTCCATGGTAAGTTGTTCTTGTAGAATGTTGAACGACTATCCCAACTAAAATCTATCCACTCAACAAAAATTATTTCAGAGAAATCATACTCCATGGTTCGTTGTTCTTGTAGAATGTTGAACGACTACCCCAACTAAAATCTATCCACTCAACAAAAATTATTTCACACCACAGACTCATCTTGGTCAGGATCGATTTGAAATCTATCATGGTTTCAGAGAAATCATACTCCATGGTTCGTTGTTCTTGTAGAATGTTGAACGACTATCCCAACTAAAATCTATCCACTCAACAAAAATTATTTCAGAGAAATCATACTCCATGGTAAGTTGTTCTTGTAGAATGTTGAACGACTATTAAAACTAAAATCTATCCACTCAAGAAAAATTATTTCAGAGAAATCTTACTCCATGGTTCGTTGTTCTTGTAGAATGTTGAACGACTATCCCAACTAAAATCTATCCACTCAACAAAAATTATTTCAGAGAAATCATACTCCATGGTAAGTTGTTCTTGTAGAATGTTGAACGACTATCCCAACTAAAATCTATCCACTCAACAAAAATTATTTCAGAGAAATCATACTCCATGGTTCGTTATTCTTGTAGAATGTTGAACGACTACCCCAACTAAAATCTATCCACTCAACAAAAATTATTTCAGAGAAATCATACTCCATGGTAAGTTGTTCTTGTAGAATGTTGAACGACTACCATAACTAAAATCTATCCACTCAACAAAAATTATTTCAGAGAAATCATAGTCCATGTTAAGTTGTTCTTGTAGAATGTTGAACGACTACCCCAACTAAAATCTATCCACTCAACAAAAATTATTTCACACCACAGACTCATCTTGGTCAGGATCGATTTGAAATCTATCATGGTTTCAGAGAAATCATAGTCCATGGTAAGTTGTTCTTGTAGAATGTTGAACGACTATCCCAACTAAAATCTATCCACTCAACAAAAATTATTTCACACCACAGACTCATCTTTGTCAGGATCGATTTGAAATCTATCATGGTTTCAGAGAAATCATAGTCCATGGTAAGTTGTTCTTGTAGAATGTTGAACGACTATCCCAACTAAAATCTATCCACTCAACAAAAATTATTTCAGAGAAATCATACTCCATGGTTCGTTGTTCTTGTAGAATGTTGAACGACTACTCCAACTAAAATCTATCCACTCAACAAAAATTATTTCACACCACAGACTCATCTTGGTCAGGATCGATTTGAAATCTATCATGGTTTCAGAGAAATCATAGTCCATGGTAAGTTGTTCTTGTAGAATGTTGAACGACTACCCCAACTAAAATCTATCCACTCAACAAAAATTATTTCACATCACAGACTCATCTTGGTCAGGATCGATTTGAAATCTATCATGGTTTCAGAGAAATCATACTCCATGGTTCGTTGTTCTTGTAGAATGTTGAACGACTATCCCAACTAAAATCTATCCACTCAACAAAAATTATTTCAGAGAAATCATACTCCATGGTTCGTTGTTCTTGTAGAATGTTGAACGACTACCCCAACTAAAATCTATCCACTCAACAAAAATTATTTCACACCACAGACTCATCTTGGTCAGGATCGATTTGAAATCTATCACGGTTTCAGAGAAATCATAGTCCATGGTAATTTGTTCTTGTAGAATGTTGAACGACTATCCCAACTAAAATCTATCCACTCAACAAAAATTATTTCAGAGAAATCACACTCCATGGTTCGTTGTTCTTGTAGAATGTTGAACGACTACCCCAACTAAAATCTATCCACTCAACAAAAAATATTGCACACCACAGACTCATCTTGGTCAGGATCGATTTGAAATCTATCATGGTTTCAGAGAAATCATAGTCCATGGTAAGTTGTTCTTTTAGAATGTTGTACGACTATCCCAACTAAAATCTATCCACTCAACAAAAATTATTTCAGAGAAATCATACTCCATGGTTCGTTGTTCTTGTAGAATGTTGAACGACTACCAAAACTAAAATCTTTTAACTCAACAAAAATTATTTCACACCACAGACTCATCTTGGTCAGGATCGATTTGAAATCTATCATGGTTTCAGAGAAATCATAGTCCATGGTAAGTTGTTCTTGTAGAATGTTGAACGGCTACCCCAACTAAAATCTATCCTCTCAACAAAAATTATTTCACATCACAGACTCATCTTGGTCAGGATCGATTTGAAATCTATCATGGTTTCAGAGAAATCATACTCCATGGTAAGTTGTTCTTGTAGAATGTTGAACGACTACCCCTAACTAAAATCTATCCACTCAACAAAAATTATTTCAGAGAAATCATACTCCATGGTAAGTTGTTCTTGTAGAATGTTGAACGACTACCCCAACTAAAATCTATCCACTCAACAAAAATTATTTCAGAGAAATCATACTCCATGGTTCGTTGTTCTTGTAGAATGTTGAACGACTACCCCAACTAAAATCTATCCACTCAACAAAAATTATTTCACACCACAGACTCATCTTTTTCAGGATCGATTTGAAATCTATCATGGTTGCAGAGAAATCATAGTCCATGGTAAGTTGTTCTTGTAGAATGTCGAACGACTACCCCAACTAAAATCTATCCACTCAACAAAAAATATTGTACACCACAGACTCATCTTGATCAGGATCGATTTGAAATCTATCATGGTTTCAGAGAAATCATAGTCCATGGTAAGTTGTTCTTGTAGAATGTTGTACGACTATCCCAACTAAAATCTATCCACTCAACAAAAATTATTTCAGAGAAATCATACTCCATGGTTCGTTGTTCTTGTAGAATGTTGAACGACTACTCCAACTAAAATCTATCCACTCAACAAAAATTATTTCACACCACAGACTCATCTTGGTCAGGATCGATTTGAAATCTATCATGGTTTCAGAGAAATCATAGTCCATGGTAAGTTGTTCTTGTAGAATGTTGAACGACTACCCCAACTAAAATCTATCCACTCAACAAAAATTATTTCACATCACAGACTCATCTTGGTCAGGATCGATTTGAAATCTGTCATGGTTTCAGAGAAATCATAGTCCATGGTAAGTTGTTCTTGTAGAATGTTGAACGACTACCCCAACTAAAATCTATCCACTCAACAAAAATTATTTCACACCACAGACTCATCTTGGTCAGGATCGATTTGAAATCTATCATGGTTTCAGAGAAATCATAGTCCATGGTAAGTTGTTCTTGTAGAATGTTGAACGACTACCCCTAACTAAAATCTATCCACTCAACAAAAATTATTTCAGAAAAATCATACTCCATGGTAAGTTGTTCTTGTAGAATGTTGAACGACTACCCCAACTAAAATCTATCCACTCAACAAAAATTATTTCACACCACAGACTCATCTTGGTCAGGATCGATTTGAAATCTATCATGGTTTCAGAGAAATCATAGTCCATGGTAAGTTGTTCTTGTAGAATGTTGAACGACTACCCCTAACTAAAATCTCTCCACTCAACAAAAATTATTTCAGAAAAATCATACTCCATGGTAAGTTGTTCTTGTAGAATGTTGAACGACTACCCCAACTAAAATCTATAAACTCAACAAAAATTATTTCACACCACAGACTCATCTTGGTCAGGATCGATTTGAAATCTATCATGGTTGCAGAGAAATCATACTCCATGGTTCGTTGTTCTTGTAGAATGTTGAACGACTACCCCAACTAAAATCTATCCACTCAACAAAAATTATTTCAGAGAAATCATACTCCATGGTTCGTTGTTCTTGTAGAATGTTGAACGACTACCCCAACTAAAATCTATAAACTCAACAAAAATTATTTCAGAGAAATCATACTCCATGGTTAGTTGTTCTTGTAGAATGTTGAACGACTACCCGAACTAAAATCTATCCACTCAACAAAAATTATTTCAGAGAAATCATACTCCATGGTTCGTTGTTCTTGTAGAATGTTGAACGACTACCCCAACTAAAATCTATCCACTCAACAAAAATTATTTCACACCACAGACTCATCTTGGTCAATATCGATCTGAAATCTATCATGGTTTCAGAGAAATCATAGTCCATGGTTAGTTGTTCTTGTAGAATGTTGAACGACTACCCCTAACTAAAATCTATCCACTCAACAAAAATTATTTCAGAGAAATCATACTCCATGGTAAGTTATTCTTGTAGAATGTTGAACGACTATCCCAACTAAAATCTATCCACTCAACAAAAATTATTTCAGAGAAATCATACTCCATGGTTCGTTGTTCTTGTAGAATGTTGAACGACTACCCCAACTAAAATCTATCCACTCAACAAAAATTATTTCAGAGAAATCATACTCCGTGGTAAGTTGTTCTTGTAGAATGTTGAACGACTACCCCAACTAAAATCTATCCACTCAACAAAAATTATTTCAGAGAAATCATACTCCATGGTTCGTTGTTCTTGTAGAATGTTGAACGACTACCCCAACTAAAATCTATCCACTCAACAAAAATTATTTCAGAGAAATCATACTCCGTGGTAAGTTGTTCTTGTAGAATGTTGAACGACTACCCCAACTAAAATCTATCCACTAAACAAAAATTATTTCAGAGAAATCATAGTCCATGTTAAGTTGTTCTTGTAGAATGTTGACTACCCCAACTAAAATCTATCCACTCAACAAAAATTATTTCACACCACAGACTCATCTTGGTCAGGATCGATTTGAAATCTATCATGGTTTCAGAGAAATCATAGTCCATGGTAAGTTGATCTTGTAGAATGTTGAACGACTATCCCAACTAAAATCTATTGACTCAACAAAAATTATTTCACACCACAGACTCATCTTTGTCAGGATCGATTTGAAATCTATCATGGTTTCAGAGAAATCATAGTCCATGGTAAGTTCTTCTTGTAGAATGTTGAACGACTATCCCAACTAAAATCTATCCACTCAACAAAAATTATTTCAGAGAAATCATACTCCATGGTAAGTTGTTCTTGTAGAATGTTGAACGACTATCCCAACTAAAATCTATTTACTCAACAAAAATTATTTCATTTACCCCAACTAAAATCTATCCACTCAACAAAAATTATTTCAGAGAAATCATACTCCATGGTAAGTTGTTCTTGTAGAATGTTGAACGACTATCCCAACTAAAATCTATCCACTCAACAAAAATTATTTCACACCACAGACTCATCTTTGTCAGGATCGATTTGAAATCTATCATGGTTTCAGAGAAATCATAGTCCATGGTAAGTTCTTCTTGTAGAATGTTGAACGACTATCCCAACTAAAATCTATCCACTCAACAAAAATTATTTCAGAGAAATCATACTCCATGGTAAGTTGTTCTTGTAGAATGTTGAACGACTATCCCAACTAAAATCTATCCACTCAACAAAAATTATTTCAGAGAAATCATACTCCTTGGTTCGTTGTTCTTGTAGAATGTTGAACGACTACCCCAACTAAAATCTATCCACTCAACAAAAATTATTTCAGAGAAATCATACTCCATGGTAAGTTGTTCTTGTAGAATGTTGAACGACTATCCCAACTAAAATCTATCCACTCAACAAAAATTATTTCAGAGAAATCATACTCCATGGTAAGTTGTTCTTGTAGAATGTTGAACGACTATCCCAACTAAAATCTATCCACTCAACAAAAATTATTTCAGAGAAATCATACTCCATGGTTCGTTGTTCTTGTAGAATGTTGAACGACTACCCCAACTAAAATCTATCCACTCAACAAAAATTATTTCAGAGAAATCATACTCCATGGTAAGTTGTTCTTGTAGAATGTTGAACGACTACCCCAACTAAAATCTATCCACTAAACAAAAATTATTTCACACCACAGACTCATCTTGGTCGGGATCGATTTGAAATCTATCATGGTTTCAGAGAAATCATACTAAATGGTTCGTTGTTCTTGTAGAATGTTGAACGACTATCCCAACTAAAATCTATCCACTCAACAAAAATTATTTCAGAGAAATCATACTTCATGGTAAGTTGTTCTTGTAGAATGTTGAACGACTACCCCAACTAAAATCTATCCACTCAACAAAAATTATTTCACACCACAGACTCACCTTGGTCAGGATCGATTTGAAATCTATCATGGTTTCAGAGAAATCATAGTCCATGGTAAGTTGTTCTTGTAGAATGTTGAACGACTACCCCAACTAAAATCTATCCACTCAAGAAAAATTATTTCAGAGAAATCATACTCCATGGTAAGTTGTTCTTGTAGAATGTTAAACGACTACCCCAACTAAAATATATCCCAGACTCATCTTGGTTAGGATCGATTTGAAATCTATCATGGTTTCAGAGAAATCATACTCCATGGTAAGTTGTTCTTGTAGAATGTTGAACAACTACCCCAACTAAAATCTATTCACTCAACAAAAATTATTTCAGAGAAATCATACTCCATGGTTCGTTGTTCTTGTAGAATGTTGAACGACTACCCCAACTAAAATCTATCCACTCAACAAAAATTATTTCACACCACAGACTCATCTTGGTCAGGATCGATTTGAAATCTATCATGGTTTCAGGGAAATCATACTCCATGGTAAGTTGTTCTTGTAGAATGTTGAACGACTACCCCAACTAAAATCTATCCACTCAACAAAAATTATTTCACACCACAGACTCATCTTGGTCAGGATCGATTTGAAATCTATCATGGTTTCAGAGAAATCATACTCCATGGTTCGTTGTTCTTGTAGAATGTTGAACGACTATCCCAACTAAAATCTATCCACTCAACAAAAATTATTTCAGAGAAATCATACTTCATGGTAAGTTGTTCTTGTAGAATGTTGAACGACTACCCCAACTAAAATCTATCCACTCAACAAAAATTATTTCACACCACAGACTCACCTTGGTCAGGATCGATTTGAAATCTATCATGGTTTCAGAGAAATCATAGTCCATGGTAAGTTGTTCTTGTAGAATGTTGAACGACTACCCCAACTAAAATCTATCCACTCAAGAAAAATTATTTCAGAGAAATCATACTCCATGGTAAGTTGTTCTTGTAGAATGTTAAACGACTACCCCAACTAAAATATATCCCAGACTCATCTTGGTTAGGATCGATTTGAAATCTATCATGGTTTCAGAGAAATCATACTCCATGGTAAGTTGTTCTTGTAGAATGTTGAACAACTACCCCAACTAAAATCTATTCACTCAACAAAAATTATTTCAGAGAAATCATACTCCATGGTTCGTTGTTCTTGTAGAATGTTGAACGACTACCCCAACTAAAATCTATCCACTCAACAAAAATTATTTCACACCACAGACTCATCTTGGTCAGGATCGATTTGAAATCTATCATGGTTTCAGGGAAATCATACTCCATGGTAAGTTGTTCTTGTAGAATGTTGAACGACTACCCCAACTAAAATCTATCCACTCAACAAAAATTATTTCACACCACAGACTCATCTTGGTCAGGATCGATTTGAAATCTATCATGGTTTCAGGGAAATCATACTCCATGGTAAGTTGTTCTTGTAGAATGTTGAACGACTACCCCAACTAAAATCTATCCACTCAACAAAAATTATTTCACACCACAGACTCATCTTGGTCAGGATCGATTTGAAATCTATCATGGTTTCAGAGAAATCATACTCCATGGTTCGTTGTTCTTGTAGAATGTTGAACGACTACCCCAACTAAAATCTATCCACTCAACAAAAATTATTTCAGAGAAATCATACTCCGTGGTAAGTTGTTCTTGTAGAATGTTGAACGACTACCCCAACTAAAATCTATCCACTCAACAAAAATTATTTCAGAGAAATCATAGTCCATGTTAAGTTGTTCTTGTAGAATGTTGACTACCCCAACTAAAATCTATCCACTCAACAAAAATTATTTCACACCACAGACTCATCTTGGTCAGGATCGATTTGAAATCTATCATGGTTTCAGAGAAAGCATAGTCCATGGTAAGTTGTTCTTGTAGAATGTTGAACGACTATCCCAACTAAAATCTATCCACTCAACAAAAATTATTTCACACCACAGACTCATCTTTGTCAGGATCGATTTGAAATCTATCATGGTTTCAGAGAAATCATAGTCCATGGTAAGTTCTTCTTGTAGAATGTTGAACGACTATCCCAACTAAAATCTATCCACTCAACAAAAATTATTTCAGAGAAATCATACTCCATGGTAAGTTGTTCTTGTAGAATGTTGAACGACTATCCCAACTAAAATCTATCCACTCGACAAAAATTATTTCAGAGAAATCATACTCCATGGTTCGTTGTTCTTGTAGAATGTTGAACGACTACCCCAACTAAAATCTATCCACTCAACAAAAATTATTTCAGAGAAATCATACTCCATGGTAAGTTGTTCTTGTAGAATGTTGAACGACTATCCCAACTAAAATCTATCCACTCAACAAAAATTATTTCAGAGAAATCATACTCCATGGTAAGTTGTTCTTGTAGAATGTTGAACGACTATCCCAACTAAAATCTATCCACTCAACAAAAATTATTTCAGAGAAATCATACTCCATGGTTCGTTGTTCTTGTAGAATGTTGAACGACTACCCCAACTAAAATCTATCCACTCAACAAAAATTATTTCAGAGAAATCATACTCCATGGTAAGTTGTTCTTGTAGAATGTTGAACGACTACCCCAACTAAAATCTATCCACTAAACAAAAATTATTTCACACCACAGACTCATCTTGGTCAGGATCGATTTGAAATCTATCATGGTTTCAGAGAAATCATACTCCATGGTTCGTTGTTCTTGTAGAATGTTGAACGACTATCCCAACTAAAATCTATCCACTCAACAAAAATTATTTCAGAGAAATCATACTTCATGGTAAGTTGTTCTTGTAGAATGTTGAACGACTACCCCAACTAAAATCTATCCACTCGACAAAAATTATTTCACACCACAGACTCACCTTGGTCAGGATCGATTTGAAATCTATCATGGTTTCAGAGAAATCATAGTCCATGGTAAGTTGTTCTTGTAGAATGTTGAACGACTACCCCAACTAAAATCTATCCACTCAAGAAAAATTATTTCAGAGAAATCATACTCCATGGTAAGTTGTTCTTGTAGAATGTTAAACGACTACCCCAACTAAAATATATCCCAGACTCATCTTGGTTAGGATCGATTTGAAATCTATCATGGTTTCAGAGAAATCATACTCCATGGTAAGTTGTTCTTGTAGAATGTTGAACAACTACCCCAACTAAAATCTATTCACTCAACAAAAATTATTTCAGAGAAATCATACTCCATGGTTCGTTGTTCTTGTAGAATGTTGAACGACTACCCCAACTAAAATCTATCCACTCAACAAAAATTATTTCACACCACAGACTCATCTTGGTCAGGATCGATTTGAAATCTATCATGGTTTCAGGGAAATCATACTCCATGGTAAGTTGTTCTTGTAGAATGTTGAACGACTACCCCAACTAAAATCTATCCACTCAACAAAAATTATTTCACACCACAGACTCATCTTGGTCAGGATCGATTTGAAATCTATCATGGTTTCAGAGAAATCATACTCCATGGTTCGTTGTTCTTGTAGAATGTTGAACGACTATCCCAACTAAAATCTATCCACTCAACAAAAATTATTTCAGAGAAATCATACTTCATGGTAAGTTGTTCTTGTAGAATGTTGAACGACTACCCCAACTAAAATCTATCCACTCAACAAAAATTATTTCACACCATAGACTCACCTTGGTCAGGATCGATTTGAAATCTATCATGGTTTCAGAGAAATCATAGTCCATGGTAAGTTGTTCTTGTAGAATGTTGAACGACTACCCCAACTAAAATCTATCCACTCAACAAAAATTATTTCAGAGAAATCATACTCCATGGTAAGTTGTTCTTGTAGAATGTTAAACGACTACCCCAACTAAAATATATCACAGACTCATCTTGGTTAGGATCGATTTGAAATCTATCATGGTTTCAGAGAAATCATACTCCATGGTAAGTTGTTCTTGTAGAATGTTGAACAACTACCCCAACTAAAATCTATCCACTCAACAAAAATTATTTCAGAGAAATCATACTCCATGGTTCGTTGTTCTTGTAGAATGTTGAACGACTACCCCAACTAAAATCTATCCACTCAACAAAAATTATTTCACACCACAGACTCATCTTGGTCAGGATCGATTTGAAATCTATCATGGTTTCAGGGAAATCATACTCCATGGTAAGTTGTTCTTGTAGAATGTTGAACGACTACCCCAACTAAAATCTATCCACTCAACAAAAATTATTTCACACCACAGACTCATCTTGGTCAGGATCGATTTGAAATCTATCATGGTTTCAGAGAAATCATAGTCCATGTTTCGTTGTTCTTGTAGAATGTTGAACGACTACCCCAACTAAAATCTATCCACTCAACAAAAATTATTTCACACCACAGACTCATCTTGGTCAGCATCGATTTGAAATCTATCATGGTTTCAGAGAAATCATACTCCATGGTTCGTTGTTCTTGTAGAATGTTGAACGACTATCCCAACTAAAATCTATCCACTCAACAAAAATTATTTCAGAGAAATCATACTCCATTTTAAGTTGTTCTTGTAGAATGTTGAACGACTACCCCAACTAAAATCTATCCACTCAACAAAAATTATTTCACACCACAGACTCATCTTGGTCAGGATCGATTTGAAATCTATCATGGTTTCAGAGAAATCATACTCCATGGTAAGTTGTTCTTGTAGAATGTTGAACGACTACCCCAACTAAAATCTATCCACTCAACAAAAATTATTTCACACCACAGACTCATCTTGGTCAGGATCGATTTGAAATCTATCATGGTTGCAGAGAAATCATACTCCATGGTTCGTTGTTCTTGTAGAATGTTGAACGACTACCCCAACTAAAATCTATCCACTCAACAAAAATTATTTCACACCACAGACTCGTCTTGGTCAGGATCGATTTGAAATCTATCATGGTTTCAGAGAAATCATACTCCATGGTTCGTTGTTCTTGTAGAATGTTGAACGACTATCCCAACTAAAATCTATCCACTCAACAAAAATTATTTCAGAGAAATCATACTTCATGGTAAGTTGTTCTTGTAGAATGTTGAACGACTACCCCAACTAAAATCTATCCACTCAACAAAAATTATTTCACACCATAGACTCACCTTGGTCAGGATCGATTTGAAATCTATCATGGTTTCAGAGAAATCATAGTCCATGGTAAGTTGTTCTTGTAGAATGTTGAACGACTACCCCAACTAAAATCTATCCACTCAACAAAAATTATTTCAGAGAAATCATACTCCATGGTAAGTTGTTCTTGTAGAATGTTAAACGACTACCCCAACTAAAATATATCACAGACTCATCTTGGTTAGGATCGATTTGAAATCTATCATGGTTTCAGAGAAATCATACTCCATGGTAAGTTGTTCTTGTAGAATGTTGAACAACTACCCCAACTAAAATCTATCCACTCAACAAAAATTATTTCAGAGAAATCATACTCCATGGTTCGTTGTTCTTGTAGAATGTTGAACGACTACCCCAACTAAAATCTATCCACTCAACAAAAATTATTTCACACCACAGACTCATCTTGGTCAGGATCGATTTGAAATCTATCATGGTTTCAGGGAAATCATACTCCATGGTAAGTTGTTCTTGTAGAATGTTGAACGACTACCCCAACTAAAATCTATCCACTCAACAAAAATTATTTCACACCACAGACTCATCTTGGTCAGGATCGATTTGAAATCTATCATGGTTTCAGAGAAATCATAGTCCATGTTTCGTTGTTCTTGTAGAATGTTGAACGACTACCCCAACTAAAATCTATCCACTCAACAAAAATTATTTCACACCACAGACTCATCTTGGTCAGCATCGATTTGAAATCTATCATGGTTTCAGAGAAATCATACTCCATGGTTCGTTGTTCTTGTAGAATGTTGAACGACTATCCCAACTAAAATCTATCCACTCAACAAAAATTATTTCAGAGAAATCATACTCCATTTTAAGTTGTTCTTGTAGAATGTTGAACGACTACCCCAACTAAAATCTATCCACTCAACAAAAATTATTTCACACCACAGACTCATCTTGGTCAGGATCGATTTGAAATCTATCATGGTTTCAGGGAAATCATACTCCATGGTAAGTTGTTCTTGTAGAATGTTGAACGACTACCCCAACTAAAATCTATCCACTCAACAAAAATTATTTCACACCACAGACTCATCTTGGTCAGGATCGATTTGAAATCTATCATGGTTTCAGAGAAATCATAGTCCATGTTTCGTTGTTCTTGTAGAATGTTGAACGACTACCCCAACTAAAATCTATCCACTCAACAAAAATTATTTCACACCACAGACTCATCTTGGTCAGCATCGATTTGAAATCTATCATGGTTTCAGAGAAATCATACTCCATGGTTCGTTGTTCTTGTAGAATGTTGAACGACTATCCCAACTAAAATCTATCCACTCAACAAAAATTATTTCAGAGAAATCATACTCCATTTTAAGTTGTTCTTGTAGAATGTTGAACGACTACCCCAACTAAAATCTATCCACTCAACAAAAATTATTTCACACCACAGACTCATCTTGGTCAGGATCGATTTGAAATCTATCATGGTTTCAGAGAAATCATACTCCATGGTAAGTTGTTCTTGTAGAATGTTGAACGACTACCCCAACTAAAATCTATCCACTCAACAAAAATTATTTCACACCACAGACTCATCTTGGTCAGGATCGATTTGAAATCTATCATGGTTGCAGAGAAATCATACTCCATGGTTCGTTGTTCTTGTAGAATGTTGAACGACTACCCCAACTAAAATCTATCCACTCAACAAAAATTATTTCACACCACAGACTCGTCTTGGTCAAGATCGATTTGAAATCTATCATGGTTTCAGAGAAATCATACTCCATGGTTCGTTGTTCTTGTAAAATGTTGAACCACTACCCCAACTAAAATCTATCCACTCAACAAAAATTATTTCAGAGAAATCATACTCCATGGTTCGTTGTTCTTGTAGAATGTTGAACGACTACCCCAACTAAAATCTATCCACTCAACAAAAATTATTTCACACCACAGACTCATCTTGGTCAGGATCGATTTGAAATCTATCATGGTTTCAGAGAAATCATAGTCCATGGTAAGTTGTTCTTGTAGAATGTTGAACGACTACCCCTAACTAAAATCTCTCCACTCAACAAAAATTATTTCAGAAAAATCATACTCCATGGTAAGTTGTTCTTGTAGAATGTTGAACGACTACCCCAACTAAAATCTATAAACTCAACAAAAATTATTTCACACCACAGACTCATCTTGGTCAGGATCGATTTGAAATCTATCATGGTTGCAGAGAAATCATACTCCATGGTTCGTTGTTCTTGTAGAATGTTGAACGACTACCCCAACTAAAATCTATCCACTCAACAAAAATTATTTCAGAGAAATCATACTCCATGGTTCGTTGTTCTTGTAGAATGTTGAACGACTACCCCAACTAAAATCTATCCACTCAACAAAAATTATTTCAGAGAAATCATACTCCATGGTTAGTTGTTCTTGTAGAATGTTGAACGACTACCCGAACTAAAATCTATCCACTCAACAAAAATTATTTCAGAGAAATCATACTCCATGGTTCGTTGTTCTTGTAGAATGTTGAACGACTACCCCAACTAAAATCTATCCACTCAACAAAAATTATTTCACACCACAGACTCATCTTGGTCAGGATCGATCTGAAATCTATCATGGTTTCAGAGAAATCATGGTCCATGGTTAGTTGTTCTTGTAGAATGTTGAACGACTACCCCAAATAAAATCTATCCACTCAACAAAAATTATTTCAGAGAAATCATACTCCATGGTAAGTTATTCTTGTAGAATGTTGAACGACTATCCCAACTAAAATCTATCCACTCAACAAAAATTATTTCAGAGAAATCATACTCCATGGTTCGTTGTTCTTGTAGAATGTTGAACGACTACCCCAACTAAAATCTATCCACTCAACAAAAATTATTTCAGAGAAATCATACTCCGTGGTAAGTTGTTCTTGTAGAATGTTGAACGACTACCCCAACTAAAATCTATCCACTCAACAAAAATTATTTCAGAGAAATCATACTCCATGGTTCGTTGTTCTTGTAGAATGTTGAACGACTACCCCAACTAAAATCTATCCACTCAACAACAATTATTTCAGAGAAATCATACTCCGTGGTAAGTTGTTCTTGTAGAATGTTGAACGACTACCCCAACTAAAATCTATCCACTAAACAAAAATTATTTCAGAGAAATCATAGTCCATGTTAAGTTGTTCTTGTAGAATGTTGACTACCCCAACTAAAATCTATCCACTCAACAAAAATTATTTCACACCACAGACTCATCTTGGTCAGGATCGATTTGAAATCTATCATGGTTTCAGAGAAATCATAGTCCATGGTAAGTTGTTCTTGTAGAATGTTGAACGACTATCCCAACTAAAATCTATCCACTCAACAAAAATTATTTCACACCACAGACTCATCTTTGTCAGGATCGATTTGAAATCTATCATGGTTTCAGAGAAATCATAGTCCATGGTAAGTTCTTCTTGTAGAATGTTGAACGACTATCCCAACTAAAATCTATCCACTCAACAAAAATTATTTCAGAGAAATCATACTCCATGGTAAGTTGTTCTTGTAGAATGTTGAACGACTATCCCAACTAAAATCTATCCACTCAACAAAAATTATTTCAGAGAAATCATACTCCATGGTTCGTTGTTCTTGTAGAATGTTGAACGACTACCCCAACTAAAATCTATCCACTCAACAAAAATTATTTCAGAGAAATCATACTCCATGGTAAGTTGTTCTTGTAGAATGTTGAACGACTATCCCAACTAAAATCTATCCACTCAACAAAAATTATTTCAGAGAAATCATACTCCATGGTAAGTTGTTCTTGTAGAATGTTGAACGACTATCCCAACTAAAATCTATCCACTCAACAAAAATTATTTCAGAGAAATCATACTCCATGGTTCGTTGTTCTTGTAGAATGTTGAACGACTACCCCAACTAAAATCTATCCACTCAACAAAAATTATTTCAGAGAAATCATACTCCATGGTAAGTTGTTCTTGTAGAATGTTGAACGACTACCCCAACTAAAATCTATCCACTCAACAAAAATTATTTCACACCACAGACTCATCTTGGTCAGGATCGATTTGAAATCTATCATGGTTTCAGAGAAATCATACTCCATGGTTCGTTGTTCTTGTAGAATGTTGAACGACTATCCCAACTAAAATCTATCCACTCAACAAAAATTATTTCAGAGAAATCATACTTCATGGTAAGTTGTTCTTGTAGAATGTTGAACGACTACCCCAACTAAAATCTATCCACTCAACAAAAATTATTTCACACCACAGACTCACCTTGGTCAGGATCGATTTGAAATCTATCATGGTTTCAGAGAAATCATAGTCCATGGTAAGTTGTTCTTGTAGAATGTTGAACGACTACCCCAACTAAAATCTATCCACTCAACAAAAATTATTTCAGAGAAATCATACTCCATGGTAAGTTGTTCTTGTAGAATGTTAAACGACTACCCCAACTAAAATATATCCCAGACTCATCTTGGTTAGGATCGATTTGAAATCTATCATGGTTTCAGAGAAATCATACTCCATGGTAAGTTGTTCTTGTAGAATGTTGAACAACTACCCCAACTAAAATCTATTCACTCAACAAAAATTATTTCAGAGAAATCATACTCCATGGTTCGTTGTTCTTGTAGAATGTTGAACGACTACCCCAACTAAAATCTATCCACTCAACAAAAATTATTTCACACCACAGACTCATCTTGGTCAGGATCGATTTGAAATCTATCATGGTTTCAGGGAAATCATACTCCATGGTAAGTTGTTCTTGTAGAATGTTGAACGACTACCCCAACTAAAATCTATCCACACAACAAAAATTATTTCACACCACAGACTCATCTTGGTCAGGATCGATTTGAAATCTATCATGGTTTCAGAGAAATCATACTCCATGGTTCGTTGTTCTTGTAGAATGTTGAACGACTATCCCAACTAAAATCTATCCACTCAACAAAAATTATTTCAGAGAAATCATACTTCATGGTAAGTTGTTCTTGTAGAATGTTGAACGACTACCCCAACTAAAATCTATCCACTCAACAAAAATTATTTCACACCATAGACTCACCTTGGTCAGGATCGATTTGAAATCTATCATGGTTTCAGAGAAATCATAGTCCATGGTAAGTTGTTCTTGTAGAATGTTGAACGACTACCCCAACTAAAATCTATCCACTCAACAAAAATTATTTCAGAGAAATCATACTCCATGGTAAGTTGTTCTTGTAGAATGTTAAACGACTACCCCAACTAAAATATATCCCAGACTCATCTTGGTTAGGATCGATTTGAAATCTATCATGGTTTCAGAGAAATCATACTCCATGGTAAGTTGTTCTTGTAGAATGTTGAACAACTACCCCAACTAAAATCTATCCACTCAACAAAAATTATTTCAGAGAAATCATACTCCATGGTTCGTTGTTCTTGTAGAATGTTGAACGACTACCCCAACTAAAATCTATCCACTCAACAAAAATTATTTCACACCACAGACTCATCTTGGTCAGGATCGATTTGAAATCTATCATGGTTTCAGGGAAATCATACTCCATGGTAAGTTGTTCTTGTAGAATGTTGAACGACTACCCCAACTAAAATCTATCCACTCAACAAAAATTATTTCACACCACAGACTCATCTTGGTCAGGATCGATTTGAAATCTATCATGGTTTCAGAGAAATCATAGTCCATGTTTCGTTGTTCTTGTAGAATGTTGAACGACTACCCCAACTAAAATCTATCCACTCAACAAAAATTATTTCACACCACAGACTCATCTTGGTCAGGATCGATTTGAAATCTATCATGGTTTCAGAGAAATCATACTCCATGGTTCGTTGTTCTTGTAGAATGTTGAACGACTATCCCAACTAAAATCTATCCACTCAACAAAAATTATTTCAGAGAAATCATACTCCATTTTAAGTTGTTCTTGTAGAATGTTGAACGACTACCCCAACTAAAATCTATCCACTCAACAAAAATTATTTCACACCACAGACTCATCTTGGTCAGGATCGATTTGAAATCTATCATGGTTTCAGAGAAATCATACTCCATGGTAAGTTGTTCTTGTAGAATGTTGAACGACTACCCCAACTAAAATCTATCCACTCAACAAAAATTATTTCACACCACAGACTCATCTTGGTCAGGATCGATTTGAAATCTATCATGGTTGCAGAGAAATCATACTCCATGGTTCGTTGTTCTTGTAGAATGTTGAACGACTACCCCAACTAAAATCTATCCACTCAACAAAAATTATTTCACACCACAGACTCGTCTTGGTCAAGATCGATTTGAAATCTATCATGGTTTCAGAGAAATCATACTCCATGGTTCGTTGTTCTTGTAAAATGTTGAACCACTACCCCAACTAAAATCTATCCACTCAACAAAAATTATTTCAGAGAAATCATACTCCATGGTTCGTTGTTCTTGTAGAATGTTGAACGACTACCCCAACTAAAATCTATCCACTCAACAAAAATTATTTCACACCACAGACTCATCTTGGTCAGGATCGATTTGAAATCTATCATGGTTGCAGAGAAATCATACTCCATGGTTCGTTGTTCTTGTAGAATGTTGAACGACTACCCCAACTAAAATCTATCCACTCAACGAAAATTATTTCACACCACAGACTCATCTTGGTCAGGATCGATTTGAAATCTATCATGGTTGCAGAGAAATCATACTCCATGGTTCGTTGTTCTTGTAAAATGTTGAACCACTACCCCAACTAAAATCTATCCACTCAACAAAAATTATTTCAGAGAAATCATACTCCATGGTAAGTTGTTCTTGTAGAATGTTGAACGACTACCCCAACTAAAATCTATCCACTCAACAAAAATTATTTCACACCACAGACTCATCTTGGTCAGGATCGATTTGAAATCTATCATGGTTTCAGAGAAATCATACTCCATGGTTCGTTGTTCTTGTAGAATGTTGAACGACTACCCCTAACTAAAATCTATCCACTCAACAAAAATTATTTCAGAGAAATCATACTCCATGGTAAATAAATCTATCCACTCAACAAAAATTATTTCAGAGAAATCATAGTCCATGGTAAGTTGTTCTTGTAGAATGTTGAGCGACTATCCCAACTAAAATCTATCCACTCAACAAAAATTATTTCAGAGAAATCATACTCCATGGTTCGTTGTTCTTGTAGAATGTTGAACAACTACCCCAACTAAAATCTATCCACTCAACAAAAATTATTTCAGAGAAATCATACTCCATGGTAAGTTGTTCTTGTAGAATGTTGAACGACTATCCCAACTAAAATCTATCCACTCAACAAAAATTATTTCAGAGAAATCATACTCCATGGTTCGTTGTTCTCGTAGAATGTTGAACGACTACCCCAACTAAAATCTATCCACTCAACAAAAATTATTTCACACCACAAACTCATCTTGGTCAGGATCGATTTGAAATCTATCATGGTTTCAGAGAAATCATACTCCATGGTTCGTTGTTCTTGTAGAATGTTGAACGACTACCCCAACTAAAATCTATCCACTCAACAAAAATTATTTCAGAGAAATCATAGTCCATGGTAAGTTGTTCTTGTAGAGTGTTGAGCGACTACCCCTAACTAAAATCTATCCACTCAACAAAAATTATTTCACACCACAGGCTCATCTTGGTCAGGATCGATTTGAAATCTATCATGGTTTCAGAGAAATCATACTCCATGGTTCGTTGTTCTTGTAG
The DNA here is from genome assembly GCA_905220385.1 of Xylota sylvarum. NCBI lineage: Eukaryota > Metazoa > Arthropoda > Insecta > Diptera > Syrphidae > Xylota > Xylota sylvarum. The sequence continues at coordinate 659,351 of CAJMZQ010000063.1, read as the reverse complement.
AATGTTGAACGACTACCCCTAACTAAAACCTATCCACTCAACAAAAATTATTTCAGAGAAATCATACTCCATGGTTCGTTGTTCTTGTAGAATGTTGAACGACTACCCCAACTAAAATCTATCCACTAAACAAAAATTATTTCACACCACAGACTCATCTTGGTCAGGATCGATTTGAAATCTATCATGGTTTCAGAGAAATCATACTCCATGGTTCGTTGTTCTTGTAGAACGTTGAACGACTACCCCAACTAAAATCTATCCACTCAACAAAAATTATTTCACACCACAGATTCATCTTGGTCAGGATCGATTTGAAATCTATCATGGTTTCAGAGAAATCATACTCCATGGTAAGTTGTTCTTGTAGAATGTTGAACGACTACCCCAACTAAAATTTATCCACTCAACAAAAATTATTTCAAACCACAGACTCATCTTGGTCAGGATCGATTTGAAATCTATCATGGTTTCAGAGAAATCATACTCCATGGTTCGTTGTTCTTGTAAAATGTTGAACGATTACCCCAACTAAAATCTATCCACTCAACAAAAATTATTTCAGAGAAATCATACTCCATGGTAAGTTGTTCTTGTAGAATGTTGAACGACTACCCCAACTAAAATCTATCCACTCAACAAAAATTATTTCACAGAAATCATAGTCCATGGTAAGTTGTTCTTGTAGAATGTTGAACGACTATCCCAACTAAAATCTATCCACTCAACAAAAATTATTTCAGAGAAATCATACTCCATGGTAAGTTGTTCTTGTAGAATGTTGAACGACTACCCCAACTAAAATCTATCCACTCAACAAAAATTATTTCACAGAAATCATAGTCCATGGTAAGTTGTTCTTGTAGAATGTTGAACGACTATCCCAACTAAAATCTATCCACTCAACAAAAATTATTTCAGAGAAATCATACTCCATGGTAAGTTGTTCTTGTAGAATGTTGAACGACTACCCCAACTAAAATCTATCCACTCAACAAAAAATATTTCAGAGAAATCATACTCCATGGTTCGTTGTTCTTGTAGAATGTTGAACGACTATCCCAACTAAAATCTATCCACTCAACAAAAATTATTTCACAGAAATCATAGTCCATTTTAAGTTGTTCTTGTAGAATGTTGATCGACTATCCCAATTAAAATCTATCCACTCAACAAACATTATTTCAGAGAAACCATACTCCATGGTTCGTTGTTCTTGTAGAATGTTGAACGACTACCCCAACTAAAATCTATCCACTCAACAAAAATTATTTCACACCACAGACTCATCTTGGTCAGGATCGATTTGAAATCTATCATGGTTTCAGAGAAATCATACTCCATGGTTCGTTGTTCTTGTAGAATGTTGAACGACTATCCCAACTAAAATCTATCCACTCAACAAAAATTATTTCAGAGAAATCATAGTCCATGGTAAGTTGTTCTTGTAGAATGTTGAACGACTACCCCAACTAAAATCTATCCACTCAACAAAAATTATTTCACACCACAGACTCATCTTGGTCAGGATCGATTTGAAATCTATCATGGTTTCAGAGAAATCATACTCCATGGTTCGTTGTTCGTGTAGAATGTTGAACGACTATCCCAACTAAAATGTATCCACTCAACAAAAATTATTTCAGAGAAATCATAGTCCATAGTAAGTTGTTCTTGTAGAATGTTGAACGACTACCCCAACTAAAATCTATCCACTCAACAAAAATTATTTCACACCACAGACTCATCTTGGTCAGGATCGATTTGAAATCTATCATGGTTTCAGAGAAATCATACTCCATGGTAAGTTGTTCTTGTAGAATGTTGAACGACTACCCCAACTAAAATCTATCCACTCAACAAAAATTATTTCAGAGAAATCATAGTCCATGGTAAGTTGTTCTTGTAGAATGTTGAACGACTAAACCAACTAAAATCTATCCACTCAACAAAAATTATTTCACACCACAGACTCATCTTGGTCAGGATCGATTTGAAATCTATCATGGTTTCAGAGAAATCATACTCCATGGTTCGTTGTTCTTGTAGAATGTTGAACGACTATCCCAACTAAAATCTATCCACTCAACAAAAATTATTTCAGAGAAATCATACTCCATGGTTCGTTGTTCTTGTAGAATGTTGAACGACTACCCCAACTAAAATCTATCCACTCAACAAAAATTATTTCACACCACAGACTCATCTTGGTCAGGATCGATTTGAAATCTATCATGGTTTCAGAGAAATCATACTCCATGGTTCGTTGTTCTTGTAGAATGTTGAACGACTACCCCAATTAAAATCTATCCACTCAACAAAAATTATTTCACACCACAGACTCATCTTGGTCAGGATCGATTTGAAATCTATCATGGTTTCAGAGAAATCATACTCCATGGTAAGTTGTTCTTGTAGAATGTTGAACGACTATCCCAACTAAAATCTATCCACTCAACAAAAATTATTTCAGAGAAATCATACTCCATGGTTCGTTGTTCTTGTAGAATGTTGAACGACTACCCCAACTAAAATCTATCCACTCAACAAAAATTATTTCACACCACAGACTCATCTTGGTCAGGATCGATTTGAAATCTATCATGGTTTCAGAGAAATCATACTCCATGGTTCGTTGTTCTTGTAGAATGTTGAACGACTACCCCAACTAAAATCTATCCACTCAACAAAAATTATTTCACACCACAGACTCATCTTGGTCAGGATCGATTTGAAATCTATCATGGTTTCAGAGAAATCATACTCCATGGTTCGTTGTTCTTGTAGAATGTTGAACGACTATCCCAACTAAAATCTATCCACTCAACAAAAATTATTTCAGAGAAATCATACTCCATGGTTCGTTGTTCTTGTAGAATGTTGAACGACTACCCCAACTAAAATCTATCCACTCAACAAAAATTATTTCACACCACAGACTCATCTTGGTCAGGATCGATTTGAAATCTATCATGGTTTCAGAGAAATCATACTCCATGGTTCGTTGTTCTTGTAGAATGTTGAACGACTACCCCAACTAAAATCTATCCACTCAACAAAAATTATTTCACACCACAGACTCATCTTGGTCAGGATCGATTTGAAATCTATCATGGTTTCAGAGAAATCATACTCCATGGTTCGTTGTTCTTGTAGAATGTTGAACGACTACCCCAATTAAAATCTATCCACTCAACAAAAATTATTTCACACCACAGACTCATCTTGGTCAGGATCGATTTGAAATCTATCATGGTTTCAGAGAAATCATACTCCATGGTTCGTTGTTCTTGTAGAATGTTGAACGACTACCCCAACTAAAATCTATCCACTAAACAAAAATTATTTCACACCACAGACTCATCTTGGTCAGGATCGATTTGAAATCTATCATGGTTTCAGAGAAATCATACTCCATGGTTCGTTGTTCTTGTAGAACGTTGAACGACTACCCCAACTAAAATCTATCCACTCAACAAAAATTATTTCACACCACAGATTCATCTTGGTCAGGATCGATTTGAAATCTATCATGGTTTCAGAGAAATCATACTCCATGGTAAGTTGTTCTTGTAGAATGTTGAACGACTACCCCAACTAAAATCTATCCACTCAACAAAAATTATTTCACACCACAGACTCATCTTGGTCAGGATCGATTTGAAATCTATCATGGTTTCAGAGAAATCATACTCCATGGTTCGTTGTTCTTGTAGAATGTTGAACGACTATCCCAACTAAAATCTATCCACTCAACAAAAATTATTTCACAGAAATCATAGTCCATGGTAAGTTGTTCTTGTAGAATGTTGAACGACTATCCCAACTAAAATCTATCCACTCAACAAAAATTATTTCAGAGAAATCATACTCCATGGTAAGTTGTTCTTGTAGAATGTTGAACGACTATCCCAATTAAAATCTATCCACTCAACAAACATTATTTCAGAGAAACCATACTCCATGGTTCGTTGTTCTTGTAGAATGTTGAACGACTACCCCAACTAAAATCTATCCACTCAACAAAAATTATTTCACAGAAATCATAGTCCATTTTAAGTTGTTCTTGTAGAATGTTGATCGACTATCCCAATTAAAATCTATCCACTCAACAAACATTATTTCAGAGAAACCATACTCCATGGTTCGTTGTTCTTGTAGAATGTTGAACGACTACCCCAACTAAAATCTATCCACTCAACAAAAATTATTTCACACCACAGACTCATCTTGGTCAGGATCGATTTGAAATCTATCATGGTTTCAGAGAAATCATACTCCATGGTAAGTTGTTCTTGTAGAATGTTGAACGACTATCCCAACTAAAATCTATCCACTCAACAAAAATTATTTCAGAGAAATCATAGTCCATGGTAAGTTGTTCTTGTAGAATGTTGAACGACTACCCCAACTAAAATCTATCCACTCAACAAAAATTATTTCACACCACAGACTCATCTTGGTCAGGATCGATTTGAAATCTATCATGGTTTCAGAGAAATCATAGTCCATGGTAAGTTGTTCGTGTAGAATGTTGAACGACTATCCCAACTAAAATGTATCCACTCAACAAAAATTATTTCAGAGAAATCATAGTCCATAGTAAGTTGTTCTTGTAGAATGTTGAACGACTACCCCAACTAAAATCTATCCACTCAACAAAAATTATTTCACACCACAGACTCATCTTGGTCAGGATCGATTTGAAATCTATCATGGTTTCAGAGAAATCATACTCCATGGTAAGTTGTTCTTGTAGAATGTTGAACGACTACCCCAACTAAAATCTATCCACTCAACAAAAATTATTTCAGAGAAATCATAGTCCATGGTAAGTTGTTCTTGTAGAATGTTGAACGACTACCCCAACTAAAATCTATCCACTCAACAAAAATTATTTCACACCACAGACTCATCTTGGTCAGGATCGATTTGAAATCTATCATGGTTTCAGAGAAATCATACTCCATGGTTCGTTGTTCTTGTAGAATGTTGAACGACTATCCCAACTAAAATCTATCCACTCAACAAAAATTATTTCAGAGAAATCATACTCCATGGTTCGTTGTTCTTGTAGAATGTTGAACGACTACCCCAACTAAAATCTATCCACTCAACAAAAATTATTTCACACCACAGACTCATCTTGGTCAGGATCGATTTGAAATCTATCATGGTTTCAGAGAAATCATACTCCATGGTTCGTTGTTCTTGTAGAATGTTGAACGACTACCCCAATTAAAATCTATCCACTCAACAAAAATTATTTCACAATACAGACTCATCTTGGTCAGGATCGATTTGAAATCTATCATGGTTTCAGAGAAATCATACTCCATGGTAAGTTGTTCTTGTAGAATGTTGAACGACTATCCCAACTAAAATCTATCCACTCAACAAAAATTATTTCAGAGAAATCATACTCCATGGTAAGTCGTTCTTGTAGAATGTTGAACGACTATCCCAACTAAAATCTATCCACTCAACAAACATTATTTCAGAGAAACCATACTCCATGGTTCGTTGTTCTTGTAGAATGTTGAACGACTACCCCAACTAAAATCTATCCACTCAACAAAAATTATTTCACACCACAGACTCATCTTGGTCAGGATCGATTTGAAATCTATCATGGTTTCAGAGAAATCATACTCCATGGTTCGTTGTTCTTGTAGAATGTTGAACGACTATCCCAAGTAAAATCTATCCACTCAACAAAAATTATTTCACACCACAGACTCATCTTGGTCAGGATCGATTTGAAATCTATCATGGTTTCAGAGAAATCATACTCCATGGTAAGTTGTTCTTGTAGAATGTTGAACGACTACCCCAACTAAAATCTATCCACTCAACAAAAATTATTTCAGAGAAATCATAGTCCATGGTAAGTTGTTCTTGTAGAATGTTGAACGACTACCCGTAACTAAAATCTATCCACTCAACAAAAATTATTTCACACCACAGACTCATCTTGGTCAGGATCGATTTGAAATCTATCATGGTTTCAGAGAAATCAGACTCCATGGTTCGTTGTTCTTGTAGAATGTTGAACGACTGCCCCTAACTAAAATCTATCCACTCAACAAAACTTATTTCAGAGAAATCATACTCCATGGTTCGTTGTTCTTGTAGAATGTTGAACGACTACCCCAACTAAAATCTATCCACTGAACAAAAATTATTTCACACCACAGACTCATCTTGGTCAGGATCGATTTGAAATCTATCATGGTTTCAGAGAAATCATACTCCATGGTAAGTTGTTCTTGTAGAATGTTGAACGACTACCCCAACTAAAATCTATCCACTCAACAAAAATTATTTCAGAGAAATCATACTCCATGGTAAGTTGTTCTTGTAGAATGTTGAACGACTACCCCAACTAAAATCTATCCACTCAACAAAAAATATTTCAGAGAAATCATACTCCATGGTTCGTTGTTCTTGTAGAATGTTGAACGACTATCCCAACTAAAATCTATCCACTCAACAAAAATTATTTCACAGAAATCATAGTCCATGGTAAGTTGTTCTTGTAGAATGTTGAACGACTATCCCAACTAAAATCTATCCACTCAACAAAAATTATTTCAGAGAAATCATACTCCATGGTAAGTTGTTCTTGTAGAATGTTGAACGACTACCCCAACTAAAATCTATCCACTCAACAAAAAATATTTCAGAGAAATCATACTCCATGGTTCGTTGTTCTTGTAGAATGTTGAACGACTATCCCAACTAAAATCTATCCACTCAACAAAAATTATTTCACAGAAATCATAGTCCATGGTAAGTTGTTCTTGTAGAATGTTGATCGACTATCCCAATTAAAATCTATCCACTCAACAAACATTATTTCAGAGAAACCATACTCCATGGTTCGTTGTTCTTGTAGAATGTTGAACGACTACCCCAACTAAAATCTATCCACTCAACAAAAATTATTTCACACCACAGACTCATCTTGGTCAGGATCGATTTGAAATCTATCATGGTTTCAGAGAAATCATACTCCATGGTTCGTTGTTCTTGTAGAATGTTGAACAACTATCCCAACTAAAATCTATCCACTCAACAAAAATTATTTCAGAGAAATCATAGTCCATGGTAAGTTGTTCTTGTAGAATGTTGAACGACTACCCCAACTAAAATCTATCCACTCAACAAAAATTATTTCACACCACAGACTCATCTTGGTCAGGATCGATTTGAAATCTATCATGGTTTCAGAGAAATCATACTCCATATTTCGTTGTTCGTGTAGAATGTTGAACGACTATCCCAACTAAAATCTATCCACTCAACAAAAATTATTTCAGAGAAATCATAGTCCATAGTAAGTTGTTCATGTAGAATGTTGAACGACTACCCCAACTAAAATCTATCCACTCAACAAAAATTATTTCACACCACAGACTCATCTTGGTCAGGATCGATTTGAAATCTATCATGGTTTCAGAGAAATCATACTCCATGGTAAGTTGTTCTTGTAGAATGTTGAACGACTACCCCAACTAAAATCTATCCACTCAACAAAAATTGTTTCAGAGAAATCATAGTCCATGGTAAGTTGTTCTTGTAGAATGTTGAACGACTACCCCAACTAAAATCTATCCACTCAACAAAAATTATTTCACACCACAGACTCATCTTGGTCAGGATCGATTTTAAATCTATCATGGTTTCAGAGAAATCATACTCCATGGTTCGTTGTTCTTGTAGAATGTTGAACGACTATCCCAACTAAAATCTATCCACTCAACAAAAATTATTTCAGAGAAATCATACTCCATGGTTCGTTGTTCTTGTAGAATGTTGAACGACTACCCCAACTAAAATCTATCCACTCAACAAAAATTATTTCACACCACAGACTCATCTTGGTCAGGATCGATTTGAAATCTATCATGGTTTCAGAGAAATCATACTCCATGCTAAGTTGTTCTTGTAGAATGTTGAACGACTACCCCAACTAAAATCTATCCACTCAACAAAAATTATTTCACACCACAGACTCATCTTGGTCAGGATCGATTTGAAATCTATCATGGTTTCAGAGAAATCATACTCCATGGTTCGTTGTTCTTGTAGAATGTTGAACGACTATCCCAACTAAAATCTATCCACTCAACAAAAATTATTTCACAGAAATCATAGTCCATGGTAAGTTGTTCTTGTAGAATGTTGATCGACTATCCCAATTAAAATCTATCCACTCAACAAACATTATTTCAGAGAAACCATACTATATGGTTCGTTGTTCTTGTAGAATGTTGAACGACTACCCCAACTAAAATCTATCCACTTAACAAAAATTATTTCACACCACAGACTCATCTTGGTCAGGATCGATTTGAAATCTATCATGGTTTCAGAGAAATCATACTCCATGGTTCGTTGTTCTTGTAGAATGTTGAACGACTATCCCAACTAAAATCTATCCACTCAACAAAAATTATTTCAGAGAAATCATACTCCATGGTAAGTTGTTCTTGTAGAATGTTGAACGACTACCCCAACTAAAATCTATCCACTCAAGAAAAATTATTTCACACCACAGACTCATCTTGGTCAGGATCGATTTGAAATCTATCATGGTTTCAGAGAAATCATACTCCATGGTTCGTTGTTCGTGTAGAATGTTGAACGACTATCCCAACTAAAATCTATCCACTCAACAAAAATTATTTCAGAGAAATCATAGTCCATAGTAAGTTGTTCTTGTAGAATGTTGAACGACTACCCCAACTAAAATCTATCCACTCAACAAAAATTATTTCACACCACAGACTCATCTTGGCCAGGATCGATTTGAAATCTATCATGGTTTCAGAGAAATCATACTCCATGGTAAGTTGTTCTTGTAGAATGTTGAACGACTACCCCAACTAAAATCTATCCACTCAACAAAAATTATTTCAGAGAAATCATAGTCCATGGTAAGTTGTTCTTGTAGAATGTTGAACGACTACCCCAACTAAAATCTATCCACTCAACAAAAATTATTTCACACCACAGACTCATCTTGGTCAGGATCGATTTGAAATCTATCATGGTTTCAGAGAAATCATACTCCATGGTTCGTTGTTCTTGTAGAATGTTGAACGACTATCCCAACTAAAATCTATCCACTCAACAAAAATTATTTCAGAGAAATCATACTCCATGGTTCGTTGTTCTTGTAGAATGTTGAACGACTACCCCAACTAAAATCTATCCACTCAACAAAAATTATTTCACACCACAGACTCATCTTGGTCAGGATCGATTTGAAATCTATCATGGTTTCAGAGAAATCATACTCCATGGTTCGTTGTTCTTGTAGAATGTTGAACGACTACCCCAACTAAAATCTATCCACTCAACAAAAATTATTTCACACCACAGACTCATCTTGGTCAGGATCGATTTGAAATCTATCATGGTTTCAGAGAAATCATACTCCATGGTTCGTTGTTCTTGTAGAATGTTGAACGACTATCCCAACTAAAATCTATCCACTCAACAAAAATTATTTCAGAGAAATCATACTCCATGGTAAGTCGTTCTTGTAGAATGTTGAACGACTATCCCAACTAAAATCTATCCACTCAACAAACATTATTTCAGAGAAACCATACTCCATGGTTCGTTGTTCTTGTAGAATGTTGAACGACTACCCCAACTAAAATCTATCCACTCAACAAAAATTATTTCACACCACAGACTCATCTTGGTCAGGATCGATTTGAAATCTATCATGGTTTCAGAGAAATCATACTCCATGGTTCGTTGTTCTTGTAGAATGTTGAGCGACTATCCCAAGTAAAATCTATCCACTCAACAAAAATTATTTCACACCACAGACTCATCTGGGTCAGGATCGATTTGAAATCTATCATGGTTTCAGAGAAATCATACTCCATGGTAAGTTGTTCTTGTAGAATGTTGAACGACTACCCCAACTAAAATCTATCCACTCAACAAAAATTATTTCAGAGAAATCATAGTCCATGGTAAGTTGTTCTTGTAGAATGTTGAACGACTACCCGTAACTAAAATCTATCCACTCAACAAAAATTATTTCACACCACAGACTCATCTTGGTCAGGATCGATTTGAAATCTATCATGGTTTCAGAGAAATCAGACTCCATGGTTCGTTGTTCTTGTAGAATGTCTCTATTATATATAATATATGAATCTATTAACTCAACAAAAATTATTTCACAGATATCATACTCCATGGTTCGTTGTTCTTGTAGAATGTTGAACGACTACCCCAACTAAAATCTATCCACTGAGAAATCATAGTCCATGGTAAGTTGTTCTTGTAGAATGTTGAACGACTACCCCAACTAAAATCTATCCACTCAACAAAAATTATTTCAGAGAAATCATACTCCATGGTAAGTTGTTCTTGTAGAATGTTGAACGACTACCCCAACTAAAATTTATCCACTCAACAAAAATTATTTCAGAGAAATCATACTCCATGGTTCGTTGTTCTTGTAGAATGTTGAACGACTATCCCAACTAAAATCTATCCACTCAAGAAAAATTATTTCAGAGAAATCATAGTCCATGGTAAGTTGTTCTTGTAGAATGTTGAACGACTACCCCAACTAAAATCTATCCACTCAACAAAAATTATTTCACACGATTTTTCGTTGTTCTTGTAGAATGTTGAACGACTACCCCAACTAAAATCTATCCACTCAACAAAAATTATTTCACACCACAGATTCATCTTGGTCAGGATCGATTTGAAATCTATCATGGTTTCAGAGAAATCATACTCCATGGTTCGTTGTTCTTGTAGAATGTTGAACGACTACCCCAACTAAAATCTATCCACTCAACAAAAATTATTTCAGAGAAATCATAGTCCATGGTAAGTTGTTCTTGTAGAATGTTGAACGACTATCCCAACTAAAATCTATCCACTCAACAAAAATTATTTCACACCACAGACTCATCTTGGTCAGGATCGATTTGAAATCTATCATGGTTTCAGAGAAATCATAGTCCATGGTAAGTTGTTCTTGTAGAATGTTGAACGACTACCCCAACTAAAATCTATCCACTCAACAAAAATTATTTCACACCACAGACTCATCTTGGTCAGGATCGATTTGAAATCTATCATGGTTTCAGAGAAATCATACTCCATGGTTCGTTGTTCTTGTAAAATGTTGAACGACTATCCCAACTAAAATCTATCCACTAAACAAAAATTATTTCACACCACAGACTCATCTTGGTCAGGATCGATTTGAAATCTATCATGGTTTCAGAGAAATCATACTCCATGGTTCGTTGTTCTTGTAGAATGTTGAACGACTACCCCTAACTAAAATCTATCCACTCAACAAAAATTATTTCACACCACAGACTCATCTTTGTCAGGATCGATTTGAAATCTATCATGGTTTCAGAGAAATCATACTCCATGGTTCGTTGTTCTTGTAGAATGTTGAACGACTACCCCAACTAAAATCTATCCACTCAACAAAAATTATTTCAGAGAAATCATACTCCATGGTAAGTTGTTCTTGTAGAATGTTGAACGACTACCCCAACTAAAATCTATCCACTCAACAAAAATTATTTCACACCACAGACTCATCTTGGTCAGGATTGATTTGAAATCTATCATGGTATCAGAGAAATCATACTCCATGGTTCGTTGTTCTTGTAGAATGTTGAACGACTACCCCAACTAAAATCTATCCACTCAACAAAAATTATTTCAGAGAAATCATACTCCATGGTAAGTTGTTCTTGTAGAATGTTGAACGACTACCCCAACTAAAATCTATCCACTCAACAAAAATTATTTCACACCACAGACTCATCTTGGTCAGGATCGATTTGAAATCTATCATGGTTTCAGAGAAATCATACTCCATGGTTCGTTGTTCTTGTAGAATGTTGAACGACTACCCCTAACTAAAATCTATCCACTCAACAAAAATTATTTCAGAGAAATCATACTCCATGGTTCGTTGTTCTTGTAGAATGTTGAACGACTACCCCAACTAAAATCTATCCACTCAGCAAAAATTATTTCACACCACAGACTCATCTTGGTCAGGATCGATTTGAAATCTATCATGGTTTCAGAGAAATCATACTCCATGGTTCGCTGTTCTTGTAGAATGTTGAACGACTACCCCAACTAAAATCTATCCACTCAACAAAAATTATTTCACACCACAGACTCATCTTGGTCAGGATCGATTTGAAATCTATCATGGTTTCAGAGAAATCATACTCCATGGTTCGTTGTTCTTGTAAAATGTTGAACGACTATCCCAACTAAAATCTATCCACTCAACAAAAATTATTTCACACCACAGACTCATCGTGGTCAGGATCGATTTGAAATCTATCATGGTTTCAGAGAAATCATACTCCATGGTAAGTTGTTCTTGTAGAATGTTGAACGACTACCCCTAACTAAAATCTATCCACTCAACAAAAATTATTTCACACCACAGACTCATCTTGGTCAGGATCGATTTGAAATCTATCATGGTTTCAGAGAAATCATACTCCATGGTAAGTTGTTCTTGTAGAATGTTGAACGACTACCCCAACTAAAATCTATCCACTCAACAAAAATTATTTCAGAGAAATCATACTCCATGGTTCGTTGTTCTTGTAGAATGTTGAACGACTACCAAAACTAAAATCTATCCACTCAACAAAAATTATTTCACACCACAGACTCATCTTGGTCAGGATCCATTTGAAATCTATCATGGTTTCAGAGAAATCATACTCCATGGTTCGTTGTTCTTGTAGAATGTTGAACGACTACCCCAACTAAAATCTATCCACTCAACAAAAATTATTTCAGAGAAATCATACTCCATGGTTCGTTGTTCTTGTAGAATGTTGAACGACTACCCCAACTAAAATCTATCCACTCAACAAAAATTATTTCAGAGAAATCATACTCCATGGTAAGTTGTTCTTGTAGAATGTTGAACGACTACCCCAACTAAAATCTATCTACTCAACAAAAATTATTTCACACCACAGACTCATCTTGGTCAGGATCGATTTGAAATCTATCATGGTTTCAGAGAAATCATACTCCATGGTTCGTTGTTCTTGTAGAATGTTGAACGACTATCCCAACTAAAATCTATCCACTCAACAAAAATTATTTCAGAGAAATCATACTCCATGGTTCGTTGTTCTTGTAGAATGTTGAACGACTACCCCAACTAAAATCTATCCACTCAACAAAAATTATTTCACACCACAGACTCATCTTGGTCAGGATCGATTTGAAATCTATCATGGTTTCAGAGAAATCATAGTCCATGGTAAGTTGTTCTTGTAGAATGTTGAACGACTACCCCAACTAAAATCTATCCACTCAACAAAAATTATTTCACACCACAGACTCATCTTGGTCAGGATCGATTTGAAATCTATCATGGTTTCAGAGAAATCATACTCCATGGTTCGTTGTTCTTGTACAATGTTGAACGACTATCCCAACTAAAATCTATCCACTCAACAAAAATTATTTCAGAGAAATCATACTCCATGGTAAGTTGTTCTTGTAGAATGTTGAACGCCTACCCCAACTAAAATCTATCCACTCAACAAAAATTATTTCACACCACAGACTCATCTTGGTCAGGATCGATTTGAAATCTATCATGGTTTCAGAGAAATCAGACTCCATGGTAAGTTGTTCTTGTAGAATGTTGAACGACTATCCCAACTAAAATCTATCCACTCAACAAAAATTATTTCACACCACAGGCTAATCTTGCTCAGGATCGATTTGAAATTTATCATGGTTTCAGAGAAATCATACTCCATGGTAAGTTGTTCTTGTAGAATGTTGAACGACTATCCCAACTAAAATCTATCCACTCAACAAAAATTATTTCACACCACAGACTAATCTTGGTCAGGATCGATTTGAAATTTATCATGGTTTCAGAGAAATCATACTCCAAGGTAAGTTGTTCTTGTAGAATGTTGAACGACTATCCCAACTAAAATCTATCCACTCAACAAAAATTATTTCAGAGAAATCATACTCCATGGTTCGTTGTTCTGGTAGAATGTTGAACGACTACTCCTAACTAAAATCTATCCACTCAACAAAAATTATTTCACACCACAGACTCATCTTGGTCAGGACCGATTTGAAATCTATCATGGTTTCAGAGAAATCATACTTCATGGTTCGTTGTTCTTGTGGAATGTTGAACGACTACCCCAACTAAAATCTATCCACTCAACAAAAATAATTTCACACCACAGACTCATCTTGGTCAGGATCGATTTGAAATCTATCATGGTTTCAGAGAAATCATACTCCATGGTTCGTTGTTCTTGTAGAATGTTGAACGACTACCCCAACTCAAATCTATCCACTCAACAAAAATTATTTCAGAGAAATCATACTCCATGGTTCGTTGTTCTTGTAGAATGTTGAACGACTATCCCAACTAAAATCTATCCACTCAACAAAAATTATTTCACACCACAGACTCATCTTGGTAAGGATCGATTTGAAATCTATCATGGTTTCAGAGAAATCATACTCCATGGTAAGTTGTTCTTGTAAAATGTTGAACGACTACCCCAACTAAAATCTATCCACTCAACAAAAATTATTTCACACCACAGACTCATCGTGGTCAGTATCGATTTGAAATCTATCATGGTTTCAGAGAAATCATACTCCATGATTCGTTGCTCTTGTAGAATGTTGAACGACTACCCCAACTCAAATCTATCCACTCAACAAAAATTATTTCAGAGAAATCATACTCCATGGTTCGTTGTTCTTGTAGAATGTTGAACGACTACCCCAACTAAAATCTATCCACTCAACAAAAATTATTTCACACCACAGACTCATCTTGGTCAGGATCGATTTGAAATCTATCATGGTTTCAGAGAAATCATACTCCATGGTAAGTTGTTCTTGTAAAATGTTGAACGACTACCCCAACTAAAATCTATCCACTCAACAAAAATTATTTCACACCACAGACTCATCTTGGTCAGGATCGATTTGAAATCTATCATGGTTTCAGAGAAATCATAGTCCATGGTAAGTTGTTCTTGTAGAATGTTGAACGACTACCCCAACTAAAATCTATCCACTCAACAAAAATTATTTCACACCACAGACTCATCTTGGTCAGGATCGATTTGAAATCTATCATGGTTTCAGAGAAATCATACTCCATGGTATGTTGTTCCTGTAGAATGTTGAACGACTACCCCTAACTAAAATCTATCCACTCAACAAAAATTATTTCAGAGAAATCATACTCCATGGTAAGTTGTTCTTGTAGAATGTTGAACGACTACCCCAACTAAAATCTATCCACTCAACAAAAATTATTTCACACCACAGACTCATCTTGGTCAGGATCGATTTGAAATCTATCATGGTTTCAGAGAAATCATACTCCATGGTTCGTTGTTCTTGTAGAATGTTGAACGACTACCCCAACTAAAATCTATCCACTCAACAAAACTTATTTCACACCACAGACTCATCTTGGTCAGGATCGATTTGTAATCTATCATGGTTGCAGAGAAATCATAGTCCATGGTAAGTTGTTCTTGTAGAATGTTGAACGACTACCCCTAACTAAAATCTATCCACTCAACAAAAATTATTTCAGAGAAATCATACTCCATGGTTCGTTGTTCTTGTAGAATGTTGAACGACTACCCCAACTAAAATCTATCCACTCAACAAAAATTATTTCACACCACAGACTCATCTTGGTCAGGATCGATTTGAAATCTATCATGGTTGCAGAGAAATCATACTCCATGGTTCGTTGTTCTTGTAGAATGTTGAACGACTACCCCAACTAAAATCTATCCACTCAACAAAAATTATTTCACACCACAGACTCATCTTGGTCAGGATCGATTTGAAATCTATCATGGTTTCAGAGAAATCATCCTCCATGGTAAGTTGTTCTTGTAGAATGTTGAACGACTACCCCAACTAAAATCTATCCACTCAACAAAAATTATTTCAGAGAAATCATACTCCATGGTAAGTTGTTCTTGTAGAATGTTGAACGACTACCCCAACTAAAATCTATCCACTCAACAAAAATTATTTCACACCACAGACTCATCTTGGTCAGGATCGATTTGAAATCTATCATGGTTGCAGAGAAATCATACTCCATGGTTCGTTGTTCTTGTAGAATGTTGAACGACTACCCCAACTAAAATCTATCCACTCAACAAAAATTATTTCAGAGAAATCATACTCCATGGTAAGTTGTTCTTGTAGAATGTTGAACGACTACCCCAACTAAAATCTATCCACTCAACAAAAATTATTTCAGAGAAATCATAGTCCATGGTAAGTTGTTCTTGTAGAATGTTCAGCGACTATCCCAACTAAAATCTATCCACTCAACAAAAATTATTTCAGAGAAATCATACTCCATGGTTCGTTGTTCTTGTAGAATGTTGAACAACTACCCCAACTAAAATCTATCCACTCAACAAAAATTATTTCAGAGAAATCATACTCCATGGTTCGTTGTTCTTGTAGAATGTTGAACGACTATCCCAACTAAAATCTATCCACTCAACAAAAATTATTTCAGAGAAATCATACTCCATGGTTCGTTGTTCTCGTAGAATGTTGAACGACTACCCCAACTAAAATCTATCCACTCAACAAAAATTATTTCACACCACAGACTCATCTTGGTCAGGATCGATTTGAAATCTATCATGGTTTCAGAGAAATCATACTCCATGGTTCAATGTTCTTGTAGAATGTTGAACGACTACCCCAACTAAAATCTATCCACTCAACAAAAATTATTTCACACCACAGACTCATCTTGGTCAGGATCGATTTGAAATCTATCATGGTTTCAGAGAAATCATACTCCATGGTTCAATGTTCTTGTAGAATGTTGAGCGACTACCCCTAACTAAAATCTATCCACTCAACAAAAATTATTTCACACCACAGGCTCATCTTGGTCAGGATCGATTTGAAATCTATCATGGTTTCAGAGAAATCATACTCCATGGTTCGTTGTTCTTGTAGAATGTTGAACGACTACCCCTAACTAAAACCTATCCACTCAACAAAAATTATTTCAGAGAAATCATACTCCATGGTTCGTTGTTCTTGTAGAATGTTGAACGACTACCCCAACTAAAATCTATCCACTCAACAAAAATTATTTCACACCACAGACTCATCTTGGTCCGTTCCATGGTTCGTTGTTCTTGTAGAACGTTGAACGACTACCCCAACTAAAATCTATCCACTCAACAAAAATTATTTCACACCACAGATTCATCTTGGTCAGGATCGATTTGAAATCTATCATGGTTTCAGAGAAATCATACTCCATGGTTCGTTGTTCTTGTAAAATGTTGAACGATTACCCCAACTAAAATCTATCCACTCAACAAAAATTGTTTCAGAGAAATCATACTCCATGGTAAGTTGTTCTTGTAGAATGTTGAACGACTACCCCAACTAAAATCTATCCATTCAACAAAAATTATTTCACACCACAGACTCATCTTGGTCAGGATCGATTTGAAATCTATCATGGTTTCAGAGAAATCATACTCCATGGTTCGTTGTTCTTGTAGAATGTTGAACGACTATCCCAACTAAAATCTATCCACTCAACAAAAATTATTTCAGAGAAATCATACTCCATGGTTCGTTGTTCTTGTAGAATGTTGAACGACTATCCCAACTAAAATCTATCCACTCAACAAAAATTATTTCAGAGAAATCATACTCCATGGTTCGTTGTTCTCGTAGAATGTTGAACGACTAGCCCAACTAAAATCTATCCACTCAACAAAAATTATTTCACACCACAGACTCATCTTGGTCAGGATCGATTTGAAATCTATCATGGTTTCAGAGAAATCATACTCCATGGTTCGTTGTTCTTGTAGAATGTTGAACGACTACCCCAACTAAAATCTATCCACTCAACAAAAATTATTTCAGAGAAATCATAGTCCATGGTAAGTTGTTCTTGTAGAATGTTGAGCGACTACCCCTAACTAAAATCTATCCACTACACAAAAATTATTTCACACCACAGGCTCATCTTGGTCAGGGTCGATTTGAAATCTATCATGGTTTCAGAGAAATCATACTCCATGGTTCGTTGTTCTTGTAGAATGTTGAACGACTACCCCTAACTAAAACCTATCCACTCAACAAAAATTATTTCAGAGAAATCATACTCCATGGTTCGTTGTTCTTGTAGAATGTTGAACGACTACCCCAACTAAAATCTATCCACTCAACAAAAATTATTTCACACCACAGACTCATCTTGGTCAGGATCGATTTGAAATCTATCATGGTTTCAGAGAAATCATACTCCATGGTTCGTTGTTCTTGTAGAACGTTGAACGACTACCCCAACTAAAATCTATCCACTCAACAAAAATTATTTCACACCACAGACTCATCTTGGTCATAATCGATTTGAAATCTATCATGGTTTCAGAGAAATCATACTCCGTGGTTCGTTGTTCTTGTAGAATGTTGAATGACTACCCCAACTAAAATCTATCCACTCAACAAAAATTATTTCAGAGAAATCATAGTCCATGGTAAGTTGTTCTTGTAGAATGTTGAGCGACTACCCCTAACTAAAATCTATCCACTCAACAAAAATTATTTCACACCACAGGCTCATCTTGGTCAGGATCGATTTGAAATCTATCATGGTTTCAGAGAAATCATACTCCATGGTTCGTTGTTCTTGTAGAATGTTGAACGACTACCCCTAACTAGAACCTATCCACTCAACAAAAATTATTTCAGAGAAATCATACTCCATGGTTCGTTGTTCTTGTAGAATGTTGAACGACTACCCCAACTAAAATCTATCCACTCAACAAAAATTATTTCACACCACAGACTCATCTTGGTCAGGATCGATTTGAAATCTATCATGGTTTCAGAGAAATCATACTCCATGGTTCGTTGTTCTTGTAGAACGTTGAACGACTACCCCAACTAAAATCTATCCACTCAACAAAAATTATTTCACACCACAGACTCATCTTGGTCAGGATCGATTTGAAATCTATCATGGTTTCAGAGAAATCATACTCCATGGTTCGTTGTTCTTGTAGAATGTTGAACGACTACCCCAACTAAAATCTATCCACTCAACAAAAATTATTTCAGAGAAATCATAGTCCATGGTAAGTTGTTCTTGTAGAATGTTGAGCGACTACCCCTAACTAAAATCTATCCACTCAACAAAAATTATTTCACACCACAGGCTCATCTTGGTCAGGATCGATTTGAAATCTATCATGGTTTCAGAGAAATCATACTCCATGGTTCGTTGTCTTTTTGAATGTTGAACGACTACCCCTAACTAAAACCTATCCACTCAACAAAAATTATTTCAGAGAAATCATACTCCATGGTTCGTTGTTCTTGTAGAATGTTGAACGACTACCCCAACTAAAATCTATCCACTCAACAAAAATTATTTCACACCACAGACTCATCTTGGTCAGGATCGATTTGAAATCTATCATGGTTTCAGAGAAATCATACTCCATGGTTCGTTGTTCTTGTAGAACGTTGAACGACTACCCCAACTAAAATCTATCCACTCAACAAAAATTATTTCACACCACAGATTCATCTTGGTCAGGATCGATTTGAAATCTATCATGGTTTCAGAGAAATCATACTCCATGGTTCGTTGTTCTTGTAAAATGTTGAACGATTACCCCAACTAAAATCTATCCACTCAACAAAAATTATTTCAGAGAAATCATACTCCATGGTAAGTTGTTCTTGTAGAATGTTGAACGACTACCCCAACTAAAATCTATCCACTCAACAAAAATTATTTCACACCACAGACTCATCTTGGTCAGCATCGATTTGAAATCTATCATGGTTTCAGAGAAATCATACTCCATGGTTCGTTGTTCTTGTAGAATGTTGAACGACTATCCCAACTAAAATCTATCCACTCAACAAAAATTATTTCAGAGAAATCATACTCCATGGTTCGTTGTTCTTGTAGAATGTTGAACGACTATCCCAACTAAAATCTATCCACTCAACAAAAATTATTTCAGAGAAATCATACTCCATGGTTCGTTGTTCTCGTAGAATGTTGAACGACTACCCCAACTAAAATCTATCCACTCAACAAAAATTATTTCACACCACAGACTCATCTTGGTCAGGATCGATTTGAAATCTATCATGGTTTCAGAGAAATCATACCCCATGGTTCGTTGTTCTTGTAGAATGTTGAACGTCTACCCCAACTAAAATCTATCCACTCAACAAAAATTATTTCAGAGAAATCATAGTCCATGGTAAGTTGTTCTTGTAGAATGTTGAGCGACTACCCGTAACTAAAATCTATCCACTCAACAAAAATTATTTCACACCACAGGCTCATCTTGGTCAGGATCGATTTGAAATCTATCATGGTTTCAGAGAAATCATACTCCATGGTTCGTTGTTCTTGTAGAATGTTGAACGACTACCCCTAACTAAAACCTATCCACTCAACAAAAATTATTTCAGAGAAATCATACTCCATGGTTCGTTGTTCTTGTAGAATGTTGAACGACTACCCCAACTAAAATCTATCCACTCAACAAAAATTATTTCACACCACAGACTCATCTTGGTCAGGATCGATTTGAAATCTATCATGGTTTCAGAGAAATCATACTCCATGGTTCGTTGTTCTTGTAGAACGTTGAACGACTACCCCAACTAAAATCTATCCACTCAACAAAAATTATTTCACACCACAGATTCATCTTGGTCAGGATCGATTTGAAATCTATCATGGTTTCAGAGAAATCATACTCCATGGTTCGTTGTTCTTGTAAAATGTTGAACGATTACCCCAACTAAAATCTATCCACTCAACAAAAATTATTTCAGAGAAATCATACTCCATGGTAAGTTGTTCTTGTAGAATGTTGAACGACTACCCCAACTAAAATCTATCCACTCAACAAAAATTATTTCACACCACAGACTCATCTTGGTCAGGATCGATTTGAAATCTATCATGGTTTCAGAGAAATCATACTCCATGGTTCGTTGTTCTTGTAGAATGTTGAACGACTATCCCAACTAAAATCTATCCACTCAACAAAAATTATTTCAGAGAAATCATAGTCCATGGTAAGTTGTTCTTGTAGAATGTTGAACGACTATCCCAACTAAAATCTATCCACTCAACAAAAATTATTTCAGAGAAATCATACTCCATGGTAAGTTGTTCTTGTAGAATGTTGAACGACTACCCCAACTAAAATCTATCCACTCAACAAAAAATATTTCAGAGAAATCATACTCCATGGTTCGTTGTTCTTGTAGAATGTTGAACGACTATCCCAACTAAAATCTATCCACTCAACAAAAATTATTTCACAGAAATCATAGTCCATGGTAAGTTGTTCTTGTAGAATGTTGATCGACTATCCCAATTAAAATCTATCCACTCAACAAACATTATTTCAGAGAAACCATACTCCATGGTTCGTTGTTCTTGTAGAATGTTGAACGACTACCCCAACTAAAATCTATCCACTCAACAAAAATTATTTCAGAGAAATCATAGTCCATGGTAAGTTTTTCTTGTAGAATGTTGAGCGACTACCCCTAACAAAAATCTATCCACTCAACAAAAATTATTTCACACCACAGGCTCATCTTGGTCAGGATCGATTTGAAATCTATCATGGTTTCAGAGAAATCATACTCCATGGTTCGTTGTTCTTGTAGAATGTTGAACGACTATCCCAACTAAAATCTATACACTCAACAAAAATTATTTCAGAGAAATCATAGTCCATGGTAAGTTGTTCTTGTAGAATGTTGAACGACTACCCCAACTAAAATCTATCCACTCAACAAAAATTATTTCACACCACAGACTCATCTTGGTCAGGATCGATTTGAAATCTATCATGGTTTCAGAGAAATCATACTCCATGGTTCGTTGTTCGTGTAGAATGTTGAACGACTATCCCAACTAAAATGTATCCACTCAACAAAAATTATTTCAGAGAAATCATAGTCCATAGTAAGTTGTTCTTGTAGAATGTTGAACGACTACCCCAACTAAAATCTATCCACGCAACAAAAATTATTTCACACCACAGACTCATCTTGGTCAGGATCGATTTGAAATCTATCATGGTTTCAGAGAAATCATACTCCATGGTAAGTTGTTCTTGTAGAATGTTGAACGACTACCCCAACTAAAATCTATCCACTCAACAAAAATTATTTCACACCACAGACTCATCTTGGTCAGGATCGATTTGAAATCTATCATGGTTTCAGAGAAATCATACTCCATGGTTCGTTGTTCTTGTAGAATGTTGAACGACTATCCCAACTAAAATCTATCCACTCAACAAAAATTATTTCAGAGAAATCATACTCCATGGTTCGTTGTTCTTGTAGAATGTTGAACGACTACCCCAACTAAAATCTATCCACTCAACAAAAATTATTTCACACCACAGACTCATCTTGGTCAGGATCGATTTGAAATCTATCATGGTTTCAGAGAAATCATACTCCATGGTTCGTTGTTCTTGTAGAATGTTGAACGACTACCCCAACTAAAATCTATCCACTCAACAAAAATTATTTCACACCACAGACTCATCTTGGTCAGGATCGATTTGAAATCTATCATGGTTTCAGAGAAATCATACTCCATGGTTCGTTGTTCTTGTAGAATGTTGAACGACTATCCCAACTAAAATCTATCCACTCAACAAAAATTATTTCAGAGAAATCATACTCCATGGTAAGTCGTTCTTGTAGAATGTTGAACGACTATCCCAACTAAAATCTATCCACTCAACAAAACTTATTTCAGAGAAATCATACTCCATGGTTAGTTCTTCTTGTAGAATGTTGAACGACTACCCCAACTAAAATCTATCCACTCAACAAAAATTATTTCACACCACAGACTCATCTTGGTCAGGATCGATTTGAAATCTATCATGGTTTCAGAGAAATCATACTCCGTGGTTCGTTGTGCTTGTAGAATGTTGAACGACTACCCCAACTAAAATCTATCCACTCAACAAAAATTATTTCACACCACAGACTCATCTTGGTCAGGATCGATTTGAAATCTATCATGGTTTCAGAGAAATCATACTCCATGGTAAGTTGTTCTTGTAGAATGTTGAACGACTACCCCAACTAAAATCTATCCACTCAACAAAAATTATTTCAGAGAAATCATACTCCATGGTTCGTTGTTCTTGTAGAATGTTGAACGACTACCCCAACTAAAATCTATCCACTCAACAAAAATTATTTCACACCACAGACTCATCTTGGTCAGGATTGATTTGAAATCTATCATGGTTTCAGAGAAATCATACTCCATGGTTCGTTGTTCTTGTAGAATGTTGAACGACTATCCCAACTAAAATCTATCCACTCAACAAAAATTATTTCAGAGAAATCATAGTCCATGGTAAGTTGTTCTTGTAGAATGTTGAACGACTACCCCAACTAAAATCTATCCACTCAACAAAAATTATTTCAGAGAAATCATACTCCATGGTAAGTTATTCTTGTAGAATGTTGAACGACTACCCCAACTAAAATTTATCCACTCAACAAAAATTATTTCAGAGAAATCATACTCCATGGTTCGTTGTTCTTGTAGAATGTTGAACGACTGTCCCAACTAAAATCTATCCACTCAACAAAAATTATTTCAGAGAAATCATAGTCCATGGTAAGTTGTTCTTGTAGAATGTTGAACGACTACCCCAACTAAAATCTATCCACTCAACAAAAATTATTTCACACCACAGACTCATCTTGGTCAGGATCGATTTGAAATCTATCATGGTTTCAGAGAAATCATACTCCATGGTTCGTTGTTCTTGTAAAATGTTGAACGACTATCCCAACTAAAATCTATCCACTCAACAAAAATTATTTCACACCACAGACTCATCTTGGTCAGGATCGATTTGAAATCTATCATGGTTTCAGAGAAATCATACTCCATGGTTCGTTGTTCTTGTAGAATGTTGAACGACTACCCCAACTAAAATCTATCCACTCAACAAAAATTATTTCAGAGAAATCATAGTCCATGGTAAGTTGTTCTTGTAGAATGTTGAACGACTATCCCAACTAAAATCTATCCACTCAACAAAAATAATTTCACACCACAGACTCATCTTGGTCAGGATCGATTTGAAATCTATCATGGTTTCAGAGAAATCATACTCCATGGTAAGTTGTTCTTGTAGAATGTTGAACGACTACCCCAACTAAAATCTATCCACTCAACAAAAATTATTTCACACCACAGACTCATCTTGGTCAGGGTCGATTTGAAATCTATCATGGTTTCAGAGAAATCATACTCCATGGTTCGTTGTTCTTGTAAAATGTTGAACGACTATCCCAACTAAAATCTATCCACTCAACAAAAATTATTTCACACCACAGACTCATCTTGGTCAGGATCGATTTGAAATCTATCATGGTTTCAGAGAAATCATACTCCATGGTTCGTTGTTCTTGTAGAATGTTGAACGACTACCCGTAACTAAAATCTATCCACTCAACAAAAATTATTTCACACCACAGACTCATCTTGGTCAGGATCGATTTGAAATCTATCATGGTTTCAGAGAAATCATACTCCATGGTTCGTTGTTCTTGTAGAATGTTGAACGACTATCCCAACTAAAATCTATCCACTCAACAAAAATTATTTCAGAGAAATCATACTCCATGGTAAGTTGTTCTTGTAGAATGTTGAACGACTACCCCAACTAAAATCTATCCACTCAACAAAAATTATTTCACACCACAGACTCATCTTGGTCAGGATTGATTTGAAATCTATCATGGTTTCAGAGAAATCATACTCCATGGTTCGTTGTTCTTGTAGAATGTTGAACGACTACCCCAACTAAAATCTATTCACTCAACAAAAATTATTTCAGAGAAATCATACTCCATGGTAAGTTGTTCTTGTAGAATGTTGAACGACTACCCCAACTAAAATCTATCCACTCAACAAAAATTATTTCACACCACAGACTCATCTTGGTCAGGATCGATTTGAAATCTATCATGGTTTCAGAGAAATCATACTCCATGGTTCGTTGTTCTTGTAGAATGTTGAACGACTACCCCTAACTAAAATCTATCCACTCAACAAAAATTATTTCAGAGAAATCATACTCCATGGTTCGTTGTTCTTGTAGAATGTTGAACGACTACCCCAACTAAAATCTATCCACTCAACAAAAATTATTTCACACCACAGACTCATCTTGGTCAGGATCGATTTGAAATCTATCATGGTTTCAGAGAAATCATACTCCATGGTTCGCTGTTCTTGTAGAATGTTGAACGACTACCCCAACTAAAATCTATCCACTCAACAAAAATTATTTCACACCACAGACTCATCTTGGTCAGGATCGATTTGAAATCTATCACGGTTTCAGAGAAATCATACTCCATGGTTCGTTGTTCTTGTAAATTGTTGAACGACTATCCCAACTAAAATCTATCCACTCAACAAAAATTATTTCACACCACAGACTCATCGTGGTCAGGATCGATTTGAAATCTATCATGGTTTCAGAGAAATCATACTCCATGGTAAGTTGTTCTTGTAGAATGTTGAACGACTACCCCTAACTAAAATCTATCCACTCAACAAAAATTATTTCACACCACAGACTCATCTTGGTCAGGATCGATTTGAAATCTATCATGGTTTCAGAGAAATCATACTCCATGGTAAGTTGTTCTTGTAGAATGTTGAACGACTACCCCAACTAAAATCTATCCACTCAACAAAAATTATTTCAGAGAAATCATACTCCATGGTTCGTTGTTCTTGTAGAATGTTGAACGACTACCCCAACTAAAATCTATCCACTCAACAAAAATTATTTCACACCACAGACTCATCTTGGTCAGGATCCATTTGAAATCTATCATGGTTTCAGAGAAATCATACTCCATGGTTCGTTGTTCTTGTAGAATGTTGAACGACTACCCCAACTAAAATCTATCCACTCAACAAAAATTATTTCAGAGAAATCATACTCCATGGTAAGTTGTTCTTGTAGAATGTTGAACGACTACCCCAACTAAAATCTATCCACTCAACAAAAATTATTTCACACCACAGACTCATCTTGGTCAGGATCGATTTGAAATCTATCATGGTTGCAGAGAAATCATACTCCATGGTTCGTTGTTCTTGTAGAATGTTGAACGACTACCCGAACTAAAATCTATCCACTCAACAAAAATTATTTCAGAGAAATCATACTCCATGGTTCGTTGTTCTTGTAGAATGTTGAACGACTATCCCAACTAAAATCTATCCACTCAACAAAAATTATTTCACACCACAGACTCATCTTGGTCAGGATCGATTTGAAATCTATCATGGTTTCAGAGAAATCATACTCCATGGCTCGTTGTTCTTGTAGAATGTTGAACGACTACCCCTAACTAAAATCTATCCACTCAACAAAAATTATTTCAGAGAAATCATACTCCATGGTTCGTTGTTCTTGTAGAATGTTGAACGACTACCCCAACTAAAATCTATCCACTCAACAAAAATTATTTCACACCACAGACTCATCTTGGTCAGGATCGATTTGAAATCTATCATGGTTTCAGAGAAATCATACTCCATGGTTCGCTGTTCTTGTAGAATGTTGAACGACTACCCCAACTAAAATCTATCCACTCAACAAAAATTATTTCACACCACAGACTCATCTTGGTCAGGATCGATTTGAAATCTATCATGGTTTCAGAGAAATCATACTCCATGGTTCGTTGTTCTTGTAAAATGTTGAACGACTATCCCAACTAAAATCTATCCACTCAACAAAAATTATTTCACACCACAGACTTATCGTGGTCAGGATTGATTTGAAATCTATCATGGTTTCAGAGAAATCATACTCCATGGTAAGTTGTTCTTGTAGAATGTTGAACGACTACCCCTAACTAAAATCTATCCACTCAACAAAAATTATTTCACACCACAGACTCATCTTGGTCAGGATCGATTTGAAATCTATCATGGTTTCAGAGAAATCATACTCCATGGTAAGTTGTTCTTGTAGAATGTTGAACGACTACCCCAACTAAAATCTATCCACTCAACAAAAATTATTTCAGAGAAATCATACTCCATGGTTCGTTGTTCTTGTAGAATGTTGAACGACTACCCCAACTAAAATCTATCCACTCAACAAAAATTATTTCACACCATAGACTCATCTTGGTCAGGATCCATTTGAAATCTATCATGGTTTCAGAGAAATCATACTCCATGGTTCGTTGTTCTTGTAGAATGTTGAACGACTACCCCAACTAAAATCTATCCACTCAACAAAAATTATTTCAGAGAAATCATACTCCATGGTAAGTTGTTCTTGTAGAATGTTGAACGACTACCCCAACTAAAAACTATCCACTCAACAAAAATTATTTCACACCACAGACTCATCTTGGTCAGGATCGATTTGAAATCTATCATGGTTGCAGAGAAATCATACTCCATGGTTCGTTGTTCTTGTAGAATGTTGAACGACTACCCCAACTAAAATCTATCCACTCAACAAAAATTATTTCAGAGAAATCATACTCCATGTTTCGTTGTTCTTGTAGAATGTTGAACGACTACCCCAACTAAAATCTATCCACTAAACAAAAATTATTTCACACCACAGACTCATCTTGGTCAGGATCGATTTGAAATCTATCATGGTTTCAGAGAAATCATAGTCCATGGTAAGTTGTTCTTGTAGAATGTTGAACGACTACCCCAACTAAAATCTATCCACTCAACAAAAATTATTTCACACCACAGACTCATCTTGGTCAGGATCGATTTGAAATCTATCATGGTTTCAGAGAAATCATACTCCATGGTTCGTTGTTCTTGCAGAATGTTGAACGACTATCCCAACTAAAATCTATCCACTCAACAAAAATTAGTTCAGAGAAATCATACTCCATGTTAAGTTGTTCTTGTAGAATGTTGAACGCCTACCCCAACTAAAATCTATCCACTCAACAAAAATTATTTCACACCACAGACTCATCTTGGTCAGGATCGATTTGAAATCTATCATGGTTTCAGAGAAATCAGACTCCATGGTAAGTTGTTCTTGTAGAATGTTGAACGACTATCCCAACTAAAATCTATCCACTCAACAAAAATTATTTCACACCACAGACTAATCTTGGTCAGGATCGATTTGAAATTTATCATGGTTTCAGAGAAATCATACTCCATGGTAAGTTGTTCTTGTAGAATGTTGAACGACTATCCCAACTAAAATCTATCCACTCAACAAAAATTATTTCACACCACAGACTAATCTTGGTCAGGATCGATTTGAAATTTATCATGGTTTCAGAGAAATCATACTCCAAGGTAAGTTGTTCTTGTAGAATGTTGAACGACTATCCCAACTAAAATCTATCCACTCAACAAAAATTATTTCAGAGAAATCATACTCCATGGTAAGTTGTTCTTGTAGAATGTTGAACGACTACCCCAACTAAAATCTATCCACTCAACAAAAATTATTTCACACCACAGACTCATCTTGGTCAGGATCGATTTGAAATCTATCATGGTTTCAGAGAAATCATAGTCCATGGTAAGTTGTTCTTGTAGAATGTTGAACGACTACCCCAACTAAAATCTATCCACTCAACAAAAATTATTTCAGAGAAATCATACTCCATGGTTCGTTGTTCTTGTAGAATGTTGAACGACTATCCCAACTAAAATCTATCCACTCAACAAAAATTATTTCACACCACAGACTCATCTTGGTCAGGATCGATTTGAAATCTATCATGGTTGCAGAGAAATCATACTCCATGGTTCGTTGTTCTTGTAGAATGTTGAACGACTACCCCAACTAAAATCTATCCACTCAACAAAAATTATTTCACACCACAGACTCATCTTGGTCAGGATCGATTTGAAATCTATCATGGTTTCAGAGAAATCATACTCCATGGTAAGTTGTTCTTGTAAAATGTTGAACGACTACCCCAACTAAAATCTATCCACTCAACAAAAATTATTTCACACCACAGACTCATCTTGGTCAGGATCGATTTGAAATCTATCATGGTTTCAGAGAAATCATAGTCCATGGTAAGTTGTTCTTGTAGAATGTTGAACGACTACCCCAACTAAAATCTATCCACTCAACAAAAATTATTTCACACCACAGACTCATCTTGGTCAGGATCGATTTGAAATCTATCATGGTTTCAGAGAAATCATACTCCATGGTATGTTGTTCCTGTAGAATGTTGAACGACTACCCCTAACTAAAATCTATCCACTCAACAAAAATTATTTCAGAGAAATCATACTCCATGGTAAGTTGTTCTTGTAGAATGTTGAACGACTACCCCAACTAAAATCTATCCACTCAACAAAAATTATTTCACACCACAGACTCATCTTGGTCAGGATCGATTTGAAATCTATCATGGTTTCAGAGAAATCATACTCCATGGTTTGTTGTTCTTGTAGAATGTTGAACGACTACCCCAACTAAAGTCTATCCACTCAACAAAAATTATTTCACACCACAGACTCATCTTGGTCAGGATCGATTTGTAATCTATCATGGTTTCAGAGAAATCATAGTCCATGGTAAGTTGTTCTTGTAGAATGTTGAACGACTACCCCTAACTAAAATCTATCCACTCAACAAAAATTATTTCAGAGAAATCATACTCCATGGTTCGTTGTTCTTGTAGAATGTTGAACGACTACCCCAACTAAAATCTATCCACTCAACAAAAATTATTTCACACCACAGACTCATCTTGGTCAGGATCGATTTGAAATCTATCATGGTTGCAGAGAAATCATACTCCATGGTTCGTTGTTCTTGTAGAATGTTGAACGACTACCCCAACTAAAATCTATAAACTCAACAAAAATTATTTCACACCACAGACTCATCTTGGTCAGGATCGATTTGAAATCTATCATGGTTTCAGAGAAATCATCCTCCATGGTAAGTTGTTCTTGTAGAATGTTGAACGACTACCCCAACTAAAATCTATCCACTCAACAAAAATTATTTCAGAGAAATCATACTCCATGGTAAGTTGTTCTTGTAGAATGTTGAACGACTACCCCAACTAAAATCTATCCACTCAACAAAAATTATTTCACATCACAGACTCATCTTGGTCAGGATCGATTTGTAATCTATCATGGTTGCAGAGAAATCATACTCCATGGTTCGTTGTTCTTGTAGAATGTTGAACGACTACCCCAACTAAAATCTATCCACTCAACAAAAATTATTTCACACCACAGACTCATCTTGGTCAGGATTGATTTGAAATCTATCATGGTTTCAGAGAAATCATACTCCATGGTAAGTTGTTCTTGTAGAATGTTGAACGACTACCCCAACTAAAATCTATCCATTAAACAAAAATTATTTCAGAGACATCATACTCCATGGTAAGTTGTTCTTGTAGAATGTTGAACGACTACCCCTACTAAAATCTATCCACTCAACAAAAATTATTTCACACCACAGACTCATCTTGGTCAGGATCGATTTGAAATCTATCATGGTTTCAGAGAAATCATACTCCATTTTTCGTTGTTCTTGTAGAATGTTGAACGACTACCCCAACTAAAATCTATTAACTCAACAAAAATTATTTCACACCACAGACTCATCTTGGTCAGGATCGATTTGTAATCTATCATGGTTTCAGAGAAATCATAGTCCATGGTAAGTTGTTCTTGTAGAATGTTGAACGACTACCCCTAACTAAAATCTATGCACTCAACAAAAATTATTTCAGAGAAATCATACTCCATGGTTCGTTGTTCTTGTAGAATGTTGAACGACTACCCCAACTAAAATCTATCCACTCAACAAAAATTATTTCACACCACAGACTCATCTTGGTCAGGATCGATTTGAAATCTATCAGGGTTTCAGAGAAATCATACTCCATGGTAAGTTGTTCTTGTAAAATGTTGAACGACTACCCCAACTAAAATCTATCCACTCAACAAAAATTATTTCACACCACAGACTCATCTTGGTCAGGATCGATTTGAAATCTATCATGGTTTCAGAGAAATCATAGTCCATGGTAAGTTGTTCTTGTAGAATGTTGAACGACTACCCCAACTAAAATCTATCCACTCAACAAAAATTATTTCACACCACAGACTCATCTTGGTCAGGATCGATTTGAAATCTATCATGGTTTCAGAGAAATCATACTCCATGGTTCGTTGTTCCTGTAGAATGTTGAACGACTACCCCTAACTAAAATCTATCCACTCAACAAAAATTATTTCAGAGAAATCATACTCCATGGTAAGTTGTTCTTGTAGAATGTTGAACGACTACCCCAACTAAAATCTATCCACTCAACAAAAATTATTTCACACCACAGACTCATCTTGGTCAGGATCGATTTGAAATCTATCATGGTTTCAGAGAAATCATACTCCATGGTTCGTTGTTCTTGTAGAATGTTGAACGACTACCCCAACTAAAATCTATCCACTCAACAAAAATTATTTCACACCACAGACTCATCTTGGTCAGGATCGATTTGAAATCTATCATGGTTGCAGAGGAATCATACTCCATGGTTCGTTGTTCTTGTAGAATGTTGAACGACTACGCCAACTAAAATCTATCCACTCAACAAAAATTATTTCACACCACAGACTCATCTTGGTCAGGATCGATTTGAAATCTATCATGGTTTCAGAGAAATCATACTCCATGGTAAGTTGTTCTTGTAGAATGTTGAACGACTACCCCAACTAAAATCTATCCACTCAACAAAAATTATTTCACACCACACACTCATCTTGGTCAGGATCGATTTGTAATCTATCATGGTTTCAGAGAAATCATAGTCCATGGTAAGTTGTTCTTGTAGAATGTTGAACGACTACCCCTAACTAAAATCTATCCACTCAACAAAAATTATTTCAGAGAAATCATACTCCATGGTTCGTTGTTCTTGTAGAATGTTGAACGACTACCCCAACTAAAATCTATCCACTCAACAAAAATTATTTCACACCACAGACTCATCTTGGTCAGGATCGATTTGAAATCTATCATGGTTGCAGAGAAATCATACTCCATGGTTCGTTGTTCTTGTAGAATGTTGAACGACTACCCCAACTAAAATCTATCCACTCAACAAAAATTATTTCACACCACAGACTCATCTTGGTCAGGATCGATTTGAAATCTATCATGGTTTCAGAGAAATCATACTCCATGGTAAGTTGTTGTTGTAGAATGCTGAACGACTACCCCAACTAAAATCTATCCACTCAACAAAAATTATTTCAGAGAAATCATACTCCATGGTAAGTTGTTCTTGTAGAATGTTGAACGACTACCCCAACTAAAATCTATCCACTCAACAAAAATTATTTCACACCACAGACTCATCTTGGTCAGGATCGATTTGAAATCTATCATGGTTGCAGAGACATCATACTCCATGGTTCGTTGTTCTTGTAGAATGTTGAACGACTACCCCAACTAAAATCTATCCACTCAACAAAAATTATTTCAGAGAAATCATACTCCATGGTTCGTTGTTCTTGTAGAATGTTGAACGACTACCCCAACTAAAATCTATCCACTCAACAAAAATTATTTCACACCACAGACTCATCTTGGTCAGGATCGATTTGAAATCTATCATGGTTGCAGAGAAATCATACTCCATGGTTCGTTGTTCTTGTAGAATGTTGAACGACTACCCCAACTAAAATCTATCCACTCAACAAAAATTATTTCACACCACAGACTCATCTTGGTCAGGATCGATTTGAAATCTATCATGGTTTCAGAGAAATCATACTCCATGGTAAGTTGTTCTTGTAGAATGTTGAACGACTACCCCAACTAAAATCTATCCACTCAACAAAAATTATTTCAGAGAAATCATACTCCATGGTAAGTTGTTCTTGTAGAATGTTGAACGACTACCCCAACTCAAATCTATCCACTCAACAAAAATTATTTCAGAGAAATCATACTCCATGGTAAGTTGTTCTTGTAGAATGTTGAACGAATACCCCAACTAAAATCTATCCACTCAACAAAAATTATTTCACACCACAGACTCATCTTGGTCAGGATCGATTTGAAATCTATCATCGTTGCAGAGAAATCATACTCCATGGTTCGTTGTTCTTGTAGAATGTTGAACGACTACCCCAACTAAAATCTATTAACTCAACAAAAATTATTTCACACCACAGACTCATCTTGGTCAGGATCGATTTGTAATCTATCATGGTTTCAGAGAAATCATAGTCCATGGTAAGTTGTTCTTGTAGAATGTTGAACGACTACCCCTAACTAAAATCTATGCACTCAACAAAAATTATTTCAGAGAAATCATACTCCATGGTTCGTTGTTCTTGTAGAATGTTGAACGACTACCCCAACTAAAATCTATCCACTCAACAAAAATTATATCACACCACAGACTCATCTTGGTCAGGATCGATTTGAAATCTATCATGGTTGCAGAGAAATCATACTCCATGGTTCGTTGTTCTTGTAGAATGTTGAACGACTACCCCAACTAAAATCTATCCACTCAACAAAAATTATTTCACACCACAGACTCATCTTGGTCAGGATCGATTTGAAATCTATCATGGTTTCAGAGAAATCATACTCCATGGTTCGTTGTTCTTGTGGAATGTTGAGCGACTATCGCAACTAAAATCTATCCACTCAACAAAAATTATTTCACACCACAGACTCATCTTGGTCAGGATCGATTTGAAATCTATCATGGTTTCAGAGAAATCATAGTCCATGGTAAGTTGTTCTTGTAGAATGTTGAACGACTACCCCTAACTAAAATCTATGCACTCAACAAAAATTATTTCAGAGAAATCATACTCCATGGTTCGTTGTTCTTGTAGAATGTTGAACGACTACCCCAACTAAAATCTATCCACTCAACAAAAATTATTTCACACCACAGACTCATCTTGGTCAGGATCGATTTGAAATCTATCATGGTTTCAGAGAAATCATACTCCATGGTTCGTTGTTCTTGTAGAATGTTGAACGACTACCCCAACTAATATCTATGCACTCAACAAAAATTATTTCACACCAAAGACTCATCTTGGTCAGGATCGATTTGAAATCTATCATGGTTTCAGAGAAATCATACTCCATGGTTCGTTGTTCTTGTGGAATGTTGAGCGACTATCGCAACTAAAATCTATCCACTCAACAAAAATTATTTCACACCACAGACTCATCTTGGTCAGGATCGATTTGAAATCTATCATGGTTTCAGAGAAATCATAGTCCATGGTAAGTTGTTCTTGTAGAATGTTGAACGACTACCCCAACTAAAATCTATCCACTCAACAAAAATTATTTCACACCACAGACTCATCTTGGTCAGGATCGATTTGAAATCTATCATGGTTGCAGAGAAATCATACTCCATGGTTCGTTGTTCTTGTAGAATGTTGAACGACTACCCCAACTAAAATCTATCCACTCAACAAAAATTATTTCACACCACAGACTCATCTTGGTCAGGATCGATTTGAAATCTATCATGGTTTCAGAGAAATAATACTCCATGGTAAGTTGTTCTTGTAAAATGTTGAACGACTATTCCAACTAAAATCTATCCACTCAACAAAAATTATTTCACACCACAGACTCATCTTGGTCAGGATCGATTTGAAATCTATCATGGTTTCAGAGAAATCATAGTCCATGGTAAGTTGTTCTTGTAGTATGTTGAACGACTACCCCAACTAAAATCGATCCACTCAACAAAAATTATTTCACACCACAGACTCATCTTGGTCAGGATCGATTTGAAATCTATCATGGTTTCAGAGAAATCATACTCCATGGTAAGTTGTTCTTGTAAAATGTTGAACGACTATTCCAACTAAAATCTATCCACTCAACAAAAATTATTTCACACCACAGACTCATCTTGGTCAGGATCGATTTGAAATCTATCATGGTTTCAGAGAAATCATACTCCATGGTAAGTTGTTCTTGTAGAATGTTGAACGACTACCCCTAACTAAAATCTATCCACTCAACAAAAATTATTTCAGAGAAATCATACTCCATGGTAAGTTGTTCTTGTAGAATGTTGAACGACTACCCCAACTAAAATCTATCCACTCAACAAAAATTATTTCACACCACAGACTCATCTTGGTCAGGATCGATTTGAAATCTATCATGGTTTCAGAGAAATCATACTCCATGGTTCGTTGTTCTTGTAGAATGTTGAACGACTACCCCAACTAAAATCTATCCGCTCAACAAAAATTATTTCAGAGAAATCATACTCCATGGTAAGTTGTTCTTGTAGAATGTTGAACGACTACCCCAACTAAAATCTATCCACTCAACAAAAATTATTTCACACCACAGACTCATCTTGGTCAGGATCGATTTGAAATCTATCATGGTTGCAGAGAAATCATACTCCATTGTTCGTTGTTCTTGTAGAATGTTGAACGACTACCCCAACTAAAATCTATCCACTCAACAAAAATTATTTCACACCACAGACTCATCTTGGTCAGGATCGATTTGAAATCTATCATGGTTTCAGAGAAATCATAGTCCATGGTAAGTTGTTCTTGTAGAATGTTGAACGACTACCCCAACTAAAATCTATCCACTCAACAAAAATTATTTCACACCACAGACTCATCTTGGTCAGGATCGATTTGAAATCTATCATGGTTGCAGAGAAATCATACTCCATGTTTCGTTGTTCTTGTAGAATGTTGAACGACTATAACAACTAAAATCTATCCACTCAACAAAAATTATTTCAGAGAAATCATAGTCCATGGTAAGTTGTTCTTGTAGAATGTTGAACGACTATCCCAACTAAAACCTATCCACTCAACAAAAATTATTTCAGACCACAGACTCATCTTGGTCAGGATCGATTTGAAATCTATCATGGTTTCAGAGAAATCATACTCCATGGTAAGTTGTTCTTGTAGAATGTTGAACGACTACCCCAACTAAAATCTATCCACTCAACAAAAATTATTTCACACCACAGACTCATCTTGGTCAGGATCGATTTGAAATCTATCATGGTTGCAGAGAAATCATACTCCATGGCTCGTTGTTCTTGTAGAATGTTGAACGACTACCCCAACTAAAATCTATCCACTCAACAAAAATTATTTCAGAGAAATCATACTCCACGGTTCGTTGTTCTTGTAGAATGTTGAACGACTACCCCAACTAAAATCTATCCACTCAACAAAAATTATTTCACACCACAAACTCATCTTGGTCAGGATCGATTTGAAATCTATCATGGTTGCAGAGAAATCATACTCCATGGTTCGTTGTTCTTGTAGAAAGTTGAACGACTACCCCAACTAAAATCTATCGACTCAACAAAAATTATTTCAGAGAAATCATACTCCATGGTAAGTTGTTCTTGTAGAATGTTGAACGACTACCCCAACTAAAATCTATCCACTCAACAAAAATTATTTCAGAGAAATCATACTCCATGGTAAGTTGTTTTTGTAGAATGTTGAACGACTACCCCAACTAAAATCTATCCACTCAACAAAAATTATTTCACACCACAGACTCATCTTGGTCAGGATCGATTTGAAATCTATCATGGTTGCAGAGAAATCATACTCCATGGTTCGTTGTTCTTGTAGAATGTTGAACGACTACCCCAACTAAAATCTATCCACTCAACAAAAATTATTTCACACCACAGACTCATCTTGGTCAGGATCGATTTGAAATCTATCATGGTTTCAGAGTCCATGGTAAATTGTTCTTGTAGAATGTTGAACGACTACCCCAACTAAAATCTATCCACTCAACAAAAATTATTTCACACCACAGACTCATCTTGGTCAGGATCGATTTGAAATCTATCATGGTTGCAGAGAAATCATACTCCATGGTTCGTTGTTCTTGTAGAATGTTGAACGACTACCCCAACTCAAATCTATCCACTCAACAAAAATTATTTCAGAGAAATCATACTCCATGGTAAGTTGTTCTTGTAGAATGTTGAACGAATACCCCAACTAAAATCTATCCACTCAACAAAAATTATTTCACACCACAGACTCATCTTGGTCAGGATCGATTTGAAATCTATCATGGTTGCAGAGAAATCATACTCCATGGTTCGTTGTTCTTGTAGAATGTTGAACGACTACTCCAACTAAAATCTATCCACTCAACAAAAATTATTTCACACCACAGACTCATCTTGGTCAGGATCGATTTGAAATCTATCATGGTTGCAGAGAAATCATACTCCATGGTTCGTTGTTCTTGTAGAATGTTGAACGACTACCCCAACTAAAATCTATCCACTCAACAAAAATTATTTCAGAGAAATCATACTCCACGGTTCGTTGTTCTTGTAGAATGTTGAACGACTACCCCAACTAAAATCTATCCACTCAACAAAAATTATTTCACACCACAGACTCATCTTGGTCAGGATCGATTTGAAATCTATCATGGTTTCAGAGAAATCATACTCCATGGTTCGCTGTTCTTGTGGAATGTTGAGCGACTATCGCAACTAAAATCTATCCACTCAACAAAAATTATTTCACACCACAGACTCATCTTGGTCAGGATCGATTTGAAATCTATCATGGTTTCAGAGAAATCATAGTCCATGGTAAGTTGTTCTTGTAGAATGTTGAACGACTACCCCAACTAAAATCTATCCACTCAACAAAAATTATTTCACACCACAGACTCATCTTGGTCAGGATCGATTTGAAATCTATCATGGTTGCAGAGAAATCATACTCCATGTTTCGTTGTTCTTGTAGAATGTCGAACGACTATAACAACTAAAATCTATCCACTCAACAAAAATTATTTCAGAGAAATCATAGTCCATGGTAAGTTGTTCTTGTAGAATGTAGAACGACTATCCCAACTAAAATCTATCCACTCAACAAAAATTATTTCACACCACAGACTCATCTTGGTCAGGATCGATTTGAAATCTATCATGGTTTCAGAGAAATCATACTCCATGGTAAGTTGTTCTTGTAGAATGTTGAACGACTACCCCAACTAAAATCTATCCACTCAACAAAAATTATTTCACACCACAGACTCATCTTGGTCAGGATCGATTTGAAATCTATCATGGTTGCAGAGAAATCATACTCCATGGTTCGTTGTTCTTGTAGAATGTTGAACGACTACCCCAACTAAAATCTATCCACTCAACAAAAATTATTTCAGAGAAATCATACTCCACGGTTCGTTGTTCTTGTAGAATGTTGAACGACTACCCCAACTAAAATCTATCCACTCAACAAAAATTATTTCACACCACAAACTCATCTTAGTCAGGATCGATTTGAAATCTATCATGGTTGCAGAGAAATCATATTGCATGGTTCGTTGTTCTTGTAGAATGTTGAACGACTACCCCAACTAAAATCTATCCACTCAACAAAAATTATTTCACACCACAGACTCATCTTGGTCAGGATCGATTTGAAATCTATCATGGTTTCAGAGAAATCATACTCCATGGTTCGTTGTTCTTGTAGAATGTTGAACGACTACCCCAACTCAAATCTATCCACTCAACAAAAATTATTTCAGAGAAATCATACTCCATGGTAAGTTGTTCTTGTAGAATGTTGAACGAATACCCCAACTAAAATCTATCCACTCAACAAAAATTATTTCACACCACAGACTCATCTTGGTCAGGATCGATTTGAAATCTATCATGGTTGCAGAGAAATCATACTCCATGGTTCGTTGTTCTTGTAGAATGTTGAACGACTACTCCAACTAAAATCTATCCACTCAACAAAAATTATTTCACACCACAGACTCATCTTGGTCAGGATCGATTTGAAATCTATCATGGTTGCAGAGAAATCATACTCCATGGTTCGTTGTTCTTGTAGAATGTTGAACGACTACCCCAACTAAAATCTATCCACTCAACAAAAATTATTTCAGAGAAATCATACTCCACGGTTCGTTGTTCTTGTAGAATGTTGAACGACTACCCCAACTAAAATCTATCCACTCAACAAAAATTATTTCACACCACAGACTCATCTTGGTCAGGATCGATTTGAAATCTATCATGGTTTCAGAGAAATCATACTCCATGGTTCGCTGTTCTTGTGGAATGTTGAGCGACTATCGCAACTAAAATCTATCCACTCAACAAAAATTATTTCACACCACAGACTCATCTTGGTCAGGATCGATTTGAAATCTATCATGGTTTCAGAGAAATCATAGTCCATGGTAAGTTGTTCTTGTAGAATGTTGAACGACTACCCCAACTAAAATCTATCCACTCAACAAAAATTATTTCACACCACAGACTCATCTTGGTCAGGATCGATTTGAAATCTATCATGGTTGCAGAGAAATCATACTCCATGTTTCGTTGTTCTTGTAGAATGTCGAACGACTATAACAACTAAAATCTATCCACTCAACAAAAATTATTTCAGAGAAATCATAGTCCATGGTAAGTTGTTCTTGTAGAATGTTGAACGACTATCCCAACTAAAATCTATCCACTCAACAAAAATTATTTCACACCACAGACTCATCTTGGTCAGGATCGATTTGAAATCTATCATGGTTTCAGAGAAATCATACTCCATGGTAAGTTGTTCTTGTAGAATGTTGAACGACTACCCCAACTAAAATCTATCCACTCAACAAAAATTATTTCACACCACAGACTCATCTTGGTCAGGATCGATTTGAAATCTATCATGGTTGCAGAGAAATCATACTCCATGGTTCGTTGTTCTTGTAGAATGTTGA
Organism: Xylota sylvarum; assembly: GCA_905220385.1. Lineage (NCBI taxonomy): Eukaryota > Metazoa > Arthropoda > Insecta > Diptera > Syrphidae > Xylota > Xylota sylvarum. The sequence goes on along the minus strand of CAJMZQ010000063.1, from coordinate 619,371 downwards.
ACGACTACCCCAACTAAAATCTATCCACTCAACAAAAATTATTTCAGAGAAATCATACTCCACGGTTCGTTGTTCTTGTAGAATGTTGAACGACTACCCCAACTAAAATCTATCCACTCAACAAAAATTATTTCACACCACAAACTCATCTTAGTCAGGATCGATTTGAAATCTATCATGGTTGCAGAGAAATCATACTGCATGGTTCGTTGTTCTTGTAGAATGTTGAACGACTACCCCAACTAAAATCTATCGACTCAACAAAAATTATTTCAGAGAAATCATACTCCATGGTAAGTTGTTCTTGTAGAATGTTGAACGACTACCCCAACTAAAATCTATCCACTCAACAAAAATTATTTCAGAGAAATCATGCTCCATGGTAAGTTGTTCTTGTAGAATGTTGAACGACTACCCCAACTAAAATCTATCCACTCAACAAAAATTATTTCACACCACAGACTCATCTTGGTCAGGATCGATTTGAAATCTATCATATTTGCAGAGAAATCATACTCCATAGTTCGTTGTTCTTGTAGAATGTTGAACGACTATCCCAACTAAAATCTATCCACTCAACAAAAATTATTTCACACCACAGACTCATCTTGGTCAGGATCGATTTGAAATCTATCATGGTTTCAGAGTCCATGGTAAATTGTTCTTGTAGAATGTTGAACGACTACCCCACCTAAAATCTATCCACTCAACAAAAATTATTTCACACCACAGACTCATCTTGGTCAGGATCGATTTGAAATCTATCATGATTGCACAGAAATCATACTCCATGGTTCGTTGTTCTTGTAGAATGTTGAACGACTACCCCAACTCAAATCTATCCACTCAACAAAAATTATTTCAGAGAAATCATACTCCATGGTAAGTTGTTCTTGTAGAATGTTGAACGAATACCCCAACTAAAATCTATCCACTCAACAAAAATTATTTCACACCACAGACTCATCTTGGTCAGGATCGATTTGAAATCTATCATGATTGCAGAGAAATCATACTCCATGGTTCGTTGTTCTTGTAGAATGTTGAACGACTACCCCAACTCAAATCTATCCACTCAACAAAAATTATTTCAGAGAAATCATACTCCATGGTAAGTTGTTCTTGTAGAATGTTGAACGACTACCTCAATTATAATCTATCCACTCAACAAAAATTATTTCACACCACAGACTCATCTTGGTCAGGATCGATTTGAAATCTATCATGGTTTCAGAGAAATCATACTCCATGGTTCGTTGTTCTTGTAGAATGTTGAACGACTATCCCAACTAAAATCTATCCACTCAACAAAAATTATTTCAGAGAAATCATACTCCATGGTAAGTTGTTCTTGTAGAATGTTGAACGACTACCTCAACTAAAATCTATCCACTCAACAAAAATTATTTCAGAGAAATCATACTCCATGGTTCGCTGTTCTTGTAGAATGTTGAAGGACTATCCCAACTCAAATCTATCCACTCAACAAAAATTATTTCAGAGAAATCATGCTCCATGGTAAGTTGTTCTTGTAGAATGTTGAACGACTACCCCAACTAAAATCTATCCACTCAACAAACATTATTTCACACCACAGACTCATCTTGGTCAGGATCGATTTGAAATCTATCATGGTTGCAGAGAAATCATACTCCATGGTTCGTTGTTCTTGTAGAATGTTGAACGACTACCCCAACTAAAATCTATCCACTCAACAAAAATTATTTCAGAGAAATCATACTCCATGGTAAGTTGTTCTTGTAGAATGTTGAACGACTACCCCAACTAAAATCTATCCACTCAACAAAAATTATTTCACACCACAGACTCATCTTGGTCAGGATCGATTTGAAATCTATCATGGTTTCAGAGAAATCATACTCCATGGTAAGTTGTTCTTGTAGAATGTTGAACGACTGTCCCAACTAAAATCTATCCACTCAACAAAAATTATTTCAGAGAAATCATACTCCATGGTAAATTGTTCTTGTAGAATGTTGAACGACTACCCCAACTAAAATCTATCCACTCAACAAAAATTATTTCACACCACAGACTCATCTTGGTCAGGATCGATTTGAAATCTATCATGGTTTCAGAGAAATCATACTCCATGGTTCGTTGTTCTTGTAGAATGTTGAACGACTATCCCAACTAAAATCTATCCACTCAACAAAAATTATTTCAGAGAAATCATACTCCATGGTAAGTTGTTCTTGTAGAATGTTGAACGGCTACCCCAACTAAAATCTATAAACTCAACAATAATTATTTCACACCACAGACTCATCTTGGTCAGGATCGATTTGGAATCTATCATGGTTGCAGAGAAATCATACTCCATGGTTCGTTGTTCTTGTAGGATGTTGAACGACTATCCCAACTAAAATCTATCCACTCAACAAAAATTATTTCACACCACAGACTCATCTTGGTCAGGATCGATTTGAAATCTATCATGGTTTCAGAGAAATCATAGTCCATGGTAAGTTGTTCTTGTAGAATGTTGAACGACTACCCCTAACTAAAATCTATCCACTCAACAAAAATTATTTCAGAGAAATCATACTCCATGGTTCGTTGTTCTTGTAGAATGTTGAGCGACTACCCCAACTAAAATCTATCCACTCACCAAAAATTATTTCAGAGAAATCATACTCCATGGTTCGTTGTTCTTGTAGAATGTTGAACGACTATCCCAACTAAAATCTATCCACTCAACAAAAATTATTTCACACCACAGACTCATCTTGGTCAGGATCGATTTGAAATCTATCATGGTTTCAGAGAAATCATACTCCATGGTTCGTTGTTCTTGTAGAATGTTGAACGGCTACCCCAACTAAAATCTATCCACTCAACAAAAATTATTTCACACCACAGACTCATCTTGGTCAGGATCGATTTGAAATCTATCATGGTTTCAGAGAAATCATACTCCATGGTAAGTTGTTCTTGTAGAATGTTGAACGACTATCCCAACTAAAATCTATCCACTCAACAAAAATTATTTCAGAGAAATCATACTCCATGGTTCGTTGTTCTTGTAGAATGTTGAACGACTATCAAAACTAAAATCAATACACTCAACAAAAATTAATTCACACCACAGACTCATCTTGGTCAGGATCGATTTGAAATCTATCATGGTTTCAGAGAAATCATACTCCATGGTAAGTTGTTCTTGTAGAATGTTGAACGACTATCCCAACTAAAATCTATCCACTCAACAAAAATTATTTCACACCACAGACTCATCTTGGTCAGGATCGATTTGAAATCTATCATGGTTTCAGAGAAATCATACTCCATGGTTCGTTGTTCTTGTAGAATGTTGAACGACTACCCCAACTAAAATCTATCCACTCAACAAAAATTATTTCACACCACAGACTCATCTTGGTCAGGATCGATTTGAAATCTATCATGGTTTCAGAGAAATCATACTCCATGGTAAGTTGTTCTTGTAGAATGTTGAACGACTACCCCAACTAAAATCTATCCACTCAACAAAAATTATTTCAGAGAAATCATACTCCATGGTAAGTTGTTCTTGTAGAATGTTGAACGACTACCCCAACTAAAATCTATAAACTCAACAATAATTATTTCACACCACAGACTCATCTTGGTCAGGATCGATTTGAAATCTATCATGGTTTCAGAGAAATCATACTCCATGGTAAGTTGTTCTTGTAGAATGTTGAACGACTACCCCAACTAAAATCTATCCACTCAACAAAAATTATTTCACACCACAGACTCATCTTGGTCAGGATCGATTTGAAATCTATCATGGTTTCAGAGAAATCATACTCCATGGTAAGTTGTTCTTGTAGAATGTTGAACGACTACCCCTAACTAAAATCTATCCACTCAACAAAAATTATTTCAGAGAAATCATACTCCATGGTTCGTTGTTCTTGTAGAATGTTGAGCGATTACCCCAACTAAAATCTATCCACTCACCAAAAATTATTTCAGAGAAATCATACTCCATGGTTCGTTGTTCTTGTAGAATGTTGAACGACTATCCCAACTAAAATCTATCCACTCAACAAAAATTATTTCACACCCCAGACTCATCTTGGTCAGGATCGATTTGAAATCTATCATGGTTTCAGAGAAATCATACTCCATGGTTCGTTGTTCTTGTAGAATGTTGAACGACTACCCCAACTAAAATCTATCCACTCAACAAAAATTATTTCACACCACAGACTCATCTTGGTCAGGATCGATTTGAAATCTATCATGGTTTCAGAGAAATCATACTCCATGGTAAGTTGTTCTTGTAGAATGTTGAACGACTATCCCAACTAAAATCTATCCACTCAACAAAAATTATTTCAGAGAAATCATACTCCATGGTTCGTTGTTCTTGTAGAATGTTGAACGACTACCCCAACTAATATCTATCCACTCAACAAAAATTATTTCACAAAACAGACTCATCTTGGTCAGGATCGATTTGAAATCTATCATGGTTTCAGAGAAATCATACTCCATGGTAAGTTGTTCTTTTAGAATGTTGAACGACTATCCCAACTAAAATCTATCCACTCAACAAAAATTATTTCAGAGAAATCATACTCCATGGTAAGTTGTTCTTGTAGAATGTGGAACGACTACCCCAACTAAAATCTATCCACTCAACAAACATTATTTCACACCACAGACTCATCTTGGTCAGGATCGATTTGAAATCTATCATGGTTTCAGAGAAATCATACTCCATGGTTCGTTGTTCTTGTAGAATGTTGAACGACTACCTCAACTAAAATCTATCCACTCAACAAACATTATTTCACACCACAGACTCATCTTGGTCAGGATCGATTTGAAATCTATCATGGTTGCAGAGAAATCATACTCCATGGTTCGTTGTTCTTGTAGAATGTTGAACGACTATCCCAACTAAAATCTATCCACTCAACAAAAATTATTTCACACCACAGACTCATCTTGGTCAGGATCGATTTGAAATCTATCATGGTTTCAGAGAAATCATACTCCATGGTAAGTTGTTCTTGTAGAATGTTGAACGACTGTCCCAACTAAAATCTATCCACTCAACAAAAATTATTTCAGAGAAATCATACTCCATGGTAAATTGTTCTTGTAGAATGTTGAACGACTACCCCAACTAAAATCTATCCACTCAACAAAAATTATTTCACACCACAGACTCATCTTGGTCAGGATCGATTTGAAATCTATCATGGTTTCAGAGAAATCATACTCCATGGTTCGTTGTTCTTGTAGAATGTTGAACGACTATCCCAACTAAAATCTATCCACTCAACAAAAATTATTTCAGAGAAATCATACTCCATGGTAAGTTGTTCTTGTAGAATGTTGAACGACTACCCCAACTAAAATCTATAAACTCAACAAAAATTATTTCACACCACAGACTCATCTTGGTCAGGATCGATTTGAAATCTATCATGGTTGCAGAGAAATCATACTCCATGGTTCGTTGTTCTTGTAGAATGTTGAACGACTATCCCAACTAAAATCTATCCACTCAACAAAAATTATTTCACACCACAGACTCATCTTGGTCAGGATCGATTTGAAATCTATCATGGTTTCAGAGAAATCATAGTCCATGGTAAGTTGTTCTTGTAGAATGTTGAACGACTACCCCTAACTAAAATCTATCCACTCAACAAAAATTATTTCACACCACAGACTCATCTTGGTCAGGATCGATTTGAAATCTATCATGGTTTCAGAGAAATCATAGTCCATGGTAAGTTGTTCTTGTAGAATGTTGAACGACTGTCCCAACTAAAATCTATCCACTCAACAAAAATTATTTCAGAGAAATCATACTCCATGGTAAGTTGTTCTTGTAGAATGTTGAACGACTACCCCAACTAAAATCTATCCACTCAACAAAAATTATTTCACACCACAGACTCATCTTGGTCAGGATCGATTTGAAATCTATCATGGTTTCAGAGAAATCATACTCCATGGTAAGTTGTTCTTGTAGAATGTTGAACGACTGTCCCAACTAAAATCTATCCACTCAACAAATATTATTTCAGAGAAATCATACTCCATGGTAAATTGTTCTTGTAGAATGTTGAACGACTACCCCAACTAAAATCTATCCACTCAACAAAAATTATTTCACACCACAGACTCATCTTGGTCAGGATCGATTTGAAATCTATCATGGTTTCAGAGAAATCATACTCCATGGTTCGTTGTTCTTGTAGAATGTTGAACGACTATCCCAACTAAAATCTATCCACTCAACAAAAATTATTTCAGAGAAATCATATTCCATGGTAAGTTGTTCTTGTAGAATGTTGAACGACTACCCCAACTAAAATCTATAAACTCAACAAAAATTATTTCACACCACAGACTCATCTTGGTCAGGATCGATTTGAAATCTATCATGGTTGCAGAGAAATCATACTCCATGGTTCGTTGTTCTTGTAGAATGTTGAACGACTATCCCAACTAAAATCTATCCACTCAACAAAAATTATTTCACACCACAGACTCATCTTGGTCAGGATCGATTTGAAATCTAACATGGTTTCAGAGAAATCATAGTCCATGGTAAGTTGTTCTTGTAGAATGTTGAACGACTACCCCTAACTAAAATCTATCCACTCAACAAAAATTATTTCAGAGAAATCATACTCCATGGTTCGTTGTTCTTGTAGAATGTTGAACGACTATCCCAACTAAAATCTATCCACTCAACAAAAATTATTTCACACCACAGACTCATCTTGGTCAGGATCGATTTGAAATCTATCATGGTTTCAGAGAAATCATACTCCATGGTTCGTTGTTCTTGTAGAATGTTGAACGACTACCCCAACTAAAATCTATCCACTCAACAAAAATTATTTCACACCACAGACTCATCTTGGTCAGGATCGATTTGAAATCTATCATGGTTTCAGAGAAATCATACTCCATGGTAAGTTGTTCTTGTAGAATGTTGAACGACTATCCCAACTAAAATCTATCCACTCAACAAAAATTATTTCAGAGAAATCATACTCCATGGTTCGTTGTTCTTGTAGAATGTTGAACGACTATCCCAACTAAAATCTATCCACTCAACAAAAATTATTTCACACCACAGACTCATCTTGGTCAGGATCGATTTCAAATCTATCATGGTTTCAGAGAAATCATACTCCATGGTTCGTTGTTCTTGTAGAATGTTGAACGACTACCCCAACTAAAATCTATCCACTCACCAAAAATTATTTCAGAGAAATCATACTCCATGGTTCGTTGTTCTTGTAGAATGTTGAACGACTATCCCAACTAAAATCTATCCACTCAACAAAAATTATTTCACACCACAGACTCATCTTGGTCAGGATCGATTTGAAATCTATCATGGTTTCAGAGAAATCATACTTTATGGTTCGTTGTTCTTGTAGAATGTTGAACGACTACCCCAACTAAAATCTATCCACTCAACAAAAATTATTTCACACCACAGACTCATCTTGGTCAGGATCGATTTGAAATCTATCATGGTTTCAGAGAAATCATACTCCATGGTAAGTTGTTCTTGTAGAATGTTGAACGACTATCCCAACTAAAATCTATCCACTCAACAAAAATTATTTCAGAGAAATCATACTCCATGGTTCGTTGTTCTTGTAGAATGTTGAACGACTATCAAAACTAAAATCAATACACTCAACAAAAATTAATTCACACCACAGACTCATCTTGGTCAGGATCGATTTGAAATCTATCATGGTTTCAGAGAAAACATACTCCATGGTAAGTTGTTCTTGTAGAATGTTGAACGACTACCCCAACTAATATCTATCCACTCAACAAAAATTATTTCACAAAACAGACTCATCTTGGTCAGGATCGATTTGAAATCTATCATGGTTGCAGAGAAATCATACTGCATGGTTCGTTGTTCTTGTAGAATGTTGAACGACTACCCCAACTAAAATCTATCGACTCAACAAAAATTATTTCAGAGAAATCATACTCCATGGTAAGTTGTTCTTGTAGAATGTTGAACGACTACCCCAACTAAAATCTATCCACTCAACAAAAATTATTTCAGAGAAATCATACTCCATGGTAAGTTGTTCTTGTAGAATGTTGAACGACTACCCCAACTAAAATCTATCCACTCAACAAAAATTATTTCACACCACAGACTCATCTTGGTCAGGATCGATTTGAAATCTATCATAGTTGCAGAGAAATCATACTCCATGGTTCGTTGTTCTTGTAGAATGTTGAACGACTACCCCAACTAAAATCAATCCACTCAACAAAAATTATTTCACACCACAGACTCATCTTGGTCAGGATCGATTTGAAATCTATCATGGTTTCAGAGTCCATGGTAAATTGTTCTTGTAGAATGTTGAACGACTACCCCAACTAAAATCTATCCACTCAACAAAAATTATTTCACACCACAGACTCATCTTGGTCAGGATCGATTTGAAATCTATCATGATTGCAGAGAAATCATACTCCATGGTTCGTTGTTCTTGTAGAATGTTGAACGACTACCCCAACTCAAATCTATCCACTCAACAAAAATTATTTCAGAGAAATCATACTCCATGGTAAGTTGTTCTTGTAGAATGTTGAACGAATACCCCAACTAAAATCTATCCACTCAACAAAAATTATTTCACACCACAGACTCATCTTGGTCAGGATCGATTTGAAATCTATCATGGTTTCGGAGAAATCATACTCCATGGTACGTTGTTCTTGTAGAATGTTGAACGACTATCCCAACTAAAATCTATCCACTCAACAAAAATTATTTCAGAGAAATCATACTCCATGTTAAGTTGTTCTTGTAGAATGTTTAACGACTACCCCAACTAAAATCTATCCACTCAACAAAAATTATTTCACACCACAGACTCATCTTGGTCAGGATCGATTTGAAATCTATCATGGTTGCAGAGAAATCATACTCCATGGTTCGTTGTTCTTGTAGAATGTTGAACGACTACCCCAACTCAAATCTATCCACTCAACAAAAATTATTTCAGAGAAATCATACTCCATGGTAAGTTGTTCTTGTAGAATGTTGAACGAATACCCCAACTAAAATCTATCCACTCAACAAACATTATTTCACACCACAGACTCATCTTGGTCAGGATCGATTTGAAATCTATCATGGTTTCAGAGAAATCATACTCCATGGTACGTTGTTCTTGTAGAATGTTGAACGACTATCCCAACTAAAATCTATCCACTCAACAAAAATTATTTCAGAGAAATCATACTCCATGTTAAATTGTTCTTGTAGAATGTTTAACGACTACCCCAACTAAAATCTATCCACTCAACAAAAATTATTTCACACCACAGACTCATCTTGGTCAGGATCGATTTGAAATCTATCATGGTTGCAGAGAAATCATACTCCATGGTTCGTTGTTCTTGTAGAATGTTGAACGACTACCCCAACTAAAATCTATCCACTCAACAAAAATTATTTCAGAGAAATCATACTCCATGGTAAGTTGTTCTTGTAGAATGTTGAACGACTACCTCAACTAAAATCTATCCACTCAACAAAAATTATTTCAGAGAAATCATACTCCATGGTTCGCTGTTCTTGTAGAATGTTGAAGGACTACCCCAACTCAAATCTATCCACTCAACAAAAATTATTTCAGAGAAATCATGCTCCATGGTAAGTTGTTCTTGTAGAATGTTGAACGACTACCCCAACTAAAATCTATCCACTCAACAAACATTATTTCACACCACAGACTCATCTTGGTCAGGATCGATTTGAAATCTATCATGGTTGCAGAGAAATCATACTCCATGGTTCGTTGTTCTTGTAGAATGTTGAACGACTACCCCAACTAAAATCTATTAACTCAACAAAAATTATTTCAGAAAAATCATACTCCATGGTAAGTTGTTCTTGTAGAATGTTGAACAACTACCCCAACTAAAATCTATCCACTCAACAAACATTATTTCACACCACAGACTCATCTTGGTCAGGATCGATTTGAAATCTATCATGGTTGCAGAGAAATCATACTCCATGGTTCGTTGTTCTTGTAGAATGTTGAACGACTACCCCAACTAAAATCTATCCACTCAACAAAAATTATTTCAGAGAAATCATACTCCATGGTAAGTTGTTCTTGTAGAATGTTGAACGACTACCCCAACTAAAATCTATCCACTCAACAAAAATTATTTCACACCACAGACTCATCTTGGTCAGGATCGATTTGAAATCTATCATGGTTTCAGAGAAATCATACTCCATGGTAAGTTGTTCTTGTAGAATGTTGAACGATTGTCCCAACTAAAATCTATCCACTCAACAAAAATTATTTCAGAGAAATCATACTCCATGGTAAATTGTTCTTGTAGAATGTTGAACGACTACCCCAACTAAAATCTATCCACTCAACAAAAATTATTTCACACCACAGACTCATCTTGGTCAGGATCGATTTGAAATCTATCATGGTTTCAGAGAAATCATACTCAATGGTTCGTTGTTCTTGTAGAATGTTGAACGACTATCCCAACTAAAATCTATCCACTCAACAAAAATTATTTCAGAGAAATCATACTCCATGGTAAGTTGTTCTTGTAGAATGTTGAACGACTACCCCAACTAAAATCTATAAACTCAACAAAAATTATTTCACACCACAGACTCATCTTGGTCAGGATCGATTTGGAATCTATCATGGTTGCAGAGAAATCATACTCCATGGTTCGTTGTTCTTGTAGAATGTTGAACGACTATCCCAACTAAAATCTATCCACTCAACAAAAATTATTTCACACCACAGACTCATCTTGGTCAGGATCGATTTGAAATCTATCAAGGTTTCAGAGAAATCATAGTCCATGGTAAGTTGTTCTTGTAGAATGTTGAACAACTACCCCTAACTAAAATCTATCCACTCAACAAAAATTATATCAGAGAAATCATACTCCATGGTTCGTTGTTCTTGTAGAATGTTGAGCGACTACCCCAACTAAAATCTATCCACTCACCAAAAATTATTTCAGAGAAATCATACTCCATGGTTCGTTGTTCTTGTAGAATGTTGAACGACTATCCCAACTAAAATCTATCCACTCAACAAAAATTATTTCACACCACAGACTCATCTTGGTCAGGATCGATTTGAAATCTATCATGGTTTCAGAGAAATCATACTCCATGGTAAGTTGTTCTTGTAGAATGTTGAACGACTATCCCAACTAAAATCTATCCACTCAACAAAAATTATTTCACACCACAGACTCATCTTGGTCAGGATCGATTTGAAATCTATCATGGTTTCAGAGAAATCATACTCCATGGTTCGTTGTTCTTGTAGAATGTTGAACGACTACCCCAACTAAAATCTATCCACTCAACAAAAATTATTTCACACCACAGACTCATCTTGGTCAGGATCGATTTGAAATCTATCATGGTTTCAGAGAAATCATACTCCATGGTAAGTTGTTCTTGTAGAATGTTGAACGACTATCCCAACTAAAATCTATCCACTCAACAAAAATTATTTCAGAGAAATCATACTCCATGGTTCGTTGTTCTTGTAGAATGTTGAACGACTATCAAAACTAAAATCAATACACTCAACAAAAATTAATTCACACCACAGACTCATCTTGGTCAGGATCGATTTGAAATCTATCATGGTTTCAGAGAAATCATACTCCATGGTTCGTTGTTCTTGTAGAATGTTGAACGACTATCCCAACTAAAATCTATCCACTCAACAAAAATTATTTCAGAGAAATCATACTCCATGGTAAGTTGTTCTTGTAGAATGTTGAACGACTACCCCAACTAAAATCTATCCACTCAACAAACATTATTTCACACCACAGACTCATCTTGGTCAGGATCGATTTGAAATCTATCATGGTTTCAGAGAAATCATACTCCATGGTTCGTTGTTCTTGTAGAATGTTGAACGACTACCCCAACTAAAATCTATCCACTCAACAAAAATTATTTCACACCACAGACTCATCTTGGTCAGGATCGATTTGAAATCTATCAAGGTTTCAGAGAAATCATAGTCCATGGTAAGTTGTTCTTGTAGAATGTTGAACGACTACCCCTAACTAAAATCTATCCACTCAACAAAAATTATTTCAGAGAAATCATACTCCATGGTAAGTTGTTCTTGTAGAATGTTGAACGACTACCCCAACTAATATCTATCCACTCAACAAAAATTATTTCACAAAACAGACTCATCTTGGTCAGGATCGATTTGAAATCTATCATGGTTTCAGAGAAATCATACTCCATGGTAAGTTGTTCTTTTAGAATGTTGAACGACTATCCCAACTAAAATCTATCCACTCAACAAAAATTATTTCAGAGAAATCATACTCCATGGTAAGTTGTTCTTGTAGAATGTTGAACGACTACCCCAACTAAAATCTATCCACTCAACAAACATTATTTCACACCACAGACTCATCTTGGTCAGGATCGATTTGAAATCTATCATGGTTGCAGAGAAATCATACTCCATGGTTCGTTGTTCTTGTAGAATGTTGAACGACTACCCCAACTAAAATCTATCCACTCAACAAAAATTATTTCAGAGAAATCATACTCCATGGTTCGTTGTTCTTGTAGAATGTTGAACGACTACCCCAACTAAAATCTATCCACTCAACAAACATTATTTCACACCACAGACTCATCTTGGTCAGGATCGATTTGAAATCTATCATGGTTGCAGAGAAATCATACTCCATGGTTCGTTGTTCTTGTAGAATGTTGAACGACTACCCCAACTAAAATCTATCCACTCAACAAAAATTATTTCAGAGAAATCATACTCCATTGTAAGTTGTTCTTGTAGAATGATGAACGACTACCCCAACTAAAATCTATCCACTCAACAAACATTATTTCACACCACAGACTCATCTTGGTCAGGATCGATTTGAAATCTATCATGGTTTCAGAGAAATCATACTCCATGGTTCGTTGTTCTTGTAGAATGTTGAACGACTACCCCAACTAAAATCTATCCACTCAACAAAAATTATTTCACACCACAGACTCATCTTGGTCAGGATCGATTTGAAATCTATCATGGTTTCAGAGAAATCATACTCCATGATTCGTTGTTCTTGTAGAATGTTGAACGACTATCCCAACTAAAATCTATCCACTCAACAAAAATTATTTCAGAGAAATCATACTCCATGGTAAGTTGTTCTTGTAGAATGTTGAACGACTACCCCAACTAAAACCTATCCACTCAACAAAAATTATTTCACACCACAGACTCATCTTGGTCAGGATCGATTTGAAATCTATCATGGTTGCAGAGAAATCATACTCCATGGTAAGTTGTTCTTGTAGAATGTTGAACGACTGTCCCAACTAAAATCTATCCACTCAACAAAAATTATTTCAGAGAAATCATACTCCATGGTAAATTGTTCTTGTAGAATGTTGAACGACTACCCCAACTAAAATCTATCCACTCAACAAAAATTATTTCACACCACAGACTCATCTTGGTCAGGATCGATTTGAAATCTATCATGGTTTCAGAGAAATCATACTCCATGATTCGTTGTTCTTGTAGAATGTTGAACGACTATCCCAACTAAAATCTATCCACTCAACAAAAATTATTTCAGAGAAATCATACTCCATGGTAAGTTGTTCTTGTAGAATGTTGAACGACTACCCCAACTAAAACCTATCCACTCAACAAAAATTATTTCACACCACAGACTCATCTTGGTCAGGATCGATTTGAAATCTATCATGGTTTCAGAGAATTCATACTCCATGGTTCGTTGTTCTTGTAGAATGTTGAACGACTATCCCAACTAAAATCTATCCACTCAACAAAAATTATTTCACACCACAGACTCATCTTGGTCAGGATCGATTTGAAATCTATCATGGTTTCAGAGAAATCATAGTCCGTGGTAAGTTGTTCTTGTAGAATGTTGAACGACTACCCCTAACTAAAATCTATCCACTCAACAAAAATTATTTCAGAGAAATCATACTCCATGGTTCGTTGTTCTTGTAGAATGTTGAACGACTATCCCAACTAAAATCTATCCACTCAACAAAAATTATTTCACACCACAGACTCATCTTGGTCAGGATCGATTTGAAATCTATCATGGTTTCAGAGAAATCATACTCCATGGTTCGTTGTTCTTGAAGAATGTTGAACGACTACCCCAACTAAAATCTATCCACTCAACAAAAATTATTTCACACCACAGACTCATCTTGGTCAGGATCGATTTGAAATCTATCATGGTTTCAGAGAAATCATACTCCATGGTAAGTTGTTCTTGTAGAATGTTGAACGACTATCCCAACTAAAATCTATCCACTCAACAAAAATTATTTCAGAGAAATCATACTCCATGGTTCGTTGTTCTTGTAGAATGTTGAACGACTATCCCAACTAAAATCTATCCACTCAACAAAAATTATTTCACACCACAGACTCATCTTGGTCAGGATCGATTTCAAATCTATCATGGTTTCAGAGAAATCATACTCCATGGTTCGTTGTTCTTGTAGAATGTTGAACGACTACCCCAACTAAAATCTATCCACTCAACAAAAATTATTTCAGAGAAATCATACTCCATGGTTCGTTGTTCTTGTAGAATGTTGAACGACTATCCCAACTAAAATCTATCCACTCAACAAAAATTATTTCACACCACAGACTCATCTTGGTCAGGATCGATTTGAAATCTATCATGGTTTCAGAGAAATCATACTCCATGGTTCGTTGTTCTTGTAGAATGTTGAACGACTACCCCAACTAAAATCTATCCACTCAACAAAAATTATTTCACACCACAGACTCATCTTGGTCAGGATCGATTTGAAATCTATCATGGTTTCAGAGAAATCATACTCCATGGTAAGTTGTTCTTGTAGAATGTTGAACGACTATCCCAACTAAAATCTATCCACTCAACAAAAATTATTTCAGAGAAATCATACTCCATGGTTCGTTGTTCTTGTAGAATGTTGAACGACTATCAAAACTAAAATCAATACACTCAACAAAAATTAATTCACACCACAGACTCATCTTGGTCAGGATCGATTTGAAATCTATCATGGTTTCAGAGAAAACATACTCCATGGTAAGTTGTTCTTGTAGAATGTTGAACGACTACCCCAACTAATATCTATCCACTCAACAAAAATTATTTCACACCACACACTCATCTTGGTCAGGATCGATTTGAAATCTATCATGGTTTCAGAAAAATCATACTCCATGGTTCGTTGTTCTTGTAAAATGTTGAACGACTACCCCAACTAAAATCTATCCACTCAACAAAAATTATTTCACACCACAGACTCATCTTGGTCAGGATCGATTTGAAATCTATCATGGTTTCAGAGAAATCATACTCCATGGTTCGTTGTTCTTGTAGAATGTTGAACGACTACCCCAACTAAAATCTATCCACTCAACAAAAATTATATCAGAGAAATCATACTCCATGGTAAGTTGTTCTTGTAGAATGTTGAACGACTACCCCAACTAAAATCTATCCACTCAACAAACATTATTTCACACCACAGACTCATCTTGGTCAGGATCGATTTGAAATCTATCATGGTTTCAGAGAAATCATACTCCATGGTAAGTTGTTCTTGTGGAATGTTGAACGACTATCCCAACTAAAAGCTATCCACTCAACAAAAATTATTTCAGAGAAATCATACTCCATGGTAAGTTGTTCTTGTAGAATGTTGAACGACTACCCCTAACTAAAATCTATCCACTCAACAAAAATTATTTCAGAGAAATCATACTCCATGGTTCGTTGTTCTTGTAGAATGTTGAGCGACTACCCCAACTAAAATCTATCCACTCAACAAAAATTATTTCAGAGAAATCATACTCCATGGTTCGTTGTTCTTGTAGAATGTTGAACGACTACCCCAACTAAAATCTATCCACTCAACAAAAATTATTTCAGAGAAATCATACTCCATGGTTCGTTGTTCTTGTAGAATGTTGAACGACTACCCCAACTAAAATCTGTCCACTCAACAAAAATTATTTCACACCACAGACTCATCCTGGTCATGATCGATTTGAAATCTATCATGGTTTCAGAGAAATCATACTCCATGGTAAGTTGTTCTTGTAGAATGTTGAACGACTATCCCAACTAAAATCTATCCACTCAACAAAAATTATTTCAGAGAAATCATACTAAATGGTTCGTTGTTCTTGTAGAATGTTGAACGACTATCCCAACTAAAATCTATCCACTCAACAAAAATTATTTCACACCACAGACTCATCTTGGTCAGGATCGATTTGAAATCTATCATGGTTTCAGAGAAAACATACTCCATGGTAAGTTGTTCTTGTAGAATGTTGAACGACTACCCCAACTAATATCTATCCACTCAACAAAAATTATTTCACACCACACACTCATCTTGGTCAGGATCGATTTGAAATCTATCATGGTTTCAGAAAAATCATACTCCATGGTTCGTTGTTCTTGTAAAATGTTGAACGACTACCCCAACTAAAATCTATCCACTCAACAAAAATTATTTCACACCACAGACTCATCTTGGTCAGGATCGATTTGAAATCTATCATGGTTTCAGAGAAATCATACTCCATGGTTCGTTGTTCTTGTAGAATGTTGAACGACTATCCCAACTAAAATTAGTCCACTCAACAAAAATTATTTCAGAGAAATCATACTCCATGGTAAGTTGTTCTTGTAGAATGTTGAACGACTACCCCAACTAAAATCTATCCACTCAACAAAAATTATTTCACACCACAGACTCATCTTGGTCAGGATCGATTTGAAATCTATCATGGTTTCAGAGAAATCATACTCCATGGTAAGTTGTTCTTGTTTAATGTTGAACGACTATCCCAACTAAAAGCTATCCACTCAACAAAAATTATTTCAGAGAAATCATACTCCATGGTAAGTTGTTCTTGTAGAATGTTGAACGAATACCCCAACTAAAATCTATCCACTCAACAATAATTATTTCACACCACAGACTCATCTTGGTCAGGATCGATTTGAAATCTATCATGGTTTCAGAGAAATCATACTCCATGGTTCGTTGTTCTTGTAGAATGTTGAACGACTACCCCAACTAAAATCTATCCACTCAACAAAAATTATTTCACACCACAGACTCATCTTGGTCAGGATCGATTTGAAATCTATCATGGTTTCAGAGAAATCATACTCCATGGTTCGCTGTTCTTGTAGAATGTTGAACGACTACCCCAACGAAAATCTATCCACTCAACAAAAATTATTTCAGAGAAATCATACTCCATGCTTCGTTGTTCTTGTAGAATGTTGAACGACTACCCCAACTAAAATCTATCCACTCAACAAAAATTATTTCACACCACAGAATCATCTTGGCCAGGATCGATTTGAAATCTATCATGGTTTCAGAGAAATCATACTCCATGGTTCGTTGTTCTTGTAGAATGTTGAACGACTACCCCAACTAAAATCTATCCACTCAACAAAAATTATTTCACACCAAAGACTCATCTTGGTCAGGATCGATTTGAAATCTATCATGGTTTCAGAGAAATCATACTCCATGGTTCGTTGTTCTTGTAGAATGTTGAACGACTACCCCAACTAAAATCTATCCACTCAACAAAAATTATTTCAGAGAAATCATACTCCATGGTTCGTTGTTCTTGTAGAATGTTGAACGACTACCCCAACTAAAATCTATCCACTCAACAAAAATTATTTCAGAGAAATCATACTCCATGGTTCGTTGTTCTTGTAGAATGTTGAACGACTATCCCAACTAAAATCTATCCACTCAACAAAAATTATTTCACACCACAGACTCATCTTGGTCAGGATCGATTTGAAATCTATCATGGTTTCAGAGAAATCATACTCCATGGTTCGTTGTTCTTGTAGAATGTTGAACGACTACCCCAACTAAAATCTATCCACTCAACAAAAATTATTTCACACCACAGACTCATCTTGGTCAGGATCGATTTGAAATCTATCATGGTTTCAGAGAAATCATACTCCATGGTTCGCTGTTCTTGTAGAATGTTGAACGACTACCCCAACGAAAATCTATCCACTCAACAAAAATTATTTCAGAGAAATCATACTCCATGCTTCGTTGTTCTTGTAGAATGTTGAACGACTACCCCAACTAAAATCTATCCACTCAACAAAAATTATTTCACACCACAGAATCATCTTGGCCAGGATCGATTTGAAATCTATCATGGTTTCAGAGAAATCATACTCCATGGTTCGTTGTTCTTGTAGAATGTTGAACGACTACCCCAACTAAAATCTATCCACTCAACAAAAATTATTTCACACCAAAGACTCATCTTGGTCAGGATCGATTTGAAATCTATCATGGTTTCAGAGAAATCATACTCCATGGTTCGTTGTTCTTGTAGAATGTTGAACGACTACCCCAACTAAAATCTATCCACTCAACAAAAATTATTTCAGAGAAATCATACTCCATGGTTCGTTGTTCTTGTAGAATGTTGAACGACTACCCCAACTAAAATCTATCCACTCAACAAAAATTATTTCAGAGAAATCATACTCCATGGTTCGTTGTTCTTGTAGAATGTTGAACGACTATCCCAACTAAAATCTATCCACTCAACAAAAATTATTTCACACCACAGACTCATCTTGGTCAGGATCGATTTGAAATCTATCATGGTTTCAGAGAAATCATACTCCATGGTTCGTTGTTCTTGTAGAATGTTGAACGACTACCCCAACTAAAATCTATCCACTCAACAAAAATTATTTCACACCACAGACTCATCTTGGTCAGGATCGATTTGAAATCTATCATGGTTTCAGAGAAATCATACTCCATGGTAAGTTGTTCTTGTAGAATGTTGAACGACTATCCCAACTAAAATCTATCCACTCAACAAAAATTATTTCAGAGAAATCATACTCCATGGTTCGTTGTTCTTGTAGAATGTTGAACGACTATCAAAACTAAAATCAATACACTCAACAAAAATTAATTCACACCACAGACTCATCTTGGTCAGGATCGATTTGAAATCTATCATGGTTTCAGAGAAAACATACTCCATGGTAAGTTGTTCTTGTAGAATGTTGAACGACTACCCCAACTAATATCTATCCACTCAACAAAAATTATTTCACACCACAGACTCATCTTGGTCAGGATCGATTTGAAATCTATCATGGTTTCAGAAAAATCATACTCCATGGTTCGTTGTTCTTGTAAAATGTTGAACGACTACCCCAACTAAAATCTATCCACTCAACAAAAATTATTTCACACCACAGACTCATCTTGGTCAGGATCGATTTGAAATCTATCATGGTTTCAGAGAAATCATACTCCATGGTTCGTTGTTCTTGTAGAATGTTGAACGACTACCCCAACTAAAATCTATCCACTCAACAAAAATTATATCAGAGAAATCATACTCCATGGTAAGTTGTTCTTGTAGAATGTTGAACGACTACCCCAACTAAAATCTATCCACTCAACAAACATTATTTCACACCACAGACTCATCTTGGTCAGGATCGATTTGAAATCTATCATGGTTTCAGAGAAATCATACTCCATGGTAAGTTGTTCTTGTGGAATGTTGAACGACTATCCCAACTAAAAGCTATCCACTCAACAAAAATTATTTCAGAGAAATCATACTCCATGGTAAGTTGTTCTTGTAGAATGTTGAACGACTACCCCTAACTAAAATCTATCCACTCAACAAAAATTATTTCAGAGAAATCATACTCCATGGTTCGTTGTTCTTGTAGAATGTTGAGCGACTACCCCAACTAAAATCTATCCACTCAACAAAAATTATTTCAGAGAAATCATACTCCATGGTTCGTTGTTCTTGTAGAATGTTGAACGACTACCCCAACTAAAATCTATCCACTCAACAAAAATTATTTCAGAGAAATCATACTCCATGGTTCGTTGTTCTTGTAGAATGTTGAACGACTACCCCAACTAAAATCTGTCCACTCAACAAAAATTATTTCACACCACAGACTCATCCTGGTCATGATCGATTTGAAATCTATCATGGTTTCAGAGAAATCATACTCCATGGTAAGTTGTTCTTGTAGAATGTTGAACGACTATCCCAACTAAAATCTATCCACTCAACAAAAATTATTTCAGAGAAATCATACTAAATGGTTCGTTGTTCTTGTAGAATGTTGAACGACTATCCCAACTAAAATCTATCCACTCAACAAAAATTATTTCACACCACAGACTCATCTTGGTCAGGATCGATTTGAAATCTATCATGGTTTCAGAGAAAACATACTCCATGGTAAGTTGTTCTTGTAGAATGTTGAACGACTACCCCAACTAATATCTATCCACTCAACAAAAATTATTTCACACCACACACTCATCTTGGTCAGGATCGATTTGAAATCTATCATGGTTTCAGAAAAATCATACTCCATGGTTCGTTGTTCTTGTAAAATGTTGAACGACTACCCCAACTAAAATCTATCCACTCAACAAAAATTATTTCACACCACAGACTCATCTTGGTCAGGATCGATTTGAAATCTATCATGGTTTCAGAGAAATCATACTCCATGGTTCGTTGTTCTTGTAGAATGTTGAACGACTATCCCAACTAAAATCAGTCCACTCAACAAAAATTATTTCAGAGAAATCATACTCCATGGTAAGTTGTTCTTGTAGAATGTTGAACGACTACCCCAACTAAAATCTATCCACTCAACAAAAATTATTTCACACCACAGACTCATCTTGGTCAGGATCGATTTGAAATCTATCATGGTTTCAGAGAAATCATACTCCATGGTAAGTTGTTCTTGTTTAATGTTGAACGACTATCCCAACTAAAAGCTATCCACTCAACAAAAATTATTTCAGAGAAATCATACTCCATGGTAAGTTGTTCTTGTAGAATGTTGAACGAATACCCCAACTAAAATCTATCCACTCAACAATAATTATTTCACACCACAGACTCATCTTGGTCAGGATCGATTTGAAATCTATCATGGTTTCAGAGAAATCATACTCCATGGTTCGTTGTTCTTGTAGAATGTTGAACGACTACCCCAACTAAAATCTATCCACTCAACAAAAATTATTTCACACCACAGACTCATCTTGGTCAGGATCGATTTGAAATCTATCATGGTTTCAGAGAAATCATACTCCATGGTTCGCTGTTCTTGTAGAATGTTGAACGACTACCCCAACTAAAATCTATCCACTCAACAAAAATTATTTCAGAGAAATCATACTCCATGCTTCGTTGTTCTTGTAGAATGTTGAACGACTACCCCTAACTAAAATCTATCCACTCAACAAAAATTATTTCACACCACAGAATCATCTTGGCCAGGATCGATTTGAAATCTATCATGGTTTCAGAGAAATCATACTCCATGGTTCGTTGTTCTTGTAGAATGTTGAACGACTACCGCAACTAAAATCTATCCACTCAACAAAAATTATTTCACACCAAAGACTCGTCTTGGTCAGGATCGATTTGAAATCTATCATGGTTTAAGAGAAATCATACTCCATGGTTCGTTGTTCTTGTAGAATGTTGAACGACTACCCCAACTAAAATCTATCCACTCAACAAAAATTATTTCAGAGAAATCATACTCCATGGTAAGTTGTTCTTATAGAATGTTGAACGACTACCCCAACTAAAATCTATCCACTCAACAAAAATTATTTCAGAGAAATCATACTCCATGGTTCTTTGTTCTTGTAGAATGTTGAACGACTACCCCAACTAAAATCTATCCACTCAACAAAAATTATTTCAGAGAAATCATACTCCATGGTTCGTTGTTCTTGTAGAATGTTGAACGACTATCCCAACTAAAATCTATCCACTCAACAAAAATTATTTCACACCACAGACTCATCTTGGTCAGGATCGATTTGAAATCTATCATGGTTGCAGAGAAATCATACTCCATGGTTCGTTGTTCTTGTAGAATGTTGAACGACTACCCCAACTAAAATCTATCCACTCAACAAAAATTATTTCAGAGAAATCATACTCCATGATAAGTTGTTCTTGTAGAATGTTGGACGACTACCCCAACTAAAATCTATCCACTCAACAAAAATTATTTCACACCACAGACTCATCTTGGTCAGGATCGATTTGAAATCTATCATGGTTTCAGAGAAATCATAGTCCATGGTAAGTTGTTCTTGTAGAATGTTGAACGACTACCCCTAACTAAAATCTATCCACTCAACAAAAATTATTTCAGAGAAATCATACTCCATGGTTCGTTGTTCTTGTAGAATGTTGAGCGACTACCCCAACTAAAATCTATCCACTCAACAAAAATTATTTCAGAGAAATCATACTCCATGGTTCGTTGTTCTTGTAGAATGTTGAACGACTACCCCAACTAAAATCTATCCACTCAACAAAAATTATTTCAGAGAAATCATACTCCATGGTTCGTTGTTCTTGTAGAATGTTGAACGACTACCCCAACTAAAATCTATCCACTCAACAAAAATTATTTCACACCACAGACTCATCTTGGTCAGGATCGATTTGAAATCTATCATGGTTTCAGAGAAATCATACTCCATGGTAAGTTGTTCTTGTAGAATGTTGAACGACTATCCCAACTAAAATCTATCCACTCAACAAAAATTATTTCAGAGAAATCATACTCCATGGTAAGTTGTTCTTGTAGAATGTTGAACGACTATCGCAACTAAAATCTATCCACTCAACAAAAATTATTTCACACCACAGACTCATCTTGGTCAGGATCGATTTGAAATCTATCATGGTTTCAGAGAAAACATACTCCATGGTAAGTTGTTCTTGTAGAATGTTGAACGACTACCCCAACTAATATCTATCCACTCAACAAAAATTATTTCACACCACACACTCATCTTGGTCAGGATCGATTTGAAATCTATCATGGTTTCAGAAAAATCATACTCCATGGTTCGTTGTTCTTGTAAAATGTTGAACGACTACCCCAACTAAAATCTATCCACTCAACAAAAATTATTTCAGAGAAATCATACTCCATGGTAAGTTGTTCTTGTAGAATGTTGGACGACTACCCCAACTAAAATCTATCCACTCAACAAAAATTATTTCAGAGAAATCATACTCCATGGTAAGTTGTTCTTGTAGAATGTTGAACGACTACCCCAACTAAAGTCTATCCACTCAACAAAAATTATTTCAGGGAAATCATACTCCATGGTAAGTTGTTCTTGTAGAATGTTGGACGACTACCCCAACTAAAATCTATCCACTCAACAAAAATTATTTCAGAGAAATCATACTCCATGGTAAGTTGTTCTTGTAGAATGTTGAACGACTACCCCAACTAAAGTCTATCCACTCAACAAAAATTATTTCAGAGAAATCATACTCCATGGTAAGTTGTTCTTGTAGAATGTTGGACGACTACCCCAACTAAAATCTATCCACTCAACAAAAATTATTTCAGAGAAATCATACTCCATGGTAAGTTGTTCTTGTAGAATGTTGGACGACTACCCCAACTAAAATCTATCCACTCAACAAAAATTATTTCAGAGAAATCATACTCCATGGTAAGTTGTTCTTGTAGAATGTTGAACGACTACCCCAACTAAAGTCTATCCACTCAACAAAAATTATTTCAGAGAAATCATACTCCATGGTAAGTTGTTCTTGTAGTATGTTGAACGACTATCCCAACTAAAATCTATCCACTCAACAAAAATTATTTCAGAGAAATCATACTCCATGGTTCGTTGTTCTTGTAGAATGTTGAACGACTATCCCAACTAACATCTATGCACTCAACAAAAATTATTACAGAGAAATCATACTCCATGGTTCGTTGTTCTTGTAGAATGTTGAACGACTACCCCAACTAAAATCTATCCACTCAACAAAAATTATTTCAGAGAAATCATACTCCATGGTAAGTTGTTCTTGTAGTATGTTGAACGACTATCCCAACTAAAATCTATCCACTCAACAAAAATTATTTCAGAGAAATCATACTCCATGGTTCGTTGTTCTTGTAGAATGTTGAACGACTATCCCAACTAAAATCTATGCACTCAACAAAAATTATTACAGAGAAATCATACTCCATGGTTCGTTGTTCTTGTAGAATGTTGAACGACTATCCCAACTAAAATCTATCCACTCAACAAAAATTATTTCACACCACAGACTCATCTTGGTCAGGATCGATTTGACATCTATCATGGTTTCAGAGAAATCATACTCCATGGTTCGTTGTTCTAGTAGAATGTTGAACGACTATCCCAACTAAAATCTATGCACTCAACAAAAATTATTACAGAGAAATCATACTCCATGGTTCGTTGTTCTTGTAGAATGTTGAACGACTACCCCAACTAAAATCTATGCACTCAACAAAAATTATTACAGAGAAATCATACTCCATTGTTCGCTGTTCTTGTAGAATGTTGAACGACTACCCCAACTAAAATCTATCCACTCCACAAAAATTATTTCAGAGAAATCATACTCCATGGTTCGTTGTTCTTGTAGAATGTTGAACGACTACCCCAACTAAAATCTATCCACTCAACAAAAATTATTTCACACCACAGACTCATCTTGGTCAGGATCGATTTGAAATGTATCATGGTTTCAGAGAAATCATACTCCATGGTTCGTTGTTCTTGTAGAATGTTGAACGACTACCCCAACTAAAATCTATCCACTCCACAAAAATTATTTCAGAGAAATCATAGTCCATGGTAAGTTGTTCTTGTAGAATGTTGAACGACTACCCCTAACTAAAATCTATCCACTCAACAAAAATTATTTCACACCACAGACTCATCTGGTCAGGATCGATTTGAAATCTATCATGGTTTCAGAGAAATCATACTCCATGGTAAGTTGTTCTTGTAGAATGTTGAACGACTACCCCAACTAAAATCTATCCACTCCACAAAAATTATTTCAGAGAAATCATACTCCATGGTTCGTTGTTCTTGTAGAATGTTGAACGGCTACCCCAACTAAAATCTATCCACTCAACAAAAACTATTTCAGAGAAATCATACTAAATGGTAAGTTGTTCTTGTAGAATGTTGAACGACTATCCCAACTAAAATCTATCCACTCCACAAAAATTATTTCACACCACAGACTCATCTTGGTCAGGATCGTTTTGAAATCTATCATGGTTTCAGAGAAATCATAGTCCATGGTAAGTTGTTCTTGTAGAATGTTGAACGACTATCCCAACTAAAATCTATCCGCTCAACAAAAATTATTTCTGAGAAATCATACTCCATGGTTCGTTGTTCTTGTAGAATGTTGAACGACTACCCCAAATAAAATCTATCCACTCAACAAAAATTATTTCACACCACAGACTCATCTTGGACAGGATCGATTTGAAATCTATCATTGTTGCAGAGAAATCATACTCCATGGTTCGTTGTTCTTGTAGAATGTTGAACGACTACCCCAACTAAAATCTATCCACTCAACAAAAATTATTTCAGAGAAATCATACTCCATGGTTCGTTGTTCTTGTAGAATGTTGAACGACTATCCCAACTAAAATCTATCCACTCAACAAAAATTATTTCACACCACAGACTCATCTTGGTCAGGATCGATTTGAAATCTATCATGGTTCATACTCCATGGTTCGTTGTTCTTGTAGAATGTTGAACGACTACCCCAACTAAAATCTATCCACTCAACAAAAATTATTTCACACCACAGACTCATCTTGGTCAGGATCGATTTGAAATCTATCATGGTTTCAGAGAAATCATACTCCATGGTAAGTTGTTCTTGTAGAATGTTGAACGACTACCCCAACTAAAGTCTATCCACTCAACAAAAATTATTTCACACCGCAGACTCATCTTAATCAGTATCGATTTGAAATCTATCATGGTTTCAGAGAAATCATAGTCCATGGTAAGTTGTTCTTGTAG
The DNA here is from genome assembly GCA_905220385.1 of Xylota sylvarum. Taxonomy (NCBI): domain Eukaryota; kingdom Metazoa; phylum Arthropoda; class Insecta; order Diptera; family Syrphidae; genus Xylota; species Xylota sylvarum. The sequence goes on along the minus strand of CAJMZQ010000063.1, from coordinate 593,315 downwards.
AATGTTGATCGACTACCCCTAACTAAAATCTATCCACTCAACAAAAATTATTTCAGAGAAATCATACTCCATGGTAAGTTGTTCTTGTAGAATGTTGAACGACTATCCCAACTAAAATCTATCCACTCAACAAAAATTATTTCACACCACAGACTCAACTTGGTCAGGATCGATTTGAAATCTATCATGGTTTCAGAGAAATCATACTCCATGGTTCGTTGTTCTTGTAAAATGTTGAACGACTATCCCAACTAAAATCTATCCACTCAACAAAAATTATTTCACACCACAGACTCATCTTGGTCAGGATCGATTTGAAATCTATCATGGTTTCAGAGAAATCATACTCCATGGTTCGTTGTTCTTGTAGAATGTTGAACGACTACCCCAACTAAAATCTATCCACTCAACAAAAATTATTTCAGAGAAATCATACTCCATGGTAAGTTGTTCTTGTAGAATGTTGAACGACTATCCCAACTAAAATCTATCCACTCAACAAAAATTATTTCAGAGAAATAGTACTAAATGGTAAGTTGTTCTTGTAGAATGTTGAACGACTACCCCAACTAAAATCTATCCACTCAACAAAAATTATTTCAGAGAAATCATACTCCATGGTTCGTTGTTCTTGTAGAATGTTGAACGACTACCCCTAACTAAAATCTATCCACTCAACAAAAATTATTTCAGAGAAATCATACTCCATGGTTCGTTGTTCTTGTAGAATTTTGAACGACTACCCCAACTAAAATCTATCCACTCAACAAAAATTATTTCAGAGAAATCATACTCCATGGTTCGTTGTTCTTGTAGAATGTTGAACGACTACCCCAACTAAAATCTAACCACTCAACAAAAATTATTTCACACCACAGACTCATCTGGTCAGGATCGATTTGAAATCTATCATGGTTTCAGAGAAATCATACTAGATGGTTCGTTGTTCTTGTAGAATGTTGAACGACTATCCCAACTAAAATCTATCCACTCAACAAAAATTATTTCAGAGAAATCATACTCCATGGTTCGTTGTTCTTGTAGAATGTTGAACGACTACCCCAACTAAAATCTATCCACTCAACAAAAATTATTTCAGAGAAATCATACTCCATGGTAAGTTGTTCTTGTAGAATGTTGAACGACTATCCCAACTAAAATCTATCCACTCAACAAAAATTATTTCAGAGAAATCATACTCCATGGTTCGTTGTTCTTGTAGAATGTTGAACGACTACCCCAAATAAAATCTATCCACTCAACAAACATTATTTCACACCACAGACTCATCTTGGTCAGGATCGATTTGAAATCTATCATTGTTGCAGAGAAATCATACTCCATGGTTCGTTGTTCTTGTAGAATGTTGAACGACTACCCCAACTAAAATCTATCCACTCAACAAAAATTATTTCAGAGAAATAATACTCCATGGTTCGTTGTTCTTGTAGAATGTTGAACGACTATCCCAACTAAAATCTATATACTCAACAAAAATTATTTCACACCACAGACTCATCTTGGTCAGGATCGATTTGAAATCTATCATGGTTCATACTCCATGGTTCGTTGTTCTTGTAGAATGTTGAACGACTACCCCAACTAAAATCTATCCACTCAACAAAAATTATTTCACACCACAGACTCATCTTGGTCAGGATCGATTTGAAATCTATCATGGTTTCAGAGAAATCATACTCCATGGTAAGTTGTTCTTGTAGAATGTTGAACGACTACCCCAACTAAAGTCTATCCACTCAACAAAAATTATTTCACACCGCAGACTCATCTTAATCAGTATCGATTTGAAATCTATCATGGTTTCAGAGAAATAATAGTCCATGGTAAGTTGTTCTTGTAGAATGTTGAACGACTACCCCTAACTAAAATCTATCCACTCAACAAAAATTATTTCAGAGAAATCATACTCCATGGTTCGTTGTTCTTGTAGAATGTTGAACGACTACCCCAACTAAAATCTAACCACTCAACAAAAATTATTTCACACCACAGACTCATCTTGGTCAGGATCGATTTGAAATCTATCATGGTTTCAGAGAAATCATACTCCATGGTTCGTTGTTCTTGTAGAATGTTGAACGACTATCCCAACTAAAATCTATCCACTCAACAAAAATTATTTCAGAGAAATCATACTCCATGGTAAGTTGTTCTTGTAGAATGTTGAACGACTATCCCAACTAAAATCTATCCACTCAACAAAAATTATTTCAGAGAAATCATACTCCATGGTTCGTTGTTCTTGTAGAATGTTGAACGACTACCCCATCTAAAATCTATCCACTCAACAAAAATTATTTCACACCACAGACTCATCTTGGTCAGGATCGATTTGAAATCTATCATGGTTTCAGAGAAATCATACTCCATGGTAAGTTGTTCTTGTAGAATGTTGTACGACTATCCCAACTAAAATCTATCCACTCAACAAAAATTATTTCAGAGAAATCATACTCCATGGTTCGTTGTTCTTGTAGAATGTTGAACGACTTCCCCAACTAAAATCTATCCACTCAAGAAAAATTATTTCAGAGAAATCATACTCCATGGTTCGTTGTTCTTGTAGAATGTTGAACGACTACCCCAACTAAAATCTATCCACTCAACAAAAATTATTTCACACCACAGACTCATCTTGGTCAGGATCGATTTGAAATCTATCATGGTTTCAGAGAAATCATACTCCATGGTTCGTTGTTCTTGTAGAATGTTGAACGACTACGTCTAACTAAAATCTATCCACTCAACAAAAATTATTTCAGAGAAATCATACTCCATGGTTCGTTGTTCTTGTAGAATGTTGAACGACTACCCCAACTAAAATCTATCCACTCAACAAAAATTATTTCAGAGAAATCATACTCCATGGTAAGTTGTTCTTGTAGAATGTTGAACGACTATCCCAACTAAAATCTATCCACTCAACAAAAATTATTTCAGAGAAATCATACTCCATGGTTCGTTGTTCTTGTAGAATGTTGAACGACTACCCCAAATAAAATCTATCCACTCAACAAACATTATTTCACACCACAGACTCATCTTGGTCAGGATCGATTTGAAATCTATCATTGTTGCAGAGAAATCATACTCCATGGTTCGTTGTTCTTGTAGAATGTTGAACGACTACCCCAACTAAAATCTATCCACTCAACAAAAATTATTTCAGAGAAATAATACTCCATGGTTCGTTGTTCTTGTAGAATGTTGAACGACTATCCCAACTAAAATCTATATACTCAACAAAAATTATTTCACACCACAGACTCATCTTGGTCAGGATCGATTTGAAATCTATCATGGTTCATACTCCATGGTTCGTTGTTCTTGTAGAATGTTGAACGACTACCCCAACTAAAATCTATCCACTCGACAAAAATTATTTCACACCACAGACTCATCTTGGTCAGGATCGATTTGAAATCTATCATGGTTTCAGAGAAATCATACTCCATGGTAAGTTGTTCTTGTAGAATGTTGAACGACTACCCCAACTAAAGTCTATCCACTCAATAAAAATTATTTCACACCGCAGACTCATCTTAATCAGTATCGATTTGAAATCTATCATGGTTTCAGAGAAATAATAGTCCATGGTAAGTTGTTCTTGTAGAATGTTGAACGACTACCCCTAACTAAAATCTATCCACTCAACAAAAATTATTTCAGAGAAATCATACTCCATGGTTCGTTGTTCTTGTAGAATGTTGAACGACTACCCCAACTAAAATCTAACCACTCAACAAAAATTATTTCACACCACAGACTCATCTTGGTCACGATCGATTTGAAATCTATCATGGTTTCAGAGAAATCATACTCCATGGTTCGTTGTTCTTGTAGAATGTTGAACGACTATCCCAACTAAAATCTATCCACTCAACAAAAATTATTTCAGAGAAATCATACTCCATGGTAAGTTGTTCTTGTAGAATGTTGAACGACTATCCCAACTAAAATCTATCCACTCAACAAAAATTATTTCAGAGAAATCATACTCCATGGTTCGTTGTTCTTGTAGAGTGTTGAACGACTACCCCATCTAAAATCTATCCACTCAACAAAAATTATTTCACACCACAGACTCATCTTGGTCAGGATCGATTTGAAATCTATCATGGTTTCAGAGAAATCATACTCCATGGTAAGTTGTTCTTGTAGAATGTTGTACGACTATCCCAACTAAAATCTATCCACTCAACAAAAATTATTTCAGAGAAATCATACTCCATGGTTCGTTGTTCTTGTAGAATGTTGAACGACTACCCCAACTAAAATCTATCCACTCAAGAAAAATTATTTCAGAGAAATCATACTCCATGGTTCGTTGTTCTTGTAGAATGTTGAACGACTACCCCAACTAAAATCTATCCACTCAACAAAAATTATTTCACACCACAGACTCATCTTGGTCAGGATCGATTTGAAATCTATCATGGTTGCAGAGAAATCATACTCCATGGTAAGTTGTTCTTGTAGAATGTTGAACGACTACCCCAACTAAAATCTATCCACTCAACAAAAATTATTTCACACCACAGACTCATCTTGGTCAGGATCGATTTGAAATCTATCATGGTTTCAGAGAAATCATACTCCATGGTAAGTTGTTCTTGTAGAATGTTGAACGACTACCCCAACTAAAGTCTATCCACTCAATAAAAATTATTTCACACCGCAGACTCATCTTAATCAGTATCGATTTGAAATCTATCATGGTTTCAGAGAAATAATAGTCCATGGTAAGTTGTTCTTGTAGAATGTTGAACGACTACCCCTAACTAAAATCTATCCACTCAACAAAAATTATTTCAGAGAAATCATACTCCATGGTTCGTTGTTCTTGTAGAATGTTGAACGACTACCCCAACTAAAATCTAACCACTCAACAAAAATTATTTCACACCACAGACTCATCTTGGTCACGATCGATTTGAAATCTATCATGGTTTCAGAGAAATCATACTCCATGGTTCGTTGTTCTTGTAGAATGTTGAACGACTATCCCAACTAAAATCTATCCACTCAACAAAAATTATTTCAGAGAAATCATACTCCATGGTAAGTTGTTCTTGTAGAATGTTGAACGACTATCCCAACTAAAATCTATCCACTCAACAAAAATTATTTCAGAGAAATCATACTCCATGGTTCGTTGTTCTTGTAGAGTGTTGAACGACTACCCCATCTAAAATCTATCCACTCAACAAAAATTATTTCACACCACAGACTCATCTTGGTCAGGATCGATTTGAAATCTATCATGGTTTCAGAGAAATCATACTCCATGGTAAGTTGTTCTTGTAGAATGTTGTACGACTATCCCAACTAAAATCTATCCACTCAACAAAAATTATTTCAGAGAAATCATACTCCATGGTTCGTTGTTCTTGTAGAATGTTGAACGACTACCCCAACTAAAATCTATCCACTCAAGAAAAATTATTTCAGAGAAATCATACTCCATGGTTCGTTGTTCTTGTAGAATGTTGAACAACTACCCCAACTAAAATCTATCCACTCAACAAAAATTATTTCACACCACAGACTCATCTTGGTCAGGATCGATTTGAAATCTATCATGGTTTCAGAGAAATCATACTCCATGGTTCGTTGTTCTTGTAGAATGTTGAACGACTACGTCTAACTAAAATCTATCCACTCAACAAAAATTATTTCAGAGAAATCATACTCCATGGTTCGTTGTTCTTGTAGAATGTTGAACGACTATCCCAACTAAAATCTATCCACTCAACAAAAATTATTTCAGAGAAATCATACTCCACGGTTCGTTGTTCTTGTAGAATGTTGAACGACTACCCCAACTAAAATCTATCCACTCAACAAAAATTATTTCAGAGAAATCATACTCCATGGTACGTTGTTCTTGTGGAATGTTGAACGACTACCCCAACTAAAATCTATCCACTCAACAAAAATTATTTCAGAGAAATCATACTCCACGGTTCGTTGTTCTTGTAGATTGTTGAACGACTACCCCAACTAAAGTCTATCCACTCAACAAAAATTATTTCACACCGCAGACTCATCTTAATCAGTATCGATTTGAAATCTATCATGGTTTCAGAGAAATAATACTCCATGGTTCGTTGTTCTTGTAGAATGTTGAACGACTACCCCAACTAAAATCTATCCACTCAACAAAAATTATTTCAGAGAAATCATACTCCATGGTTCGTTGTTCTTGTAGAATGTTGAACGACTACCCCAACTAAAATCTATCCACTCAACAAAAATTATTTCAGAGAAATCATACTCCATGGTAAGTTGTTCTTGTAGAATGTTGAACGACTATCCCAACTAAAATCTATCCACTCAACAAAAATTATTTCAGAGAAATCATACTCCATGGTTCGTTGTTCTTGTAGAATGTTGAACGACTACCCCAAATAAAATCTATCCACTCAACAAACATTATTTCACACCACAGACTCATCTTGGTCAGGATCGATTTGAAATCTATCATTGTTGCAGAGAAATCATACTCCATGGTTCGTTGTTCTTGTAGAATGTTGAACGACTACCCCAACTAAAATCTATCCACTCAACAAAAATTATTTCAGAGAAATAATACTCCATGGTTCGTTGTTCTTGTAGAATGTTGAACGACTATCCCAACTAAAATCTATATACTCAACAAAAATTATTTCACACCACAGACTCATCTTGGTCAGGATCGATTTGAAATCTATCATGGTTCATACTCCATGGTTCGTTGTTCTTGTAGAATGTTGAACGACTACCCCAACTAAAATCTATCCACTCAACAAAAATTATTTCACACCACAGACTCATCTTGGTCAGGATCGATTTGAAATCTATCATGGTTTCAGAGAAATCATACTCCATGGTAAGTTGTTCTTGTAGAATGTTGAACGACTACCCCAACTAAAGTCTATCCACTCAACAAAAATTATTTCACACCGCAGACTCATCTTAATCAGTATCGATTTGAAATCTATCATGGTTTCAGAGAAATCATACTCCATGGTAAGTTGTTCTTGTAGAATGTTGAACGACTACCCCAACTAAAGTCTATCCACTCAACAAAAATTATTTCAGAGAAATCGTACTCCATGGTAAGCTGTTCTTGTAGAATGTTGAACGACTACCCCAACTAAAGTCTATCCACTCAGCAAAAATTATTTCACACCACAGACTCATCTTAATCAGTATCGATTTGAAATCTATCATGGTTTCAGAGAAATAATAGTCCATGGTAAGTTGTTCTTGTAGAATGTTGAACGACTACCCCTAACTAAAAACTATCCACTCAACAAAAATTATTTCAGAGAAATCATACTCCATGGTAAGTTGTTCTTGTAGAATGTTGAACGACTATCCCAACTAAAATCTATCCACTCAACAAAAATTATTTCACACCACAGACTCAACTTGGTCAGGATCGATTTGAAATCTATCATGGTTTCAGAGAAATCATACTCCATGGTTCGTTGTTCTTGTAAAATGTTGAACGACTATCCCAACTAAAATCTATCCACTCAACAAAAATTATTTCACACCACAGACTCATCTTGGTCAGGATCGATTTGAAATCTATCATGGTTCATACTCCATGGTTCGTTGTTCTTGTAGAATGTTGAACGACTACCCCAACTAAAATCTATCCACTCAACAAAAATTATTTCACACCACAGACTCATCTTAATCAGTATCGATTTGAAATCTATCATGGTTTCAGAGAAATAATAGTCCATGGTAAGTTGTTCTTGTAGAATGTTGAACGACTACCCCTAACTAAAATCTATCCACTCAACAAAAATTATTTCAGAGAAATCATACTCCATGGTAAGTTGTTCTTGTAGAATGTTGAACGACTATCCCAACTAAAATCTATCCACTCAACAAAAATTATTTCACACCACAGACTCAACTTGGTCAGGATCGATTTGAAATCTATCATGGTTTCAGAGAAATCATACTCCATGGTTCGTTGTTCTTGTAAAATGTTGAACGACTATCCCAACTAAAATCTATCCACTCAACAAAAATTATTTCACACCACAGACTCATCTTGGTCAGGATCGATTTGAAATCTATCATGGTTTCAGAGAAATCATACTCCATGGTTCGTTGTTCTTGTAGAATGTTGAACGACTACCCCAACTAAAATCTATCCACTCAACAAAAATTATTTCAGAGAAATCATACTCCATGGTAAGTTGTTCTTGTAGAATGTTGAACGACTATCCCAACTAAAATCTATCCACTCAACAAAAATTATTTCAGAGAAATCATACTCCATGGTTCGTTGTTCTTGTAGAATGTTGAACGACTACCCCAACTAAAATCTAAAAACTCAACAAAAATTATTTCACACCACAGACTCATCTTGGTCAGGATCGATTTGAAATCTATCATGGTTTCAGAGAAATCATACTCCATGGTTCGTTGTTCTTGTAGAATGTTGAACGACTATCCCAACTAAAATCTATCCACTCAACAAAAATTATTTCAGAGAAATCATACTCCATGGTAAGTTGTTCTTGTAGAATGTTGAACGACTACCCCAACTAAAATCTATCCACTCAACAAAAATTATTTCAGAGAAATCATACTCCATGGTTCGTTGTTCTTGTAGAATGTTGAACGACTACCCCAACTAAAATCTAACCACTCAACAAAAATTATTTCACACCACAGACTCATCTTGGTCAGGATCGATTTGAAATCTATCATGGTTTCAAAGAAATCATACTCCATGGTTCGTTGTTCTTGTAGAATGTTGAACGACTATCAAAACTAAAATCTATCCACTCAACAAAAATTATTTCAGAGAAATCATACTCCATGGTAAGTTGTTCTTGTAGAATGTTGAACGACTACCCCAACTAAAATCTATCCACTCAACAAAAATTATTTCATAGAAATCATACTCCATGGTTCGTTGTTCTTGTAGAATGTTGTACGACTATCCCAACTAAAATCTATCCACTCAACAAAAATTATTTCAGAGAAATCATACTCCATGGTTCGTTGTTCTTGTAGAATGTTGAACGACTACCCCAACTAAAATCTATCCACTCAAGAAAAATTATTTCAGAGAAATCATACTCCATGGTTCGTTGTTCTTGTAGAATGTTGAACGACTACCCCAACTAAAATCTATCCACTCAACAAAAATTATTTCACACCACAGACTCATCTTGGTCAGGATCGATTTGAAATCTATCATGGTTTCAGAGAAATCATACTCCATGGTTCGTTGTTCTTGTAGAATGTTGAACGACTACCCCTAACTAAAATCTATCCACTCAACAAAAATTATTTCAGAGAAATCATACTCCATGGTTCGTTGTTCTTGTAGAATGTTGAACGACTATCCCAACTAAAATCTATCCACTCAACAAAAATTATTTCAGAGAAATCATACTCCATGGTAAGTTGTTCTTGTAGAATGTTGAACGACTACCCCAACTAAAATCTATCCACTCAACAAAAATTATTTCAGAGAAATCATACTCCATGGTTCGTTGTTCTTGTGGAATGTTGAACGACTACCCCAACTAAAATCTATCCACTCAACAAAAATTATTTCAGAGAAATCATACTCCACGGTTCGTTGTTCTTGTAGAATGTTGAACGACTACCCCAACTAAAATCTATCCACTCAACAAAAATTATTTCACACCACAGACTCATCTTGGTCAGGATCGATTTGAAATCTATCATGGTTTCAGAGAAATCATACTCCATGGTTCGTTGTTCTTGTAGAATGTTGAACGACTATCCCAACTAAAATCTATCCACTCAACAAAAATTATTTCACACCACAGACTCATCTTGGTCAGGATCGATTTGAAATCTATCATGGTTTCAGAGAAATCATACTCCATGGTAAGTTGTTCTTGTAAAATGTTGAACGACTATCCCAACTAAAATCTATGCACCCAACAAAAATTATTTCACACCACAGACTCATCTTGGTCAGGTTCGATTTGAAATCTATCATGGTTTCAGAGAAATCATGCTCCATGGTAAGTTATTCTTGTAGAATGTTGAACGACTACCCCAACTAAAATCTATCCACTCAACAAAAATTATTTCAGAGAAATCATACTCCATGGTTCGTTGTTCTTGTAGAATGTTGAACGACTACCCCAACTAAAATCTATCCACTCAACAAAAATTATTTCACACCACAGACTCATCTTGGTCAGGATCGTTTTGAAATCTATCATGGTTTCAGAGAAATCATACTCCATGGTAAGTTGTTCTTGTAGAATGTTGAACGACTATCCCAACTAAAACCTATCCACTCAACAACAATTATTTCAGAGAAATCATACTCCATGGTTCGTTGTTCTTGTAGAATGTTGAACGACTACCCCAACTAAAATCTATCCACTCAACAAAAATTATTTCACACCACAGACTCATCTTGGTCAGGATCGATTTGAAATCTATCATGGTTTCAGAGAAATCATACTCCATGGTTCGTTGTTCTTGTAGAATGTTGAACGACTACCCCAACTAAAATCTATCCACTCAACAAAAATTATTTCACACCACAGACTCATCTTGGTCAGGATCGATTTGAAATCTATCATGGTTTCAGAGAAATCATACTCCATGGTAAGTTGTTCTTGCAGAATGTTGAACGACTACCCCAACTAAAATCTATCCACTCAACAAAAATTATTTCACACCGCAGACTCATCTTGGTCAGGATCGATTTGAAATCTATCATGGTTTCAGAGAAATCATAGTCCATGGAAAGTTGTTCTTGTAGAATGTTGAACGACTACCCCTAACTAAAATCTATCCACTCAAGAAAAATTATTTCAGAGAAATCATACTCCATGGTAAGTTGTTCTTGTAGAATGTTGAACGACTATCCCAACTAAAATCTATCCACTCAACAAAAATTATTTCACACCACAGACCCATCTTGGTCAGGATCGATTTGAAATCTATCATGATTTCAGAGAAATCATAGTCCATGGTAAGTTGTTCTTGTAGAATGTTGAACGACTATCCCAACTAAAATCTATCCGCTCAACAAAAAATATTTCAGAGAAATCATACTCCATGGTAAGTTGTTCTTGTAGAATGTTGAACGACTATCCCAACTAAAATCTATCCACTCAACAAAAATTATTTCAGAGAAATCATACTCCATGGTAAGTTGTTCTTGTAGAATGTTGAACGACTACCCCAACTAAAATCTATCCACTCAACAAAAATTATTTCACACCACAGACTCATCTTGGTCAGGATCGATTTGAAATCTATCATGGTTTCAGAGAAATCATACTCCATGGTTCGTTGTTCTTGTAGAATGTTGAACGACTACCCCTAACTAAAATCTATTAACTCAACAAAAATTATTTCAGAGAAATCATACTCCATGGTTCGTTGTTCTTGTAGAATGTTGAACGACTACCCCAACTAAAATCTATCCACTCAACAAAAATTATTTCACACCACAGACTCATCTTGGTCAGGATCGATTTGAAATCTATCATTGTTGCAGAGAAATCATACTCCATGGTTCGTTGTTCTTGTAGAATGTTGAACGACTACCTCAACTAAAATCTATCCACTCAACAAAAATTATTTCAGAGAAATCATACTCCATGGTTCGTTGTTCTTGTAGAATGTTGAACGACTATCCCAACTAAAATCTATCCACTCAACAAAAATTATTTCACACCACAGACTCATCTTGGTCAGGATCGATTTGAAATCTATCATGGTTCATACTCCATGGTTCGTTGTTCTTGTAGAATGTTGAACGACTACCCCAACTAAAATCTATCCACTCAACAAAAATTATTTCACACCACAGACTCATCTTGGTCAGGATCGATTTGAAATCTATCATGGTTTCAGAGAAATCATACTCCATGGTTCGTTGTTCTTGTAGAATGTTGAACGACTATCCCAAATAAAATCTATCCACTCAACAAAAATTATTTCACACCACAGACTCATCTTGGTCAGGATCGATTTGAAATCTATCATGGTTTCAGAGAAATCATAGTCCATGGTAAGTTGTTCTTGTAGAATGTTGAACGACTAGCCCAACTAAAATCTATCCACTCAACAAAAATTATTTCACACCACAGACTCATCTTGGTCAGGATCGATTTGAAATCTATCATGGTTTCAGAGAAATCATACTCCATGGTAAGTTATTCTTGTAGAATGTTGAACGACTAAACCAACTAAAATCTATCCACTCAACAAAAATTATTTCAGAGAAATCATACTCCATGGTAAGTTGTTCTTGTAGAATGTTGAACGACTATCCCAACTAAAATCTATCCACTCAACAAAAATTATTTCACACCACAGACTCATCTTGGTCAGGATCGTTTTGAAATCTATCATAGTTTCAGAGAAATCATACTCCATGGTAAGTTGTTCTTGTAGAATGTTGAACGACTATCCCAACTAAAACCTATCCACTCAACAACAATTATTTCAGAGAAATCATACTCCATGGTTCGTTGTTCTTGTAGAATGTTGAACGACTACCCCAACTAAAATCTATCCACTCAACAAAAATTATTTCACACCACAGACTCATCTTGGTCAGGATCGATTTGAAATCTATCATGGTTTCAGAGAAATCATACTCCATGGTTCGTTGTTCTTGTAGAATGTTGAACGACTACCCCAACTAAAATCTATCCACTCAACAAAAATTATTTCACACCACAGACTCATCTTGGTCAGGATCGATTTGAAATCTATCATGGTTTCAGAGAAATCATACTCCATGGTAAGTTGTTCTTGTAGAATGTTGAACGACTACCCCAACTAAAATCTATCCACTCAACAAAAATTATGTCACACCGCAGACTCATTTGGTCAGGATCGATTTGAAATCTATCATGGTTTCAGAGAAATCATAGTCCATGGTAAGTTGTTCTTGTAGAATGTTGAACGACTACCCCTAACTAAAATCTATCCACTCAACAAAAATTATTTCAGAGAAATCATACTCCATGGTAAGTTGTTCTTGTAGAATGTTGAACGACTATCCCAACTAAAATCTATCCACTCAACAAAAATTATTTCACACCACAGACTCATCTTGGTCAGGATCGATTTGAAATCTATCATGATTTCAGAGAAATCATACTCCATGGTAAGTTGTTCTTGTAGAATGTTGAACGACTATCCCAACTAAAATCTATCCACTCAACAAAAATTATTTCAGAGAAATCATACTCCATGGTAAGTTGTTCTTGTAGAATGTTGAACGACTACCCCAACTAAAATCTATCCACTCAACAAAAATTATTTCACACCACAGACTCATCTTGGTCAGGATCGATTTGAAATCTATCATGGTTTCAGAGAAATCATACTCCATGGTTCGTTGTTCTTGTAGAATGTTGAACGACTACCCCTAACTAAAATCTATTAACTCAACAAAAATTATTTCAGAGAAATCATACTCCATGGTTCGTTGTTCTTGTAGAATGTTGAACGACTACCCCAACTAAAATCTATCCACTCAACAAAAATTATTTCACACCACAGACTCATCTTGGTCAGGATCGATTTGTAATCTATCATGGTTTCAGAGAAATCATACTCCATGGTAAGTTGTTCTTGTAGAATGTTGAACGACTACCCCAACTAAAATCTATCCACTCAACAAAAATTATTTCACACCACAGACTCATCTTGGTCAGGATCGATTTGAAATCTATCATGGTTTCAGAGAAATCATACTCCATGGTAAGTTGTTCTTGTAGAATGTTGAACGACTACCCCAACTAAAATCTATCCACTCAACAAAAATTATTTCACACCGCAGACTCATCTTGGTCAGGATCGATTTGAAATCTATCATGGTTTCAGAGAAATCATAGTCCATGGTAAGTTGTTCTTGTAGAATGTTGAACGACTACCCCTAACTAAAATCTATCCACTCAACAAAAATTATTTCAGAGAAATCATACTCCATGGTTCGTTGTTCTTGTAGAATGTTGAACGACTATCCCAACTAAAATCTATCCACTCAACAAAAATTATTTCACACCACAGACTCATCTTGGTCAGGATCGATTTGAAATCTATCATGGTTTCAGAGAAATCATACTCCATGGTTCGTTGTTCTTGTAGAATGTTGAACGACTACCCCTAACTAAAATCTATTAACTCAACAAAAATTATTTCAGAGAAATCATACTCCATGGTTCGTTGTTCTTGTAGAATGTTGAACGACTACCCCAACTAAAATCTATCCACTCAACAAAAATTATTTCACACCACAGACTCATCTTGGTCAGAATCGATTTGAAATCTATCATGGTTTCAGAGAAATCATACTCCATGGTAAGTTGTTCTTGTAGAATGTTGAACGACTACCCCAACTAAAATCTATCCACTCAACAAAAATTATTTCACACCGCAGACTCATCTTGGTCAGGATCGATTTGAAATCTATCATGGTTTCAGAGAAATCATAGTCCATGGTAAGTTGTTCTTGTAGAATGTTGAACGACTACCCCTAACTAAAATCTATCCACTCAACAAAAATTATTTCACACCACAGACTCATCTTGGTCAGGATCGATTTGAAATCTATCATGATTTCAGAGAAATCATACTCCATGGTAAGTTGTTCTTGTAGAATGTTGAACGACTATCCCAACTAAAATCTATCCACTCAACAAAAATTATTTCAGAGAAATCATACTCCATGGTAAGTTGTTCTTGTAGAATGTTGAACGACTATCCCAACTAAAATCTATCCACTCAACAAAAATTATTTCAGAGAAATCATACTCCATGGTAAGTTGTTCTTGTAGAATGTTGAACGACTACCCCAACTAAAATCTATCCACTCAACAAAAATTATTTCAGAGAAATCATACTCCATGGTTCGTTGTTCTTGTAGAATGTTGTACGACTATCCCAACTAAAATCTATCCACTCAACAAAAATTATTTCAGAGAAACCATACTCTTGTAGAATGTTGAACGACTACCCCAACTAAAATCTATCCACTCAACAAAAATTATTTCACACCACAGACTCATCTTGGTCAGGATCGATTTGAAATCTATCATGGTTTCAGAGAAATCATACTCCATGGTTCGTTGTTCTTGTAGAATGTTGAACGACTACCCCTAACTAAAATCTATTAACTCAACAAAAATTATTTCACAGATATCATACTCCATGGTTCGTTGTTCTTGTAGAATGTTGAACGACTACCCCAACTAAAATCTATCCACTCAACAAAAATTATTTCACACCACAGACTCATCTTGGTCAGGATCGATTTGTAATCTATCATGGTTTCAGAGAAATCATACTCCATGGTTCGTTGTTCTTGTAGAATGTTGAACGACTACCCCAACTAAAATCTATCCACTCAACAAAAATTATTTCAGAGAAATCATACTCCATGGTTCGTTGTTCTTGTAGAATGTTGAACGACTATCCCAACTCTTGGTCAGGATCGATTTGAAATCTATCATGGTTCATACTCCATGGTTCGTTGTTCTTGCAGAATGTTGAACGACTATCCCAACTAAAATCTATCCACTCAACAAAAATTATTTCACACCACAGACTTATCTTGGTCAGGATCGATTTGAAATCTATCATTGTTGCAGAGAAATCATACTCCATGGTTCGTTGTTCTTGTAGAATGTTGAACGACTACCCCAACTAAAATCTATCCACTCAACAAAAATTATTTCAGAGAAATCATACTCCATGGTTCGTTGTTCTTGTAGAATGTTGAACGACTATCCGAACTAAAATCTATCCACTCAACAAAAATTATTTCACACCACAGACTCAACTTGGTCAGGATCGATTTGAAATCTATCATGGTTTCAGAGAAATCATACTCCATGGTTCGTTGTTCTTGTAAAATGTTGAACGACTATCCCAACTAAAATCTATTCACTCAACAAAAATTATTTCACAATACAGACTCATCTTGGTCAGGATCGATTTGAAATCTATCATGGTTTCAGAGAAATCATACTCCATTGTTCGTTGTTCTTGTAGAATGTTGAACGACTACCCCAACTAAAATCTATCCACTCAACAAAAATTATTTCAGAGAAATCATACTCCATGGTAAGTTGTTCTTGTAGAATGTTGAACGACTATCCCAACTAAAATCTATCCACTCAACAAAAATTATTTCAGAGAAATCATACTCCATGGAAAGTTGTTCTTGTAGAATGTTGAACGACTACCCCAACTAAAATCTATCCACTCAACAAAAATTATTTCACACCACAGACTCATCTTGGTCAGGATCGATTTGAAATCTATCATGGTTTCAGAGAAATCATACTCCATGGTTCGTTGTTCTTGTAGAATGTTGAACGACTACCCCTAACTAAAATCTATCCACTCAACAAAAATTATTTCAGAGAAATCATACTCCATGGTTCGTTGTTCTTGTAGAATGTTGAACGACTACCCCAACTAAAATCTATCCACTCAACAAAAATTATTTCAGAGAAATCATACTCCATGGTTCGTTGTTCTTGTAGAATGTTGAACGACTACCCCAACTAAAATCTATCCACTCAACAAAAATTATTTCACACCACAGACTCATCTTGGTCAGGATCGATTTGAAATCTATCATGGTTTCAGAGAAATCATAGTCCATGGTTCGTTGTTCTTGTAGAATGTTGAACGACTATCCCAACTAAAATCTATCCACTCAACAAAAATTATTTCAGAGAAATCATACTCCATGGTTCGTTGTTCTTGTAGAATGTTGAACGACTATCCCAACTAAAATCTATCCACTCAACAAAAATTATTTCAGAGAAATCATACTCCATGGTAAGTTGTTCTTGTAGAATGTTGAACGACTACCCCAACTAAAATCTATCCACTCAACAAAAATTATTTCAGAGAAATCATACTCCATGGTTCGTTGTTCTTGTAGAATGTTGTACGACTATCCCAACTAAAATCTATCCACTCAACAAAAATTTTTTCAGAGAAACCATACTCCATGGTTCGTTGTTCTTGTAGAATGTTGAACGACTACCCCAACTAAAATCTATCCACTCAACAAAAATTATTTCAGAGAAATCATACTCCATGGTTCGTTGTTCTTGTAGAATGTTGAACGACTACCCCAAATAAAATCTACCCACTCAACAAAAATTATTTCACACCACAGACTCATCTTGGTCAGGATCGATTTGAAATCTATCATGGTTTCAGAGAAATCATACTCCATGGTTCGTTGTTCTTGTAGAATGTTGAGCGACTACCCCTAACTAAAATCTATCCACTCAACAAGAATTATTTCAGAGAAATCATACTCCATGGTTCGTTGTTCTTGTAGAATGTTGAACGACTACCCCAACTAAAATCTATCCACTCAAAAAAATTATTTCAGAGAAATCATACTCCACGGTTCGTTGTTCTTGTAGAATGTTGAACGACTACCCCAACTAAAATCTATCCACTCAACAAAAATTATTTCAGAGAAATCATACTCCATGGTAAGTTGTTCTTGTAGAATGTTGAACGACTACCCCAACTAAAATCTATCCACTCAACAAAAATTATTTCAGAGAAATCATACTCCACGGTTCGTTGTTCTTGTAGAATGTTGAACGACTACCCCAACTAAAATCTATCCACTCAACAAAAATTATTTCACACCACAGACTCATCTTGGTCAGGATCGATTTGAAATCTATCATGGTTTCAGAGAAATCATACTCCATGGTTCGTTGTTCTTGTAGAATGTTGAACGACTATCCCAACTAAAATCTATCCACTCAACAAAAATTATTTCACACCACAGACTCATCTTGGTCAGGATCGATTTGAAATCTATCATGGTTTCAGAGAAATCATACTCCATGGTAAGTTGTTCTTGTAAAATGTTGAACGACTATCCCAACTAAAATCTATGCACTCAACAAAAATTATTTCACACCACAGACTCATCTTGGTCAGGATCGATTTGAAATCAATCATGGTTTCAAAGAAATCATACTCCATGGTAAGTTATTCTTGTAGAATGTTGAACGACTACCCCAACTAAAATCTATCCACTCAACAAAAATTATTTCAGAGAAATCATACTCCATGGTTCGTTGTTCTTGTAGAATGTTGAACGACTACCCCAACTAAAATCTATCCACTCAACAAAAATTATTTCAGAGAAATCATACTCCACGGTTCGTTGTTCTTGTAGAATGTTGAACGACTACCCCAACTAAAATCTATCCACTCAACAAAAATTATTTCACACCACAGACTCATCTTGGTCAGGATCGATTTGAAATCTATCATGGTTTCAGAGAAATCATACTCCATGGTTCGTTGTTCTTGTAGAATGTTGAACGACTATCCCAACTAAAATCTATCCACTCAACAAAAATTATTTCACACCACAGACTCATCTTGGTCAGGATCGATTTGAAATCTATCATGGTTTCAGAGAAAACATACTCCATGGTTCGTTGTTCTTGTAAAATGTTGAACGACTATCCCAACTAAAATCTATGCACTCAACAAAAATTATTTCACACCACAGACTCATCTTGGTCAGGATCGATTTGAAATCTATCATGGTTTCAGAGAAATCATACTCCATGGTAAGTTATTCTTGTAGAATGTTGAACGACTACCCCAACTAAAATCTATCCACTCAACAAAAATTATTTCAGAGAAATCATACTCCATGGTAAGTTGTTCTTGTAGAATGTTGAACGACTATCCCAACTAAAATCTATCCACTCAACAAAAATTATTTCACACCACAGACTCATCTTGGTCAGGATCGTTTTGAAATCTATCATGGTTTCAGAGAAATCATACTCCATGGTAAGTTGTTCTTGTAGAATGTTGAACGACTACCCCAACTAAAATCTATCCACTCAACAACAATTATTTCAGAGAAATCATACTCCATGGTTCGTTGTTCTTGTAGAATGTTGAACGACTACCCCAACTAAAATCTATCCACTCAACAAAACTTATTTCACACCACAGACTCATCTTGGTCAGGATCGATTTGAAATCTATCATGGTTGCAGAGAAATCATACTCCATGGTTCGTTGTTCTTGTAGAACGTTGAACGACTACCCCAACTAAAATCTATCCACTCAACAAAAATTATTTCAGAGAAATCATACTCCATGGTTCGTTGTTCTTGTAGAATGTTGAACGACTATCCCAACTAAAATCTATCCACTCAACAAAAATTATTTCACACCACAGACTCATCTTGGTCAGGATCGATTTGAAATCTATCATGGTTTCAGAGAAATCATACTCCATGGTTCGTTGTTCTTGTAGAATGTTGAACGACTACCCCAACTAAAATCTATCCACTCAACAAAAATTATTTCACACCACAGACTCATCTTGGTCAGGATCGATTTGAAATCTATCATGGTTTCAGAGAAATCATAGTCCATGGTAAGTTGTTCTTGTAGAATGTTGAACGACTACCCCTAACTAAAATCTATCCACTCAACGAAAATTATTTCAGAGAAATCTTACTCCATGGTAAGTTGTTCTTGTAGAATGTTGAACGACTATCCCAACTAAAATCTATCCACTCAACAAAAATTATTTCACACCACAGACTCATCTTGGTCAGGATCGATTTGAAATCTATCATGATTTCAGAGAAATCATACTCCATGATAAGTTGTTCTTGTAGAATGTTGAACGACTATCCCAACTAAAATCTATCCACTCAACAAAAATTATTTCACACCGCAGACTCATCTTGGTCAGGATCGATTTGAAATCTATCATGGTTTCAGAGAAATCATAGTCCATGGTAAGTTGTTCTTGTAGAATGTTGAACGACTACCCCTAACTAAAATCTATCCACTCAACGAAAATTATTTCAGAGAAATCTTACTCCATGGTAAGTTGTTCTTGTAGAATGTTGAACGACTATCCCAACTAAAATCTATCCACTCAACAAAAATTATTTCACACCACAGACTCATCTTGGTCAGGATCGATTTGAAATCTATCATGATTTCAGAGAAATCATACTCCATGGTAAGTTGTTCTTGTAGAATGTTGAACGGCTATCCCAACTAAAATCTATCCACTCAACAAAAATTATTTCAGAGAAATCATACTCCATGGTTCGTTGTTCTTGTAGAATGTTGAACGACTACCCCAACTAAAATCTATCCACTCAACAAAAATTATTTCACACCACAGACTCATCTTGGTCAGGATCGATTTGAAATCTATCATTTTTTCAGAGAAATCATACTCCATGGTAAGTTGTTCTTGTAGAATGTTGAACGACTACCCCAACTAAAATCTATCCACTCAACAAAAATTATTTCACACCGCAGACTCATCTTGGTCAGGATCGATTTGAAATCTATCATGGTTTCAGAGAAATCATAGTCCATGGTAAGTTGTTCTTGTAGAATGTTGAACGACTACCCCTAACTAAAATCTATCCACTCAACGAAAATTATTTCAGAGAAATCTTACTCCATGGTAAGTTGTTCTTGTAGAATGTTGAACGACTATCCCAACTAAAATCTATCCACTCAACAAAAATTATTTCACACCACAGACTCATCTTGGTCAGGATCGATTTGAAATCTATCATGGTTTCAGAGAAATCATACTCCATGGTTCGTTGTTCTTGTAGAATGTTGAACGACTACCCCAACTAAAATCTATCCACTCAACAAAAATTATTTCACACCACAGACTCATCTTGGTCAGGATCGATTTGAAATCTATCATTTTTTCAGAGAAATCATACTCCATGGTAAGTTGTTCTTGTAGAATGTTGAACGACTACCCCAACTAAAATCTATCCACTCAACAAAAATTATTTCACACCGCAGACTCATCTTGGTCAGGATCGATTTGAAATCTATCATGGTTTCAGAGAAATCATAGTCCATGGTAAGTTGTTCTTGTAGAATGTTGAACGACTACCCCTAACTAAAATCTATCCACTCAACGAAAATTATTTCAGAGAAATCTTACTCCATGGTAAGTTGTTCTTGTAGAATGTTGAACGACTATCCCAACTAAAATCTATCCACTCAACAAAAATTATTTCACACCACAGACTCATCTTGGTCAGGATCGATTTGAAATCTATCATGATTTCAGAGAAATCATACTCCATGATAAGTTGTTCTTGTAGAATGTTGAACGACTATCCCAACTAAAATCTATCCACTCAAGAAAAATTATTTCAGCGAAATCATACTCCATGGTAAGTTGTTCTTGTAGAATGTTGAACGACTATCCCAACTAAAATCTATCCACTCAACAAAAATTATTTCAGAGAAATCATACTCCATGGTAAGTTGTTCTTGTAGAATGTTGAACGACTACCCCAACTAAAATCTATCCACTCAACAATAATTATTTCACACCACAGACTCATCTTGGTCAGGATCGATTTGAAATCTATCATGGTTTCAGAGAAATCATACTCCATGGTTCGTTGTTCTTGTAGAATGTTGAACGACTACCCCTAACTAAAATCTATCTACTCAACAAAAATTGTTTCAGAGAAATCATACTCCATGGTTCGTTGTTCTTGTAGAATGTTGAACGACTATCCCAACTAAAATCTATCCACTCAGCAAAAATTATTTCAGAGAAATCATACTCCATGGTTCGTTGTTCTTGTAGAATGTTGAACGACTACCCCAACTAAAATCTATCCACTCAACAAAAATTATTTCACACCACAGACTCATCTTGGTCAGGATCGATTTGAAATCTATCATGGTTGCAGAGAAATCATACTCCATGGTTCGTTGTTCTTGTAGAATGTTGAACGACTACCCCAACTAAAATCTATCCACTCAACAAAAATTATTTCAGAGAAATCATACTCCATGGTTCGTTGTTCTTGTAGAATGTTGAACGACTATCCCAACTAAAATCTATCCACTCAACAAAAATTATTTCACACCACAGACTCATCTTGGTCAGGATCGATTTGAAATCTATCATGGTTTCAGAGAAATCATACTCCATGGTTCGTTGTTCTTGTAGAATGTTGAACGACTACCCCTAACTAAAATCTATCTACTCAACAAAAATTATTTCAGAGAAATCATACTCCATGGTTCGTTGTTCTTGTAGAATGTTGAACGATTACCCCAACTAAAATCTATCCACTCAACAAAAATTATTTCAGAGAAATCATACTCCATGGTTCGTTGTTCTTGTAGAATGTTGAACGACTACCCCAACTAAAATCTATCCACTCAACAAAAATTATTTCAGAGAAATCATACTCCATGGTTCTTTGTTCTTGTAGAATGTTGAACGACTATCCCAACTAAAATCTATCCACTCAACAAAAATTATTTCAGAGAAATCATACTCCATGGTTCGTTGTTCTTGTAGAATGTTGAACGACTATCCCAACTAAAATCTATCCACTCAACAAAAATTATTTCAGAGAAATCATACTCCATGGTACGTTGTTCTTGTAGAATGTTGAACGACTACCCCAACTAAAATCTATCCACTCAACAAAAATTATTTCAGAGAAATCATACTCCATGGTTCGTTGTTCTTGTAGAATGTTGAACGACTATCCCAACTAAAATCTATCCACTGAACAAAAATTATTTCAGAGAAATCATACTCTATGGTTCGTTGTTCTTGTAGAATGTTGAACGACTACCCCAACTAAAATCTATCCACTCAACAAAAATTATTTCAGAGAAATCATACTCCATGGTTCGTTGTTCTTGTAGAATGTTGAACGACTACCCCAACTAAAATTTATCCACTCAACAAAAATTATTTCACACCACAGACTCATCTTGGTCAGGATCGATTTGAAATCTATCATGGTTTCAGAGAAATCATAGTCCATGGTAAGTTGTTCTTGTAGAATGTTGAACGACTATCCCAACTAAAATCTATCCACTCAACAAAAATTATTTCAGAGAAATCATACTCCATGGTTCGTTGTTCTTGTAGAATGTTGAACGACTACCCCAACTAAAATCTATCCACTCAACAAAAATTATTTCACACCACAGACTCATCTTGGTCAGGATCGATTTGAAATCTATCATGGTTTCAGAGAAATCTTAGTCCATGGTAAGTTGTTCTTGTAGAATGTTGAACGACTACCCCAACTAAAATCTATCCACTCAACAAAAATTATTTCACACCACAGACTCATCTTGGTCAGGATCGATTTGAAATCTATCATTGTTTCAGAGAAATCATAGTCCATGGTAAGTTGTTCTTGTAGAATGTTGAACGACTACCCCAACTAAAATCTATCCACTCAACAAAAATTATTTCACACCACAGACTCATCTTGGTCAGGATCGATTTGAAATCTATCATGGTTTCGGAGAAATCATACTCCATGGTAAGTTGTTCTTGTAGAATGTTGAACGACTACCCCAACTAAAATCTATCCACTCAACAAAAATTATTTCACACCACAGACTCATCTTGGTCAGGATCGATTTGAAATCTATCATGGTTTCAGAGGAATCATAGTCCATGGTAAGTTGTTCTTGTAGAATGTTGAACGAGTACCCCAACTAAAATCTATCCACTCAACAAAAATTATTTCACACCACAGACTCATCTTGGTCAGGATCGATTTGAAATCTATCATGGTTTCGGAGAAATCATACTCCATGGTAAGTTGTTCTTGTAGAATGTTGAACGACTACCCCAACTAAAATCTATCCACTCAACAAAAATTATTTGACACCACAGACTCATCTTGGTCAGGATCGATTTGAAATCTCTCGTGGTTTCATAGAAATCATACTCCATGGTTCGTTGTTCTTGCAGAATGTTGAACGACTATCCCAACTAAAATCTATCCACTCAACAAAAATTATTTCACACCACAGACTCATCTTGGTCAGGATCGATTTGAAATCTATCATGGTTTCGGAGAAATCATACTCCATGGTAAGTTGTTCTTGTAGAATGTTGAACGACCATCCCAACTAAAATCTATCCACTCAACAAAAATTATTTCAGAGAAATCATACTCCATGGTTCGTTGTTCTTGTAGAATGTTGAACGACTACCCCAACTAAAATCTATCCACTCAACAAAAATTATTTCACACCACAGACTCATCTTGGTCAGGATCGATTTGAAATCTATCATGGTTTCAGAGAAATCATAGTCCATGGTAAGTTGTTCTTGTAGAATGTTGAACGACTACCCCAACTAAAATCTATCCACTCAACAAAAATTATTTCACACCACAGACTCATCTTGGTCAGGATCGATTTGAAATCTATCATGGTTTCGGAGAAATCATACTCCATGGTAAGTTGTTCTTGTAGAATGTTGAACGACTACCCCAACTAAAATCTATCCACTCAACAAAAATTATTTCACACCACAGACTCATCTTGGTCAGGATCGATTTGAAATCTATCATGGTTTCAGAGGAATCATAGTCCATGGTAAGTTGTTCTTGTAGAATGTTGAACGAGTACCCCAACTAAAATCTATCCACTCAACAAAAATTATTTCACACCACAGACTCATCTTGGTCAGGATCGATTTGAAATCTATCATGGTTTCGGAGAAATCATACTCCATGGTAAGTTGTTCTTGTAGAATGTTGAACGACTACCCCAACTAAAATCTATCCACTCAACAAAAATTATTTGACACCACAGACTCATCTTGGTCAGGATCGATTTGAAATCTCTCGTGGTTTCATAGAAATCATACTCCATGGTTCGTTGTTCTTGCAGAATGTTGAACGACTATCCCAACTAAAATCTATCCACTCAACAAAAATTATTTCACACCACAGACTCATCTTGGTCAGGATCGATTTGAAATCTATCATGGTTTCGGAGAAATCATACTCCATGGTAAGTTGTTCTTGTAGAATGTTGAACGACCATCCCAACTAAAATCTATCCACTCAACAAAAATTATTTCAGAGAAATCATACTCCATGGTTCGTTGTTCTTGTAGAATGTTGAACGACTATCCCAACTAAAATCTATCCACTCAACAAAAATTATTTCAGAGAAATCATACTCCATGGTTCGTTGTTCTTGTAGAATGTTGAACGACTATCCCAACTAAAATCTATCCACTCAACAAAAATTATTTCAGAGAAATCATACTCCATGGTACGTTGTTCTTGTAGAATGTTGAACGACTACCCCAACTAAAATCTATCCACTCAACAAAAATTATTTCAGAGAAATCATACTCCATGGTTCGTTGTTCTTGTAGAATGTTGAACGACTATCCCAACTAAAATCTATCCACTGAACAAAAATTATTTCAGAGAAATCATACTCTATGGTTCGTTGTTCTTGTAGAATGTTGAACGACTACCCCAACTAAAATCTATCCACTCAACAAAAATTATTTCAGAGAAATCATACTCCATGGTTCGTTGTTCTTGTAGAATGTTGAACGACTACCCCAACTAAAATTTATCCACTCAACAAAAATTATTTCACACCACAGACTCATCTTGGTCAGGATCGATTTGAAATCTATCATGGTTTCAGAGAAATCATAGTCCATGGTAAGTTGTTCTTGTAGAATGTTGAACGACTATCCCAACTAAAATCTATCCACTCAACAAAAATTATTTCAGAGAAATCATACTCCATGGTTCGTTGTTCTTGTAGAATGTTGAACGACTACCCCAACTAAAATCTATCCACTCAACAAAAATTATTTCACACCACAGACTCATCTTGGTCAGGATCGATTTGAAATCTATCATGGTTTCAGAGAAATCTTAGTCCATGGTAAGTTGTTCTTGTAGAATGTTGAACGACTACCCCAACTAAAATCTATCCACTCAACAAAAATTATTTCACACCACAGACTCATCTTGGTCAGGATCGATTTGAAATCTATCATTGTTTCAGAGAAATCATAGTCCATGGTAAGTTGTTCTTGTAGAATGTTGAACGACTACCCCAACTAAAATCTATCCACTCAACAAAAATTATTTCACACCACAGACTCATCTTGGTCAGGATCGATTTGAAATCTATCATGGTTTCGGAGAAATCATACTCCATGGTAAGTTGTTCTTGTAGAATGTTGAACGACTACCCCAACTAAAATCTATCCACTCAACAAAAATTATTTCACACCACAGACTCATCTTGGTCAGGATCGATTTGAAATCTATCATGGTTTCAGAGGAATCATAGTCCATGGTAAGTTGTTCTTGTAGAATGTTGAACGAGTACCCCAACTAAAATCTATCCACTCAACAAAAATTATTTCACACCACAGACTCATCTTGGTCAGGATCGATTTGAAATCTATCATGGTTTCGGAGAAATCATACTCCATGGTAAGTTGTTCTTGTAGAATGTTGAACGACTACCCCAACTAAAATCTATCCACTCAACAAAAATTATTTGACACCACAGACTCATCTTGGTCAGGATCGATTTGAAATCTCTCGTGGTTTCATAGAAATCATACTCCATGGTTCGTTGTTCTTGCAGAATGTTGAACGACTATCCCAACTAAAATCTATCCACTCAACAAAAATTATTTCACACCACAGACTCATCTTGGTCAGGATCGATTTGAAATCTATCATGGTTTCGGAGAAATCATACTCCATGGTAAGTTGTTCTTGTAGAATGTTGAACGACCATCCCAACTAAAATCTATCCACTCAACAAAAATTATTTCAGAGAAATCATACTCCATGGTTCGTTGTTCTTGTAGAATGTTGAACGACTACCCCAACTAAAATCTATCCACTCAACAAAAATTATTTCACACCACAGACTCATCTTGGTCAGGATCGATTTGAAATCTATCATGGTTTCAGAGAAATCTTAGTCCATGGTAAGTTGTTCTTGTAGAATGTTGAACGACTACCCCAACTAAAATCTATCCACTCAACTAAAATTATTTCACACCACAGACTCATCTTGGTCAGGATCGATTTGAAATCTATCATTGTTTCAGAGAAATCATAGTCCATGGTAAGTTGTTCTTGTAGAATGTTGAACGACTACCCCAACTAAAATCTATCCACTCAACAAAAATTATTTCACACCACAGACTCATCTTGGTCAGGATCGATTTGAAATCTATCATGGTTTCGGAGAAATCATACTCCATGGTAAGTTGTTCTTGTAGAATGTTGAACGACTACCCCAACTAAAATCTATCCACTCAACAAAAATTATTTCACACCACAGACTCATCTTGGTCAGGATCGATTTGAAATCTATCATGGTTTCAGAGGAATCATAGTCCATGGTAAGTTGTTCTTGTAGAATGTTGAACGACTACCCCAACTAAAATCTATCCACTCAACAAAAATTATTTCACACCACAGACTCATCTTGGTCAGGATCGATTTGAAATCTATCATGGTTTCGGAGAAATCATACTCCATGGTAAGTTGTTCTTGTAGAATGTTGAACGACTACCCCAACTAAAATCTATCCACTCAAGAAAAATTATTTGACACCACAGACTCATCTTGGTCAGGATCGATTTGAAATCTCTCGTGGTTTCATAGAAATCATACTCCATGGTTCGTTGTTCTTGCAGAATGTTGAACGACTATCCCAACTAAAATCTATCCACTCAACAAAAATTATTTCAGAGAAATCATACTCCATGGTAAGTTGTTCTTGTAGAATGTTGAACGACTAACCCAACTAAAATCTATCCACTCAACAAAAATTATTTCAGAGAAATCATACTCCATGGTAAGTTGTTCTTGTAGAATGTTGAACGACTACCCCAACTAAAATCTATCCACTCAACAAAAATTATTATTTATTATTTTTATTATTATAACTTTATTGAGATATAAATAAATTACATTTCAATAACAAAAGTTAAGCTCTACCTACCAGGGCTTTGAGCTAAGTGGTTATAAAATAAGTTAAATAATTAATTGTAGTTTTACAATGATTTCATTTACATGTTTTATATTGGTGTAGGATATGACTGTTAGAAGTTCTTGAAGATCTTTACCCGAGGTGGTTTTGGAGATCGAGTTTATGTTTGCACACTGTAGCATGTGTGCTACAGTGAATGCTGGTCTTTCGTCGCAAAATTCGCAAAGGGGGGAACGTTCTTTGGTGATTAAGTGCTTGTGGGTGGAGTTAGTGTGTTTTGATCATCGAACTTGGTAGGTTGATAGGAAATATTGCCTTCGCAGCGGTTGGATTAATCAATGAATAGATGTGTTGGTATTCTTGCCATGCATTTTTCAGCTTGGTGTTCATAAACGTTTTCAAGTAATTTGTTCAGTCTTTTTTGTTGAATTGGTAGAACGAGATTAAAGGTTCTTTAAATGCTAGTTTGGCTTCGGAGTCAGCATTTTCGTTTCCAATGATGCCTACGTGACCAGGTACCCATGCAATTCTTAAATTTCTTTTTTTTTCAATAAGTTTGTCGCGGATACATGCAACAATACTTGAAGAGTTGTTGATATTGTTAATAGCGTTTATTGATGAAAGGCTATCAGTAAAGATAATTGTTTTTTCATTTTTCGCAGCTTCAATAGCTTTCAGAATTGCAAACGCTTCTGCCGTGAAGATTGATGAAGTGAAATGGAGTAGACCCTTACTGATAACAGATCCAGCTTCGTTGACAACAGCAAATGAGGTTCCGTTGTTTGTTTTCGAAGCGTCAGTAAATAAAAGTTCCCATTCCAGTCTTACATAATTTTCCTTTAACTCTAGGAACATTGTATGATACATAGATACTGCTGTGGGTGGTATCTTTATTAAATCCTTTAAGATTGGAAATTAGAGAGTTACTTGGCAGATTCCAGGGGGGGAAGTTAATTTTGGGTTTGTAGCCAACTGTGATTGGGATGTTCAATTTTTCAGCCGAGTCCAGTGATTTTTGTAGAGCAGAAGGATATTTTGGTGTTCTTTTCCGTTTCAACAATTTCTTGATGTCATCGTGAATGGGTATTGCGAATGGTGATTTAGCTTTTATTATGATTTGCCAGGTTAGGAGTTCGATTCTGTCTGTTAAGTCAGGAAGGCCAGCTTCGGTAAGGATGTTCTTTATAGGTGTGGTGCGAAAAGCTCCTAGACAGGTTCTTGCAGCTGAATGGTATGGTGTTGAGATGAGTTGCCTTGCAGTTTTCGAGCATTTCCCATAAATTTAATACTTAGATAGTATTATAGATTTGACGACATTAATAATGGTATTTACGTTACAATTGCTTTTCCTAGACGAGAGATACTTTACTAAGTTAACCCTGGTAGTCAGGCTCTTTTTAATATAAGAACAATGATCCTTAAAACTATATTTGGAGTCGAAAATAATACCTAGAATTTTTGAGCAGTTTACATTTTTGATACAAATAGTGTTAAAGTTGACTCCTTGAATACATTTTTGACATTTATGTTTTTTGCATATATGTAGAAGCTCACATTTAAAAAAGGATATTTTGGAGCCGGACATATCGCCCCATTCTGATAAGTTTGCAATTATACTTGAGAAAATTGTTGCTAAGGATACAAGATCTTTGAATTTAGTGAATAGAATAAGGTCGTCCGCATAAAGAACGTGGTTAATTTGTGGGTATCTACGTATTATACTACTTATTTGGTTGAAAGCTATTATGAACAAAGTTACTGATAATGGCGATCCTTGAGGGATGCCATTTTTTATGTTATGAATTGAAAAGAATTGCGGTTGGAAAGAAAAGCTTTAACGTAGTTAAGAATTTTCGGACCAATTTTCCATTTTATAAGTTGATTTATGATGACATAGGGGCCAATTCTGTCGAAGGCTTGTTCAAAATCAATTGTGAAAATAGAAACGTGGTTTTTTTCTGAAAGAGCCGAGGATATAAACGTGTCAATGTGTAAAAGTGAGTCTTGAGTGCCTCTTCCCTTTTTGAAGGCAAGTTGGTTTTTCTCAATGAGTTTGTTTTTTTCTAGCCACCAAAATAAGCGGTTTGAAATAATTTTTTCTAAAATTTTTTAAGTGCAGGGAAGGAGAGAGATAGGTCTGTATCCTTTTATAGAGGTGAGGTCTTTGTTAGTCTTTGGGATAGGGACGATGGTCGCAACTTTCCACGTTTGAGGGATAATTCCGCTGTGGAGGATGTTGTTATATAGTGATAACAATCTAACCTTAAAAGAAGATGGAGAGTTTTTGAGCATTGTGTAAGGTATTCTATCAAAACCCGGAGTTTTGCTCTTTGCTGAACTCAAAACGCTTTCGAGCTCTAAAAGATTTATGGGGGATTCAATCAAATTTGCTGATTTTGAAGAAATGTACTGTGGTTTGGGCTTATTGAAACATGAGTTCTTTTCGTCAACGTAAATCTGATTAAAGTTTGAATCGTCTTGAGATTTTTCCCAGCATTTAGCAAAAAAATCATTGATTTCAGTTGGGCAAGTAAGGTTTTTAGAGTCTGTTTTGATTAGTTTTATTGTATGCGGAACAAAATTGCCTGTAAGGCTTTTAATGTCAGCCCACATTTTTTTGGGGGTTGAATTTGGATTAATTTCCCCTGTAAATTTATTGAAACGAGATGATTTTTCTATCCTTGCCTCTCTTTTGAATTGGGCATTAGCCTTACGATAACAAGTTAAGTTGGAGTCGTTTGGTGATTTTTTGAATGCTTTAAAGGCGTCTAGCTTTTTTTGACGAAGGTTGGCAAGGTTTTGATTCCACCAAGGGACTGTTTTACGATGGGGTTTGTTTGTTGTCTGAGGGATTGACACATTTGCTGCAGAGCGAATTGCTTTAAGGACGCGGGCGGCTTCCTTATTGATGTTGCTATTAGTGGAAGTTGGTCTGGCTGAAATTTGTTTTGAGACTTCAGCTTGGAACAGTTCCCAGTTGGATAGGTCTGTTAAGAATTTGGCTTGAGTATTGGGTAGAGTTAGGTTGTTACCTAAAAATATCGTGGTAAGGATTGGAAAATGATCACTCCCGAACAAGTCATCGGAGACCTTCCAAATTGATTTTTGGGTAAGGTGAGGGGATATGAGCGTGAGATCAACGTGGGTAAATGTTCCATGGGTCGAAAAGTGCGTGGGATTTCCATCATTTAGTATGGCAAGACCGGTGTTAGCAATAAAGTTTTCAATTAGTGTTCCACGTGTGTTAATTGTGGGAGAACCCCACGAAGGAGACCAAGAATTAAAATCGCCTGTTAGCACTATAGGGGTAGAGATATTGGTTAATAGACTTTCAAGATCGCGAGTGTTAAATTTTTGATCTGGTGGTATATAAATTGACAAAATAGTTAGTTTAAAACTTAACTCGATTTCCACTGCGATAGCGGATATGTTGGAGTCAATGGCAATGAATCTGTGAGGGATCGATTTGTGAACAAAAAGACAGGTACCTTGTCTTGAAGATGTGTTACATGGAAAGTTGTGAAAAAAAGATGAAAATTGTTTTGGGGAGAACGGTTGTAGGTTGTGTTTTATGTGCGTCTCTTGAAGAGAAATTATACTTGGGTTTAGATCTTTTATTAACAATTGGAGCGATTCATAGTTATTAAAATAACCATTGATGTTCCATTGGAGAACGTTGAGATCATTATAGGCGGCGGAACCTGTCTTCTTATCCATACAGTTTAATGTAAGGACAGAAGCCAGGTTTCCACCTGGTGGTTCGGTATTCCCGCGCCCACATCGGCGATGGGCGCCCCCCTCAACAAGGCGGGGACTTCCATCGCCGATAGAGGCGCGGGATGTGGGATGGTTAGTTTTGCAACTAAGATGAGTCATGTTTATGATCAAAATTTCTGGAGAGATTTGTTTGTGTTAAGGAGGAAGGATTTTTAAGGGAATTGACTTGGTTAATGCTGTTTAGAGTAAAAGTGGATGTTGTTTGAGTGTGTTCAGTTAAATTAATTTTGCTTTCGCTTGTATTTTTATTCATATGTGGTCTTGGGTTTTTGTTAAGAGTTTGAGTTATCTCGTTATCAGTGTTTGCGTCTGAGTGCTTTTGAGGAATTTCTCTTTGAGTCGATCTGGATTTATCGCCATTTGAAATTTTAATGGAGTCAACATTTTCTGACACTTGAGTTGTTTTTGAGTTATTATTTTGTAGTTTTAATGCAGTTTGATGATTGTAGGGGTTTGTTGCTTTTCCTTTATTTATAATATTTTGTTCTTGAGAAGAGGTGGAGGGATTGGATGTGGTTGTTTCACGAGAAGATTGTTTAAGTTTATCTGAGTAGAGATTAGAAGAGAAAGTGGAACGAATTGGATTCCGCTCTCTGTGGGTGCGCCTAGCTTCCGCTAAGGTGCATTTGTTTTTGATTTTTATTTCGAGTATTTCTTTGTTTTGAACATATTTTGGACAGGTTTTAGAGGAGGCGGCGTGAGGCCCGGAGCAATTGGCGCACAGAGTGCGAGTACAGTTACTGTCATTATGAGGGGGGAGATTACATATTTCACATGATGCAGCACTTTTACACCATTTAATTGTATGACCAAGTAGTTGGCATTGCCGACAACGCATCGGATTAGGGATATATTCGGAAATTTTTGTTTTATAACAGCCAATTTCGATTGTGTTGGGGATTTGGAACGAGTCGAAGGTAAAAATCATGAGACCAGAGGGAGTAGGCACCTGTTTTCCTTTGTCTTGCACAAATTTTGTAAATTTGTATACATTAGTTACGTTTTGGCTCTTGAGTTCGGATATAATTTCTGCTTCAGGCACATTAATCAAACAAGGCGCATATGCTATGCCCTTGGAGAGGTTAAGGTTAGCATGAAGCTTAATATCAACCGGGCAGATGTTATCCAGGGCTTTCGATTGGATGAATTTGTCGGCTATGTTTTGATCTTTAGCTAAGATTAAAATTGAACCGTCTCTTAATTGAGAAATTTTTTCATCTTTTGATGTTATGTGCACAAAACGTGGATTCTTGAAGGATGATTTAGTTGGTAGGCCTGGGAATTCATCACTAAACACATTACTAGAGGTTTTAATCCTTTTTTGTCGGGGAGAGGGAGGGGGGTCAGGGGGATCCGAAAGCGCGTGCTCGTCGAGAATACCATATCGGTTGCCCGATAGGCGATTAGGCTTTGGGGCCATCCCGAAAGAAAGACGAACTTTATAGATCGTTAAGAGAGCGACTTTTTTATTTTTTTTTTTTTTTTAGTAAAGAAAGATATAAGAGAATTGATCGATGATCGGAAAAAATAAGAGAAACGCAAAAATCACACTGTACCACGATAGCTAGTCTTTGCGGTTGGAAGGTCAGCCGATGACTCCAACAAAAATTATTTCACACCACAGACTCATCTTGGTCAGGATCGATTTGAAATCTATCATGGTTTCAGAGAAATCATAGTCCATGGTAAGTTCTTCTTGTAGAATGTTGAACGACTACCCCAACTAAAATCTATCCACTCAACAAAAATTATTTCACACCACAGACTCATCTTGGTCAGGATCGATTTGAAATCTATCATGGTTTCAGAGAAATCATACTCCATGGTAAGTTGTTCTTGTAGAATGTTGAACGACTATCCCAACTAAAATCTATCCACTCAACAAAGATTATTTCAGAGAAATCATACTCCATGGTTCGTTGTTCTTGTAGAATGTTGAACGACTACCCCAACTAAAATCTATCCACTCAAGAAAAATTATTTCACACCACAGACTCATCTTGGTCAGGATCGATTTGAAATCTATCATGGTTTCAGAGAAATCATACTCCATGGTAAGTTGTTCTTGTAGAATGTTGGACGACTATCCCAACTAAAATCTATCCACTCAACAAAAATTATTTCAGAGAAATCATACTCCATGGTTCGTTGTTCTTGTAGAATGTAGAACGACTACCCCAACTAAAATCTATCCACTCAACAAAAATTATTTCACACCACAGACTCATCTTGGTCAGGATCGATTTCAAATCTATCATGGTTTCAGAGAAATCATACTCCATGGTTCGTTGTTCTTGTAGAATGTTGAACGACTACCCCAACTAAAATCTATCCACCCAACAAAAATTATTTCAGAGAAATAATACTCCATGGTTCGTTGTTCTTGTAGAATGTTGAACGACTACCCCAACTAAAATCTATCCACTCAACAAAAATTATTTCACACCACAGACTCATCTTGGTCAGGATCGATTTGAAATCTATCATGGTTGCAGAGAAATCATACTCCATGATTCGTTGTTCTTGTAGAATGTTGAACGACTATCCCAACTAAAATCTATCCACTCAACAAAAATTATTTCAGAGAAATCATACCCCATGGTTCGTTGTTCTTGTAGAATGTTGAACGACTACCCCAACTAAAATCTATCCACTCAACAAAAATTATTTCACACCACAGACTCATATTGGTCAGGATCGATTTGAAATCTATCATGGTTTCAGAGAAATCATACTCCATGGTAAGTTGTTCTTGTAGAATGTTGAACGACTATCCCAACTAAAATCTATCCACTCAACAAAAATTATTTCAGAGAAATCATACTCCATGGTAAGTTGTTCTTGTAGAATGTTGAACGACTACCCCAACTAAAATCTATCCACTCAACAAAAATTATTTCACACCACAGACTCATCTTGGTCAGGATCGATTTGAAATCTATCATGGTTTCAGAGAAATCATACTCCATGATTCGTTGTTCTTGTAGAATGTTGAACGACTATCCCAACTAAAATCTATCCACTCAAAAAATTTTATTTCAGAGAAATCATACTCCATGGTAAGTTGTTCTTGTAGAATGTTGAACGACTACCCCAACTAAAATCTATCCACTCAACAAAAATTATTTCACACCACAGACTCATCTTGGTCAGGATCGATTTGAAATCTATCATGGTTTCAGAGAAATCATACTCTATGGTAAGTTGTTCTTGTAGAATGTTGAACGACTATCCCAACTAAAATCTATCCACTCAACAAAAATTATTTCAGAGAAATCATACTCCATGGTAAGTTGTTCTTGTAGAATGTTGAACGACTACCCCAACTAAAATCTATCCACTCAACAAAAATTATTTCACACCACAGACTCATCTTGGTCAGTATCGATTTGAAATCTATCATGGTTTCAGAGAAATCATACTCCATGGTTCGTTGTTCTTGTAGAATGTTGAACGACTATCCCAACTAAAATCTATCCACTCAACAAAAATTATTTCAGAGAAATCATACTCCATGGTAAGTTGTTCTTGTAGAATGTTGAACGACTACCCCAACTAAAATCTATCCACTCAACAAAAATTATTTCACACCACAGACTCATCTTGGTCAGGATCGATTTGAAATCTATCATGGTTTCACAGAAATCATACTCCATGGTAAGTTGTTCTTGTAAAATGTTGAACGAATATCCCAACTAAAATCTATCCACTCAACAAAAATTATTTCAGAGAAATCATACTCCATGGTTCGTTGTTCTTGTAGAATGTTGAACGACTACCCCAACTAAAATCTATCCACTCAACAAAAATTATTTCACACCACAGACTCATCTTGGTCAGGATCGATTTGAAATCTATCATGGTTTCAGAGAAATCATACTCCATGGTTCGTTGTTCTTGTAGAATGTTGAACGACTACCCCAACTAAAATCTATCCACCCAACAAAAATTATTTCAGAGAAATCATACTCCATGGTTCGTTGTTCTTGTAGAATGTTGAACGACTACCCCAACTAAAATCTATCCACTCAACAAAAATTATTTCACACCACAGACTCATCTTGGTCAGGATCGATTTGAAATCTATCATGGTTGCAGAGAAATCATACTCCATGGTTCGTTGTTCTTGTAGAATGTTGAACGACTACCCCAACTAAAATCTATCCACTCAACAAAAATTATTTCACACCACAGACTCATCTTGGTCAGGATCGATTTGAAATCTATCATGGTTGCAGAGAAATCATACTCCATGGTTCGTTGTTCTTGTAGAATGTTGAACGACTATCCCAACTAAAATCTATCCACTCAACAAAAATTATTTCAGAGAAATCATACTCCATGGTAAGTTGTTCTTGTAGAATGTTGAACGACTACCCCAACTAAAATCTATCCACTCAACAAAAATTATTTCACACCACAGACTCATCTTGGTCAGGATCGATTTGAAATCTATCATGGTTTCAGAGAAATCATAGTCCATGGTAAGTTGTTCTTGTAGAATGTTGAACGACTATCCCAACTACAATCTATCCACTCAACAAAAATTACTTCAGAGAAATCATACTCCATGGTAAGTTGTTCTTGTAGTATGTTGAACGACTACCCCAACTAAAATCTATCCACTCAACAAAAATTATTTCACACCACAGACTCATCTTGGTCAGGATCGATTTGAAATCTATCATGGTTTCAGAGAAATCATACTCCATGGTAAGTTGTTCTTGTAAAATGTTGAACGACTATCCCAACTAAAATCTATCCACTCAACAAAAATTATTTCAGAGAAATCATACTCCATGGTTCGTTGTTCTTGTAGAATGTTGAACGACTACCCCAACTAAAATCTATCCACTCAACAAAAATTATTTCACAACACAGACTCATCTTGGTCAGGATCGATTTGAAATCTATCATGGTTTCAGAGAAATCATAGTTAATGGTAAGTTGTTCTTGTAGAATGTTGAACGACTATCCCTAACTAAAATTTATCCACTCAACAAAAAATATTTCACACCACAGACTCATCTTGGTCAGGATCGATTTGAAATCTATCATGGTTTCAGAGATATCATAGTCCATGGTAAGTTGTTCTTGTAGAATGTTGAACGACTACCCCTAACTAAAATCTATCCACTCAACAAAATTTATTTCACACCACAGACTCATCTTGGTCAGGATCGATTTGAAATCTATCATGGTTGCAGAGAAATCATACTCCATGGTTCGTTGTTCTTGTAGAATGTTGAACGACTATCCCAACTAAAATCTATCCACTCAACAAAAATTATTTCAGAGAAATCATACTCCATGGTAAGTTGTTCTTGTAGAATGTTGAACGACTACCCCAACTAAAATCTATCCACTCAACAAAAATTATTTCACAACACAGACTCATCTTGGTCAGGATCGATTTGAAATCTATCATGGTTGCAGAGAAATCATTCTCCATGGTTCGTTGTTCTTGTAGAATGTTGAACGACTATCCCAACTAAAATCTATCCACTCAACAAAAATTATTTCAGAGAAATCATACTCCATGGTAAGTTGTTCTTGTAGAATGTTGAACGACTACCCCAACTAAAATCTATCCACTCAACAAAAATTATTTCACACCACAGACTCATCTTGGTCAGGATCGATTTGAAATCTATCATGGTTTCAGAGAAATCATAGTCCATGGTAAGTTGTTCTTGTAGAATGTTGAACGACTACCCCAACTAAAATCTATCCACTCAACAAAAATTATTTCACACCACAGACTCATCTTGGTCAGGATCGATTTGAAATCTATCATGGTTGCAGAGAAATCATACTCCATGGTTCGTTGTTCTTGTAGAATGTTGAACGACTACCCCAACTAAAATCTATCCACTCAACAAAAATTATTTCACACCACAGACTCATCTTGGTCAGGATCGATTTGAAATCTATCATGGTTTCAGAGAAATCATACTCCATGGTTCGTTGTTCTTGTAGAATGTTGAACGACTATCCCAACTAAAATCTATCCACTCAACAAAAATTATTTCAGAGAAATCATACTCCATGGTTCGTTGTTCTTGTAGAATGTTGAACGACTACCCCAACTAAAATCTATCCACTCAACAAAAATTATTTCACACCACAGACTCATCTTGGTCAGGATCGATTTGAAATCTATCATGGTTTCAAAGAAATCATACTCCATGGTAAGTTGTTCTTGTAGAATGTTGAACGACTATCCCAACTAAAATCTATCCACTCAACAAAAATTATTTCAGAGAAATCATACTCCATGGTAAATTGTTCTTGTAGAATGTTGAACGACTACCCCAACTAAAATCTATCCACTCAACAAAAATTATTTCACACCACAGACTCATCTTGGTCAGGATCAATTTGAAATCTATCATGGTTTCAGAGAAATCATACTCCATGGTTCGTTGTTCTTGTAGAATGTTGAACGACTATCCCAACTAAAATCTATCCACTCAACAAAAATTATTTCAGAGAAATCATACTCCATGGTAAGTTGTTCTTGTAGAATGTTGAACGACAACCCCAACTAAAATCTATCCACTCAACAAAAATTATTTCACACCACAGATTCATCTTGGTCAGGCTCGATTTGAAATCTATCATGGTTTCAGAGAAATCATACTCCATGGTAAGTTGTTCTTGTAAAATGTTGAACGACTATCCCAACTAAAATCTATCCACTCAACAAAAATTATTTCAGAGAAATCATACTCCATGGTTCGTTGTTCTTGTAGAATGTTGAACGACTATCCCAACTAAAATCTATCCACTCAACAAAAATTATTTCACAAGACAGACTCATCTTGGTCAGGATCGATTTGAAATCTATCATGGTTTCAGAGAAATCATACTCCATGGTTCGTTGTTCTTGTAGAATGTTGAACGACTACCCCAACTAAAATCTATCCACCCAACAAAAATTATTTCAGAGAAATCATACTCCATGGTTCGTTGTTCTTGTAGAATGTTGAACGACTACCCCAACTAAAATCTATCCACTCAACAAAAATTATTTCACACCACAGACTCATCTTGGTCAGGATCGATTTGAAATCTATCATGGTTGCAGAGAAATTATACTCCATGGTTCGTTGTTCTTGTAGAATGTTGAACGACTACCCCAACTAAAATCTATCCAGTCAACAAAAATTATTTCACACCACAGACTCATCTTGGTCAGGATCGATTTGAAATCTATCATGGTTGTAGAGAAATCATACTCCATGGTTCGTTGTTCTTGTAGAATGTTGAACGACTATCCCAACTAAAATCTATCCACTCAACAAAAATTATTTCAGAGAAATCATACTCCATGGTAAGTTGTTCTTGTAGAATGTTGAACGACTACCCCAACTAAAATCTATCCACTCAACAAAAATTATTTCACACCAGAGACTCAACTTGGTCAGGATCGATTTGAAATCTATCATGGTTTCAGAGAAATCATAGTCCATGGTAAGTTGTTCTTGTAGAATGTTGAACGACTATCCCAACTAAAATCTATCCACTCAACAAAAATTACTTCAGAGAAATCATACTCCATGGTTCGTTGTTCTTGTAGTATGTTGAACGACTACCCCAACTAAAATCTATCCACTCAACAAAAATTATTTCACATTACAGACTCATCTTGGTCAGGATCGATTTGAAATCTATCATGGTTTCAGAGAAATCATACTCCATGGTAAGTTGTTCTTGTAAAATGTTGAACGACTATCCCAACTAAAATCTATCCACTCAACAAAAATTATTTCAGAGAAATCATACTCCATGGTTCGTTGTTCTTGTAGAATGTTGAACGACTACCCCAACTAAAATCTATCCACTCAACAAAAATTATTTCACAACACAGACTCATCTTGGTCAGGATCGATTTGAAATCTATCATGGTTTCAGAGAAATCATAGTTAATGGTAAGTTGTTCTTGTAGAATGTTGAACGACTATCCCTAATTAAAATTTATCCACTCAACAAAAATTATTTCACACCACAGACTCATCTTGGTCAGGATCGATTTGAAATCTATCATGGTTTCAGAGAAATCATAGTCCATGGTAAGTTGTTCTTGTAGAATGTTGAACGACTACCCCTAACTAAAATCTATCCACTCAACAAAAATTATTTCAGAGAAATCATACTCCATGGTAAGTTGTTCTTGTAGAATGTTGAACGACTATCCCAACTAAAATCTATCCACTCAACAAAAATTATTTCACACCACAGACTCATCTTGGTCAGGATCGATTTGAAATCTATCATGGTTTCAGAGAAATCATACTCCATGGTTCGTTGTTCTTGTAAAATATTGAACGACTATCCCAACTAAAATCTATCCACTCAACAAAAATTATTTCACACCACAGACTCATCTTGGTCAGGATCGATTTGAAATCTATTATGGTTGCAGAGAAATCATACTCCATGGTTCGTTGTTCTTGTAGAATGTTGAACGACTACCCCAACTAAAATCTATCCACTCAACAAAAATTATTTCAGAGAAATCATACTCCATGGTTCGTTGTTCTTGTAGAATGTTGAACGACTACCCCAACTAAAATCTATCCACTCAACAAAAATTATTTCACACCACAGACTCATCTTGGTCAGGATCGATTTGAAATCTATCATGGTTGCAGAGAAATCATACTCCATGGTTCGTTGTTCTTGTAGAATGTTAAACGACTACAACAACTAAAATCTATCCACTCAACAAAAATTATTTCAGAGAAATCATACTCCATGGTAAGTTGTTCTTGTAGAATGTTGAACGACTACCCCTAACTAAAATCTATCCACTCAACAAAAATTATTTCACACCACAGACTCATCTTGGTCAGGATCGATTTGAAATCTATCATGGTTGCAGAGAAATCATACTCCATGGTTCGTTGTTCTTGTAGAATGTTGAACGACTATCCCTAATTAAAATTTATCCACTCAACAAAAATTATTTCACACCACAGACTCATCTTGGTCAGGATCGATTTGAAATCTATCATGGTTTCAGAGAAATCATAGTCCATGGTAAGTTGTTCTTGTAGAATGTTGAACGACTACCCCTAACTAAAATCTATCCACTCAACAAAAATTATTTCAGAGAAATCATACTCCATGGTAAGTTGTTCTTGTAGAATGTTGAACGACTATCCCAACTAAAATTTATCCACTCAACAAAAATTATTTCACACCACAGACTCATCTTGGTCAGGATCGATTTGAAATCTATCATGGTTTCAGAGAAATCATACTCCATGGTTCGTTGTTCTTGTAAAATGTTGAACGACTATCCCAACTAAAATCTATCCACTCAACAAAAATTATTTCACACCACAGACTCATCTTGGTCAGGATCGATTTGAAATCTATTATGGTTGCAGAGAAATCATACTCCATGGTTCGTTGTTCTTGTAGAATGTTGAACGACTACCCCAACTAAAATCTATCCACTCAACAAAAATTATTTCAGAGAAATCATACTCCATGCTTCGTTGTTCTTGTAGAATGTTGAACGACTACCCCAACTAAAATCTATCCACTCAACAAAAATTATTTCACACCACAGACTCATCTTGGTCAGGATCGATTTGAAATCTATCATGGTTGCAGAGAAATCATACTCCATGGTTCGTTGTTCTTGTAGAATGTTAAACGACTACAACAACTAAAATCTATCCACTCAACACAAATTATTTCAGAGAAATCATACTCCATGGTAAGTTGTTCTTGTAGAATATTGAACGACTACCCCTAACTAAAATCTATCCACTCAACAAGAATTATTTCACACCACAGACTCATCTTGGTCAGGATCGATTTGAAATCTATCATGGTTGCAGAGCAATCATACTCCATGGTTCGTTGTTCTTGTAGAATGTTGAACGACTATCCCAACTAAAATCTATCCACTCAACAAAAATTATTTCAGAGAAATCATACTCCATGGTAAGTTGTTCTTGTAGAATGTTGAACGACTACCGCAACTAAAATCTATCCACTCAACAAAAATTATTTCACACCACAGACTCATCTTGGTCAGGATCGATTTGAAATCTATCATGGTTGCAGAGAAATCATACTCCATGGTTCGTTGTTCTTGTAGAATGTTGAACGACTATCCCAACTAAAATCTATCCACTCAACAAAAATTATTTCAGAGAAATCATACTCCATGGTTCGTTGTTCTTGTAGAATGTTGAACGACTACCCCAACTAAAATCTATCCACTCAACAAAAATTATTTCACACCACAGACTCATCTTGGTCAGGATCGATTTGAAATCTATCATGGTTTCAGAGAAATCATAGTCCATGGTAAGTTGTTCTTGTAGAATGTTGAACGACTACCCCAACTAAAATCTATCCACTCAACAAAAATTATTTCAGAGAAATCATACTCCATGTTTCGTTGTTCTTGTAGAATGTTGAACGACTACCCCAACTAAAATCTATCCACTCCACAAAAATTATTTCACACCACAGACTCATCTTGGTCAGGATCGATTTGAAATCTATCATGGTTTCAGAGAAATCATACTCCATGGTAAGTTGTTCTTGTAGAATGTTGAACGACTATCCCAACTAAAATCTATCCACTCAACAAAAATTATTTCAGAGAAATCATACTCCATGGTTCGTTGTTCTTGTAGAATGTTGAACGACTACCCCAACTAAAATCTATCCACTCAACAAAAATTATTTCACACCACAGACTCATCTTGGTCAGGTTCGATTTGAAATCTATCATGGTTTCAGAGAAATCATACTCCATGGTAAGTTGTTCTTGTAGAATGTTGAACGACTGCCCCAACTAAAATCTATCCACTCAACAAAAATTATTTCACAACACAGACTCATCTTGGTCAGGATCGATTTGAAATCTATCATGGTTTCAGAGAAATCATACTTCATGGTAAGTTGTTCTTGTAGAATGTTGAACGACTATCCCAACTAAAATCTATCCACTCAACAAAAATTATTTCAGAGAAATCATACTCCATGGTAAGTTGTTCTTGTAGAATGTTGAACGACTACCCCTAACTAAAATCTATCCACTCAACAAAAATTATTTCAGAGAAATCATACTCCATGGTTCGTTGTTCTTGTAGAATGTTGAACGACTACCCCAACTAAAATCTATCCACTCAACAAAAATTATTTCAGAGAAATCATACTCCATGGTAAGTTGTTCTTGTAGAATGTTGAACGACTACCCCTAACTAAAATCTATCCACTCAACAAAAATTATTTCACACCACAGACTCATCTTGGTCAGGATCGATTTGAAATCTATCATGGTTGCAGAGAAATCATACTCCATGGTTCGTTGTTCTTGTAGAATGTTGAACGACTACCCCAACTAAAATCTATCCACTCAACAAAAATTATTTCAGAGAAATCATACTCCATGGTAAGTTGTTCTTGTAGAATGTTGAACGACTACCCCATCTAAAATCTATCCACTCAACAAAAATTATTTCACACCACAGACTCATCTTGGTCAGGATCGATTTGAAATCTATCATGGTTGCAGAGAAATCATACTCCATGGTTCGTTGTTCTTGTAGAATGTTGAACGACTATCCCAACTAAAATCTATCCACTCAACAAAAATTATTTCAGAGAAATCATACTCCATGGTAAGTTGTTCTTGTAGAATGTTAAACGACTACCCCTAACTAAAATCTATCCACTCAACAAAAATTATTTCACACCACAGACTCATCTTGGTCAGGATCGATTTGAAATCTATCATGGTTGCAGAGAAATCATACTCCATGGTTCGTTGTTCTTGTAGAATGTTGAACGACTATCCCAACTAAAATCTATTCACTCAACAAAAATTATTTCAGAGAAATCATACTCCATGGTTCGTTGTTCTTGTAGAATGTTGAACGACTACCCCAACTAAAATCTATCCACTCAACAAAAATTATTTCACACCACAGACTCATCTTGGTCAGGATCGATTTGAAATCTATCATGGTTTCAGAGAAATCATACTCCATGGTAAGTTGTTCTTGTAGAATGTTGAACGACTATCCCAACTAAAATCTATCCACTCAACAAAAATTATTTCAGAGAAATCATACTCCATGGTTCGTTGTTCTTGTAGAATGTTGAACGACTACCCCAACTAAAATCTATCCACTCAACAAAAATTATTTCACACCACAGACTCATCTTGGTCAGGATCGATTTGAAATCTATCATGGTTGCAGAGAAATCATACTCCATAGTTCGTTGTTCTTGTAGAATGTTGAACGACTATCCCAACTAAAATCTATCCACTCAACAAAAATTATTTCAGAGAAATCATACTCCATGGTTCGTTGTTCTTGTAGAATGTTGAACGACTACCCCAACTAAAATCTATCCACTCAACAAAAATTATTTCACACCACAGACTCATCTTGGTCAGGATCGATTTGAAATCTATCATGGTTTCAGAGAAATCATACTCCATGGTAAGTTGTTCTTGTAAAATGTTGAACGACTATCCCAACTAAAATCTATCCACTCAACAAAAATTATTTCAGAGAAATCATACTCCATGGTTCGTTGTTCTTGTAGAATGTTAAACGACTACCCCAACTAAAATCTATCCACTCAACAAAAATTATTTCACAACACAGACTCATCTTGGTCAGGATCGATTTGAAATCTATCATGGTTTCAGAGAAATCATAGTCCATGGTTCGTTGTTCTTGTAGAATGTTGAACGACTACCCCAACTAAAATCTATCCACTCAACAAAAATTATTTCACAACACAGACTCATCTTGGTCAGGATCGATTTGAAATCTATCATGGTTTCAGAGAAATCATAGTCCATGGTAAGT
Organism: Xylota sylvarum; assembly: GCA_905220385.1. Classification (NCBI taxonomy): domain Eukaryota; kingdom Metazoa; phylum Arthropoda; class Insecta; order Diptera; family Syrphidae; genus Xylota; species Xylota sylvarum. Next base: position 548,808 of record CAJMZQ010000063.1, on the reverse strand, counting down.
TGTTCTTGTAGAATGTTGAACGACTATCCCTAACTAAAATCTATCCACTCAACAAAAATTATTTCACACCACAGACTCATCTTGGTCAGGATCGATTTGAAATCTATCATGGTTTCAGAGAAATCATAGTCCATGGTTCGTTGTTCTTGTAGAATGTTGAACGACTACCCCAACTAAAATCTATCCACTCAACAAAAATTATTTCACAACACAGACTCATCTTGGTCAGGATCGATTTGAAATCTATCATGGTTTCAGAGAAATCATAGTCCATGGTAAGTTGTTCTTGTAGAATGTTGAACGACTATCCCTAACTAAAATCTATCCACTCAACAAAAATTATTTCACACCACAGACTCATCTTGGTCAGGATCGATTTGAAATCTATCATGGTTTCAGAGAAATCATACTCCATGGTTCGTTGTTCTTGTAGAATGTTGAACGACTACCCCAACTAAAATCTATCCACTCAACAAAAATTATTTCACACCACAGACTCATCTTGGTCAGGATCGATTTGAAATCTATCATGGTTTCAGAGAAATCATACTCCATGATAAGTTGTTCTTGTAAAATGTTGAACGACTATCCCAACTAAAATCTATCCACTCAACAAAAATTATTGCAGAGAAATCATACTCCATGGTTCGTTGTTCTTGTAGAATGTTAAACGACTACCCCAACTAAAATCTATCCACTCAACAAAAATTATTTCACAACACAGACTCATCTTGGTCAGGATCGATTTGAAATCTATCATGGTTTCAGAGAAATCATAGTCCATGGTAAGTTGTTCTTGTAGAATGTTGAACGACTATCAATAACTAAAATCTATCCACTCAACAAAAATTATTTCACACCACAGACTCATCTTGGTCAAGATCGATTTGAAATCTATCAGAGAAATCATAGTCCATGGTTCGTTGTTCTTGTAGAATGTTGAGCGACTACCCCAACTAAAATCTATCCACTCAACAAAAATTATTTCACAACACAGACTCATCTTGGTCAGGATCGATTTGAAATCTATCATGGTTTCAGAGAAATCATAGTCCATGGTAAGTTGTTCTTGTAGAACGTTGAACGACTATCCCTAACTAAATTCTATCCACTCAACAAAAATTATTTCACACCACAGACTCATCTTGGTCAGGATCGATTTGAAATCTATCATGGTTTCAGAGAAATCATACTCCATGGTTCGTTGTTCTTGTAGAATGTTGAACGACTACCCCAACTAAAATCTATCCACTCAACAAAAATTATTTCACACCACAGACTCATCTTGGTCAGGATCGATTTGAAATCTATCATGGTTTCAGAGAAATCATACTCCATGATAAGTTGTTCTTGTAAAATGTTGAACGACTATCCCAACTAGAATCTATCCACTCAACAAAAATTATTTCAGAGAAATCATACTCCATGGTTCGTTGTTCTTGTAGAATGTTAAACGACTACCCCAAATAAAATCTATCCACTCAACAAAAATTATTTCACAACACAGACTCATCTTGGTCAGGATCGATTTGAAATCTATCATGGTTTCAGAGAAATCATAGTCCATGGTAAGTTGTTCTTGTAGAATGTTGAACGACTATCCCTAACTAAAATCTATCCACTCAACAAAAATTATTTCACACCACAGACTCATCTTGGTCAAGATCGATTTGAAATCTATCATGGTTTCAGAGAAATCATAGTCCATGGTAAGTTGTTCTTGTAGAATGTTGAACGACTACCCCTAACTAAAATCTATCCACTCAACAAAAATTATTTCAGAGAAATCATACTCCATGGTTCGTTGTTCTTGTAGAATGTTGAACGACTATCCCAACTAAAATCTATCCACTCAACAAAAATTATTTCACACCACAGACTCATCTTGGTCAGGATCGATTTGAAATCTATCATGGTTTCAGAGAAATCATACTCCATGGTTCGTTGTTCTTGTAAAATGTTGAACGACTATCCCAACTAAAATCTATCCACTCAACAAAAATTATTTCACACCACAGACTCATCTTGGTCACAATCGATTTGAAATCTATCATGGTTGCAGAGAAATCATACTCCATGGTTCGTTGTTCTTGTAGAATGTTGAACGACTATCCCAACTAAAATCTATCCACTCAACAAAAATTATTTCAGAGAAATCATACTCCATGGTTCGTTGTTCTTGTAGAATGTTGAACGACTACCCCAACTAAAATCTATCCACTCAACAAAAATTATTTCACACCACAGACTCATCTTGGTCAGGATCGATTTGAAATCTATCATGGTTGCAGAGAAATCATACTCCATGGTTCGTTGTTCTTGTAGAATGTTGAACGACTACCCCAACTAAAATCTATCCACTCAACAAAAATTATTTCACACCACAGACTCATCTTGGTCAGGATCGATTTGAAATCTATCATGGTTTCAGAGAAATCATACTCCATGGTTCGTTGTTCTTGTAGAATGTTGAACGACTATCCCAACTAAAATCTATCCACTCAACAAAAATTATTTCAGAGAAATCATACTCCATGGTAAGTTGTTCTTGTAGAATGTTGAACGACTACCCCAACTAAAATCTATCCACTCAACAAAAATTATTTCACACCACAGACTCATCTTGGTCAGGATCGATTTGAAATCTATCATGGTTTCAGAGAAATCATAGTCCATGGTAAGTTGTTCTTGTAGAATGTTGAACGACTATCCCAACTAAAATCTATCCACTCAGCAAAAATTATTTCAGAGAAATCATAGTCCATGGTTCGTTGTTCTTGTAGAATGTTGAACGACTACTCCAACTAAAATCTATCCACTCAACAAAAATTATTTCACACCACAGACTCATCTTGGTCAGGATCGATTTGAAATCTATCATGGTTGCAGAGAAATCATACTCCATGGTTCGTTGTTCTTGTAGAATGTTAAACGACTACCCCAACTAAAATCTATCCACTCAACAAAAATTATTTCACACCACAGACTCATCTTGGTCAGGATCGATTTGAAATCTATCATGGTTGCAGAGAAATCATACTCCATGGTTCGTTGTTCTTGTAGAATGTTGAACGACTACCCCAACTAAAATCTATCCACTCAACAAAAATTATTTCACACCACAGACTCATCTTGGTCAGGATCGATTTGAAATCTATCATGGTTTCAGAGAAATCATACTCCATGGTTCGTTGTTCTTATAGAATGTTGAACGACTATCCCAACTAAAATCTATCCACTCAACAAAAATTATTTCAGAGAAATCATACTCCATGGTAAGTTGTTCTTGTAGAATGTTGAACGACTACCCCAACTAAAATCTATCCACTCAACAAAAATTATTTCACACCACAGACTCATCTTGGTCAGGATCGATTTGAAATCTATCATGGTTTCAGAGAAATCATAGTCCATGGTAAGTTGTTCTTGTAGAATGTTGAACGACTATCCCAACTAAAATCTATCCACTCAACAAAAATTATTTCACACCACAGACTCATCTTGGTCAGGATCGATTTGAAATCTATCATGGTTGCAGAGAAATCATACTCCATGGTTCGTTGTTCTTGTAGAATGTTGAACGACTACCCCAACTAAAATCTATCCACTCAACAAAAATTATTTCACACCACAGACTCATCTTGGTCAGGATCGATTTGAAATCTATCATGGTTTCAGAGAAATCATACTCCATGGTTCGTTGTTCTTGTAGAATGTTGAACGACTATCCCAACTAAAATCTATCCACTCAACAAAAAATATTTCAGGGAAATCATACTCCATGGTAAGTTGTTCTTGTAGAATGTTGAACGACTACCCCAACTAAAATCTATCCACTCAACAAAAATTATTTCACACCACAGACTCATCTTGGTCAGGATCGATTTGAAATCTATCATGGTTTCAGAGAAATCATAGTCCATGGTAAGTTGTTCTTGTAGAATGTTGAACGACTATCCCTAACTAAAATCTATCCACTCAACAAAAATTATTTCACACCACAGACTCATCTTGGTCAGGATCGATTTGAAATCTATCATGGTTTCAGAGAAATCATACTCCATGGTTCGTTGTTCTTGTAAAATGTTGAACGACTACCCCAACTAAAATCTATCCACTCAACAAAAATTATTTCACACCACAGACTCATCTTGGTCAGGATCGATTTGAAATCTATCATGGTTTCAGAGAAATCATACTCCATGATAAATTGTTCTTGTAAAATGTTGAACGACTATCCCAACTAAAATCTATCCACTCAACAAAAATTATTTCAGAGAAATCATACTCCATGGTTCGTTGTTCTTGTAGAATGTTAAACGACTACCCCAACTAAAATCTATCCACTCAACAAAAATTATTTCACACCACAGACTCATCTTGGTCAGGATCGATTTGAAATCTATCATGGTTTCAGAGAAATCATAGTCCATGGTAAGTTGTTCTTGTAGAATGTTGAACGACTATCCCTAACTAAAATCTATCCACTCAACAAAAATTATTTCACACCACAGACTCATCTTGGTCAAGATCGATTTGAAATCTATCATGGTTTCAGAGAAATCATAGTCCATGGTAAGTTGTTCTTGTAGAATGTTGAACGACTACCCCTAACTAAAATCTATCCACTCAACAAAAATTATTTCAGAGAAATCATACTCCATGGTAAGTTGTTCTTGTAGAATGTTGAACGACTATCCCAACTAAAATCTATCCACTCAACAAAAATTATTTCACACCACAGACTCATCTTGTTCAGGATCGATTTGAAATCTATCATGGTTTCAGAGAAATCATACTCCATGGTTCGTTGTTCTTGTAAAATGTTGAACGACTATCCCAACTAAAATCTATCCACTCAACAAAAATTATTTCACACCACAGACTCATCTTGGTCAGGATCGATTTGAAATCTATCATGGTTGCAGAGAAATCATACTCCATGGTTCGTTGTTCTTGTAGAATGTTGAACGACTATCCCAACTAAAATCTATCCACTCAACAAAAATTATTTCAGAGAAATCATACTCCATGGTTCGTTGTTCTTGTAGAATGTTGAACGACTACCCCAACTAAAATCTATCCACTCAACAAAAATTATTTCACACCACAGACTCAGCTTGGTCAGGATCGATTTGAAATCTATCATGGTTGCAGAGAAATCATACTCCATGGTTCGTTGTTCTTGTAGAATGTTGAACGACTACCCCAACTAAAATCTATCCACTCAACAAAAATTATTTCACACCACAGACTCATCTTGGTCAGGATCGATTTGAAATCTATCATGGTTTCAGAGAAATCATACTCCATGGTTCGTTGTTCTTGTAGAATGTTGAACGACTATCCCAACTAAAATCTATCCACTCAACAAAAATTATTTCAGAGAAATCATACTCCATGGTAAGTTGTTCTTGTAGAATGTTGAACGACTACCCCAACTAAAATCTATCCACTCAACAAAAATTATTTCACACCACAGACTCATCTTGGTCAGGATCGATTTGAAATCTATCATGGTTTCAGAGAAATCATAGTCCATGGTAAGTTGTTCTTGTAGAATGTTGAACGACTATCCCAACTAAAATCTATCCACTCAACAAAAATTATTTCAGAGAAATCATACTCCATGGTTCGTTGTTCTTGTAGAATGTTGAACGACTACCCCAACTAAAATCTATCCACTCAACAAAAACTATTTCACAACACAGACCCATCTTGGTCAGGATCGATTTGAAATCTATCATGGCTTCAGAGAAATCATAGTCCATGGTTCGTTGTTCTTGTAGAATGTTGAACGACTATCCCTAACTAAAATCTATCCACTCAACAAAAATTATTTCACACCACAGACTCATCTTGGTCAGGATCGATTTGAAATCTATCATGGTTTCAGAGAAATCATAGTCCATGGTAAGTTGTTCTTGTAGAATGTTGAACGACTACCCCTAACTAAAATCTATCCACTCAACAAAAATTATTTCAGAGAAATCATACTCCATGGTTCGTTGTTCTTGTAGAATGTTGAACGACTACCCCAACTAAAATCTATCCACTCAACAAAAATTATTTCACAACACAGACTCATCTTGGTCAGGATCGATTTGAAATCTATCATGGTTTCAGAGAAATCATACTCCATGGTTCGTTGTTCTTGTAAAATGTTGAACGACTATCCCAACTAAAATCTATCCACTCAACAAAAATTTTTTCACACCACAGACTCATCTTGGACAGGATCGATTTGAAATCTATCATGGTTGCAGAGAAATCATACTCCATGGTTCGTTGTTCTTGTAGAATGTTGAACGACTACCCCAACTAAAATCTATCCACTCAACAAAAATTATTTCAGAGAAATCATACTCCATGGTTCGTCGTTCTTGTAGAATGTTGAACGACTACCCCAACTAAAATCTATCCACTCAACAAAAATTATTTCACACCACAGACTCATCTTGGTCAGGATCGATTTGAAATCTATCATGGTTGCAGAGAAATCATACTCCATGGTTCGTTGTTCTTATAGAATGTTCAACGACTACCCCAACTAAAATCTATCCACTCAACAAAAATTATTTCAGAGAAATCATACTCCTTGGTTCGTTGTTCTTGTAGAATGTTGAACGACTACCCCAACTAAAATCTATCCACTCAACAAAAATTATTTCAGAGAAATCATACTCCATGGTAAGTTGTTCTTGTAGAATGTTGAACGACTACCCCAACTAAAATCTATCCACTCAACAAAAATTATTTCACACCACAGACTCATCTTGGTCAGGATCGATTTGAAATCTATCATGGTTGCAGAGAAATCATACTCCATGGTTCGTTGTTCTTGTAGAATGTTGAACGACTATCCCAACTAAAATCTATCCACTCAACAAAAACTATTTCACAACACAGACCCATCTTGGTCAGGATCGATTTGAAATCTATCATGGCTTCAGAGAAATCATAGTCCATGGTAAGTTGTTCTTGTAGAATGTTGAACGACTATCCCTAACTAAAATCTATCCACTCAACAAAAATTATTTCACACCACAGACTCATCTTGGTCAGGATCGATTTGAAATCTATCATGGTTTCAGAGAAATCATAGTCCATGGTAAGTTGTTCTTGTAGAATGTTGAACGACTACCCCTAACTAAAATCTATCCACTCAACAAAAATTATTTCAGAGAAATCATACTCCATGGTTCGTTGTTCTTGTAGAATGTTGAACGACTACCCCAACTAAAATCTATCCACTCAACAAAAATTATTTCACAACACAGACTCATCTTGGTCAGGATCGATTTGAAATCTATCATGGTTTCAGAGAAATCATACTCCATGGTTCGTTGTTCTTGTAAAATGTTGAACGACTATCCCAACTAAAATCTATCCACTCAACAAAAATTTTTTCACACCACAGACTCATCTTGGACAGGATCGATTTGAAATCTATCATGGTTGCAGAGAAATCATACTCCATGGTTCGTTGTTCTTGTAGAATGTTGAACGACTACCCCAACTAAAATCTATCCACTCAACAAAAATTATTTCAGAGAAATCATACTCCATGGGTCGTTGTTCTTGTAGAATGTTGAACGACTACCCCAACTAAAATCTATCCACTCAACAAAAATTATTTCACACCACAGACTCATCTTGGTCAGGATCGATTTGAAATCTATCATGGTTGCAGAGAAATCATACTCCATGGTTCGTTGTTCTTATAGAATGTTGAACGACTACCCCAACTAAAATCTATCCACTCAACAAAAATTATTTCAGAGAAATCATACTCCATGGTTCGTTGTTCTTGTAGAATGTTGAGCGACTACCCCAACTAAAATCTATCCACTCAACAAAAATTATTTCAGAGAAATCATACTCCATGGTAAGTTGTTCTTGTAGAATGTTGAACGACTACCCCAACTAAAATCTATCCACTCAACAAAAATTATTTCACACCACAGACTCATCTTGGTCAGGATCGATTTGAAATCTATCATGGTTGCAGAGAAATCATACTCCATGGTTCGTTGTTCTTGTAGAATGTTGAACGACTATCCCAACTAAAATCTATCCACTCAACAAAAATTATTTCAGAGAAATCATACTCCATGGTAAGTTGTTCTTGTAGAATGTTGAACGACTACGCCAACTAAAATCTATCCACTCAACAAAAATTATTTCACACCACAGACTCATCTTGGTCAGGATCGATTTGAAATCTATCATGGTTTCAGAGAAATCATACTCCATGGTTCGTTGTTCTTGTAGAATGTTGAACGACTATCCCAACTAAAATCTATCCACTCAACAAAAATTATTTCAGAGAAATCATACTCCATGGTTCGTTGTTCTTGTAGAATGTTGAACGACTACCCCAACTAAAATCTATCCACTCAACAAAAATTATTTCACACCACAGACTCATCTTGGTCAGGATCGATTTGAAATCTATCATGGTTTCAGAGAAATCATACTCCATGGTTCGTTGTTCTTGTAGAATGTTGAACGACTACCCCAACTAAAATTTATCCACTCAACAAAAATTATTTCACACCACAGACTCATCTTGGGCAGGATCGATTTGAAATCTATCATGGTTTCAGAGAAATCATACTCCATGGTAAGTTGTTCTTGTAGAATGTTGAACGACTATCCAAACTAAAATCTATCCACTCAACAAAAATTATTTCAGAGAAATCATACTCCATGGTAAGTTGTTCTTGTAGAATGTTGAACGACTACCCCAACTAAAATCTATCCACTCAACAAAAATTATTTCACACCACAGACTCATCTTGGGCAGGATCAATTTGAAATCTATCATGGTTTCAGAGAAATCATACTCCATGGTTTGTTGTTCTTGTAGAATGTTGAACGACTATCCCAACTAAAATCTATCCACTCAACAAAAATTATTTCAGAGAAATCATACTCCATGGTAAGTTGTTCTTGTAGAATGTTGAACGACTACCCCAACTAAAATCTATCCACTCAACAAAAATTATTTCACACCACAGACTCATCTTGGTCAGGATCGATTTGAAATCTATCATGGTTTCAGAGAAATCATACTCCATGGTAAGTTGTTCTTGTAAAATGTTGAACGACTATCAGAACTAAAATCTATCCACTCAACAAAAATTATTTCAGAGAAATCATACTCCATGGTTCGTTGTTCTTGTAGAATTTTGAACGACTACCCCAACTAAAATCTATCCACTCAACAAAAATTATTTCACACCACAGACTCATCTTGGTTAGGATCGATTTGAAATCTATCATGGTTTCAGAGAAATCATACTCCATGGTTCGTTGTTCTTGTAGAATGTTGAACGACTACCCCAACTAAAATCTATCCACCCAACAAAAATTATTTCAGAGAAATCATACTCCATGGTTCGTTGTTCTTGTAGAATGTTGAACGACTACCCCAACTAAAATCTATCCACTCAACAAAAATTATTTCACACCACAGACTCATCTTGGTCAGGATCGATTTGAAATCTATCATGGTTGCAGAGAAATCATACTCCATGGTTCGTTGTTCTTGTAGAATGTTGAACGACTACCCCAACTAAAATCTATCCACTCAACAAAAATTATTTCACACCACAGACTCATCTTGGTCAGGATCGATTTGAAATCTATCATGGTTTCAGAGAAATCATACTCCATGGTTCGTTGTTCTTGTAGAATGTTGAACGACTATCCCAACTTAAATCTATCCACTCAACAAAAATTATTTCAGAGAAATCATACTCCATGGTTCGTTGTTCTTGTAGAATGTTGAACGACTACCCCAACTAAAATCTATCCACTCAACAAAAATTATTTCACACCACAGACTCATCTTGGTCAGGATCGATTTGAAATCTATCATGGTTTCAGAGAAATTATAGTCCATGGTAAGTTGTTCTTGTAGAATGTTGAACGACTATCCCAACTAAAATCTATCCACTCAACAAAAATTATTTCAGAGAAATCATACTCCATGGTTCGTTGTTCTTGTAGAATGTTGAACGACTACCCCAGCTAAAATCTATGTACTCAACAAAAATTATTTCACACCACAGACTCATCTTGGTCAGGATCGATTTGAAATCTATCATGGTTTCAGAGAAATCATAGTCCATGGTAAGTTGTTCTTGTAAAATGTTGAACGACTATCCCAACTAAAATCTATCCACTAAACAAAAATTATTTCAGAGAAATCATACTCCATGGTTCGTTGTTCTTGTAGAATGTTGAACGACTACCCCAACTAAAATCTATCCACTCAACAAAAATTATTTCACACCACAGACTCATCTTGGTCAGGATCGATTTGAAATCTATCATGGTTTCAGAGAAATCATACTCCATGGTTCGTTGTTCTTGTAGAATGTTGAACGACTATCCCAACTAAAATCTATCCACTCAACAAAAATTATTTCAGAGAAATCATACTCCATGATAAGTTGTTCTTGTAGAATGTTGAACGACTACCCCAACTAAAATCTATCCACTCAACAAAAATTATTTCACACCACAGACTCATCTTGGTCAGGATCGATTTGAAATCTATCATGGTTTCAGAGAAATCATACTCCACGATTCGTTGTTCTTGTAGAATTTTGAACGACTATCCCAACTAAAATTTATCCACTCAACAAAAATTATTTCAGAGAAATCATAGTCCATGGTAAGTTGTTCTTGTAGAATGTTGAACGACTACCCCAACTAAAATCTATCCACTCAAGAAAAATTATTTCACACCACAGACTCATCTTGGTCAGGATCGATTTGAAATCTATCATGGTTTCAGAGAAATCATACTCCATGGTAAGTTGTTCTTGTAAAATGTTGAACGACTATCCCAACTAAAATCTATCCACTCAACAAAAATTATTTCAGAGAAATCATACTCCATGGTTCGTTGTTCTTGTAGAATGTTGAACGACAACCCCAACTAAAATCTATCCACCCAACAAAAATTATTTCAGAGAAATCATACTCCATGGTTCGTTGTTCTTGTAGAATGTTGAACGACTACCCCAACTAAAATCTATCCACTCAACAAAAATTATTTTACACCACAGACTCATCTTGGTCAGGATCGATTTGAAATCTATCATGGTTGCAGAGAAATCATACTCCATGGTTCGTTGTTCTTGTAGAATGTTGAACGCCTACCCCAACTAAAATCTATCCACTCAACAAAAATTATTTCAGAGAAATCATACTCCATGGTAAGTTGTTCTTGTAGAATGTTGAACGACTACCCCAACTAAAATTTATCCACTCAACAAAAATTATTTCACACCACAGACTCATCTTGGTCAGGATCGATTTGAAATCTATCACGGTTTCAGAGAAATCATAGTCCATGGTAAGTTGTTCTTGTAGAATGTTGAACGACTATCCCAACTAAAATCTATCCACTCAACAAAAATTATTTCAGAGAAATCATACTCCATGGTTCGTTGTTCTTGTAGAATGTTGAACGACTACCCCAACTAAAATCTATCCACTCAACAAAAAGTATTTCACACCACAGACTCATCTTGGTTAGGATCGATTTGAAATCTATCATGGTTTCAGATAAATCATACTCCATGGTAAGTTGTTCTTGTAAAATGTTGAACGACTATCCCAACTAAAATCTATCCACTCAACAAAAATTATTTCAGAGAAATCATACTCCATGGTTCGTTGTTCTTGTAGAATGTTGAACGACTACCCCAACTAAAATCTATCCACTCAACAAAAATTATTTCACACCACAGACTCATCTTTGGCAGGATCGATTTGAAATCTATCATGGTTTCAGAGAAATCATAGTCCATGGTAAGTTGTTCTTGTAGAATGTTGAACGACTAACCCAACTAAAATCTATCCACTCAACAAAAATTATTTCAGAGAAATCATACTCCATGGTAAGTTGTTCTTGTAGAATGTTGAACGACTACCCCAACTAAAATCTATCCACTCAACAAAAATTATTTCACACCACAGACTCGTCTTGGTCAGGATCGATTTGAAATCTATCATGGTTTCAGAGAAATCATACTCCATGGTTCGTTGTTCTTGTAAAATGTTGAACGACTATTACAACTAAAATCTATCCACTCAACAAAAATTATTTCACACCACAGACTCATCTTTGGCAGGATCGATTTGAAATCTATCATGGTTTCAGAGAAATCATAGTCCATGGTAAGTTGTTCTTGTAGAATGTTGAACGACTAACCCAACTAAAATCTATCCACTCAACAAAAATTATTTCAGAGAAATCATACTCCATGGTAAGTTGTTCTTGTAGAATGTTGAACGACTACCCCAACTAAAATCTATCCACTCAACAAAAATTATTTCACACCACAGACTCGTCTTGGTCAGGATCGATTTGAAATCTATCATGGTTTCAGAGAAATCATAGTCCATGGTAAGTTGTTCTTGTAGAATGTTGAACGACTACCCCTAACTAAAATCTATCCACTCAACAAAAATTATTTCAGAGAAATCATACTCCATGGTTCGTTGTTCTTGTAAAATGTTGAACGACTATCCCAACTAAAATCTATCCACTCAACAAAAATTATTTCACACCACAGACTCATCTTGGTCAGGATCGATTTGAAATCTAATATGGTTTCAGAGAAATCATAGTCCATGGTAAGTTGTTCTTGTAGAATGTTGAACGACTACAACAACTAAAATATATAAACTCAACAAAAATTATTTCAGAGAAATCATACTCCATGGTAAGTTGTTCTTGTAGAATGTTGAACGACTATCCCAACTAAAATCTATCCACTCAACAAAAATTATTTCACACCACAGACTCATCTTGGTCAGGATCGATTTGAAATCTATCATGGTTTCAGAGAAATCATACTCCATGGTTCGTTGTTCTTGTAGAATGTTGAACGACTATCCCAACTAAAATCTATCCACTCAACAAAAATTATTTCACACCACAGACTCATCTTGGTCAGGATCGATTTGAAATCTATCATGGTTTCAGAGAAATCATAGTCCATGGTAAGTTGTTCTTGTAGAATGTTGAACGACTACCCCTAACTAAAATCTATCCACTCAACAAAAATTATTTCAGAGAAATCATACTCCATGGTAAGTTGTTCTTGTAGAATGTTGAACGACTATCCCAACTAAAATCTATCCACTCAACAAAAATTATTTCACACCACAGACTCATCATGGTCAGGATCGATTTGAAATCTTTCATGGTTTCAGAGAAATCATACTCCATGGTTCGTTGTTCTTGTAAAATGTTGAACGACTATCCCAACTAAAATCTGTCCACTAAACAAAAATTATTTCAGAGAAATCATACTCCATGGTTCGTTGTTCTTGTAAAATGTTGGACGACTATCCCAACTAAAATCTGTCCACTAAACAAAAATTATTTCAGAGAAATCATACTCCATGGTTCGTTGTTCTTGTAGAATGTTGAACGACTACCCCAACTAAAATCTATCCACCCAACAAAAATTATTTCAGAGAAATCATACTCCATGGTTCGTTGTTCTTGTAGAATGTTGAACGACTACCCCAACTAAAATCTATCCACTCAACAAAAATTATTTCACACCACAGACTCATCTTGGTCAGGATCGATTTGAAATCTATCATGGTTGCAGAGAAATCATACTCCATGGTTCGTTGTTCTCGTAGAATGTTGAACGACTACCCCAACTAAAATCTATCCACTCAACAAAAATTATTTCACAACACAGACTCATCTTGGTCAGGATCGATTTGAAATCTATCATGGTTTCAGAGAAATCATACTCCATGGTTCGATGTTCTTGTAGAATGTTGAACAACTATCAAAACTAAAATCTATTAACTCAACAAAAATTATTTCAGAGAAATCATACTCCATGGTAAGTTGTTCTTGTAGAATGTTGAACGACTACCCCAACTAAAATCTATCCACTCAACAAAAATTATTTCACACCACAGACTCATCTTGGTCAGGATCGATTTGAAATCTATCATGGTTTCAGAGAAATCATAGTCCATGGTAAGTTGTTCTTGTAGAATGTTGAACGACTATCCCAACTAAAATCTATCCACTCAACAAAAATTATTTCAGAGAAATCATACTCCATGGTTCGTTGTTCTTGTAGAATGTTGAACGACTACCCCATCTAAAATCTATCCACTCAACAAAAATTATTTCACACCACAGACTCATCTTGGTCAGGATCGATTTGAAATCTATCATGGTTTCAGAGAAATCATACTCCATGGTAAGTTGTTCTTGTAAAATGTTGAACGACTATTCCAACTAAAATCTATCCACTCAACAAAAATTATTTCAGAGAAATCATACTCCATGGTTCGTTGTTCTTGTAGAATGTTGAACGACTACCCCAACTAAAATCTATCCACTCAACAAAAATTATTTCACACCACAGATTCATCTTGGTCAGGATCGATTTGAAATCTATCATGGTTTCAGAGAAATCATACTCCATGGTTCGTTGTTCTTGTAGAATGTTGAACGACTACCCCAACTAAAATCTATCCACTCAACAAAAATTATTTCAGAAAAATCATACTCCATGGTAAGTTGTTCTTGTAGAATGTTGAACGACTACCCCAACTAAAATCTATCCACTCAACAAAAATTATTTCACACTACAGACTCATCTTGGTCAGAATCGATTTGAAATCTATCATGGTTTCAGAGAAATCATACTCCATGGTTCGTTGTTCTTGTAGAATGTTGAACGACTATCCCAACTAAAATCTATCCACTCAACAAAAATTATTTCAGAGAAATCATACTCCATGGTAAGTTGTTCTTGTAGAATGTTGAACGACTACCCCAACTAAAATCTATCCACTCAACAAAAATTATTTCACACCACAGACTCATCTTGGTCAGGATCGATTTGAAATCTATCATGGTTTCAGAGAAATCATACTCCATGGTTCGTTGTTCTTGTAGAATGTTGAACGACTACCATAACTAAAATCTATCCACTCAACAAAAATTATTTCAGAGAAATCATACTCCATGGTAAGTTGTTCTTGTAGAATGTTGAACGACTATCCCAACTAAAATCTATCCACTCAACAAAAATTATTTCAGAGAAATCATACTCCATGGTTCGTTGTTCTTGTAGAATGTTGAACGACTACCCCAACTAAAATCTATCCACTCAACAAAAATTATTTCACACCACAGATTCATCTTGGTCAGGATCGATTTGAAATCTATCATGGTTTCAGAGAAATCATACTCCATGGTTCGTTGTTCTTGTAGAATGTTGAACGACTACCCCAACTAAAATCTATCCACTCAACAAAAATTATTTCAGAGAAATCATACTCCATGGTAAGTTGTTCTTGTAGAATGTTGAACGACTACCCCAACTAAAATCTATCCACTCAACAAAAATTATTTCACACTACAGACTCATCTTGGTCAGGATCGATTTGAAATCTATCATGGTTTCAGAGAAATCATACTCCATGGTTCGTTGTTCTTGTAGAATGTTGAACGACTATCCCAACTAAAATCTATCCACTCAACAAAAATTATTTCACACCACAGACTCATCTTGGTCAGGATCGATTTGAAATCTATCATGGTTGCAGAGAAATCATACTCCATGACAAGTTGTTCTTGTAGAATGTTGAACGACTGCCCCAACTAAAATCTATCCACTCAACAAAAATTATTTCAGAGAAATCATACTCCATGGTAAGTTGTTCTTGTAGAATGTTGAACGACTACCCCAACTAAAATCTATCCACTCAACAAAAATTATTTCAGAGAAATCATACTCCATGGTTCGTTGTTCTTGTAGAATGTTGAACGACTACCCCAACTAAAATCTAGCCACTCAACAAAAATTATTTCACACCACAGACTCATCTTGGTCAGGATCGATTTGAAATCTATCATGGTTTCAGAGAAATCATAGTCCATGGTAAGTTGTTCTTGTAGAATGTTGAACGACTACCCGTAACTAAAATCTATCCACTCAACAAAAATTATTTCAGAGAAATCATACTCCATGGTTCGTTGTTCTTGTAGAATGTTGAACGACTACCCCAACTAAAATCTATCCACTCAACAAAAATTATTTCACACCACATACTCATCTTGGTCAGGATCGATTTGAAATCTATCATGGTTTCAGAGAAATCATACTCCATGGTTCGTTGTTCTTGTAGAATGTTGAACGACTACCCCAACTAAAATCTATCCACTCAACAAAAATTATTTCACACCACAGACTCATCTTGGTCAGGATCGATTTGAAATCTATCATGGTTGCAGAGAATTCATACTCCTTGGTTCGTTGTTCTTGTAGAATGTTGAACGACTACCCCAACTAAAATCTATCCACTCAACAAAAATTATTTCACACCACAGACTCATCTTGGTCAGGATCGATTTGAAATCTATCATGGTTTCAGAGAAATCATAGTCCATGGTAAGTTGTTCTTGTAGAATGTTGAACGACTATCCCAACTAAAATCTATCCACTCAACAAAAATTATTTCAGAGAAATCATACTCCATGTTTCGTTGTTCTTGTAGAATGTTGAACGACTACCCCAACTAAAATCTATCCACTCAACAAAAATTATTTCACACCACATACTCATCTTGGTCAGGATCGATTTGAAATCTATCATGGTTTCAGAGAAATTATACTCCATGGTTCGTTGTTCTTGTAGAATGTTGAATGACTACCCCAACTAAAATCTATCCACTCAACAAAAATTATTTCACACCACAGACTCATCTTGGTCAGGATCGATTTGAAATCTATCATGGTTGCAGAGAAATCATACTCCTTGGTTCGTTGTTCTTGTAGAATGTTGAACGACTACCCCAACTAAAATCTATCCACTCAACAAAAATTATTTCACACCACAGACTCATCTTGGTCAGGATCGATTTGAAATCTATCATGGTTTCAGAGAAATCATAGTCCATGGTACGTTGTTCTTGTAGAATGTTGAACGACTATCCCAACTTAAATCTATCCACTCAACAAAAATTATTTCAGAGAAATCATACTCCATGGTTCGTTGTTCTTGTAGAATATTGAACGACTATCCCAACTAAAATCTATCCACTCAACAAAAATTATTTCACACCACAGACTCATCTTGGTCAGGATCGATTTGAAATCTATCATGGTTTCAGAGAAATCATAGTCCATGGTAAGTTGTTCTTGTAGAATGTTGAACGACTATCCCAACTAAAATCTATCCACTCAACAAAAATTATTTCAGAGAAATCATACTCCATGGTTCGTTGTTCTTGTAGAATGTTGAGCGACTACCCCAACTAAAATCTATCCACTCAACAAAAATTATTTCACACCACAGACTCATCTTGGTCAGGATCGATTTGAAATCTATCATGGTTTCAGAGAAATCATACTCCATGGCAAGTTGTTCTTGTAGAATGTTGAACGACTACCCCAACTAAAATCTATCCACTCAAGAAAAATTATTTCACACCACAGACTCATCTTGGTCAGGATCGATTTGAAATCTATCATGGTTTCAGAGAAATCATACTCCATGGTTCGTTGTTCTTGTAGAATGTTGAACGACTACCCCAACTAAAATCTATCCACTCAACAAAAATTATTTCACACCACAGACTCATCTTGGTCAGGATCGATTTGAAATCTATCATGGTTTCAGAGAAATAATACTCCATGGTTCGTTGTTCTTGTAGAATGTTGAACGACTACCCCAACTAAAATCTATCCACTCAACAAAAATTATTTCAGAGAAATCATACTCCATGGTAAGTTGTTCTTGTAGAATGTTGAACGACTATCCCAACTAACATCTATCCACTCAACAAAAATTATTTCAGAGAAATCATACTCCATGGTTCGTTGTTCTTGTAGAATGTTGAACGACTACCCCAACTAAAATCTATCCACTCAACAAAAATTATTTCACACCACAGACTCATCTTGGTCAGAATCGATTTGAAATCTATCATGGTTGCAGAGAAATCATACTCCATGACAAGTTGTTCTTGTAGAATGTTGAACGACTACAACAACTAAAATATATAAACTCAACAAAAATTATTTCAGAGAAATCATACTCCATGGTAAGTTGTTCTTGTAGAATGTTGAACGACTACATCAACTAAAATCTATCCACTCAACAAAAATTATTTCACACCACAGACTCATCTTGGTCAGGATCGATTTGAAATCTATCATGGTTTCAGAGAAATCATAGTCCATGATAAGTTGTTCTTGTAGAATGTTGAACGACTATCCCAACTAAAATCTATTCACTCAACAAAAATTATTTCAGAGAAATCATACTCCATGGTTCGTTGTTCTTGTAGAATGTTGAACGACTACCCCAACTAAAATCTATCCACTCAACAAAAATTATTTCACACCACAGACTCATCTTGGTCAGGATCGATTTGAAATCTATCATGGTTTCAGAGAAATCATACTCCATGGTTCGTTGTTCTTGTAGAATGTTGAACGACTATCCCAACTAAAATCTATCCACTCAACAAAAATTATTTCAGAGAAATCATACTCCATGGTTCGTTGTTCTTGTAGAATGTTGAACGACTACCCCAACTAAAATCTATCCACTCAACAAAAATTATTTCACACCACAGACTCATTTTGGTCAGGATCGATTTGAAATCTATCATGGTTTCAGAGAAATCATACTCCATGGTAAGTTGTTCTTGTAGAATGTTGAACGACTACCCCAACTAAAATCTATCCACTCAACAAAAATTATTTCACACCACAGACTCATCTTGGTCAGGATCGATTTGAAATCTATCATGGTTTCAGAGAAATCATACTCCATGGTAAGTTGTTCTTCTAAAATGTTGAACGACTATAACAACTAAAATCTATCCACTCAACAAAAATTATTTCAGAGAAATCATACTCCATGGTTCGTTGTTCTTGTAGAATGTTGAACGACTATCCCAACTAAAATCTATCCACTCAACAAAAATTATTTCAGAGAAATCATACTCCATGGTTCGTTGTTCTTGTAGAATGTTGAACGACTACCCCAACTAAAATCTATCCACTCAACAAAAATTGTTTCACACCACAGACTCATCTTGGTCAGGATCGATTTGAAATCTATCATGGTTTCAGAGAAATCATACTCCATGGTTCGTTGTTCTTGTAGAATGTTGAACGACTATCCCAACTAAAATCTATCCACTCAACCAAAATTATTTCAGAGAAATCATACTCCATGGTTCGTTGTTCTTGTAGAATGTTGACCGACTACCCCAACTAAAATCTATCCACTCAACAAAAATTATTTCACACCACAGACTCATCTTGGTCAGGATCGATTTGAAATCTATCATGGTTGCAGAGAAATCATACTCCATGGTTCGTTGTTCTTGTAGAATGTTGAACGACTACCCCAACTAAAATCTATCCACTCAACAAAAATTATTTCACACCACAGACTCATCTTGGTCAGGATCGATTTGAAATCTATCATGGTTTCAGAGAAATCATACTCCATGGTTCGTTGTTCTTGTAGAATGTTGAACGACTATCCCAACTAAAATCTATCCACTCAACAAAAATTATTTCAGAGAAATCATACTCCATGGTTCGTTGTTCTTGTAGAATGTTGAACGACTTACCCAACTAAAATCTATCCGCTCAACAAAAATTATTTCACACCACAGACTCATCTTGGTCAGGATCGATTTGAAATCTATCATGGTTTCAGAGAAATCATACTCCATGGTAAGTTGTTCTTGTAAAATGTTGAACGACTATTCCAACTAAAATCTATCCACTCAACAAAAATTATTTCAGAGAAATCATACTCCATGGTTCGTTGTTCTTGTAGAATGTTGAACGACTACCCCAACTAAAATCTATCCACTCAACAAAAATTATTTCACACCACAGATTCATCTTGGTCAGGATCGATTTGAAATCTATCATGGTTTCAGAGAAATCATACTCCATGGTTCGTTGTTCTTGTAGAATGTTGAACGACTACCCCAACTAAAATCTATCCACTCAACAAAAATTATTTCAGAGAAATCATACTCCATGGTAAGTTGTTCTTGTAGAATGTTGACCGACTACCCCAAATAAAATCTATCCACTCAACAAAAATTATTTCACACCACAGACTCATCTTGGTCAGGATCGATTTGAAATCTATCATGGTTTCAGAGAAATCATACTCCATGGTAAGTTGTTCTTGTAGAATGTTGAACGACTACCCCAAATAAAATCTATCCACTCAACAAAAATTATTTCACAACACAGACTCATCTTGGTCAGGATCGATTTGAAATCTATCATGGTTTCAGAGAAATCATACTCCATGGTTCGATGTTCTTGTAGAATGTTGAACAACTATCAAAACTAAAATCTATTAACTCAACAAAAATTATTTCAGAGAAATCATACTCCATGGTAAGTTGTTCTTGTAGAATGTTGAACGACTACCCCAACTAAAATCTATCCACTCAACAAAAATTATTTCACACCACAGACTCATCTTGGTCAGGATCGATTTGAAATCTATCATGGTTTCAGAGAAATCATAGTCCATGGTAAGTTGTTCTTGTAGAATGTTGAACGACTATCCCAACTAAAATCTATCCACTCAACAAAAATTATTTCAGAGAAATCATACTCCATGGTTCGTTGTTCTTGTAGAATGTTGAACGACTACCCCATCTAAAATCTATCCACTCAACAAAAATTATTTCACACCACAGACTCATCTTGGTCAGGATCGATTTGAAATCTATCATGGTTTCAGAGAAATCATACTCCATGGTAAGTTGTTCTTGTAAAATGTTGAACGACTATTCCAACTAAAATCTATCCACTCAACAAAAATTATTTCAGAGAAATCATACTCCATGGTTCGTTGTTCTTGTAGAATGTTGAACGACTACCCCAACTAAAATCTATCCACTCAACAAAAATTATTTCACACCACAGATTCATCTTGGTCAGGATCGATTTGAAATCTATCATGGTTTCAGAGAAATCATACTCCATGGTTCGTTGTTCTTGTAGAATGTTGAACGACTACCCCAACTAAAATCTATCCACTCAACAAAAATTATTTCAGAAAAATCATACTCCATGGTAAGTTGTTCTTGTAGAATGTTGAACGACTACCCCAACTAAAATCTATCCACTCAACAAAAATTATTTCACACTACAGACTCATCTTGGTCAGAATCGATTTGAAATCTATCATGGTTTCAGAGAAATCATACTCCATGGTTCGTTGTTCTTGTAGAATGTTGAACGACTATCCCAACTAAAATCTATCCACTCAACAAAAATTATTTCAGAGAAATCATACTCCATGGTAAGTTGTTCTTGTAGAATGTTGAACGACTACCCCAACTAAAATCTATCCACTCAACAAAAATTATTTCACACCACAGACTCATCTTGGTCAGGATCGATTTGAAATCTATCATGGTTTCAGAGAAATCATACTCCATGGTTCGTTGTTCTTGTAGAATGTTGAACGACTACCATAACTAAAATCTATCCACTCAACAAAAATTATTTCAGAGAAATCATACTCCATGGTAAGTTGTTCTTGTAGAATGTTGAACGACTATCCCAACTAAAATCTATCCACTCAACAAAAATTATTTCAGAGAAATCATACTCCATGGTTCGTTGTTCTTGTAGAATGTTGAACGACTACCCCAACTAAAATCTATCCACTCAACAAAAATTATTTCACACCACAGATTCATCTTGGTCAGGATCGATTTGAAATCTATCATGGTTTCAGAGAAATCATACTCCATGGTTCGTTGTTCTTGTAGAATGTTGAACGACTACCCCAACTAAAATCTATCCACTCAACAAAAATTATTTCAGAGAAATCATACTCCATGGTAAGTTGTTCTTGTAGAATGTTGAACGACTACCCCAACTAAAATCTATCCACTCAACAAAAATTATTTCACACTACAGACTCATCTTGGTCAGGATCGATTTGAAATCTATCATGGTTTCAGAGAAATCATACTCCATGGTTCGTTGTTCTTGTAGAATGTTGAACGACTATCCCAACTAAAATCTATCCACTCAACAAAAATTATTTCACACCACAGACTCATCTTGGTCAGGATCGATTTGAAATCTATCATGGTTGCAGAGAAATCATACTCCATGACAAGTTGTTCTTGTAGAATGTTGAACGACTGCCCCAACTAAAATCTATCCACTCAACAAAAATTATTTCAGAGAAATCATACTCCATGGTAAGTTGTTCTTGTAGAATGTTGAACGACTACCCCAACTAAAATCTATCCACTCAACAAAAATTATTTCAGAGAAATCATACTCCATGGTTCGTTGTTCTTGTAGAATGTTGAACGACTACCCCAACTAAAATCTAGCCACTCAACAAAAATTATTTCACACCACAGACTCATCTTGGTCAGGATCGATTTGAAATCTATCATGGTTTCAGAGAAATCATAGTCCATGGTAAGTTGTTCTTGTAGAATGTTGAACGACTACCCGTAACTAAAATCTATCCACTCAACAAAAATTATTTCAGAGAAATCATACTCCATGGTTCGTTGTTCTTGTAGAATGTTGAACGACTACCCCAACTAAAATCTATCCACTCAACAAAAATTATTTCACACCACATACTCATCTTGGTCAGGATCGATTTGAAATCTATCATGGTTTCAGAGAAATCATACTCCATGGTTCGTTGTTCTTGTAGAATGTTGAACGACTACCCCAACTAAAATCTATCCACTCAACAAAAATTATTTCACACCACAGACTCATCTTGGTCAGGATCGATTTGAAATCTATCATGGTTTCAGAGAAATCATAGTCCATGGTAAGTTGTTCTTGTAGAATGTTGAACGACTATCCCAACTAAAATCTATCCACTCAACAAAAATTATTTCAGAGAAATCATACTCCATGTTTCGTTGTTCTTGTAGAATGTTGAACGACTACCCCAACTAAAATCTATCCACTCAACAAAAATTATTTCACACCACATACTCATCTTGGTCAGGATCGATTTGAAATCTATCATGGTTTCAGAGAAATTATACTCCATGGTTCGTTGTTCTTGTAGAATGTTGAATGACTACCCCAACTAAAATCTATCCACTCAACAAAAATTATTTCACACCACAGACTCATCTTGGTCAGGATCGATTTGAAATCTATCATGGTTGCAGAGAAATCATACTCCTTGGTTCGTTGTTCTTGTAGAATGTTGAACGACTACCCCAACTAAAATCTATCCACTCAACAAAAATTATTTCACACCACAGACTCATCTTGGTCAGGATCGATTTGAAATCTATCATGGTTTCAGAGAAATCATAGTCCATGGTACGTTGTTCTTGTAGAATGTTGAACGACTATCCCAACTTAAATCTATCCACTCAACAAAAATTATTTCAGAGAAATCATACTCCATGGTTCGTTGTTCTTGTAGAATATTGAACGACTATCCCAACTAAAATCTATCCACTCAACAAAAATTATTTCACACCACAGACTCATCTTGGTCAGGATCGATTTGAAATCTATCATGGTTTCAGAGAAATCATAGTCCATGGTAAGTTGTTCTTGTAGAATGTTGAACGACTATCCCAACTAAAATCTATCCACTCAACAAAAATTATTTCAGAGAAATCATACTCCATGGTTCGTTGTTCTTGTAGAATGTTGAGCGACTACCCCAACTAAAATCTATCCACTCAACAAAAATTATTTCACACCACAGACTCATCTTGGTCAGGATCGATTTGAAATCTATCATGGTTTCAGAGAAATCATACTCCATGGCAAGTTGTTCTTGTAGAATGTTGAACGACTACCCCAACTAAAATCTATCCACTCAAGAAAAATTATTTCACACCACAGACTCATCTTGGTCAGGATCGATTTGAAATCTATCATGGTTTCAGAGAAATCATACTCCATGGTTCGTTGTTCTTGTAGAATGTTGAACGACTACCCCAACTAAAATCTATCCACTCAACAAAAATTATTTCACACCACAGACTCATCTTGGTCAGGATCGATTTGAAATCTATCATGGTTTCAGAGAAATAATACTCCATGGTTCGTTGTTCTTGTAGAATGTTGAACGACTACCCCAACTAAAATCTATCCACTCAACAAAAATTATTTCAGAGAAATCATACTCCATGGTAAGTTGTTCTTGTAGAATGTTGAACGACTATCCCAACTAACATCTATCCACTCAACAAAAATTATTTCAGAGAAATCATACTCCATGGTTCGTTGTTCTTGTAGAATGTTGAACGACTACCCCAACTAAAATCTATCCACTCAACAAAAATTATTTCACACCACAGACTCATCTTGGTCAGAATCGATTTGAAATCTATCATGGTTGCAGAGAAATCATACTCCATGACAAGTTGTTCTTGTAGAATGTTGAACGACTACAACAACTAAAATATATAAACTCAACAAAAATTATTTCAGAGAAATCATACTCCATGGTAAGTTGTTCTTGTAGAATGTTGAACGACTACATCAACTAAAATCTATCCACTCAACAAAAATTATTTCACACCACAGACTCATCTTGGTCAGGATCGATTTGAAATCTATCATGGTTTCAGAGAAATCATAGTCCATGATAAGTTGTTCTTGTAGAATGTTGAACGACTATCCCAACTAAAATCTATTCACTCAACAAAAATTATTTCAGAGAAATCATACTCCATGGTTCGTTGTTCTTGTAGAATGTTGAACGACTACCCCAACTAAAATCTATCCACTCAACAAAAATTATTTCACACCACAGACTCATCTTGGTCAGGATCGATTTGAAATCTATCATGGTTTCAGAGAAATCATACTCCATGGTTCGTTGTTCTTGTAGAATGTTGAACGACTATCCCAACTAAAATCTATCCACTCAACAAAAATTATTTCAGAGAAATCATACTCCATGGTTCGTTGTTCTTGTAGAATGTTGAACGACTACCCCAACTAAAATCTATCCACTCAACAAAAATTATTTCACACCACAGACTCATTTTGGTCAGGATCGATTTGAAATCTATCATGGTTTCAGAGAAATCATACTCCATGGTAAGTTGTTCTTGTAGAATGTTGAACGACTACCCCAACTAAAATCTATCCACTCAACAAAAATTATTTCACACCACAGACTCATCTTGGTCAGGATCGATTTGAAATCTATCATGGTTTCAGAGAAATCATACTCCATGGTAAGTTGTTCTTCTAAAATGTTGAACGACTATAACAACTAAAATCTATCCACTCAACAAAAATTATTTCAGAGAAATCATACTCCATGGTTCGTTGTTCTTGTAGAATGTTGAACGACTATCCCAACTAAAATCTATCCACTCAACAAAAATTATTTCAGAGAAATCATACTCCATGGTTCGTTGTTCTTGTAGAATGTTGAACGACTACCCCAACTAAAATCTATCCACTCAACAAAAATTGTTTCACACCACAGACTCATCTTGGTCAGGATCGATTTGAAATCTATCATGGTTTCAGAGAAATCATACTCCATGGTTCGTTGTTCTTGTAGAATGTTGAACGACTATCCCAACTAAAATCTATCCACTCAACCAAAATTATTTCAGAGAAATCATACTCCATGGTTCGTTGTTCTTGTAGAATGTTGACCGACTACCCCAACTAAAATCTATCCACTCAACAAAAATTATTTCACACCACAGACTCATCTTGGTCAGGATCGATTTGAAATCTATCATGGTTGCAGAGAAATCATACTCCATGGTTCGTTGTTCTTGTAGAATGTTGAACGACTACCCCAACTAAAATCTATCCACTCAACAAAAATTATTTCACACCACAGACTCATCTTGGTCAGGATCGATTTGAAATCTATCATGGTTTCAGAGAAATCATACTCCATGGTTCGTTGTTCTTGTAGAATGTTGAACGACTATCCCAACTAAAATCTATCCACTCAACAAAAATTATTTCAGAGAAATCATACTCCATGGTTCGTTGTTCTTGTAGAATGTTGAACGACTTACCCAACTAAAATCTATCCGCTCAACAAAAATTATTTCACACCACAGACTCATCTTGGTCAGGATCGATTTGAAATCTATCATGGTTTCAGAGAAATCATACTCCATGGTAAGTTGTTCTTGTAGAATGTTGAACGACTACCCCAACTAAAATCTATCCACTCAACAAAAATTATTTCACAACACAGACTCATCTTTTTCAGGATCGATTTGAAATCTATCATGGTTTCAGAGAAATCATACTCCATGGTTCGTTGTTCTTGTAGAATGTTGAACGACTATCCCAACTAAAATCTATCCACTCAACTAAAATTATTTCACACCACAGACTCATCTTGGTCAGGATCGATTTGAAATCTATCATGGTTTTAGAGAAATCATACTCCATGGTAAGTTGTTCTTGTAAAATGTTGAACGACTATCCCAACTAAAATCTATCCACTCAACAAAAATTATTTCAGAGAAATCATACTCCATGGTTCGTTGTTCTTGTTGAATGTTGAACGACTACCCCAACTAAAATCTATCCACTCAACAAAAATTATTTCAGAGAAATCATACTCCATGGTAAGTTGTTCTTGTAGAATGTTGAACGACTACCCCAACTAAAATCTATCCACTCAACAAAAATTATTTCACACCACAGACTCATCTTGGTCAGGATCGATTTGAAATCTATCATGGTTTCAGAGAAATCATACTCAATGGTTCGTTGTTCTTGTAGAATGTTGAACGACTACCCCAACTAAAATCTATCCACTCAACAAAAATTATTTCAGAGAAATCATACTCCATGGTAAGTTGTTCTTCTAGAATGTTGAACGACTACCCGAACTAAAATCTATCCACTCAACAAAAATTATTTCAGAGAAATCATACTCCATGGTTCCCAGTTCTTGTAGAATGTTGAACGACTATCCCAACTAAAATCTATCCACTCAACAAAAATTATTTCACACCACAGACTCATCTTGGTCAGGATCGATTTGAAATCTATCATGGTTTCAGAGAAATCATACTCCATGGTAAGTTGTTCTTGTAGAATGTTGAACGACTATCCCAACTAAAATCTATCCACTCAACAAAAATTATTTCAGAGAAATCATACTCCATGGTTCGTTGTTCTTGTAGAATGTTGAACGACTACCCCAACTAAAATCTATCCACTCAACAAAAATTATTTCACACCACAGACTCATCTTGGTTAGGATCGATTTGAAATCTATCATGGTTTCAGAGAAATCATACTCCATGGTTCGTTGTTCTTGTAGAATGTTGAACGACTACCCCAACTAAAATCTATCCACTCAACAAAAATTATTTCACACCACAGACTCATCTTGGGCAGGATCGATTTGAAATCTATCATGGTTTCAGAGAAATCATACTCCATGGTAAGTTGTTCTTGTAAAATGTTGAACGACTACCCCAACTAAAATCTATCCACTCAACAAAAATTATTTCACACCACAGACTCATCTTGGTCATAATCGATTTGAAATCTATCATGGTTTCAGAGAAATCATACTCCATGGTTCGTTGTTCTTGTAGAATGTTGAACGACTACCCCAACTAAAATCTATCCACTCAACAAAAATTATTTCACACCACAGACTCATCTTGGTCAGGATCGATTTGAAATCTATCATGGTTTCAGAGAAATCATACTCCATGGTTCGTTGTTCTTGTAGAATGTTGAACGACTATCCCAACTAAAATCTATCCACTCAACAAAAATTATTTCAGAGAAATCATACTCCATGGTTCGTTGTTCTTGTAGAATGTTGAACGACTACCCCAACTAAAAT
Organism: Xylota sylvarum; assembly: GCA_905220385.1. Taxonomy (NCBI): domain Eukaryota; kingdom Metazoa; phylum Arthropoda; class Insecta; order Diptera; family Syrphidae; genus Xylota; species Xylota sylvarum. Next base: position 520,909 of record CAJMZQ010000063.1, on the reverse strand, counting down.
CTATCCACTCAACAAAAATTATTTCAGAGAAATCATACTCCATGGTTCCCAGTTCTTGTAGAATGTTGAACGACTATCCCAACTAAAATCTATCCACTCAACAAAAATTATTTCACACCACAGACTCATCTTGGTCAGGATCGATTTGAAATCTATCATGGTTTCAGAGAAATCATACTCCATGGTAAGTTGTTCTTGTAGAATGTTGAACGACTATCCCAACTAAAATCTATCCACTCAACAAAAATTATTTCAGAGAAATCATACTCCATGGTTCGTTGTTCTTGTAGAATGTTGAACGACTACCCCAACTAAAATCTATCCACTCAACAAAAATTATTTCAGAGAAATCATACTCCATGGTAAGTTGTTCTTGTAGAATGTTGAACGACTACAGCAACTAAAATCTATCCACTCAACAAAAATTATTTCACACCACAGACTCATCTTGGTCAGGATCGATTTGAAATCTATCATGGTTTCAGAGAAATCATACTCCATGGTTCGTTGTTCTTGTAGAATGTTGAAGGACTACCCCAACTAAAATCTATCCGCTCAACAAAAATTATTTCAGAGAAATCATACTCCATGGTTCCCAGTTCTTGTAGAATGTTGAACGACTATCCCAACTAAAATCTATCCACTCAACAAAAATTATTTCACACCACAGACTCATCTTGGTCAGGATCGATTTGAAATCTATCATGGTTTCAGAGAAATCATACTCCATGGTAAGTTGTTCTTGTAGAATGTTGAACGACTATCCCAACTAAAATCTATCCACTCAACAAAAATTATTTCAGAGAAATCATACTCCATGGTTCGTTGTTCTTGTAGAATGTTGAACGACTACCCCAACTAAAATCTATCCACTCAACAAAAATTATTTCACACCACAGACTCATCTTGGTTAGGATCGATTTGAAATCTATCATGGTTTCAGAGAAATCATACTCCATGGTTCGTTGTTCTTGTAGAATGTTGAACGACTACCCCAACTAAAATCTATCCACTCAACAAAAATTATTTCACACCACAGACTCATCTTGGGCAGGATCGATTTGAAATCTATCATGGTTTCAGAGAAATCATACTCCATGGTAAGTTGTTCTTGTAAAATGTTGAACGACTACCCCAACTAAAATCTATCCACTCAACAAAAATTATTTCACACCACAGACTCATCTTGGTCATAATCGATTTGAAATCTATCATGGTTTCAGAGAAATCATACTCCATGGTTCGTTGTTCTTGTAGAATGTTGAACGACTACCCCAACTAAAATCTATCCACTCAACAAAAATTATTTCACACCACAGACTCATCTTGGTCAGGATCGATTTGAAATCTATCATGGTTTCAGAGAAAGCATACTCCATGGTTCGTTGTTCTTGTAGAATGTTGAACGACTACCCCAACTAAAATCTATCCACTCAACAAAAATTATTTCAGAGAAATCATACTCCATGGTAAGTTGTTCTTCTAGAATGTTGAACGACTACCCGAACTAAAATCTATCCACTCAACAAAAATTATTTCAGAGAAATCATACTCCATGGTTCCCAGTTCTTGTAGAATGTTGAACGACTATCCCAACTAAAATCTATCCACTCAACAAAAATTATTTCACACCACAGACTCATCTTGGTCAGGATCGATTTGAAATCTATCATGGTTTCAGAGAAATCATACTCCATGGTAAGTTGTTCTTGTAGAATGTTGAACGACTATCCCAACTAAAATCTATCCACTCAACAAAAATTATTTCAGAGAAATCATACTCCATGGTTCGTTGTTCTTGTAGAATGTTGAACGACTACCCCAACTAAAATCTATCCACTCAACAAAAATTATTTCAGAGAAATCATACTCCATGGTAAGTTGTTCTTGTAGAATGTTGAACGACTACACCAACTAAAATCTATCCACTCAACAAAAATTATTTCACACCACAGACTCATCTTGGTCAGGATCGATTTGAAATCTATCATGGTTTCAGAGAAATCATACTCCATGGTTCGTTGTTCTTGTAGAATGTTGAAGGACTACCCCAACTAAAATCTATCCGCTCAACAAAAATTATTTCAGAGAAATCATACTCCATGGTAAGTTGTTCTTGTAGAATGTTGAACGACTACCCCAACTAAAATCTATCCACTCAACAAAAATTATTTCACACCACAGACTCATCTTGGTCAGGATCGATTTGAAATCTATCATGGTTTCAGAGAAATCATACTCCATGGTAAGTTGTTCTTGTAGAATGTTGAACGACTACCCCAACTAAAATCTATCCAATCAACAAAAATTATTTCAGAGAAATCATACTCCATGGTTTGCTGTTCTTGTAGAATGTTGAACGACTATCCCAACTAAAATCTATCCACTCAACCAAAATTATTTCACACCACAGACTCATCTTGGTCAGGATCGATTTGAAATCTATCATGGTTGCAGAGAAATCATACTCCATGGTAAGTTGTTCTTGTAGAATGTTGAACGACTATCCCAACTAAAATCTATCCACTCAACAAAAATTATTTCAGAGAAATCATACTCCATGGTTCGTTGTTCTTGTAGAATGTTGAACGACTACCCCAACTAAAATCTATCCACTCAACAAAAATTATTTCACACCACAGACTCATCTTGGTCAGGATCGATTTGAAATCTATCATGGTTTCAGAGAAATCATACTCCATGGTTCGTTGTTCTTGTAGAATGTTGAACGACTACCCCAACTAAAATCTATCCACTCAACAAATATTATTTCACACCACAGACTCATCTTGGTCAGGATCGATTTGAAATCTATCATGGTTTCAGAGAAATCATACTCCATGGTAAGTTGTTCTTGTAAAATGTTGAACGACTATTCCAACTAAAATCTATCCAGTCAACAAAAATTATTTCAGAGAAATCATACTCCATGGTTCGTTGTTCATGTAGAATGTTGAACGACTACCCCAACTAAAATCTATCCACTCAACAAAAATTATTTCAGAGAAATCATACTCCATGGTAAGTTGTTCTTGTAGAATGTTGAACGACTACCCCAACTAAAATCTATCCACTCAACAAAAATTATTTCACACCACAGACTCATCTTGGTCAGGATCGATTTGAAATAAATCATGGTTTCAGAGAAATCATAGTCCATGGTAAGTTGTTCTTGTAGAATGTTGAACGACTACCCCAACTAAAATCTATCCACTCAACAAAAATTATTTCACACCACAGACTCATCTTGGTCAGGATCGATTTGAAATCTATCATGGTTTCAGAGAAATCATACTCCATGGTTCGTTGTTCTTGTAGAATGTTGAACGACTACCCCAACTAAAATCTATCCACTCAACAAAAATTATTTCACACCACAGACTCATCTTGGTCATAATCGATTTGAAATCTATCATGGTTTCAGAGAAATCATACTAAATGGTAAGTTGTTCTTGTAAAATGTTGAACGACTATCCCAACTAAAATCTATCCACTCAACAACAATTATTTCAGAGAAATCATACTCCATGGTTCGTTGTTCTTGTAGAATGTTGAACGACTACCCCAACTAAAATCTATCCACTCAACAAAAATTATTTCACACCACAGACTCATCTTGGTCAGGATCGATTTGAAATCTATCATGGTTTCAGAGAAATCATACTCCATGGTAAGTTGTTCTTGTAGAATGTTGAACGACTATCCCAACTAAAACCTATAAACTCAACAAAAATTATTTCAGAGAAATCATACTCCATGGTTCGTTGTTCTTGTAGAATGTTGAACGACTACCCCAACTAAAATCTATCCACTCAACAAAAATTATTTCAGAGAAATCATACTATATGGTAAGTTGTTCTTGTAGAATGTTGAACGACTACCCCAACTAAAATCTATCCACTCAACAAAAATTATTTCAGAGAAATCATACTATATGGTAAGTTGTTCTTGTAGAATGTTGAACGACTATCCCAACTAAAATCTATCCACTCAACAAAAATTATTTCAGAGAAATCATACTCCATGGTAAGTTGTTCTTGTAGAATGTTGAACGACTACCCCAACTAAAATCTATCCACTCAACAAAAATTATTTCAGAGAAATCATACTCCATGGTAAGTTGTTCTTGTAGAATGTTGAACGACTATCCCAACTAAAATCTATCCACTCAACAAAAATTATTTCACACCACAGACTCATCTTGGTCAGGATCGATTTGAAATCTATCATGGTTTCAGAGAAATCATACTCCATGGTAAGTTGTTCTTGTAGAATGTTGAACGACTACCCCAACTAAAAACTATCCACTCAACAAAAATTATTTCACACCACAGACTCATCTTGGTCAGGATCGATTTGAAATCTATCATGGTTTCAAAGAAATCATACTCCATGTTTCGTTATTCTTGTAGAATGTTGAACGACTACCCCAACTAAAATCTATCCACTCAACAAAAATTATTTCACACCACAGACTCATCTTGGTCAGGATCGATTTGAAATCTATCATGGTTTCAGAGAAATCATACTCCATGGTTCGTTGTTCTTGTAGAATGTTGAACGACTACCCCAAATAAAATCTATCCACTCAACAAAAATTATTTCAGAGAAATCATACTCCATGGTTCGTTGTTCTTGTAGAATGTTGAACGACTACCCCAACTAAAATCTATCCACTCAACAAAAATTATTTCACACCACAGACTCATCTTGGTCAGGATCGATTTGAAATCTATCATGGTTTCAGCGAAATCATACTCCATGGTTCGTTGTTCTTGTAGAATGTTGAACGACTACCCCAACTAAAATCTATCCACTAAACAAAAATTATTTCAGAGAAATCATACTCCATGGTAAGTTGTTCTTGTAGAATGTTGAACGACTATCCCAACTAAAATCTATCCACTCAACAAAAATTATTTCACACCACAGACTCATCTTGGTCAGGATCGATTTGAAATCTATCATGGTTTCAGAGAAATCATACTCCATGGTTCGTTGTTCTTGTAGAATGTTGAACGACTACCCCAACTAAAATCTATCCACTCAACAAAAATTATTTCAGAGAAATCATACTCCATGGTTCGTTGTTCTTGTAGAATGTTGAACGACTACCCCAACTAAAATCTATCCACTCAACAAAAATTATTTCACACCACAGACTCATCTTGGTCAGGATCGATTTGAAATCTATCATGGTTTCAGAGAAATCATACTCCATGGTTCGTTGTTCTTGTAGAATGTTGAACGACTACCCCAAATAAAATCTATCCACTCAACAAAAATTATTTCAGAGAAATCATACTCCATGGTTCGTTGTTCTTGTAGAATGTTGAACGACTACCCCAACTAAAATCTATCCACTCAACAAAAATTATTTCACACCACAGACTCATCTTGGTCAGGATCGATTTGAAATCTATCATGGTTTCAGAGAAAACATACTCCATGGTAAGTTGTTCTTGTAGAATGTTGAACGACTACCCCAACTAAAATCTATCCACTCAACAAAAATTATTTCACACCACAGACTCATCTTGGTCAGGATCGATTTGAAATCTATCATGGTTTCAGAGAAATCATACTCCATGGTAAGTTGTTCTTGTAGAATGTTGAACGACTACCCCAACTAAAATCTATCCACTCAACAAAAATTATTTCAGAGAAATCATACTCCATGGTTCGTTGTTCTTGTAGAATGTTGAACGACTACCCCAACTAAAATCTATCCACTCAACAAAAATTATTTCACACCACAGACTCATCTTGGTCAGGATCGATTTGAAATCTATCATGGTTTCAGAGAAAACATACTCCATGGTAAGTTGTTCTTGTAGAATGTTGAACGACTACCCCAACTAAAATCTATCCACTCAACAAAAATTATTTCACACCACAGACTCATCTTGGTCAGGATCGATTTAAAATCTATCATGGTTTCAGAGAAATCATACTCCATGGTTCGTTGTTCTTGTAGAATGTTGAACGACTACCCCAACTAAAATCTATCCACTCAACAAAAATTATTTCACACCACAGACTCATCTTGGTCAGGATCGATTTGAAATCTATCATGGTTTCAGCGAAATCATACTCCATGGTTCGTTGTTCTTGTAGAATGTTGAACGACTACCCCAACTAAAATCTATCCACTAAACAAAAATTATTTCACACCACAGACTCATCTTGGTCAGGATCGATTTGAAATCTATCATGGTTTCAGAGAAATCATACTCCATGGTTCGTTGTTCTTGTAGAATGTTGAACGACTACCCGAACTAAAACCTATCCACTCAACAAAAATTATTTCACACCACAGACTCATCTTGGTCAGGATCGATTTGAAATCTATCATGGTTTCAGAGAAATCATACTCCATGGTTCGTTGTTCTTGTAGAATGTTGAACGACTACCCCAAATAAAATCTATCCACTCAACAAAAATTATTTCAGAGAAATCATACTCCATGGTTCGTTGTTCTTGTAGAATGTTGAACGACTACCCCAACTAAAATCTATCCACTCAACAAAAATTATTTCACACCACAGACTCATCTTGGTCAGGATCGATTTGAAATCTATCATGGTTTCAGAGAAATCATACTCCATGGTTCGTTGTTCTTGTAGAATGTTGAACGACTATCCCAACTAAAATCTATCCACTCAACAAAAATTATTTCAGAGAAATCATACTCCATGGTTCGTTGTTCTTGTAGAATGTTGAACGACTATCCCAACTAAAATCTATCCACTCAACAAAAATTATTTCACACCACAGACTCATCTTGGTCAGGATCGATTTGAAATCTATCATGGTTTCAGAGAAATCATACTCCATGGTAAGTTGTTCTTGTAGAATGTTGAACGACTACCCCAACTAAAATCTATCCACTCAACAAAAATTATTTCAGAGAAATCATACTCCATGGTTCGTTGTTCTTGTAGAATGTTGAACGACTACCCCAACTAAAATCTATCCACTCAACAAAAATTATTTCACACCACAGACTCATCTTGGTCAGGATCGATTTGAAATCTATCATGGTTTCAGAGAAAACATACTCCATGGTAAGTTGTTCTTGTAGAATGTTGAACGACTACCCCAACTAAAATCTATCCACTCAACAAAAATTATTTCACACCACAGACTCATCTTGGTCAGGATCGATTTAAAATCTATCATGGTTTCAGAGAAATCATACTCCATGGTTCGTTGTTCTTGTAGAATGTTGAACGACTACCCCAACTAAAATCTATCCACTCAACAAAAATTATTTCACACCACAGACTCATCTTGGTCAGGATCGATTTGAAATCTATCATGGTTTCAGCGAAATCATACTCCATGGTTCGTTGTTCTTGTAGAATGTTGAACGACTACCCCAACTAAAATCTATCCACTAAACAAAAATTATTTCAGAGAAATCATACTCCATGGTAAGTTGTTCTTGTAGAATGTTGAACGACTATCCCAACTAAAATCTATCCACTCAACAAAAATTATTTCACACCACAGACTCATCTTGGTCAGGATCGATTTGAAATCTATCATGGTTTCAGAGAAATCATACTCCATGGTTCGTTGTTCTTGTAGAATGTTGAACGACTACCCCAACTAAAATCTATCCACTCAACAAAAATTATTTCACACCACAGACTCATCTTGGTCAGGATCGATTTGAAATCTATCATGGTTTCAGAGAAATCATACTCGATGGTAAGTTGTTCTTGTAAAATGTTGAACGACTATCCCAACTAAAATCTATCCACTCAACAAAAATTATTTCAGAGAAATCATACTCCATGGTTCGTTGTTCTTGTAGAATGTTGAACGACTACCCCAACTAAAATCTATCCACTCAACAAAAATTATTTCAGAGAAATCATACTCCATGGTAAGTTGTTCTTGTAGAATGTTAAACGACTACCCCAACTAAAATCTATCCACTCAACAAAAATTATTTCACACCACAGACTCATCTTGGTCAGGATCGATTTGAAATCTATCAGGGTTGCAGAGAAATCATACTCCATGGTTCGTTGTTCTTGTAGAATGTTGAACGACTACCCCTAACTAAAATCTATCCACTCAACAAAAATTATTTCAGAGAAATCATAGTCCATGGTAAGTTGTTCTTGTAGAATGTTGAAAGACTATCCCAACTAAAATCTATCCACTCAACAAAAATTATTTCACACCACAGACTCATCTTGGTCAGGATCGATTTGAAATCTATCATGGTTTCAGAGAAATCATACTCCATGGTAAGTTGTTCTTGTAGAATGTTGAACGACTACCCCAACTAAAATCTATCCACTCAACAAAAATTATTTCACACCACAGACTCATCTTGGTCAGGATCGATTTGAAATCTATCATGGTTTCAGAGAAATCATACTCCATGGTTCGTTGTTCTTGTAGAATGTTGAACGACTACCCCAACTAAAATCTATCCACTCAACAAAAATTATTTCACACCACAGACTCATCTTGGTCAGGATCGATTTGAAATCTATCATGGTTTCAGAGAAATCATACTCCATGGTAAGTTGTTCTTGTAAAATGTTGAACGACTATCCCAACTAAAATCTATCCACTCAACAAAAATTATTTCAGAGAAATCATACTCCATGGTTCGTTGTTCTTGTAGAATGTTGAACGACTACCCCAACTAAAATCTATCCACTCAACAAAAATTATTTCAGAGAAATCATACTCCATGGTAAGTTGTTCTTGTAGAATGTTGAACGACTACCCCAACTAAAATCTATCCACTCAACAAAAATTATTTCACACCACAGACTCATCTTGGTCAGGATCGATTTGAAATCTATCATGGTTTCAGAGAAATCATACTCCATGGTAAGTTGTTCTTGTAGAATGTTGAACGACTACCCCAACTAAAATCTATCCACTCAACAAAAATTATTTCAGAGAAATCATACTCCATGGTTCGCTGTTCTTGTAGAATGTTGGACGACTATCCCAACTAAAATCTATCCACTCAACAAAAATTATTTCACACCACAGACTCATCTTTGTCAGGATCGATTTGAAATCTATCATGGTTTCAGAGAAAGCATACTCCATGGTTCGTTGTTCTTGTAGAATGTTGAACGACTATCCCAACTAAAATCTATCCACTCAACAAAAATTATTTCAGAGAAATCATACTCCATAGTTCATTGTTCTTGTAGAATGTTGAACGACTACCCCAACTAAAATCTATCCACTCAACAAAAATTATTTCACACCACAGACTCATCTTGGTCAGGATCGATTTGAAATCTATCATGGTTTCAGAGAAATCATACTCCATGGTTCGTTGTTCTTGTAGAATGTTGAACGACTACCCCAACTAAAATCTATCCACTCAACAAAAATTATTTCATACCACAGACTCATCTTGGTCAGGATCGATTTGAAATCTGTCATGGTTTCAGAGAAATCATACTCCATGGTTCGTTGTTCTTCTAGAATGTTGAACGACTACCCCAACTAAAATCTATCCACTCAACAAAAATTATTTCACACCACAGACTCATCTTGGTCAGGATCGATTTGAAATCTATCATGGTTTCAGAGAAATCATACTCCATGGTTCGTTGTTCTTGTAGAATGTTGAACGACTACACCAACTAAAATCTATCCACTCAACAAAAATTATTTCACACCACAGACTCATCTTGGTCAGGATCGATTTGAAATCTATCATGGTTGCAGAGAAATCATACTCCATGGTTCGTTGTTCTTGTAGAATGTTGAACGACTACCCCAACTAAAATCTATCCACTCAACAAAAATTATTTCACACCACAGACTCATCTTGGTCAGGATCGATTTGAAATCTATCATGGTTTCAGAGAAATCATACTCGATGGTAAGTTGTTCTTGTAAAATGTTGAACGACTATCCCAACTAAAATCTATCCACTCAACAAAAATTATTTCAGAGAAATCATACTCCATGGTTCGTTGTTCTTGTAGAATGTTGAACGACTACCCCAACTAAAATCTATCCACTCAACAAAAATTATTTCAGAGAAATCATACTCCATGGTAAGTTGTTCTTGTAGAATGTTGAACGACTACCCCAACTAAAATCTATCCACTCAACAAAAATTATTTCACACCACAGACTCATCTTGGTCAGGATCGATTTGAAATCTATCATGGTTTCAGAGAAATCATACTCGATGGTAAGTTGTTCTTGTAAAATGTTGAACGACTATCCCAACTAAAATCTATCCACTCAACAAAAATTATTTCAGAGAAATCATACTCCATGGTTCGTTGTTCTTGTAGAATGTTGAACGACTACCCCAACTAAAATCTATCCACTCAACAAAAATTATTTCAGAGAAATCATAGTCCATGGTAAGTTGTTCTTGTAGAATGTTGAAAGACTATCCCAACTAAAATCTATCCACTCAACAAAAATTATTTCACACCACAGACTCATCTTGGTCAGGATCGATTTGAAACCTATCATGGTTTCAGAGAAATCATACTCCATGGTAAGTTGTTCTTGTAGAATGTTGAACGACTATCCCAACTAAAATCTATCCACTCAACAAAAATTATTTCAGAGAAATCATAGTCCATGGTAAGTTGTTCTTGTAGAATGTTGAAAGACTATCCCAACTAAAATCTATCCACTCAACAAAAATTATTTCAGAGAAATCATACTCCATGGTAAGTTGTTCTTGTAGAATGTTGAACGACTACCCCAACTAAAATCTATCCACTCAACAAAAATTATTTCACACCACAGACTCATCTTGGTCAGGATCGATTTGAAATCTATCATGGTTTCAGAGAAATCATACTCGATGGTAAGTTGTTCTTGTAAAATGTTGAACGACTATCCCAACTAAAATCTATCCACTCAACAAAAATTATTTCAGAGAAATCATACTCCATGGTTCGTTGTTCTTGTAGAATGTTGAACGACTACCCCAACTAAAATCTATCCACTCAACAAAAATTATTTCAGAGAAATCATACTCCATGGTAAGTTGTTCTTGTAGAATGTTGAACGACTACCCCAACTAAAATCTATCCACTCAACAAAAATTATTTCACACCACAGACTCATCTTGGTCAGGATCGATTTGAAATCTATCATGGTTGCAGAGAAATCATACTCCATGGTTCGTTGTTCTTGTAGAATGTTGAACGACTACCCCTAACTAAAATCTATCCACTCAACAAAAATTATTTCAGAGAAATCATAGTCCATGGTAAGTTGTTCTTGTAGAATGTTGAAAGACTATCCCAACTAAAATCTATCCACTCAACAAAAATTATTTCACACCACAGACTCATCTTGGTCAGGATCGATTTGAAATCTATCATGGTTTCAGAGAAATCATACTCCATGGTAAGTTGTTCTTGTAGAATGTTGAACGACTACCCCAACTAAAATCTATCCACTCAACAAAAATTATTTCACACCACAGACTCATCTTGGTCAGGATCGATTTGAAATCTATCATGGTTTCAGAGAAATCATACTCCATGGTTCGTTGTTCTTGTAGAATGTTGAACGACTACCCCAACTAAAATCTATCCACTCAACAAAAATTATTTCACACCACAGACTCATCTTGGTCAGGATCGATTTGAAATCTATCATGGTTTCAGAGAAATCATACTCCATGGTAAGTTGTTCTTGTAAAATGTTGAACGACTATCCCAACTAAAATCTATCCACTCAACAAAAATTATTTCAGAGAAATCATACTCCATGGTTCGTTGTTCTTGTAGAATGTTGAACGACTACCCCAACTAAAATCTATCCACTCAACAAAAATTATTTCAGAGAAATCATACTCCATGGTAAGTTGTTCTTGTAGAATGTTGAACGACTACCCCAACTAAAATCTATCCACTCAACAAAAATTATTTCACACCACAGACTCATCTTGGTCAGGATCGATTTGAAATCTATCATGGTTTCAGAGAAATCATACTCCATGGTAAGTTGTTCTTGTAGAATGTTGAACGACTACCCCAACTAAAATCTATCCACTCAACAAAAATTATTTCAGAGAAATCATACTCCATGGTTCGCTGTTCTTGTAGAATGTTGGACGACTATCCCAACTAAAATCTATCCACTCAACAAAAATTATTTCACACCACAGACTCATCTTTGTCAGGATCGATTTGAAATCTATCATGGTTTCAGAGAAAGCATACTCCATGGTTCGTTGTTCTTGTAGAATGTTGAACGACTATCCCAACTAAAATCTATCCACTCAACAAAAATTATTTCAGAGAAATCATACTCCATGGTTCATTGTTCTTGTAGAATGTTGAACGACTACCCCAACTAAAATCTATCCACTCAAGAAAAATTATTTCACACCACAGACTCATCTTGGTCAGGATCGATTTGAAATCTATCATGGTTTCAGAGAAATCATACTCCATGGTTCGTTGTTCTTGTAGAATGTTGAACGACTACCCCAACTAAAATCTATCCACTCAACAAAAATTATTTCATACCACAGACTCATCTTGGTCAGGATCGATTTGAAATCTGTCATGGTTTCAGAGAAATCATACTCCATGGTTCGTTGTTCTTCTAGAATGTTGAACGACTACCCCAACTAAAATCTATCCACTCAACAAAAATTATTTCACACCACAGACTCATCTTGGTCAGGATCGATTTGAAATCTATCATGGTTTCAGAGAAATCATACTCCATGGTTCGTTGTTCTTGTAGAATGTTGAACGACTACACCAACTAAAATCTATCCACTCAACAAAAATTATTTCACACCACAGACTCATCTTGGTCAGGATCGATTTGAAATCTATCATGGTTGCAGAGAAATCATACTCCATGGTTCGTTGTTCTTGTAGAATGTTGAACGACTATCCCAACTAAAATCTATCCACTCAACAAAAATTATTTCAGAGAAATCATACTCCATGGTAAGTTGTTCTTGTAGAATGTTAAACGACTATCCCAACTAAAATCTATCCACTGAACAAAAATTATTTCAGAGAAATCATACTCCATGGTAAGTTGTTCTTGTAGAATGTTGAACGACTACCCCAACTAAAATCTATCCACTCAACAAAAATTATTTCACACCACAGACTCATCTTGGTCAGGATCGATTTGAAATCTATCATGGTTTCAGAGAAATCATAGTCCATGGTAAGTTGTTCTTGTAGAATGTTGAACGACTACCCCTAACTAAAATCTATCCACTCAACAAAAATTATTTCACACCACTGACTCATATTGGTCAGGATCGATTTGAAATCTATCATGGTTTTAGAGAAATCATACTCCATGGTAAGTTGTTCTTGTAAAATGTTGAACGACTATCCCAACTAATATCTATCCACTCAACAAAAATTATTTCAGAGAAATCATACTCCATGGTTCGTTGTTCTTGTAGAATGTTGAACGACTACCCCAACTAAAATCTATCCACTCAACAAAAATTATTTCAGAGAAATCATACTCCATGGTAAGTTGTTCTTGTAGAATGTTGAACGACTACCCCAACTAAAATCTATCCACTCAACAAAAATTATTTCACACCACAGACTCATCTTGGTCAGGATCGATTTGAAATCTATCATGGTTTCAGAGAAATCATACTCCATGGTTCGTTGTTCTTGTAGAATGTTGAACGACTACCCCAACTAAAATCTATCCACTCAACAAAAATTATTTCAGAGAAATCATACTCCATGGTAAGTTGTTCTTGTAGAATGTTGAACGACTATCCCAACTAAAACCTATCCACTCAACAAAAATTATTTCACACCACAGACTCATCTTGGTCAGGATCGATTTGAAATCTATCATGGTTGCAGAGAAATCATACTCCATGGTTCGTTGTTCTTGTAGAATGTTGAACGACTACCCCAACTAAAATCTATCCACTCAACAAAAATTATTTCACACCACAGACTCATCTTGGTCAGGATCGATTTGAAATCTATCATGGTTTCAGAGAAATCATACTCCATGGTAAATTGTTCTTGTAGAATGTTGAACGACTATCCCAACTAAAATCTATCCACTCAACAAAAATTATTTCAGAGAAATCATACTCCATGGTAAGTTGTTCTTGTAGAATGTTGAACGACTACCCCAACTAAAATCTATCCACTCAACAAAAATTATTTCACACCACAGACTCATCTTGGTCAGGATCGATTTGAAATCTATCATGGTTTCAGAGAAAACATACTCCATGGTAAGTTGTTCTTGTAGAATGTTGAACGACTACCCCAACTAAAATCTATCCACTCAACAAAAATTATTTCACACCACAGACTCATCTTGGTCAGGATCGATTTGAAATCTATCATGGTTTCAGAGAAAACATACTCCATGGTAAGTTGTTCTTGTAGAATGTTGAACGACTACCCCAACTAAAATCTATCCACTCAACAAAAATTATTTCACACCACAGACTCATCTTGGTCAGGATCGATTTAAAATCTATCATGGTTTCAGAGAAATCATACTCCATGGTTCGTTGTTCTTGTAGAATGTTGAACGACTACCCCAACTAAAATCTATCCACTCAACAAAAATTATTTCACACCACAGACTCATCTTGGTCAGGATCGATTTGAAATCTATCATGGTTTCAGAGAAATCATACTCCATGGTTCGTTGTTCTTGTAGAATGTTGAACGACTACCCCAACTAAAATCTATCCACTCAACAAAAATTATTTCAGAGAAATCATACTCCATGGTAAGTTGTTCTTGTAGAATGTTGAACGACTATCCCAACTAAAATCTATCCACTCAACAAAAATTATTTCACACCACAGACTCATCTTGGTCAGGATCGATTTGAAATCTATCATGGTTTCAGAGAAATCATACTCCATGGTTCGTTGTTCTTGTAGAATGTTGAACGACTACCCCAACTAAAATCTATCCACTCAACAAAAATTATTTCACACCACAGACTCATCTTGGTCAGGATCGATTTGAAATCTATCATGGTTTCAGAGAAATCATACTCGATGATAAGTTGTTCTTGTAAAATGTTGAACGACTATCCCAACTAAAATCTATCCACTCAACAAAAATTATTTCAGAGAAATCATACTCCATGGTTCGTTGTTCTTGTAGAATGTTGAACGACTAACCCAACTAAAATCTATCCACTCAACAAAAATTATTTCAGAGAAATCATACTCCATGGTAAGTTGTTCTTGTAGAATGTTGAACGACTACCCCAACTAAAATCTATCCACTCAACAAAAATTATTTCACACCACAGACTCATCTTGGTCAGGATCGATTTGAAATCTATCATGGTTTCAGAGAAATCATACTCCATGGTTCGTTGTTCTTGTAGAATGTTGAACGACTACCCCAACTAAAATCTATCCACTCAACAAAAATTATTTCAGAGAAATCATAGTCCATGGTAAGTTGTTCTTGTAGAATGTTGAACGACTATCCCAACTAAAATCTATCCACTCAACAAAAATTATTTCACACCACAGACTCATCTTGGTCAGGATCGATTTGAAATCTATCATGGTTTCAGAGAAATCATACTCCATGGTAAGTTGTTCTTGTAGAATGTTGAACGACTACCCCAACTAAAATCTATCCACTCAACAAAAATTATTTCACACCACAGACTCATCTTGGTCAGGATCGATTTGAAATCTATCATGGTTTCAGAGAAATCATACTCCATGGTTCGTTGTTCTTGTAGAATGTTGAACGACTACCCCAACTAAAATCTATCCACTCAACAAAAATTATTTCACACCACAGACTCATCTTGGTCAGGATCGATTTGAAATCTATCATGGTTTCAGAGAAATCATACTCCATGGTAAGTTGTTCTTGTAAAATGTTGAACGACTATCCCAACTAAAATCTATCCACTCAACAAAAATTATTTCAGAGAAATCATACTCCTTGGTTCGTTGTTCTTGTAGAATGTTGAACGACTACCCCAACTAAAATCTATCCACTCAACAAAAATTATTTCAGAGAAATCATACTAAATGGTAAGTTGTTCTTGTAGAATGTTGAACGACTACCCCAACTAAAATCTATCCACTCAACAAAAATTATTTCACACCACAGACTCATCTTGGTCAGGATCGATTTGAAATCTATCATGGTTTCAGAGAAATCATACTCCATGGTAAGTTGTTCTTGTAGAATGTTGAACGACTACCCCAACTAAAATCTATCCACTCAACAAAAATTATTTCAGAGAAATCATACTCCATGGTTCGCTGTTCTTGTAGAATGTTGAACGACTATCCCAACTAAAATCTATCCACTCAACAAAAATTATTTCACACCACAGACTCATCTTTGTCAGGATCGATTTGAAATCTATCATGGTTTCAGAGAAAGCATACTCCATGGTTCGTTGTTCTTGTAGAATGTTGAACGACTATCCCAACTAAAATCTATCCACTCAACAAAAATTATTTCAGAGAAATCATACTCCATGGTTCATTGTTCTTGTAGAATGTTGAACGACTACCCCAACTAAAATCTATCCACTCAACAAAAATTATTTCACACCACAGACTCATCTTGGTCAGGATCGATTTGAAATCTATCATGGTTTCAGAGAAATCATACTCCATGGTTCGTTGTTCTTGTAGAATGTTGAACGACTACCCCAACTAAAATCTAACCACTCAACAAAAATTATTTCATACCACAGACTCATCTTGGTCAGGATCGATTTGAAATCTATCATGGTTTCAGAGAAATCATACTCCATGGTTCGTTGTTCTTGTAGAATGTTGAACGACTACCCCAACTAAAATCTATCCACTCAACAAAAATTATTTCACACCACAGACTCATCTTGGTCAGGATCGATTTGAAATCTATCATGGTTGCAGAGAAATCATACTCCATGGTTCGTTGTTCTTGTAGAATGTTGAACGACTATCCCAACTAAAATCTATCCACTCAACAAAAATTATTTCAGAGAAATCATACTCCATGGTAAGTTGTTCTTGTAGAATGTTGAACGACTATCCCAACTAAAATCTATCCACTCAACAAAAATTATTTCAGGGAAATCATACTCCATGGTAAGTTGTTCTTGTAGAATGTTGAACGACTACCCCAACTAAAATCTATCCACTCAACAAAAATTATTTCACACCACAGACTCATCTTGGTCAGGATCGATTTGAAATCTATCATGGTTTCAGAGAAATCATAGTCCATGGTAAGTTGTTCTTGTAGAATGTTGAACGACTACCCCTAACTAAAATCTATCCACTCAACAAAAATTATTTCACACCACAGACTCATATTGGTCAGGATCGATTTGAAATCTATCATGGTTTTAGAGAAATCATACTCCATGGTAAGTTGTTCTTGTAAAATGTTGAACGACTATCCCAACTAATATCTATCCACTCAACAAAAATTATTTCAGAGAAATCATACTCCATGGTTCGTTGTTCTTGTAGAATGTTGAACGACTACCCCAACTAAAATCTATCCACTCAACAAAAATTATTTCAGAGAAATCATACTCCATGGTAAGTTGTTCTTGTAGAATGTTGAACGACTACCCCAACTAAAATCTATCCACTCAACAAAAATTATTTCACACCACAGACTCATCTTGGTCAGGATCGATTTGAAATCTATCATGGTTTCAGAGAAATCATACTCCATGGTTCGTTGTTCTTGTAGAATGTTGAACGACTACCCCAACTAAAATCTATCCACTCAACAAAAATTATTTCAGAGAAATCATACTCCATGGTAAGTTGTTCTTGTAGAATGTTGAACGACTATCCCAACTAAAACCAATCCACTCAACAAAAATTATTTCACACCACAGACTCATCTTGGTCAGGATCGATTTGAAATCTATCATGGTTTCAGAGAAATCATACTCCATGGTTCGTTGTTCTTGTAGAATGTTGAACGACTACCCCAACTAAAATCTATCCACTCAACAAAAATTATTTCACACCACAGACTCATCTTGGTCAGGATCGATTTGAAATCTATCATGGTTTCAGAGAAATCATACTCCATGGTAAATTGTTCTTGTAGAATGTTGAACGACTATCCCAACTAAAATCTATCCACTCAACAAAAATTATTTCAGAGAAATCATACTCCATGGTTCGTTGTTCTTGTAGAATGTTGAACGACTACCCCAACTAAAATCTATCCACTCAACAAAAATTATTTCAGAGAAATCATACTCCATGGTAAGTTGTTCTTGTAGAATGTTGAACGACTACCCCAACTAAAATCTATCCACTCAACAAAAATTATTTCACACCACAGACTCATCTTGGTCAGGATCGATTTGAAATCTATCATGGTTTCAGAGAAATCATACTCCATGGTAAGTTGTTCTTGTAGAATGTTGAACGACTACCCCAACTAAAATCTATCCACTCAACAAAAATTATTTCAGAGAAATCATACTCCATGGTTCGCTGTTCTTGTAGAATGTTGAACGACTATCCCAACTAAAATCTATCCACTCAACAAAAATTATTTCACACCACAGACTCATCTTGGTCAGGATCGATTTGAAATCTATCATGGTTTCAGAGAAAGCATACTCCATGGTTCGTTGTTCTTGTAGAATGTTGAACGACTATCCCAACTAAAATCTATCCACTCAACAAAAATTATTTCAGAGAAATCATACTCCATGGTTCATTGTTCTTGTAGAATGTTGAACGACTACCCCAACTAAAATCTATCCACTCAACAAAAATTATTTCACACCACAGACTCATCTTGGTCAGGATCGATTTGAAATCTATCATGGTTTCAGAGAAATCATACTCCATGGTTCGTTGTTCTTGTAGAATGTTGAACGACTACCCCAACTAAAATCTATCCACTCAACAAAAATTATTTCATACCACAGACTCATCTTGGTCAGGATCGATTTGAAATCTATCATGGTTTCAGAGAAATCATACTCCATGGTTCGTTGTTCTTGTAGAATAATGAACGACTACCCCAACTGAAATCTATCCACTCAGTAAAAATTATTTCACACCACAGACTCATCTTGGTCAGGATCGATTTGAAATCTATCATGGTTTCAGAGAAATCATACTCCATGGTTCGTTGTTCTTGTAGAATGTTGAACGACTACCCCAACTAAAATCTATCCACTCAACAAAAATTATTTCACACCACAGACTCATCTTGGTCAGGATCGATTTGAAATCTATCATGGTTGCAGAGAAATCATACTCCGTGGTTCGTTGTTCTTGTAGAATGTTGAACGACTATCCCAACTAAAATCTATCCACTCAACAAAAATTATTTCAGAGAAATCATACTCCATGGTAAGTTGTTCTTGTAGAATGTTGAACGACTATCCCAACTAAAATCTATCCACTCAACAAAAATTATTTCAGAGAAATCATACTCCATGGTAAGTTGTTCTTGTAGAATGTTGAACGACTACCCCAACTAAAATCTATCCACTCAACAAAAATTATTTCACACCACAGACTCATCTTGGTCAGGATCGATTTGAAATCTATCATGGTTGCAGAGAAATCATACTCCGTGGTTCGTTGTTCTTGTAGAATGTTGAACGACTATCCCAACTAAAATCTATCCACTCAACAAAAATTATTTCAGAGAAATCATACTCCATGGTAAGTTGTTCTTGTAGAATGTTGAACGACTATCCCAACTAAAATCTATCCACTCAACAAAAATTATTTCAGAGAAATCGTACTCCATGGTAAGTTGTTCTTGTAGAATGTTGAACGACTACCCCTAACTAAAATCTATCCACTCAACAAAAATTATTTCACACCACAGACTCATCTTGGTCAGGATCGATTTGAAATCTATCATGGCTTAAGAGAAATCATACTCCATGGTAAGTTGTTCTTGTAAAATGTTGAACGACTATCATAACTAATATCTATCCACTCAACAAAAATTATTTCAGAGAAATCATACTCCATGGTTCGTTGTTCTTGTAGAATGTTGAACGACTACCCCAACTAAAATCTATCCACTCAACAAAAATTATTTCACACCACAGACTCATCTTGGTCAGGATCGATTTGAAATCTATCATGGTTTCAGAGAAATCATACTCCATGGTAAATTGTTCTTGTAGAATGTTGAACGACTATCCCAACTAAAATCTATCCACTCAACAAAAATTATTTCAGAGAAATCATACTCCATGGTTCGTTGTTCTTGTAGAATGTTGAACGACTACCCCAACTAAAATCTATCCACTCAACAAAAATTTTTTCACACCACAGACTCATCTTGGTCAGGATCGATTTGAAATCTATCATGGTTTCAGAGAAGTCATACTCCATGGTTCGTTGTTCTTGTAGAATGTTGAACGACTACCCCAACTAAAATCTATCCACTCAACAAAAATTATTTCAGAGAAATCATACTCCATGGTAAGTTGTTCTTGTAGAATGTTGACCGACTACCCCAAATAAAATCTATCCACTCAACAAAAATTATTTCACACCACAGACTCATCTTGGTCAGGATCGATTTGAAATCTATCATGGTTTCAGAGAAATCATACTCCATGGTAAGTTGTTCTTGTAGAATGTTGAACGACTACCCCAAATAAAATCTATCCACTCAACAAAAATTATTTCACACCACAGACTCATCTTGGTCAGGATCGATTTGAAATCTATCATGGTTTCAGAGAAATCATACTCCATGGTTCGTTGTTCTTGTAGAATGTTGAACGACTACCCCAACTAAAAGCTAACCACTCAAGAAAAATTATTTCACACCACAGACTCATCTTGGTCAGGATCGATTTGAAACCTATCATGGTTTCAGAGAAATCATACTCCATGGTTCGTTGTTCTTGTAGAATGTTGAACGACTACCCCAACTAAAATCTATCCACTCAACAAAAATTATTTCACACCACAGACTCATCTTGGTCAGGATCGATTTGAAATCTATCATGGTTTCAGAGAAATCATACTCCATGGTAAGTTGTTCTTGTAGAATGTTGAACGACTACCCCAACTAAAATCTATCCACTCAACAAAAATTATTTCACACCACAGACTCATCTTGATCAGAATCGATTTGAAATCTATCATGGTTGCAGAGAAATCATACTCCATGGTTCGTTGTTCTTGTAGAATGTTGAAAGACTATCCCAAATAAAAACTATCCACTCAACAAAAATTATTTCACACCACAGACTCATCTTGGTCAGGATCGATTTGAAATCTATTATGGTTTCAGAGAAATCTTACTCCATGGTTCGTTGTTCTTGTAGAATGTTGAACGAATACCCCAACTAAAATCTATCCACTCAACAAAAATTATTTCAGAGAAATCGTACTCCATGGTTCGTTGTTCTTGTAGAATGTTGAACGACTACCCCAACTAAAATCTATCCACTCAACAAAAATTATTTCACACCACAGACTCATCTTGGTCAGGATCGATTTGAAATCTATCATGGTTTCAGAGAAATCATACTCCATGGTTCGTTGTTCTTGTAGAATGTTGAACGACTATCCCAACTATAATCTATCCACTCAACAAAAATTATTTCACACCACAGACTCATCTTGGTCAGGATCGATTTGAAATCTATCATGGTTGCAGAGAAATCATACTCCATGGTTCGTTGTTCTTGTAGAATGTTGAACGACTACCCCAACTAAAATCTATCCACTCAACAAAAATTATTTCACACCACAGACTCATCTTGGTCAGGATCGATTTGAAATCTATCATGGTTTCAGAGAAATCATACTCCATGGTTCGTTGTTCTTGTAGAATGTTGAACGACTACCCCAACTAAAATCTATCCACTCAACAAAAATTATTTCACACCACAGACTCATCTTGGTCAGCATCGATTTGAAATCTATCACGGTTTCAGAGAAATCATACTCCATGGTAAGTTGTTCTTGTAGAATGTTGAACGACTACCCCAACTAAAATCTATCCACTCAACAAAAATTATTTCACACCACAGACTCATCTTGGTCAGGATCGATTTGAAATCTATCATGGTTTCAGACAAATCATACTCCATGGTTCGTTGATCTTGTAGAATGTTGAACGACTACCCCAACTAAAATCTATCCACTCAACAAAAATTATTTCACACCACAGACTCATCTTGATCAGGATCGATTTGAAATCTATCATGGTTTCAGAGAAATCATACTCCATGGTAAGTTGTTCTTGTAGAATGTTGAACGACTACCCCAAATAAAATCTATCCACTCAACAAAAATTATTTCACACCACAGACTCATCTTGGTCAGGATCGATTTGAAATCTATCATGGTTTCAGAGAAATCATACTCCATGGTAAGTTGTTCTTGTAAAATGTTGAACGACTATCCCAACTAAAATCTATCCACTCAACAAAAATTATTTCAGAGAAATCATACTCCATGGTTCGTTGTTCTTGTAAAATGTTGAACGACTATCCCAACTAAAATCTATCCACTCAACAAAAATTATTTCAGAGAAATCATACTCCATGGTAAGTTGTTCTTGTAGAATGTTGAACGACTATCCCAACAAAACTTATTTCACACCACAGACTCATCTTGGTCAGGATCGATTTGAAATCTATCATGGTTTCAGAGAAATCATACTCCATGGTAAGTTGTTCTTGTAGAATGTTGAACGACTACCCCAACTAAAATCCATCCACTCAACAAAAATTATTTCAGAGAAATCATACTCCATGGTTCGTTGTTCTTGTAGAATGTTGAACGACTACCCCAACTAAAATCTATCCACTCAACAAAAATTATTTCACACCACAGACTCATCTTGGTCAGGATCGATTTGAAATCTATCATGGTTTCAGAGAAATCATACTCCATGGTTCGTTGTTCTTGTAGAATGTTGAACGACTACCCCAACTAAAATCTATCCACTCAACAAAAATTATTTCACACCACAGACTCATCTTGGTCAGGATCGATTTGAAATCTATCATGGTTTCAGAGAAATCATACTCCATGGTAAGTTGTTCTTGTAGAATGTTGAACGACTACCCCAACTAAAATCCATCCACTCAACAAAAATTATTTCAGAGAAATCATACTCCATGTTTCGTTGTTCTTGTAGAATGTTGAACGACTACCCCAACTAAAATCTATCCACTCAACAAAAATTATTTCACACCACAGACTCATCTTGGTCAGGATCGATTTGAAATCTATCATGGTTTCAGAGAAATCATACTCCATGGTTCGTTGTTCTTGTAGAATGTTGAACGACTACCCCAACTAAAATCTATCCACTCAACAAAAATTATTTCATACCACAGACTCATCTTGGTCAGGATCGATTTGAAATCTATCATGGTTTCAGAGAAATCATACTCCATGGTTCGTTGTTCTTGTAGAATGTTGAACGACTACCCCAACTAAAATCCATCCACTCAACAAAAATTATTTCAGAGAAATCATACTCCATGGTTCGTTGTTCTTGTAGAATGTTGAACGACTACCCCAACTAAAATCTATCCACTCAACAAAAATTATTTCACACCA
Source organism: Xylota sylvarum (assembly GCA_905220385.1). Lineage (NCBI taxonomy): Eukaryota > Metazoa > Arthropoda > Insecta > Diptera > Syrphidae > Xylota > Xylota sylvarum. Next base: position 497,367 of record CAJMZQ010000063.1, on the reverse strand, counting down.
CAGACTCATCTTGGTCAGGATCGATTTGAAATCTATCATGGTTTCAGAGAAATCATACTCCATGGTTCGTTGTTCTTGTAGAATGTTGAACGACTACCCCAACTAAAATCTATCCACTCAACAAAAATTATTTCATACCACAGACTCATCTTGGTCAGGATCGATTTGAAATCTATCATGGTTTCAGAGAAATCATACTCCATGGTAAGTTGTTCTTGTAGAATGTTGAACGACTATCCCAACTAAAATCTATCCACTCAACAAAAATTATTTCAGAGAAATCATACTCCATGGTTCATTGTTCTTGTAGAATGTTGAACGACTACCCCAACTAAAATCTATCCACTCAACAAAAATTATTTCACACCACAGACTCATCTTGGTCAGGATCGATTTGAAATCTATCATGGTTTCAGAGAAATCATACTCCATGGTTCGTTGTTCTTGTAGAATGTTGCACGACTACCCCAACTAAAATCTATCCACTCAACAAAAATTATTTCATACCACAGACTCATCTTGGTCAGGATCGATTTGAAATCTATCATGGTTTCAGAGAAATCATACTCCATGGTTCGTTGTTCTTGTAGAATATTGAACGACTACCCCAACTGAAATCTATCCACTCAGTAAAAATTATTTCACACCACAGACTCATCTTGGTCAGGATCGATTTGAAATCTATCATGGTTTCAGAGAAATCATACTCCATGGTTCGTTGTTCTTGTAGAATGTTGAACGACTACCCCAACTAAAATCTATCCACTCAACAAAAATTATTTCACACCACAGACTCATCTTGGTCAGGATCGATTTGAAATCTATCATGGTTGCAGAGAAATCATACTCCGTGGTTCGTTGTTCTTGTAGAATGTTGAACGACTATCCCAACTAAAATCTATCCACTCAACAAAAATTATTTCAGAGAAATCATACTCCATGGTAAGTTGTTCTTGTAGAATGTTGAACGACTATCCCAACTAAAATCTATCCACTCAACAAAAATTATTTCAGAGAAATCATACTCCATGGTAAGTTGTTCTTGTAGAATGTTGAACGACTACCCCAACTAAAATCTATCCACTCAACAAAAATTATTTCACACCACAGACTCATCTTGGTCAGGATCGATTTGAAATCTATCATGGTTGCAGAGAAATCATACTCCGTGGTTCGTTGTTCTTGTAGAATGTTGAACGACTATCCCAACTAAAATCTATCCACTCAACAAAAATTATTTCAGAGAAATCATACTCCATGGTAAGTTGTTCTTGTAGAATGTTGAAGGACTATCCCAACTAAAATCTATCCACTCAACAAAAATTATTTCAGAGAAATCGTACTCCATGGTAAGTTGTTCTTGTAGAATGTTGAACGACTACCCCTAACTAAAATCTATCCACTCAACAAAAATTATTTCACACCACAGACTCATCTTGGTCAGGATCGATTTGAAATCTATCATGGCTTAAGAGAAATCATACTCCATGGTAAGTTGTTCTTGTAAAATGTTGAACGACTATCATAACTAATATCTATCCACTCAACAAAAATTATTTCAGAGAAATCATACTCCATGGTTCGTTGTTCTTGTAGAATGTTGAACGACTACCCCAACTAAAATCTATCCACTCAACAAAAATTATTTCACACCACAGACTCATCTTGGTCAGGATCGATTTGAAATCTATCATGGTTTCAGAGAAATCATACTCCATGGTAAATTGTTCTTGTAGAATGTTGAACGACTATCCCAACTAAAATCTATCCACTCAACAAAAATTATTTCAGAGAAATCATACTCCATGGTTCGTTGTTCTTGTAGAATGTTGAACGACTACCCCAACTAAAATCTATCCACTCAACAAAAATTTTTTCACACCACAGACTCATCTTGGTCAGGATCGATTTGAAATCTATCATGGTTTCAGAGAAGTCATACTCCATGGTTCGTTGTTCTTGTAGAATGTTGAACGACTACCCCAACTAAAATCTATCCACTCAACAAAAATTATTTCAGAGAAATCATACTCCATGGTAAGTTGTTCTTGTAGAATGTTGACCGACTACCCCAAATAAAATCTATCCACTCAACAAAAATTATTTCACACCACAGACTCATCTTGGTCAGGATCGATTTGAAATCTATCATGGTTTCAGAGAAATCATACTCCATGGTAAGTTGTTCTTGTAGAATGTTGAACGACTACCCCAAATAAAATCTATCCACTCAACAAAAATTATTTCACACCACAGACTCATCTTGGTCAGGATCGATTTGAAATCTATCATGGTTTCAGAGAAATCATACTCCATGGTTCGTTGTTCTTGTAGAATGTTGAACGACTACCCCAACTAAAAGCTATCCACTCAAGAAAAATTATTTCACACCACAGACTCATCTTGGTCAGGATCGATTTGAAACCTATCATGGTTTCAGAGAAATCATACTCCATGGTTCGTTGTTCTTGTAGAATGTTGAACGACTACCCCAACTAAAATCTATCCACTCAACAAAAATTATTTCACACCACAGACTCATCTTGGTCAGGATCGATTTGAAATCTATCATGGTTTCAGAGAAATCATACTCCATGGTAAGTTGTTCTTGTAGAATGTTGAACGACTACCCCAACTAAAATCTATCCACTCAACAAAAATTATTTCACACCACAGACTCATCTTGATCAGAATCGATTTGAAATCTATCATGGTTGCAGAGAAATCATACTCCATGGTTCGTTGTTCTTGTAGAATGTTGAAAGACTATCCCAAATAAAAACTATCCACTCAACAAAAATTATTTCACACCACAGACTCATCTTGGTCAGGATCGATTTGAAATCTATTATGGTTTCAGAGAAATCTTACTCCATGGTTCGTTGTTCTTGTAGAATGTTGAACGAATACCCCAACTAAAATCTATCCACTCAACAAAAATTATTTCAGAGAAATCGTACTCCATGGTTCGTTGTTCTTGTAGAATGTTGAACGACTACCCCAACTAAAATCTATCCACTCAACAAAAATTATTTCACACCACAGACTCATCTTGGTCAGGATCGATTTGAAATCTATCATGGTTTCAGAGAAATCATACTCCATGGTTCGTTGTTCTTGTAGAATGTTGAACGACTATCCCAACTAAAATCTATCCACTCAACAAAAATTATTTCACACCACAGACTCATCTTGGTCAGGATCGATTTGAAATCTATCATGGTTGCAGAGAAATCATACTCCATGGTTCGTTGTTCTTGTAGAATGTTGAACGACTACCCCAACTAAAATCTATCCACTCAACAAAAATTATTTCACACCACAGACTCATCTTGGTCAGGATCGATTTGAAATCTATCATGGTTTCAGAGAAATCATACTCCATGGTTCGTTGTTCTTGTAGAATGTTGAACGACTACCCCAACTAAAATCTATCCACTCAACAAAAATTATTTCACACCACAGACTCATCTTGGTCAGCATCGATTTGAAATCTATCACGGTTTCAGAGAAATCATACTCCATGGTAAGTTGTTCTTGTAGAATGTTGAACGACTACCCCAACTAAAATCTATCCACTCAACAAAAATTATTTCACACCACAGACTCATCTTGGTCAGGATCGATTTGAAATCTATCATGGTTTCAGACAAATCATACTCCATGGTTCGTTGATCTTGTAGAATGTTGAACGACTACCCCAACTAAAATCTATCCACTCAACAAAAATTATTTCACACCACAGACTCATCTTGGTCAGGATCGATTTGAAATCTATCATGGTTTCAGAGAAATCATACTCCATGGTAAGTTGTTCTTGTAGAATGTTGAACGACTACCCCAACTAAAATCTATCCACTCAACAAAAATTATTTCACACCACAGACTCATCTTGGTCAGGATCGATTTGAAATCTATCATGGTTTCAGAGAAATCATACTCCATGATAAGTTGTTCTTGTAAAATGTTGAACGACTATCCCAACTAAAATCTATCCACTCAACAAAAATTATTTCAGAGAAATCATACTCCATGGTTCGTTGTTCTTGTAAAATGTTGAACGACTATCCCAACTAAAATCTATCCACTCAACAAAAATTATTTCAGAGAAATCATACTCCATGGTAAGTTGTTCTTGTAGAATGTTGAACGACTATCCCAACAAAACTTATTTCACACCACAGACTCATCTTGGTCAGGATCGATTTGAAATCTATCATGGTTTCAGAGAAATCATACTCCATGGTAAGTTGTTCTTGTAGAATGTTGAACGACTACCCCAACTAAAATCCATCCACTCAACAAAAATTATTTCAGAGAAATCATACTCCATGGTTCGTTGTTCTTGTAGAATGTTGAACGACTACCCCAACTAAAATCTATCCACTCAACAAAAATTATTTCACACCAGAGACTCATCTTGGTCAGGATCGATTTGAAATCTATCATGGTTTCAGAGAAATCATACTCCATGGTTCGTTGTTCTTGTAGAATGTTGAACGACTACCCCAACTAAAATCTATCCACTCAACAAAAATTATTTCACACCACAGACTCATCTTGGTCAGGATCGATTTGAAATCTATCATGGTTTCAGAGAAATCATACTCCATGGTTCGTAGTTCTTGTAAAATGGTGAACGACTACCCCAACTAAAATCTATCCACTCAACAAAAATTATTTCACACCACAGACTCATCTTGGTCAGGATCGATTTGAAATCTATCATGGTTTCAGAGAAATCATAGTCCATGGTTCGTTGTTCTTGTAGAATGTTGAACGACTACCCCAACTAAAATCTATCCACTCAACAAAAATTATTTCATACCACAGACTCATCTTGGTCAGGATCGATTTGAAATCTATAATGGTTTCAGAGAAATCATACTCCATGGTTCGTTGTTCTTGTAGAATGTTGAACGACTACCCCAACTAAAATCTATCCACTCAACAAAAATTATTTCACACCACAGACTCATCTTGGTCAGGATCGATTTGAAATCTATCATGGTTTCAGAGAAATCATACTCCATGGTTCGTTGTTCTTGTAGAATGTTGAACGACTATCCCAACTAAAATCTATCCACTCAACAAAAATTATTTCACACCACAGACTCATCTTGGTCAGGATCGATTTGAAATCTATCATGGTTGCAGAGAAATCATACTCCATGGTTCGTTGTTCTTGTAGAATGTTGAACGACTACCCCAACTAAAATCTATCCACTCAACAAAAATTATTTCACACCACAGACTCATCTTGGTCAGGATCGATTTGAAATCTATCATGGTTTCAGAGAAATCATACTCCATGGTTCGTTGTTCTTGTAGAATGTTGAACGACTACCCCAACTAAAATCTATCCACTCAACAAAAATTATTTCACACCACAGACTCATCTTGGTCAGCATCGATTTGAAATCTATCACGGTTTCAGAGAAATCATACTCCATGGTAAGTTGTTCTTGTAGAATGTTGAACGACTACCCCAACTAAAATCTATCCACTCAACAAAAATTATTTCACACCACAGACTCATCTTGGTCAGGATCGATTTGAAATCTATCATGGTTTCAGACAAATCATACTCCATGGTTCGTTGATCTTGTAGAATGTTGAACGACTACCCCAACTAAAATCTATCCACTCAACAAAAATTATTTCACACCACAGACTCATCTTGGTCAGGATCGATTTGAAATCTATCATGGTTTCAGAGAAATCATACTCCATGGTAAGTTGTTCTTGTAGAATGTTGAACGACTACCCCAACTAAAATCTATCCACTCAACAAAAATTATTTCACACCACAGACTCATCTTGGTCAGGATCGATTTGAAATCTATCATGGTTTCAGAGAAATCATACTCCATGGTAAGTTGTTCTTGTAAAATGTTGAACGACTATCCCAACTAAAATCTATCCACTCAACAAAAATTATTTCAGAGAAATCATACTCCATGGTTCGTTGTTCTTGTAAAATGTTGAACGACTATCCCAACTAAAATCTATCCACTCAACAAAAATTATTTCAGAGAAATCATACTCCATGGTAAGTTGTTCTTGTAGAATGTTGAACGACTATCCCAACAAAACTTATTTCACACCACAGACTCATCTTGGTCAGGATCGATTTGAAATCTATCATGGTTTCAGAGAAATCATACTATATGGTAAGTTGTTCTTGTAGAATGTTGAACGACTACCCCAACTAAAATCCATCCACTCAACAAAAATTATTTCAGAGAAATCATACTCCATGGTTCGTTGTTCTTGTAGAATGTTGAACGACTACCCCAACTAAAATCTATCCACTCAACAAAAATTATTTCACACCAGAGACTCATCTTGGTCAGGATCGATTTGAAATCTATCATGGTTTCAGAGAAATCATACTCCATGGTTCGTTGTTCTTGTAGAATGTTGAACGACTACCCCAACTAAAATCTATCCACTCAACAAAAATTATTTCACACCACAGACTCATCTTGGTCAGGATCGATTTGAAATCTATCATGGTTTCAGAGAAATCATACTCCATGGTTCGTAGTTCTTGTAAAATGTTGAACGACTACCCCAACTAAAATCTATCCACTCAACAAAAATTATTTCACACCACAGACTCATCTTGGTCAGGATCGATTTGAAATCTATCATGGTTTCAGAGAAATCATAGTCCATGGTTCGTTGTTCTTGTAGAATGTTGAACGACTACCCCAACTAAAATCTATCCACTCAACAAAAATTATTTCATACCACAGACTCATCTTGGTCAGGATCGATTTGAAATCTATCATGGTTTCAGAGAAATCATACTCCATGGTTCGTTGTTCTTGTAGAATGTTGAACGACTACCCCAACTAAAATCTATCCACTCAACAAAAATTATTTCACACCACAGACTCATCTTGGTCAGGATCGATTTGAAATCTATCATGGTTTCAGAGAAATCATACTCCATGGTTCGTTGTTCTTGTAGAATGTTGAGCGACTACCCCAACTAAAATCTATCCACTCAACAAAAATTATTTCACACCACAGACTCATCTTGGTCAGCATCGATTTGAAATCTATCACGGTTTCAGAGAAATCATACTCCATGGTAAGTTGTTCTTGTAGAATGTTGAACGACTACCCCAACTAAAATCTATCCACTCAACAAAAATTATTTCACACCACAGACTCATCTTGCTCAGGATCGATTTGAAATCTATCATGGTTGCAGAGAAATCATACTCCATGGTTCGTTGATCTTGTAGAATGTTGAACGACTACCCCAACTAAAATCTATCCACTCAACAAAAATTATTTCACACCACAGACTCATCTTGGTCAGGATCGATTTGAAATCTATCATGGTTTCAGAGAAATCATACTCCATGGTAAGTTGTTCTTGTAGAATGTTGAACGACTATCCCAACAAAACTTATTTCACACCACAGACTCATCTTGGTCAGGATCGATTTGAAATCTATCATGGTTTCAGAGAAATCATACTCCATGGTAAGTTGTTCTTGTAGAATGTTGAACGACTACCCCAACTAAAATCCATCCACTCAACAAAAATTATTTCAGAGAAATCATACTCCATGGTTCGTTGTTCTTGTAGAATGTTGAACGACTACCCCAACTAAAATCTATCCACTCAACAAAAATTATTTCACACCAGAGACTCATCTTGGTCAGGATCGATTTGAAATCTATCATGGTTTCAGAGAAATCATACTCCATGGTTCGTTGTTCTTGTAGAATGTTGAACGACTACCCCAACTAAAATCTATCCACTCAACAAAAATTATTTCACACCACAGACTCATCTTGGTCAGGATCGATTTGAAATCTATCATGGTTTCAGAGAAATCATACTCCATGGTTCGTAGTTCTTGTAAAATGGTGAACGACTACCCCAACTAAAATCTATCCACTCAACAAAAATTATTTCACACCACAGACTCATCTTGGTCAGGATCGATTTGAAATCTATCATGGTTTCAGAGAAATCATAGTCCATGGTTCGTTGTTCTTGTAGAATGTTGAACGACTACCCCAACTAAAATCTATCCACTCAACAAAAATTATTTCATACCACAGACTCATCTTGGTCAGGATCGATTTGAAATCTATAATGGTTTCAGAGAAATCATACTCCATGGTTCGTTGTTCTTGTAGAATGTTGAACGACTACCCCAACTAAAATCTATCCACTCAACAAAAATTATTTCACACCACAGACTCATCTTGGTCAGGATCGATTTGAAATCTATCATGGTTTCAGAGAAATCATACTCCATGGTTCGTTGTTCTTGTAGAATGTTGAACGACTATCCCAACTAAAATCTATCCACTCAACAAAAATTATTTCACACCACAGACTCATCTTGGTCAGGATCGATTTGAAATCTATCATGGTTGCAGAGAAATCATACTCCATGGTTCGTTGTTCTTGTAGAATGTTGAACGACTACCCCAACTAAAATCTATCCACTCAACAAAAATTATTTCACACCACAGACTCATCTTGGTCAGGATCGATTTGAAATCTATCATGGTTTCAGAGAAATCATACTCCATGGTTCGTTGTTCTTGTAGAATGTTGAACGACTACCCCAACTAAAATCTATCCACTCAACAAAAATTATTTCACACCACAGACTCATCTTGGTCAGGATCGATTTGAAATCTATCATGGTTTCAGACAAATCATACTCCATGGTTCGTTGATCTTGTAGAATGTTGAACGACTACCCCAACTAAAATCTATCCACTCAACAAAAATTATTTCACACCACAGACTCATCTTGGTCAGGATCGATTTGAAATCTATCATGGTTTCAGAGAAATCATACTCCATGGTAAGTTGTTCTTGTAGAATGTTGAACGACTACCCCAACTAAAATCTATCCACTCAACAAAAATTATTTCACACCACAGACTCATCTTGGTCAGGATCGATTTGAAATCTATCATGGTTTCAGAGAAATCATACTCCATGGTAAGATGTTCTTGTAAAATGTTGAACGACTATCCCAACTAAAATCTATCCACTCAACAAAAATTATTTCAGAGAAATCATACTCCATGGTTCGTTGTTCTTGTAAAATGTTGAACGACTATCCCAACTAAAATCTATCCACTCAACAAAAATTATTTCAGAGAAATCATACTCCATGGTAAGTTGTTCTTGTAGAATGTTGAACGACTACCCCAACTAAAATCTATCCACTCAACAAAAATTATTTCACACCACAGACTCATCTTGGTCAGGATCGATTTGAAATCTATCATGGTTTCAGACAAATCATACTCCATGGTTCGTTGATCTTGTAGAATGTTGAACGACTACCCCAACTAAAATCTATCCACTCAACAAAAATTATTTCACACCACAGACTCATCTTGGTCAGGATCGATTTGAAATCTATCATGGTTTCAGAGAAATCATACTCCATGGTAAGTTGTTCTTGTAGAATGTTGAACGACTACCCCAACTAAAATCTATCCACTCAACAAAAATTATTTCACACCACAGACTCATCTTGGTCAGGATCGATTTGAAATCTATCATGGTTTCAGAGAAATCATACTCCATGGTAAGTTGTTCTTGTAAAATGTTGAACGACTATCCCAACTAAAATCTATCCACTCAACAAAAATTATTTCAGAGAAATCATACTCCATGGTTCGTTGTTCTTGTAAAATGTTGAACGACTATCCCAACTAAAATCTATCCACTCAACAAAAATTATTTCAGAGAAATCATACTCCATGGTAAGTTGTTCTTGTAGAATGTTGAACGACTATCCCAACAAAACTTATTTCACACCACAGACTCATCTTGGTCAGGATCGATTTGAAATCTATCATGGTTTCAGAGAAATCATACTCCATGGTAAGTTGTTCTTGTAGAATGTTGAACGACTACCCCAACTAAAATCCATCCACTCAACAAAAATTATTTCAGAGAAATCATACTCCATGGTTCGTTGTTCTTGTAGAATGTTGAACGACTACCCCAACTAAAATCTATCCACTCAACAAAAATTATTTCACACCAGAGACTCATCTTGGTCAGGATCGATTTGAAATCTATCATGGTTTCAGAGAAATCATACTCCATGGTTCGTTGTTCTTGTAGAATGTTGAACGACTACCCCAACTAAAATCTATCCACTCAACAAAAATTATTTCACACCACAGACTCATCTTGGTCAGGATCGATTTGAAATCTATCATGGTTTCAGAGAAATCATACTCCATGGTTCGTAGTTCTTGTAAAATGTTGAACGACTACCCCAACTAAAATCTATCCACTCAACAAAAATTATTTCACACCACAGACTCATCTTGGTCAGGATCGATTTGAAATCTATCATGGTTTCAGAGAAATCATAGTCCATGGTAAGTTGTTCTTGTCGAATGTTGAACGACTACCCCAACTAAAATCTATCCACTCAACAAAAATTATTTCATACCACAGACTCATCTTGGTCAGGATCGATTTGAAATCTATCATGGTTTCAGAGAAATCATACTCCATGGTTCGTTGTTCTTGTAGAATGTTGAACGACTACCCCAACTAAAATCTATCCACTCAACAAAAATTATTTCACACCACAGACTCATCTTGGTCAGGATCGATTTGAAATCTATCATGGTTTCAGAGAAATCATACTCCATGGTTCGTTGTTCTTGTAGAATGTTGAGCGACTACCCCAACTAAAATCTATCCACTCAACAAAAATTATTTCACACCACAGACTCATCTTGGTCAGCATCGATTTGAAATCTATCACGGTTTCAGAGAAATCATACTCCATGGTAAGTTGTTCTTGTAGAATGTTGAACGACTACCCCAACTAAAATCTATCCACTCAACAAAAATTATTTCACACCACAGACTCATCTTGCTCAGGATCGATTTGAAATCTATCATGGTTGCAGAGAAATCATACTCCATGGTTCGTTGATCTTGTAGAATGTTGAACGACTACCCCAACTAAAATCTATCCACTCAACAAAAATTATTTCACACCACAGACTCATCTTGGTCAGGATCGATTTGAAATCTATCATGGTTTCAGAGAAATCATACTCCATGGTAAGTTGTTCTTGTAGAATGTTGAACGACTACCCCAACTAAAATCTATCCACTCAACAAAAATTATTTCACACCACAGACTCATCTTGGTCAGGATCGATTTGAAATCTATCATGGTTTCAGAGAAATCATACTCCATGGTAAGTTGTTCTTGTAAAATGTTGAACGACTATCCCAACTAAAATCTATCCACTCAACAAAAATTATTTCAGAGAAATCATACTCCATGGTTCGTTGTTCTTGTAAAATGTTGAACGACTATCCCAACTAAAATCTATCCACTCAACAAAAATTATTTCAGAGAAATCATACTCCATGGTAAGTTGTTCTTGTAGAATGTTGAACGACTATCCCAACAAAACATATTTCACACCACAGACTCATCTTGGTCAGGATCGATTTGAAATCTATCATGGTTTCAGAGAAATCATACTCCATGGTAAGCTGTTCTTGTAGAATGTTGAACGACTACCCCAACTAAAATCTATCCACTCAACAAAAATTATTTCAGAGAAATCATACTCCATGGTTCGTTGTTCTTGTAGAATGTTGAACGGCTACCCCAACTAAAATCTATCCACTCAACAAAAATTATTTCACACCACAGACTCATCTTGGTCAGGATCGATTTGAAATCTATCATGGTTTCAGAGAAATCATACTCCATGGTTCGTTGTTCTTGTAGAATGTTGAACGACTACCCCAACTAAAATCTATCCACTCAACAAAAATTATTTCACACCACAGACTCATCTTGGTCAGGATCGATTTGAAATCTATCATGGTTGCAGAGAAATCATACTCCATGGTAAGTTGTTCTTGTAGAATGTTGAACGACTATCCCAACTAAAATCTATCCACTCAACAAAAATTATTTCACACCACAGACTCATCTTGGTCAGGATCGATTTGAAATCTATCATGGTTTCAGAGAAATCATACTCCATGGTTCGTTGTTCTTGTAGAATGTTGAACGACTACCCCAACTAAAATCTATCCACTCAACAAAAATTATTTCAGACAAATCATACTCCATGCTAAGTTGTTCTTGTAGAATGCTGAACGACTACCCCAACTAAAATCTATCCACTCAACAAAAATTATTTTAGAGAAATCATACTCCATGGTAAGTTGTTCTTGTAGAATGTTGAACGACTACCCCAAATAAAAACTATCCACTCAACAAAAATTATTTCACACCACAGACTCATCTTGGTCAGGATCGATTTGAAATCTATCATGGTTTCAGAGAAATCATAATCCATGGTTCGTTGTTCTTGTAGAATGTTGAACGACTATCCCAACTAAAATCTATCCACTCAACAAAAATTATTTCAGAGAAATGATACTCCATGGTTCGTTGTTCTTGTAGAATGTTGAACGACTATCCCAACTAAAATCTATCCACTCAACAAAAATTATTTCAGAGAAATCATACTCCATGGTAAGTTGTTCTTGTAGAATGTTGAACGACTACCCCAACTAAAATCTATCCACTCAACAAAAATTATTTCAGAGAAATCATACTCCATGGTAAGTTGTTCTTGTAGAATGTTGAACGACTACCCCAACTAAAATCTATCCACTCAACAAAAATTATTTCACACCACAGACTCATCTTGGTCAAGATCGATTTGAAATCTATCATGGTTTCAGAGAAATCATACTCCATGGTTCGTTGTTCTTGTAGAATGTTGAACGACTACCCCAACTAAAATCTATCCACTCAACAAAAATTATTTCACACCACAGACTCATCTTGGTCAGGATCGATTTGAAATCTATCATGGTTTCAGAGAAATCATACTCCATGGTAAGTTGTTCTTGTAGAATGTTGAACGACTACCCCAACTAAAAGCTATCCACTCAAGAAAAATTATTTCACACCACAGACTCATCTTGGTCAGGATCGATTTGAAACCTATCATGGTTTCAGAGAAATCATACTCCATGGTTCGTTGTTCTTGTAGAATGTTGAACGACTATCCCAACTAAAATCTATCCACTCAACAAAAATTATTTCAGAGAAATGATACTCCATTTTTCGTTGTTCTTGTAGAATGTTGAACGACTATCCCAACTAAAATCTATCCACTCAACAAAAATTATTTCAGAGAAATCATACTCCATGGTAAGTTGTTCTTGTAGAATGTTGAACGACTACCCCAACTAAAATCTATCCACTCAACAAAAATTATTTCAGAGAAATCATACTCCATGGTAGGTTGTTCTTGTAGAATGTTGAACGACTACCCCAACTAAAATCTATCCACTCAACAAAAATTATTTCACACCACAGACTCATCTTGGTCAAGATCGATTTGAAATCTATCATGGTTTCAGAGAAATCATACTCCATGGTTCGTTGTTCTTGTAGAATGTTGAACGACTACCCCAACTAAAAGCTATCCACTCAAGAAAAATTATTTCACACCACAGACTCATCTTGGTCAGGATCGATTTGAAACCTATCATGGTTTCAGAGAAATCATACTCCATGGTTCGTTGTTCTTGTAGAATGTTGAACGACTACCCCAACTAAAATCTATCCACTCAACAAAAATTATTTCACACCACAGACTCATCTTGGTCAGGATCGATTTGAAATCTGTCATGGTTTCAGAGAAATCATACTCCATGGTTCGTTGTTCTTGTAGAATGTTGAACGACTACCCCAACTAGAATCTATCCACTCAACACAAATTATTTCAGAGAAATCATACTCCATGGTAAGTTGTTCTTGTAGAATGTTGAACGACTACCCCAACTAAAATCTATCCACTCAACAAAAATTATTTCAGAGAAATCATACTCCATGGTAAGTTGTTCTTGTAGAATGTTGAACGACTACCCCAACTAAAATCTATCCACTCAACAAAAATTATTTCACACCACAGACTCATCTTGGTCAGGATCGATTTGAAATCTATCATGGTTTCAGAGAAATCATACTAAATGGTAAGTTGTTCTTGTAGAATGTTGAACGACTACCCCAACTAAAATCTATCCACTCAACAAAAATTATTTCACACCACAGACTCATCTTGGTCAGGATCGATTTGAAATCTATCATGGTTTCAGAGAAATCATACTCCATGATTCGTTGTTCTTGTAGAATGTTGAACGACTATCCCAACTAAAATCTATCCACTCAACAAAAATTATTCCAGAGAAATCATACTCCATGGTTCGTTGTTCTTGTAGTATGTTGAACGACTACCCCAACTAAAATCTATCCACTCAACAAAAATTATTTCACACCAGAGACTCGGCTTGGTCAGGATCGATTTGAAATCTATCATGGTTTCAGAGAAATCATACTCCATGGTTCGTTGTTCTTGTAGAATGTTGAACAACTACCCCAACTAAAATCTATCCACTCAACAAAAATTATTTCACACCACAGACTCATCTTGGTCAAAATCGATTTGAAATCTATCATGGTTTCAGAGAAATCATACTCCATGGTTCGTTGTTCTTGTAGAATGTTGAAAGACTACCCCAACTAAAATCTATCCACTCAACAAATATTATTTCAGAGAAATCATACTCCATGGTTCGTTGTTCTTGTAGAATGTTGAACGACTACCCCAACTAAAATCTATCCACTCAACAAAAATTATTTCACCCCACAGACTCATCTTGGTCAGGATCGATTTGAAATCTATCATGGTTGCAGAGAAATCATACTCCATGTTTCGTTGTTCTTGTAGAATGTTGAACGCCTACCCCAACTAAAATCTATCCACTCAACAAAAATTATTTCAGAGAAATCATACTCCATGGTTCGTTGTTCTTGTAGAATGTTGAACGACTACCCCAATTAAAATCTATCCACTCAACAAAAATTATTTCAGAGAAATCATACTCCATGGTTCGTTGTTCTTGTAGAATGTTGAACGACTACCCCAACTAAAATCTATCCACTCAACAAAAATTATTTCAGAGAAGTCATACTCCATGGTTCGTTGTTCTTGTAGAATGTTGAACGACTACCCCAACTAAAATCTATCCACTCAACAAAAATTATATCAGAGAAATCATACTCCATGGTTCGTTGTTCTTGTAGAATGTTGAACGACTACCCCAACTAAAATCTATCCACTCAACAAAAATTATATCAGAGAAATCATACTCCATGGTTCGTTGTTCTTGTAGAATGTTGAACGACTACCCCAACTAAAATCTATCCACTCAACAAAAATTATTTCAGAGAAATCATACTCCATGGTTCGTTGTTCTTGTAGAATGTTGAACGACTACCCCAACTAAAATCTATCCACTCAACAAAAATTATTTCAGAGAAATCATACTCCATGGTTCGTTGTTCTTGTAGAATGTTGAACGACTACCCCAACTAAAATCTATCCACTCAACAAAAATTATATCAGAGAAATCATACTCCATGGTTCGTTGTTCTTGTAGAATGTTGAACGACTACCCCAACTAAAATCTATCCACTCAACAAAAATTATTTCACACCACAGACTCATCTTGGTCAGGATCGATTTGAAATCTATCATGGTGTCAGAGAAATCATACTCCATGGTTCGTTGTTCTTGTAGAATGTTGAACGACTACCCCAACTAAAATCTATCCACTCAACAAAAATTATTTCAGAGAAATCATACTATATGGTAAGTTGTTCTTGTAGAATGTTGAACGACTACCCCAACTAAAATCTATCCACTCAACAAAAATTATTTCAGAGAAATCATACTCCATGGTTCGTTGTTCTTGTAGAATGTTGAACGACTACCCCAACTAAAATCTATCCACTCAACAAAAATTATTTCTCACCACAGACTCATCTTGGTCAGGATCGATTTGAAATCTATCATGGTTTCAGAGAAATCATACTCCATGGTAAGTTGTTCTTGTAGAATGTTGAACGACTACCCCAACTAAAATCTATCCACTCAACAAAAATTATTTCACACCACAGACTCATCTTGGTCAGGATCGATTTGAAATCTATCATGGTTTCAGAGAAATCATACTTGTATAGTAAGTTGTTGGTAAGTTGTTCTTGTAGAATGTTGAACGACTACCCCTAACTAAAATCTATCCACTCAACAAAAATTATTTCAGAGAAATCATACTCCATGGTTCGTTGTTCTTGTAGAATGTTGAACGACTACCCCAACTAAAATCTATCCACTCAACAAAAATTATTTCAGAGAAATCATACTCCATGGTTCGTTGTTCTTGTAGAATGTTGAACGACTATCCCAACTAAAATCTATCCACTCAACAAAAATTATTTCACACCACAGACTCATCTTGGTCAGGATCGATTTGAAATCTATCACGGTTTCAGAGAAATCATAGTCCATGGTAAGTTGTTCTTGTAGAATGTTGAACGACTACCCCAACTAAAATCTATCCACTCAACAAAAATTATTTCACACCACAGACTCATCTTGGTCAGGATCGATTTGAAATCTATCATGGTTTCAGAGAAATCATACTCCATGGTTCGTTGTTCTTGTAGAATGTTGAACGACTATCCCAACTAAAATCTATCCACTCAACAAAAATTATTTCAGATAAATCATACTCCATGGTAAGTTGTTCTTGTAGAATGTTGAACGACTACCCCAACTAAAATCTATCCACTCAACAAAAATTATTTCAGAGAAATCATACTCCATGGTAAGTTGTTCTTGTAGAATGTTGAACGACTACCCCAACTAAAATCTATCCACTCAACAAAAATTATTTCACAACACAGACTCATCTTGGTCAGGATCGATTTGAAATCTATCATGGTTTCAGAGAAATCATACTCCATGGTTCGTTGTTCTTGTAGAATGTTGAACGACTACCCCAACTAAAATCTATCCACTCAACAAAACTTATTTCAGAGAAATCATACTATATGGTAAGTTGTTCTTGTAGAATGTTGAACGACTACCCCTAACTAAAATCTATCCACTCAACAAAAATTATTTCAGAGAAATCATACTCCATGGTTCGTTGTTCTTGTAGAATGTTGAACGACTACCCCAGCTAAAATCTATCCACTCAACAAAAATTATTTCAGAGAAATCATACTTCATAGTAAGTTGTTCTTGTAGAATGTTGAACGACTACCCCAACTAAAATCTATCCACTCAACAAAAATTATTTCAGAGAAATCATACTCCATGGTTCGTTGTTCTTGTAGAATGTTGAACGACTATCCCAACTAAAATCTATCCACTCAACAAAAATTATTTCACACCACAGACTCATCTTGGTCAGGATCGATTTGAAATCTATCATGGTTTCAGAGAAATCATAGTCCATGGTAAGTTGTTCTTGTAGAATGTTGAACGACTACCCCAACTAAAATCTATCCACTCAACAAAAATTAATTCACACCACAGACTCATCTTGGTCAGGATCGATTTGAAATCTATCATGGTTTCAGAGAAATCATACTCCATGGTTCGTTGTTCTTGTAGAATGTTGAACGACTATCCCAACTAAAATCTATCCACTCAACAAAAATTATTTCAGATAAATCATACTCCATGGTAAGTTGTTCTTGTAGAATGTTGAACGACTACCCCAACTAAAATCTATCCACTCAACAAAAATTATTTCAGAGAAATCATACTCCATGGTAAGTTGTTCTTGTAGAATGTTGAACGACTACCCCAACTAAAATCTATCCACTCAACAAAAATTATTTCACACCAGAGACTCATCTTGGTCAGGATCGATTTGAA
This sequence comes from Xylota sylvarum, assembly GCA_905220385.1. Classification (NCBI taxonomy): domain Eukaryota; kingdom Metazoa; phylum Arthropoda; class Insecta; order Diptera; family Syrphidae; genus Xylota; species Xylota sylvarum. The sequence goes on along the minus strand of CAJMZQ010000063.1, from coordinate 479,553 downwards.
ATCTATCATGGTTTCAGAGAAATCATACTCCATGGTAAGTTGTTCTTGTAGAATGTTGAACGACTACCCCAACTAAAATCTATCCACTCAACAAAAATTATTTCAGAGAAATCATACTCCATGGTTCGTTGTTCTTGTAGAATGTTGAACGACTACCCCAACTAAAATCTATAAACTCAACAAAAATTATTTCACACCACAGACTCATCTTGGTCAGGATCGATTTGAAATCTATCATGGTTTCAGAGAAATCATACTCCATGGTTCGTTGTTCTTGTAGAATGTTGAACGACTATCCCAACTAAAATCTATCCACTCAATAAAAATTATTTCAGAGAAATCATACTCCATGGTTCGTTGTTCTTGTAGAATGTTGAACGACTACCCCAACTAAAATCTATCCACTCAACAAAAATTATTTCAGAGAAATCATACTCCATGTTTCGTTGTTCTTGTAGAATGTTGAACGACTACCCCAACTAAAATCTATTCACTCAACAAAAATTATTTCAGAGAAATCATACTCCATGGTTCGTTGTTCTTGTAGAATGTTGAACGACTACCCCAACTAAAATCTATCCACTCAACAAAAATTATTTCACACCACAGACTCATCTTGGTCAGGATCGATTTGAAATCTATCATGGTTTCAGAGAAATCATACTCCATGGTTCGTTGTTCTTGTAGAATGTTGAACGACTACCCCTAACTAAAATCCATCCACTCAACAAAAATTATTTCAGAGAAATCATACTCCATGGTTCGTTGTTCTTATAGAATGTTGAACGACTACCCCAACTAAAATCTATCCACTCAACAAAAATTATTTCAGAGAAATCATACTCCATGGTTCGTTGTTCTTGTAGAATGTTGAACGACTACCCCAACTAAAATCTATCCACTCAACAAAAATTATTTCAGAGAAATCATACTCCATGGTAAGTTGTTCTTGTAGAATGTTGAACGACTACCCCAACTAAAATATATCCACTCAACAAAAATTATTTCACACCACAGACTCATCTTGGTCAGGATCGATTTGAAATCTATCATGGTTTCAGAGAAATCATACTCCATGGTAAGTTGTTCTTGTAGAATGTTGAACGACTACCCCTAACTAAAATCTATCCACTCAACAAAAATTATTTCAGAGAAATCATACTCCATGGTTCGTTGTTCTTGTAGAATGTTGAACGACTACCCCAACTAAAATCTATCCACTCAACAAAAATTATTTCAGAGAAATCATACTCCATGCTTCGTTGTTCTTGTAGAATGTTGAACGACTACCCCAACTAAAATCTATCCACTCAACAAAAATTATTTCACACCACAGACTCATCTTGGTCAGGATCGATTTGAAATCTATCATGGTTTCAGAGAAATCATACTCCATGGTTCGTTGATCTTGTAGAATGTTGAACGACTACCCCAACTAAAATCTATCCACTCAACAAAAATTATTTCACACCACAGACTCATCTTGGTCAGGATCGATTTGAAATCTATCATGGTTTCAGAGAAATCATACTCCATGGTTCGTTGTTCTTGTAGAATGTTGAACGACTACCCCAACTAAAATCTATCCACTCAACAAAAATTATTTCAGAGAAATCATACTCCATGGTAAGTTGTTCTTGTAGAATGTTCAACGACTACCCCAACTAAAATCTATCCACTCAACAAAAATTATTTCACACCACAGACTCATCTTGGTCAGGATCGATTTGAAATCTATCATGGTTTCAGAGAAATCATACTCCATGGTTCGTTGTTCTTGTAGAATGTTGAACGACTACCCCAACTAAAATCTATCCACTCAACAAAAATTATTTCAGAGAAATCATACTCCATTTTTCGTTGTTCTTGTAGAATGTTGAACGACTACCCCAACTAAAATCTATCCACTCAACAAAAATTATTTCAGAGAAATCATACTTTATGGTAAGTTGTTCTTGTAGAATGTTGAACGACTACCCCAACTAAAATCTATCCACTCAACAAAAATTATTTCACACCACAGACTCATCTTGGTCAGGATCGATTTGAAATCTATCATGGTTTCAGAGAAATCATACTCCATGGTAAGTTGTTCTTGGAGAATGTTGAACGACTACCCCTAACTAAAATCTATCCACTCAACAAAAATTATTTCAGAGAAATCATACTCCATGGTTCGTTGTTCTTGTAGAATGTTGAACGACTATCCCAACTAAAATCTATCCACTCAACAAAAATTATTTCAGAGAAATCATACTCCATGGTTCGTTGTTCTTGTAGAATGTTGAACGACTACCCCAACTAAAATCTATCCACTCAACAAAAATTATTTCACACCACAGACTCATCTTGGTCAGGATCGATTTGAAATCTATCATGGTTTCAGAGAAATCATACTCCATGGTAAGTTGTTCTTGTAGAATGTTGAACGACTACCCCTAACTAAAATCCATCCACTCAACAAAAATTATTTCAGAGAAATCATACTCCATGGTTCGTTGTTCTTGTAGAATGTTGAACGACTACCCCAACTAAAATCTATCCACTCAACAAAAATTATTTCACACCACAGACTCATCTTGGTCAGGATCGATTTGAAATCTATCATGGTTTCAGAGAAATCATACTCCATGGTTCGCTGTTCTTGTAGAATGTTGAACGACTACCCCAACTAAAATCTATCCACTCAACAAAAATTATTTCAGAGAAATCATACTCCATGGTAAGTTGTTCTTGTAGAATGTTCAACGACTACCCCAACTAAAATCTATCCACTCAACAAAAATTATTTCACACCACAGACTCATCTTGGTCGGGATCGATTTGAAATCTATCATGGTTTCAGAGAAATCATACTTCATGGTTCGTTGTTCTTGTAGAATGTTGAACGACTACCCCAACTAAAATCTATCCACTCAACAAAAATTATTTCAGAGAAATCATACTCCATGGTTCGTTGTTCTTGTAGAATGTTGAACGACTACCCCAACTAAAATCTATCCACTCAACAAAAATTATTTCACACCACAGACTCATCTTGGTCAGGATCGATTTGAAATCTATCATGGTTTCAGAGAAATCATACTCCATGGTAAGTTGTTCTTGTAGAATGTTGAACGACTACCCCTAACTAAAATCCATCCACTCAACAAAAATTATTTCAGAGAAATCATACTCCATGGTTCGTTGTTCTTGTAGAATGTTGAACGACTACCCCAACTAAAATCTATCCACTCAACAAAAATTATTTCACACCACAGACTCATCTTGGTCAGGATCGATTTGAAATCTATCATGGTTTCAGAGAAATCATACTCCATGGTTCGTTGTTCTTGTAGAATGTTGAACGACTACCCCAACTAAGATCTATCCACTCAACAAAAATTATTTCAGAGAAATCATACTCCATGGTTCGTTGTTCTTGTAGAATGTTGAACGACTACCCCAACTAAAATCTATATACTCAACAAAAATTATTTCACACCACAGACTCATCTTGGTCAGGATCGATTTGAAATCTATCATGGTTTCAGAGAAATCATACTCCATGGTTCGTTGTTCTTGTAAAATGTTGAACGACTACCCCAACTAAAATCTATCCACTCAACAAAAATTATTTCACACCACAGACTCATCTTGGTCAGGATCGATTTGAAATCTATCATGGTTTCAGATAAATCATAGTCCATGGTAAGTTGTTCTTGAAGAATGTTGAACGACTATCCCAACTAAAATCTATCCACTCAACAAAAATTATTTCAGAGAAATCATACTCCATGGTAAGTTGTTCTTGTAGAATGTTGAACGACTATCCCAACTAAAATCTATCCACTCAACAAAAATTATTTCAGAGAAATCATACTCCATGGTAAGTTGTTCTTGTAGAATGTTGAACGACTATCCCAACTAAAATCTATCCACTCAACAAAAATTATTTCAGAGAAATCATACTCCATGGTAAGTTGTTCTTGTAGAATGTTGAACGACTACCCCTAACTAAAACCTATCCACTCAACAAAAATTATTTCACACCACAGACTCATCTTGGTCAGGATCGATTTGAAATCTATCATGGTTGCAGAGAAATCATACTCCATGGTTCGTTGTTCTTGTAGAATGTTGAACGACTATCCCAACTAAAATCTATCCACTCAACAAAAATTATTTCAGAGAAATCATAAACCATGATTCGTTGTTCTTGTAGAATGTTGAACGACTACCCCAACTAAAATCTATCCACTCAACAAAAATTATTTCACACCACAGACTCATCTTGGTCAGGATCGATTTGAAATCTATCATGGTTGCAGAGAAATCATACTCCATGGTTCGTTGTTCTTGTAGAATGTTGAACGACTACCCCAACTAAAATCTATCCACTCAACAAAAATTATTTCACACCACAGACTCATCTTGGTCAGGATCGATTTGAAATCTATCATGGTTTCAGAGAAATCATACTCCATGGTTCGTTGTTCTTGTAGAATGTTGAACGACTATCCCAACTAAAATCTATCCACTCAACAAAAATTATTTCAGAGAAATCATACTCCATGGTAAGTTGTTCTTGTAGAATGTTGAACGACTACCCCAACTAAAATCTATCCACTCAACAAAAGTTATTTCAGAGAAATCATACTCCATGGTTCATTGTTCTTGTAGAATGTTGAACGACTACCCCAACTAAGATCTATCCACTCAACAAAAATTATTTCACACCACAGACTCATCTTGGTCAGGATCGATTTGAAATCTATCATTGTTGCAGAGAAATCATACTCCATGGTTCGTTGTTCTTGTAGAATGTTGAACGACTACCCCAACTAAAATCTATCCACTCAACAAAAATTATTTCAGAGAAATCATACACCATGGTTCGTTGTTCTTGTAGAATGTTGAACGACTACCCCAACTAAAATCTATCCACTCAACAAAAATTATTTCACACCACAGACTCATCTTGGTCAGGATCGATTTGAAATCTATCATGGTTGCAGAGAAATCATACTCCATGGTTCGTTGTTCTTGTAGAATGTTGAACGACTACCCCAACTAAAATCTATCCACTCAACAAAAATTATTTCAGAGAAATCATACTCCATGGTTCGTTGTTCTTGTAGAATGTTGAACGACTACCCCAACTAAAATCTATCCACTCAACAAAAATTATTTCAGAGAAATCATACTCCATGGTTCGTTGTTCTTGTAGAATGTTGAACGACTACCCCAACTAAGATCTATCCACTCAACAAGAATTATTTCAGAGAAATCATACTCCATGGTTCGTTGTTCTTGTAGAATGTTGAACGACTACCCCAACTAAAATCTATCCACTCAACAAAAATTATTTCACACCACAGACTCATCTTGGTCAGGATCGATTTGAAATCTATCATGGTTTCAGAGAAATCATACTCCAAGGTTCGTTGTTCTTGTAAAATGTTGAACGACTACCCCAACTAAAATCTATCCACTCAACAAAAATTATTTCACACCACAGACTCGTCTTGGTCAGGATCGATTTGAAATCTATCATGGTTTCAGAGAAATCATACTCCATGGTTCGTTGTTCTTGTAGAATGTTGAACGACTATCCCAACTAAAATCTATCCACTCAACAAAAATTATTTCAGAGAAATCATACTCCATGGTAAGTTGTTCTTGTAGAATGTTGAACGACTACCCCAACTAAAATCTATCCACTCAACAAAAATTATTTCACACCACAGACTCATCTTGGTCAGGATCGATTTGAAATCTATCATGGTTTCAGAGAAATCATACTCCATGGTAAGTTGTTCTTGTAGAATGTTGAACGACTACCCCTAACTAAAATCTATCCACTCAACAAAAATTATTTCAGAGAAATCATACTCCATGGTTCGTTGTTCTTGTAGAATGTTGAACGACTACCCCAACTAAAATCTATCCACTCAACAAAAATTATTTCAGAGAAATCATACTCCATGGTTCGTTGTTCTTGTAGAATGTTGAGCGACTACTCCAACTAAAATCTATCCACTCAGCAAAAATTATTTCAGAGAAATCATACTCCATGGTTCGTTGTTCTTGTAGAATGTTGAACGACTACCCCAACTAAAATCTATCCACTCAACAAAAATTATTTCACACCACAGACTCATCTTGGTCAGGGTCGATTTGAAATCTATCATGGTTTCAGAGAAATCATACTCCATGGTAAGTTGTTCTTGTAGAATGTTGAACGACTACCCCTAACTAAAATTCATCCACTCAACAAAAATTATTTCAGAGAAATCATACTCCATGGTAAGTTGTTCTTATAGAATGTTGAACGACTACCCCAACTAAAATCTATCCACTCAACAAAAATTATTTCAGAGAAATCATACTCCATGGTTCGTTGTTCTTGTAGAATGTTGAACGACTACCCCAACTAAAATCTATCCACTCAACAAAAATTATTTCACACCACAGACTCATCTTGGTCAGGATCGATTTGGAATCTATCATTGTTTCAGAGAAATCATACTCCATGGTTCGTTGTTCTTGTAAAATGTTGAACGACTATCCCAACTAAAATCTATCCACTCAACAAAAATTATTTCAGAGAAATCATACTAAATGGTAAGTTGTTCTTGTAGAATGTTGAACGACTATCCCAACTAAAATCTATCCACTCAACAAAAATTATTTCACACCACAGACTCATCTTGGTCAGGATCGATTTGAAATCTATCATGGTTTCAGAGAAATCATACTCCATGGTTCGTTGTTCTTGTAGAATGTTGAACGACTATCCCAACTAAAATCTATCCACTCAACAAAAATTATTTCAGAGAAATCATACTCCATGCTTCGTTGTTCTTGTAGAATGTTGAACGACTACCCCAACTAAAATCTATCCACTCAATAAAAATTATTTCACACCACAGACTCATCTTGGTCAGGATCGATTTGAAATCTATCATGGTTTCAGAGAAATCATAGTCCATGGTAAGTTGTTCTTGTAGAATGTTGAACGACTACCCCAACTAAAATTTATCCACTCAACAAAAATTATTTCACACCACAGACTCATCTTGGTCAGGATCGATTTGAAATCTATCATGGTTTCAGAGAAATCATAGTCCATGGTAAGTTGTTCTTGTAGAATGTTGAACGACTATCCCAACTAAAATCTATCCACTCAACAAAAATTATTTCAGAGAAATCATACTCCATGGTTCGTTGTTCTTGTAGAATGTTGAACGACTATCCCAACTAAAATCTATCCACTCAACAAAAATTATTTCAGAGAAATCATACTCCATGGTAAGTTGTTCTTGTAGAATGTTGAACGACTACCCCTAACTAAAACCTATCCACTCAACAAAAATTATTTCACATAACAGACTCATCTTGATCAGGATCGATTTGAAATCTATCATGGTTGCAGAGAAATCATACTCCATGGTTCGTTGTTCTTGTAGAATGTTGAACGACTACCCCAACTAAAATCTATCCACTCAACAAAAATTATTTCAGAGAAATCATTCTCCATGGTTCGTTGTTCTTGTTGAATGTTGAACGACTACCCCAACTAAAATCTAACCACTCAACAAAAATTATTTCACACCACAGACTCATCTTGTTCAGGATCGATTTGAAATCTATCATGGTTTCAGAGAAATCATACTCCATGGTTCGTTGTTCTTGTAGAATGTTCAACGACTATCCCAACTAAAATCTATCCACTCAACAAAAATTATTTCAGAGAAATCATACTCCATGATTCGTTGTTCTTGTAGAATGTTGAACGACTACCCCAACTAAAATCTATCCACTCAACAAAAATTATATCAGAGAAATCATACTGTATGGTAAGTTGTTCTTGTAGAATGCTGAACGACTACCCCAACTAAAATCTATCCACTCAACAAAAATTATTTCAGAGAAATCATACTGCATGGTTCGTTGTTCTTGTAGAATGTTGAACGACTACCCCAACTAAAATCTATCCACTCAACAAAAATTATTTCAGAGAAATCATACTTTATGGTTCGTTGTTCTTGTAGAATGTTGAACGACTACCCCAACTAAGATCTATCCACTCAACAAAAATTATTTCGGGAAATCATACTCCATGGTTCGTTGTTCTTGTAGAATGTTGAACGACTACCCCAACTAAAATCTATCCACTCAACAAAAATTATTTCACACCACACACTCATCTTGGTCAGGATCGATTTGAAATCTATCATGGTTTCAGAGAAATCATACTCCATGGTTCGTTGTTCTTGTAAAATGTTGAACGACTACCCCAACTAAAATCTATCCACTCAACAAAAATTATTTCACACCACAGACTCATCTTGGTCAGGATCGATTTGAAATCTATCATGGTTTCAGAGAAATCATACTCCATGGTTCGTTGTTCTTGTAGAATGTTGAATGACTACCCCAACTAAAATCTATCCACTCAACAAAAATTATTTCAGAGAAATCATACTCCATGGTTCGTTGTTCTTGTAGAATGTTGAACGACTACCCCAACTAAAATCTATCCACTCAACAAAAATTATTTCAGAGAAATCATACTTTATGGTTCGTTGTTCTTGTAGAATGTTGAACGACTACCCCAACTAAGATCTATCCACTCAACAAAAATTATTTCGGGAAATCATACTCCATGGTTCGTTGTTCTTGTAGAATGTTGAACGACTACCCCAACTAAAATCTATCCACTCAACAAAAATTATTTCACACCACAGACTCATCTTGGTCACGATCGATTTGAAATCTATCATGGTTGCAGAGAAATCATACTCCATGGTTCGTTGTTCTTGTAGAATGTTGAACGACTACCCCAACTAAAATCTATCCACTCAACAAAAATTATTTCACACCACAGACTCATCTTGGTTAGGATCGATTTGAAATCTATCATGGTTTCAGAGAAATCATACTCCATGGTTCGTTGTTCTTGTAGAATGTTGAACGACTACCCCAACTAAAATCTATCCACTCAACAAAAATTATTTCACACCACAGACTCATCTTGGTCAGGATCGAATTGAAATCTATCATGGTTTCAGAGAAATCATACTCCATGGTTCGTTGTTCTTGTAAAATGTTGAACGACTACCCCAACTAAAATCTATCCACTCAACAAAAATTATTTCAGAGAAATCATACTCCATGGTAAGTTGTTCTTGTAGAATGTTGAACGACTACCCCAACTAAAATCTATCCACTCAACAAAAATTATTTCAGAGAAATCATACTCCATGGTTCGTTGTTCTTGTAGAATGTTGAACGACTACCCCAACTAAAATCTATCCACTCAACAAAAATTATTTCAGAGAAATCATACTCCATGGTTCGTTGTTCTTGTAGAATGTTGAACGACTACCCCAACTAAGATCTATCCACTCAACAAAAATTATTTCGGGAAATCATACTCCATGGTTCGTTGTTCTTGTAGAATGTTGAACGGCTACCCCAACTAAAATCTATCCACTCAACAAAAATTATTTCACACCACATACTCATCTTGGTCAGGATCGATTTGAAATCTATCATGGTTTCAGAGAAATCATACTCCATGGTTCGTTGTTCTTGTAAAATGTTGAACGACTACCCCAACTAAAATCTATCCACTCAACAAAAATTATTTCACACCACAGACTCATCTTGGTCAGGATCGATTTGAAATCTATCATGGTTTCAGAGAAATCATACTCCATGGTTCGTTGTTCTTGTAAAATGTTGAACGACTACCCCAACTAAAATCTATCCACTCAACAAAAATTATTTCAGAGAAATCATACTCCATGGTAAGTTGTTTTTGTAGAATGTTGAACGACTATCCCAACTAAAATCTATCCACTCAACAAAAATTATTTCACACCACAGACTCATCTTGGTCAGGATCGATTTGAAATCTATCATGGTTTCAGAGAAATCATACTCCATGGTTCGTTGTTCTTGTAGAATGTTGAACGACTATCCCAACTAAAATCTATCCACTCAACAAAAATTATTTCAGAGAAATCATACTCCATGGTTCGTTGTTCATAGTTACAAAACAAACAAGACGAATTGCTAAATAGCAACGACAATAATTTTATAATAAATTTATTAACATTGCTAGCAAAGTGTTGTGCATCTTTAAATTTATTATTTTTTCCTTTTTTTTAATCCCAACCAAAATCTATCCACTCAACAAAAATTATTTCAGAGAAATCATACTCCATGGTTCGTTGTTCTTGTAGAATGTTGAACGACTATCCCAACTAAAATCTATCCACTCAACAAAAATTATTTCAGAGAAATCATACTCCATGGTTCGTTGTTCTTGTAGAATGTTGAACGACTACCCCCACTAAAATCTATCCACTCAACAAAAATTATTTCACACCACAGACTCATCTTGGTCAGGATCGATTTGAAATCTATCATAGTTTCAGAGAAATCATACTCCATGGTAAGTTGTTCTTGTAGAATGTTGAACGACTACCCCAACTAAAATCTATCCACTCAACAAAAATTATTTCAGAGAAATCATACTCCATGGTAAGTTGTTCTTGTAGAATGTTGAACGATTATCCCAACTAAAATCTATCCACTCAACAAAAATTATTTCAGAGAAATCATACTCCATGGTTCGTTGTTCTTGTAGAATGTTGAACGACTACCCCAACTAAAATCTATCCACTCAACAAAAATTATTTCAGAGAAATCATACTCCATGCTAAATTGTTCTTGTAGAATGTTGAACGACTATCCCAACTAAAATCTATCCACTCAACAAAAATTATTTCAGAGAAATCATACTCCATGGTAAGTTGTTCTTGTAGAATGTTGAACGACTACCCCAACTAAAATCTATCCACTCAACAAAAATTATTTCACACCACAGACTCATCTTGGTCAGGATCGATTTGAAATCTATCATGGTTTCAGAGAAATCATACTATATGGTAAGTTGTTCTTGTAGAATGTTGAACGACTACCCCAACTAAAATCTATCCACTCAACAAAAATTATTTCAGAGAAATCATACTCCATGGTTCGTTGTTCTTGTAGAATGTTGAACGACCATCCCAACTAAAATCTATCCACTCAACAAAAATTATTTCAAACCACAAACTCATCTTGGTCAGGATCGATTTGAAATCTATCATGGTTTCAGAGAAATCATACTCCATGGTAAGTTGTTCTTGTAGAATGTTGAACGACTACCCCAACTAAAATCTATCCACTCAACAAAAATTATTTCACACCACAGACTCATCTTGGTCAGGATCGATTTGAAATCTATCATGGTTTCAGAGAAATCATACTCCATGGTAAGTTGTTCTTGTAGAATGTTGAACGACTACCCCAACTAAAATCTATCCACTCAAAAAAAATTATTTCAGAGAAATCATACTCCATGGTAAGTTGTTCTTGTAGAATGTTGAACGACTACCCCAGCTAAAATCTATCCACTCAACAAAAATTATTTCAGAGAAATCATACTCCATGGTTCGTTGTTCTTGTAGAATGTTGAACGACTATCCCAACTAAAATCTATCCACTCAACAAAAATTATTTCAGAGAAATCATACTCCATGGTTCGTTGTTCTTGTAGAATGTTGAACGACTACCCCCACTAAAATCTATCCACTCAACAAAAATTATTTCACACCACAGACTCATCTTGGTCAGGATCGATTTGAAATCTATCATAGTTTCAGAGAAATCATACTCCATGGTAAGTTGTTCTTGTAGAATGTTGAACGACTACCCCAACTAAAATCTATCCACTCAACAAAAATTATTTCAGAGAAATCATACTCCATGGTAAGTTGTTCTTGTAGAATGTTGAACGATTATCCCAACTAAAATCTATCCACTCAACAAAAATTATTTCAGAGAAATCATACTCCATGGTTCGTTGTTCTTGTAGAATGTTGAACGACTACCCCAACTAAAATCTATCCACTCAACAAAAATTATTTCAGAGAAATCATACTCCATGGTTCGTTGTTCTTGTAGAATGTTGAACGACCATCCCAACTAAAATCTATCCACTCAACAAAAATTATTTCAAACCACAAACTCATCTTGGTCAGGATCGATTTGAAATCTATCATGGTTTCAGAGAAATCATACTCCATGGTAAGTTGTTCTTGTAGAATGTTGAACGACTACCCCAACTAAAATCTATCCACTCAACAAAAATTATTTCACACCACAGACTCATCTTGGTCAGGATCGATTTGAAATCTATCATGGTTTCAGAGAAATCATACTCCATGGTTCGTTGTTCTTGTAGAATGTTGAATGACTACCCCAACTAAAATCTATCCACTCAACAAAAATTATTTCAGAGAAATCATACTCCATGGTTCGTTGTTCTTGTAGAATGTTGAACGACTACCCCAACTAAAATCTATCCACTCAACAAAAATTATTTCAGAGAAATCATACTTTATGGTTCGTTGTTCTTGTAGAATGTTGAACGACTACCCCAACTAAGATCTATCCACTCAACAAAAATTATTTCGGGAAATCATACTCCATGGTTCGTTGTTCTTGTAGAATGTTGAACGACTACCCCAACTAAAATCTATCCACTCAACAAAAATTATTTCACACCACAGACTCATCTTGGTCACGATCGATTTGAAATCTATCATGGTTGCAGAGAAATCATACTCCATGGTTCGTTGTTCTTGTAGAATGTTGAACGACTACCCCAACTAAAATCTATCCACTCAACAAAAATTATTTCACACCACAGACTCATCTTGGTCAGGATCGATTTGAAATCTATCATGGTTTCAGAGAAATCATACTCCATGGTTCGTTGTTCTTGTAGAATGTTGAATGACTACCCCAACTAAAATCTATCCACTCAACAAAAATTATTTCAGAGAAATCATACTCCATGGTTCGTTGTTCTTGTAGAATGTTGAACGACTACCCCAACTAAAATCTATCCACTCAACAAAAATTATTTCAGAGAAATCATACTTTATGGTTCGTTGTTCTTGTAGAATGTTGAACGACTACCCCAACTAAGATCTATCCACTCAACAAAAATTATTTCGGGAAATCATACTCCATGGTTCGTTGTTCTTGTAGAATGTTGAACGACTACCCCAACTAAAATCTATCCACTCAACAAAAATTATTTCACACCACAGACTCATCTTGGTCACGATCGATTTGAAATCTATCATGGTTGCAGAGAAATCATACTCCATGGTTCGTTGTTCTTGTAGAATGTTGAACGACTACCCCAACTAAAATCTATCCACTCAACAAAAATTATTTCACACCACAGACTCATCTTGGTTAGGATCGATTTGAAATCTATCATGGTTTCAGAGAAATCATACTCCATGGTTCGTTGTTCTTGTAGAATGTTGAACGACTACCCCAACTAAAATCTATCCACTCAACAAAAATTATTTCACACCACAGACTCATCTTGGTCAGGATCGAATTGAAATCTATCATGGTTTCAGAGAAATCATACTCCATGGTTCGTTGTTCTTGTAAAATGTTGAACGACTACCCCAACTAAAATCTATCCACTCAACAAAAATTATTTCAGAGAAATCATACTCCATGGTAAGTTGTTCTTGTAGAATGTTGAACGACTACCCCAACTAAAATCTATCCACTCAACAAAAATTATTTCAGAGAAATCATACTCCATGGTTCGTTGTTCTTGTAGAATGTTGAACGACTACCCCAACTAAAATCTATCCACTCAACAAAAATTATTTCAGAGAAATCATACTCCATGGTTCGTTGTTCTTGTAGAATGTTGAACGACTACCCCAACTAAGATCTATCCACTCAACAAAAATTATTTCAGAGAAATCATACTCCATGGTTCGTTGTTCTTGTAGAATGTTGAACGGCTACCCCAACTAAAATCTATCCACTCAACAAAAATTATTTCACACCACATACTCATCTTGGTCAGGATCGATTTGAAATCTATCATGGTTTCAGAGAAATCATACTCCATGGTTCGTTGTTCTTGTAAAATGTTGAACGACTACCCCAACTAAAATCTATCCACTCAACAAAAATTATTTCACACCACAGACTCATCTTGGTCAGGATCGATTTGAAATCTATCATGGTTTCAGAGAAATCATACTCCATGGTTCGTTGTTCTTGTAAAATGTTGAACGACTACCCCAACTAAAATCTATCCACTCAACAAAAATTATTTCAGAGAAATCATACTCCATGGTAAGTTGTTTTTGTAGAATGTTGAACGACTATCCCAACTAAAATCTATCCACTCAACAAAAATTATTTCACACCACAGACTCATCTTGGTCAGGATCGATTTGAAATCTATCATGGTTTCAGAGAAATCATACTCCATGGTTCGTTGTTCTTGTAGAATGTTGAACGACTATCCCAACTAAAATCTATCCACTCAACAAAAATTATTTCAGAGAAATCATACTCCATGGTTCGTTGTTCATAGTTACAAAACAAACAAGACGAATTGCTAAATAGCAACGACAATAATTTTATAATAAATTTATTAACATTGCTAGCAAAGTGTTGTGCATCTTTAAATTTATTATTTTTTCCTTTTTTTTAATCCCAACCTAAATCTATCCACTCAACAAAAATTATTTCAGAGAAATCATACTCCATGGTTCGTTGTTCTTGTAGAATGTTGAACGACTATCCCAACTAAAATCTATCCACTCAACAAAAATTATTTCAGAGAAATCATACTCCATGGTTCGTTGTTCTTGTAGAATGTTGAACGACTACCCCCACTAAAATCTATCCACTCAACAAAAATTATTTCACACCACAGACTCATCTTGGTCAGGATCGATTTGAAATCTATCATAGTTTCAGAGAAATCATACTCCATGGTAAGTTGTTCTTGTAGAATGTTGAACGACTACCCCAACTAAAATCTATCCACTCAACAAAAATTATTTCAGAGAAATCATACTCCATGGTAAGTTGTTCTTGTAGAATGTTGAACGATTATCCCAACTAAAATCTATCCACTCAAAAAAATTATTTCAGAGAAATCATACTCCATGGTTCGTTGTTCTTGTAGAATGTTGAACGACTACCCCAACTAAAATCTATCCACTCAACAAAAATTATTTCAGAGAAATCATACTCCATGCTAAATTGTTCTTGTAGAATGTTGAACGACTATCCCAACTAAAATCTATCCACTCAACAAAAATTATTTCAGAGAAATCATACTCCATGGTAAGTTGTTCTTGTAGAATGTTGAACGACTACCCCAACTAAAATCTATCCACTCAACAAAAATTATTTCACACCACAGACTCATCTTGGTCAGGATCGATTTGAAATCTATCATGGTTTCAGAGAAATCATACTATATGGTAAGTTGTTCTTGTAGAATGTTGAACGACTACCCCAACTAAAATCTATCCACTCAACAAAAATTATTTCAGAGAAATCATACTCCATGGTTCGTTGTTCTTGTAGAATGTTGAACGACCATCCCAACTAAAATCTATCCACTCAACAAAAATTATTTCAAACCACAAACTCATCTTGGTCAGGATCGATTTGAAATCTATCATGGTTTCAGAGAAATCATACTCCATGGTAAGTTGTTCTTGTAGAATGTTGAACGACTACCCCAACTAAAATCTATCCACTCAACAAAAATTATTTCACACCACAGACTCATCTTGGTCAGGATCGATTTGAAATCTATCATGGTTTCAGAGAAATCATACTCCATGGTAAGTTGTTCTTGTAGAATGTTGAACGACTACCCCAACTAAAATCTATCCACTCAAAAAAAATTATTTCAGAGAAATCATACTCCATGGTAAGTTGTTCTTGTAGAATGTTGAACGACTACCCCAGCTAAAATCTATCCACTCAACAAAAATTATTTCAGAGAAATCATACTCCATGGTTCGTTGTTCTTGTAGAATGTTGAACGACTATCCCAACTAAAATCTATCCACTCAACAAAAATTATTTCAGAGAAATCATACTCCATGGTAAGTTGTTCTTGTAGAATGTTGAACGACTACCCCAACTAAAATCTATCCACTCAACAAAAATTATTTCACACCACAGACTCATCTTGGTCAGGATCGATTTGAAATCTATCATGGTTCCAGAGAAATCATACTCCATGGTTCGTTGTTCTTGTGGAATGTTGAACGACTGCCCCAACTAAAATCTATCCACTCAACAAAAATTATTTCACACCACAGACTCATCTTGGTCAGGATCGATTTGAAATCTATCATGGTTTCAGAGAAATCATAGTCCATGGTAAATTGTTCTTGTAGAATGTTGAACGACTACCCGAACTAAAATCTATCCACTCAACAAAAATTATTTCACACCACAGACTCATCTTGGTCAGGATCGATTTGAAATCTATCATGGTTTCAGAGAAATCATAGTCCATGGTAAGTTGTTCTTGTAGAATGTTGAACGACTACCCCAACTAAAATCTATCCACTCAACAAAAATTATTTCACACCATAGACTCATCTTGGTCAGGATCGATTTGAAATCTATCGTGGTTTCAGAGAAATCATACTCCATGGTAAGTTGTTCTTGTAGAATGTTGAACGACTACCCCAACTAAAATCTATCCACTCAACAAAAATTATTTCACACCACTGACTCATCTTGGTCAGGATCGATTTGAAATCTATCATGGTTTCAGAGAAATCATACTCCATGGTTCGTTGTTCTTGTAGAATGTTGAACGACTGTCCCAACTAAAATCTATCCACTCAACAAAAATTATTTCACAAGACAGACTCATCTTGGTCAGGATCGATTTGAAATCTATCAAGGTTTCAGAGAAATCATACTCCATGGTAAGTTGTTCTTGTAGAATGTTGAACGACTACCCCAACAAAAATCTATCCACTCAACAAAAATTATTTCACACCACAGGCTCATCTTGGTCAGGATCGATTTGAAATCTATCGTGGTTTCAGAGAAATCATACTCCATGGTAAGTTGTTCTTGTAGAATGTTGAACGACTACCCCAACTAAAATCTATCCACTCAACAAAAATTATTTCACACCACAGACTCATCTTGGTCAGGATCGATTTGAAATCTATCATGGTTCCAGAGAAATCATACTCCATGGTTCGTTGTTCTTGTAGAATGTTGAACGACTGCAACAACTAAAATCTATCCACTCAACAAAAATTATTTCACACCACAGACTCATCTTGGTCAGGATCGATTTGAAATCTATCATGGTTTCAGAGAAATCATAGTCCATGGTAAGTTGTTCTTGTAGAATGTTGAACGACTACCCCAAATAAAATCTATCCACTCAACAAAAATTATTTCACACCACAGACTCATCTTGGTCAGGATCGATTTGAAATCTATCATGGTTTCAGAGAAATCATACTCCATGGTAAGTTGTTCTTGTAGAATGTTGAACGACTACCCCAACTAAAATCTATCCACTCAACAAAAATTATTTCACACCACAGGCTCATCTTGGTCAGGATCGATTTGAAATCTATCATGGTTTCAGAGAAATCATACTCCATGGTAAGTTGTTCTTGTAGAATGTTGAACGACTACCCCAACTAAAATCTATCCACTCAACAAAAATTATTTCACACCACAGACTCATCTTGGTCAGGATCGATTTGAAATCTATCATGGTTTCAGAGAAATCATACTCCATGGTAAGTTGTTCTTGTAGAATGTTGAACGACTACCCCAACAAAAATCTATCCACTCAACAAAAATTATTTCACACCACAGACTCATCTTGGTCAGGATCGATTTGAAATCTATCATGGTTTCAGAGAAATCATACTCCGTGGTAAGTTGTTCTTGTAGAATGTTGAGCGACTACCCCAACTAAAATCTATCCACTCAACAAAAATTATTTCAGAGAAATCATACTCCATGGGTCGTTGTTCTTGTAGAATGTTGAACGACTACCCCAACTAAAATCTATCCACTCAACAAAAATTATTTCACACCACAGACTCATCTTGGTCAGGATCGATTTGAAATCTATCATGGTTTCAGAGAAATCATACTCCATGGTTCGTTGTTCTTGTAGAATGTTGAACGACTATCCCAACTAAAATCTATCCACTCAACAAAAATTATTTCAGAGAAATCATACTCCATGGTAAGTTGTTCTTGTAGAATGTTGAACGACTACCCCAACTAAAATCTATCCACTCAACAAAAATTATTTCAGAGAAATCATACTCCATGGTAAGTTGTTCTTGTAGAATGTTGAACGACTACCCCAACTAAAATCTATCCACTCAACAAAAATTATTTCACACCACAGACTCATCTTGGTCAGGATCGATTTGAAATCTATCATGGTTTCAGAGAAATCATACTCCATGGTTCGTTGTTCTTGTAGAATGTTGAACGACTATCCCAACTAAAATCGATACACTCAACAAAAATTATTTCAGAGAAATCATACTCCATGGTTCGTTGTTCTTGTAGAATGTTGAACGACTACCCCAACTAAAATCTATCCACTCTACAAAAATTATTTCAGAGAAATCATACTCCATGGTAAGTTGTTCTTGTAGAATGTTGAACGACTATCCCAACTAAAATCTATCCACTCAACAAAAATTATTTCAGAGAAATCATACTCCATGGTAAGTTGTTCTTGTAGAATGTTGAACGACTACCCCAACTAAAATCTATCCACTCAACAAAAATTATTTCACACCACAGACTCATCTTGGTCAGGATCGATTTGAAATCTATCATGGTTTCAGAGAAATCATACTCCATGGTAAGTTGTTCTTGTAGAATGTTGAACGACTACCCCAACTAAAATCTATCCACTCAACAAAAATTATTTCACACCACAGACTCATCTTGGTCAGGATCGATTTGAAATCTATCATGGTTTCAGAGAAATCATACTCCATGGTTCGTTGTTCTTGTAGAATGTTGAACGACTACCCCAACTAAAATCTATCCACTCAACAAAAATTATTTCAGAGAAATCATACTCCATGGTTCGTTGTTCTTGTAGAATGTTGAACGACTACCCCAACTAAAATCTATCCACTCAACAAAAATTATTTCAGAGAAATCATACTCCATGGTTCGTTGTTCTTGTAGAATGTTGAACGACTACCCCAACTAAAATCTATCCACTCAACAAAAATTATTTCACACCACAGACTCATCTTGGTCAGGATCGATTTGAAATCTATCATGGTTTCAGAGAAATCATAGTCCATGGTAAGTTGTTCTTGTAGAATGTTGAACGACTACCAAAACTAAAATCTATCCACTCAACAAAAATTATTTCAGAGAAATCATACTCCAAGGTTCGTTGTTCTTGTAGAATGTTGAACGACTACCCCTAACTAAAATCTATCCACTCAACAAAAATTATTTCAGAGAAATCATACTCCATGGTTCGTTGTTCTTGTAGAATGTTGAACGACTACCCCTAACTAAAATCTATCCACTCAACAAAAATTATTTCAGAGAAATCATACTCCATGGTTCGTTGTTCTTGTAGAATGTTGAACGACTACCCCAACTAAAATCTATCCACTCAACAAAAATTATTTCACACCACAGACTCATCTTGGTCAGGATCGATTTGAAATCTATCATGGTTTCAGAGAAATCATACTCAATGGTTCGTTGTTCTTGTAGAATGTTGAACGACTACCCCAACTAAAATCTATCCACTCAACAAAAATTATTTCAGAGAAATCATACTCAATGGTTCGTTGTTCTTGTAGAATGTTGAACGACTACCCCAACTAAAATCTATCCACTCTACAAAAATTATTTCAGAGAAATCATACTCCATGGTTCGTTGTTCTTGTAGAATGTTGAACGACTACCCCTAACTAAAATCTATACACTCAACAAAACTTATTTCAGAGAAATCATACTCCATGGTTCGTTGTTCTTGTAGAATGTTGAACGACTACCCCAACTAAAATCTATCCACTCAACAAAAATTATTTCACACCACAGACTCATCTTGGTCAGGATCGATTTGAAATCTATCATGGTTTCAGAGAAATCATAGTCCATGGTAAGTTGTTCTTGTAGATTGTTGAACGACTAAACCAACTAAAATCTATCCACTCAACAAAAATTATTTCAGAGAAATCATACTCCATGGTTCGTTGTTCTTGTAGAATGTTGAACGACTACCCCAACTAAAATCTATCCACTCAACAAAAATTATTTCAGAGAAATCATATTCCATGGTTCGTTGTTCTTGTAGAATGTTGAACGACTACCCCAACTAAAATCTATCCACTCAACAAAAATTATTTCAGAGAAATCATACTCCATGGTTCGTTGTTCTTGTAGAATGTTGAACGACTACCCCTAACTAAAATCTATCCACTCAACAAAAATTATTTCAGAGAAATCATACTCCATGGTTCGTTGTTCTTGTAGAATGTTAAACGACTACCCCAACTAAAATCTATCCACTCAACAAAAATTATTTCACACCACAGACTCATCTTGGTCAGGATCGATTTGAAATCTATCATGGTTTCAGAGAAATCATACTCCATGGTTCGTTGTCTTGTAGAATGTTGAACGACTACCCCAACTAAAATCTATCCACTCAACAAAAATTATTTCAGAGAAATCATACTCAATGGTTCGTTGTTCTTGTAGAATGTTGAACGACTACCCCAACTAAAATCTATCCACTCAACAAAAATTATTTCAGAGAAATCATACTCCATGGTTCGTTGTTCTTGTAGAATGTTGAACGACTACCCCTAACTAAAATCTATCCACTCAACAAAAATTATTTCAGAGAAATCATACTCCATGGTTCGTTGTTCTTGTAGAATGTTGAACGACTACCCCAACTAAAATCTATCCACTCAACAAAAATTATTTCACACCACAGACTCATCTTGATCAGGATCGATTTGAAATCAATCATGGTTTCAGAGAAATCATAGTCCATGGTAAGTTGTTCTTGTAGATGGTTGAACGACTAAACCAACTAAAATCTATCCACTCAACAAAAATTATTTCTGAGAAATCATACTCCATGGTTCGTTGTTCTTGTAGAATGTTGAACGACTACCCCTAACTAAAATTTATCCACTCAACAAAAATTATTTCAGAGAAATCATACTCCATGGTTCGTTGTTCTTGTAGAATGTTGAACGACTACCCCAACTAAAATCTATCCACTCAACAAAAATTATTTCACACCACAGACTCATCTTGGTCAGGATCGATTTGAAATCTATCATGGTTGCAGAAAAATCATACTCCATGTTTCGTTGTTCTTGTAGAATGTTGAACGACTATCCCAACTAAAATCTATCCACTCAACAAAAATTATTTCAGAGAAATCATACTCCATGGTAAGTTGTTCTTGTAGAATGTTGAACGACTACCCCAACTAAAATCTATCCACTCAACAAAAATTATTTCAGAGAAATCATACTCCATGGTTCGTTGTTTTTGTAGAATGTTGAACGACTACCCCAACTAAAATCTATCCACTCAACAAAAATTATTTCAGAGAAATCATACTCCATGGTAAGTTGTTCTTGTAGAATGTTGAACGACTACCCCAACTAAAATCTATCCACTCAACAAAATTTATTTCACACCACAGACTCATCTTGGTCAGGATCGATTTGAAATCTATCATGGTTGCAGAGAAATCATACTCCATGGTTCGTTGTTCTTGTAAAATGTTGAACGACTATCCCAACTAAAATCAATCCACTCAACAAAAATTATTTCAGAGAAATCATACTCCATGGTTCGTTGTTCTTGTAGAATGTTGAACGAATATCCCAACTAAAATCTATCCACTCAACAAAAATTATTTCAGAGAAATCATAGTCCATAATAAGTTGTTCTTGTAGAATGTTGAGCGACTACCCCAACTAAAATCTATCCACTCAACAAAAATTATTTCAGAGAAATCATACTCCATGGTAAGTTGTTCTTGTAGAATGTTGAACGACTACCCCAACTAAAATCTATCCACTCAACAAAAATTATTTCACACCACAGACTCATCTTGGTCTGGATCGATTTGAAATCTATCGTGGTTTCAGAGAAATCATAGTCCATGGTAAATTGTTCTTGTAGAATGTTGAACGACTACCCCAACTAAAATCTATCCTCTCAACAAAAATTATTTCAGAGAAATCATACTCCATGGTTCGTTGTTCTTGTAGAATGTTGAACGACTACCCCAACTAAAATCTATCCACTCAACAAAAATTATTTCAGAGAAATCATACTCCATGGTTCGTTGTTCTTGTAGAATGTTGAACGACTACCCCAACTAAAATCTATCCACTCAACAAAAATTATTTCAGAGAAATCATACTCCATGGTTCGTTGTTCTTGTAGAATGTTGAACGACTACCCCTAACTAAAATCTATCCACTCAACAAAAATTATTTCAGAGAAATCATACTCCATGGTTCGTTGTTCTTGTAGAATGTTGAACGACTACCCCAACTAAAATCTATCCACTCAACAAAAATTATTTCACACCACAGACTCATCTTGGTCAGGATCAATTTGAAATCTATCATGGTTGCAGAGAAATCATACTCCATGGTTCGTTGTTCTTGTAGAATGTTGAACGACTATCCCAACTAAAATCTATCCACTCAACAAAAATTATTTCAGAGAAATCATACTCCATGGTAAGTTGTTCTTGTAGAATGTTGAACGACTACCCCAACTAAAATCTATCCACTCAACAAAAATTATTTCAGAGAAATCATACTCCATGGTTCGTTGTTCTTGTAGAATGTTGAACGTCTACCCCAACTAAAATCTATCCAGTCAACAAAAATCATTTCAGAGAAATCATACTCCATATTAAGTAGTTCTTGTAGAATGTTGAACGAATACCCCAACTAAAATCTATCCAGTCAACAAAAATTATTTCAGAGAAATCATACTTAATGGTTCGTTGTTCTTGTAGAATGTTGAACGACTACCCCAACTAAAATCTATCCACTCAACAAAAATTATTTCACACCACAGACTCATCTTGGTCAGGATCGATTTGAAATCTATCATGGTTTCAGAGAAATCGTACTCCATGGTTCGTTGCTCTTGTAGAATGTTGAACGACTACCCCAACTAAAATCTATCCACGCAACAAAAATTATTTCAGAGAAATCATACTAAATGGTTCGTTGTTCTTGTAGAATGTTGAACGACTACCCCAACTAAAATCTATCCACTCAACAAAAATTATTTCACACCACAGACTCATCTGGTCAGGATCGATTTGAAATCTATCATGGTTGCAGAGAAATCATACTCCATGGTTCGTTGTTCTTGTAGAATGTTGAACGACTACCCCAACTAAAATCTATCCACTCTACAAAAATTATTTCAGAGAAATCATACTCCATGGTTCGTTGTTCTTGTAGAATGTTGAACGACTATCCCAACTAAAATCTATCCACTCAACAGAAATTATTTCAGAGAAATCATACTCCATGGTTCGTTGTTCTTGTAGAATGTTGAACGACTATCCCAACTAAAATCTATTGACTCAAAAAAAATTATTTCAGAGAAATCATACTCCATGGTAAGTTGTTCTTGTAGAATGTTGAACGACTATCCCAACTAAAATCTATCCAATCAACAAAAATTATTTCAGAGAAATCATACTCCATGGTAAGTTGATCTTGTAGAATGTTGAACGACTACCCCAAATAAAATCTATCCACTCAACAAAAATTATTTCAGAGAAATCATACTCCATGGTTCGTTGTTCTTGTAGAATGTTGAACGACTACCCCTAACTAAAATCTATCCACTCAACAAAAATTATTTCAGAGAAATCATACTCCATGGTTCGTTGTTCTTGTAGAATGTTGAACAACTAAAATCTATCCACTCAACAAAAATTATTTCACACCACAGACTCATCTTGGTCAGGATCGATTTGAAATCTATCATGGTTTCAGAGAAATCATACTCCATGGTAAGTTGTTCTTGTAGAATGTTGAACGACTAACCCAACTAAAATCTATCCACTCAACAAAAATTATTTCACACCACAGACTCATCTTGGTCAGGATCGATTTGAAATCTATCGTGGTTTCAGAGAAATCATACTCCATGGCAAGTTGTTCTTGTAGAATGTTGAACGACTACCCCAACTAAAATCTATCCGCTCAACAAAAATTATTTCACACCACAGACTCATCTTGGTCAGGATCAATTTGAAATCTATCATTTTTTTCAGAGAAATCATACTCCATGGTTCGTTGTTCTTGTAGAATGTTGAACGACTATCCCAACTAAAATCTATCCACTCAACAAAAATTATTTCAGAGAAATCATACTCCATGGTTCGTTGTTCTTGTAAAATGTTGAACGACTACCCCAACTAAAATCTATCCACTCAACAAAAATTATTTCACACCACAGACTCATCTTGGTCAGGATCGATTTGAAATCTATCATGGTTTCAGAGAAATCATACTCCATGGTTCGTTGTTCTTGTAGAATGTTGAACGACTATCCCAACTAAAATCTATCCACTCAACAAAAATTATTTCAGAGAAATCATACTCCATGGTTCGTTGTTCTTGTAGAATGTTGAACGACTACCCCAACTAAAATCTATCCACTCAACAAAAATTATTTCACACCACAGACTCATCTTGGTCAGGATCGATTTGAAATCTATCATGGTTTCAGAGAAATCATACTCCATGGTAAGTTGTTCTTGTAGAATGTTGAACGACTAACCCAACTAAAATCTATCCACTCAACAAAAATTATTTCACACCACAGACTCATCTTGGTCAGGATCGATTTGAAATCTATCGTGGTTTCAGAGAAATCATACTCCATGGCAAGTTGTTCTTGTAGAATGTTGAACGACTACCCCAACTAAAATCTATCCGCTCAACAAAAATTATTTCACACCACAGACTCATCTTGGTCAGGATCGATTTGAAATCTATAATTTTTTCAGAGAAATCATACTCCATGGTTCGTTGTTCTTGTAGAATGTTGAACGACTATCCCAACTAAAATCTATCCACTCAACAAAAATTATTTCAGAGAAATCATACTCCATGGTTCGTTGTTCTTGTAGAATGTTGAACGACTACCCCAACTAAAATCTATCCACTCAACAAAAATTATTTCACACCACAGACTCATCTTGGTCAGGATCGATTTGAAATCTATCATGGTTTCAGAGAAATCATACTCCATGGTTCGTTGTTCTTGTAGAATGTTGAACGACTATCCCAACTAAAATCTATCCACTCAACAAAAATTATTTCACACCACAGACTCATCTTGGTCAGGATCGATTTGAAATCTATCATGGTTTCAGAGAAATCATACTCCATGGTTCGTTGTTCTTGTAGAATGTTGAACGACTACCCCTAACTAAAATCTATCCACTCAACAAAAATTATTTCACACCACAGACTCATCTTGGTCAGGATCGATTTGAAATCTATCATGGTTGCAGAGAAATCATACTCCATGGTTCGTTGTTCTTGTAGAATGTTGAACGACTACCCCAACTAAAATCTATCCACTCAACAAAAATTATTTCACACCACAGACTCATCTTGGTCAGGATCGATTTGAAATCTATCATGGTTTCAGAGAAATCATACTCCATGGTTCGTTGTTCTTGTAGAATGTTGAACGACTATCTAAACTAAAATCTATCCACTCAACAAAAATTATTTCAGAGAAATCATACTCCATGGTAAGTTGTTCTTGTAGAATGTTGAACGACTATCCCAACTAAAATCTATAAACTCAACAAAAATTAGTTCACACCACAGACTCATCTTGGTCAGGATCGATTGGAAATCTATCATGGTTTCAGAGAAATCATACTCCATGGTTCGTTGTTCTTGTAGAATGTTGAACGACTATCCCAACTAAAATCTATCCACTCAACAAAAATTATTTCACACCACAGACTCATCTTGGTCAGGATCGATTTGAAATCTATCATGGTTTCAGAGAAATCATACTCCTTGGTTCGTTGTTCTTGTAGAATGTTGAACGACTACCCCAACTAAAATCTATCCACTCAACAAAAATTTGTTCACAGAAATCATACTATATGGTAAGTTGTTCTTGTAGAATGTTGAACGACTACCCCAACTAAAATCTATCCACTCAACAAAAATTATTTCACACCACAGACTCATCTTGGTCAGGATCGATTTGAAATCTATCATGGTTTCAGAGAAATCATAGTCCATGGTAAGTTGTTCTTGTAGAATGTTGAACGACTACCCCAACTAAAATCTATCCACTCAACAAAAATTATTTCACACCACAGACTCTTCTTGCTCAGGATCGATTTGAAATCTATCATGGTTTCAGAGAAATCATACTCCATGGTTCGTTGTTCTTGTAGAATGTTGAACGACTACCCCTAACTAAAATCTACCCACTCAACAAAAATTATTTCAGAGAAATCATACTCCATGGTTCGTTGTTCTTGTAGAATGTTGAACGACTATCCCAACTAAAATCTATCCACTCAACAAAAATTATTTCAGAGAAATCATACTCCATGGTTCGTTGTTCTTGTAGAATGTTGAACGAATACCCCAACTAAAATCTATCCACTCAACAAAAATTAGTTCACACCACAGACTCATCTTGGTCAGGATCGATTTGAAATCTATCATATTTGCAGAGAAATCGTACTCCATGGTTCGTTGTTCTTGTAGAATGTTGAACGACTACCCCTAACTAAAATCTATCCACTCAACAAAAATTATTTCAGAGAAATCATACTCCATGGTTCGTTGTTCTTGTAGAATGTTGAACGACTACCCCAACTAAAATCTATCCACTCAACAAAAATTATTTCACACCACAGACTCATCTTGGTCAGGATCGATTTGAAATCTATCATGGTTTCAGAGAAATCATACTCCATGGTTCGTTGTTCTTGTAGAATGTTGAACGACTACCCCAACTAAAATCTATCCACTCAACAAAAATTATTTCACACCACAGACTCATCTTGGTCAGGATCGATTTGAAATCTATCATGGTTGCAGAGAAATCATACTCCATGGTTCGTTGTTCTTGTAGAATGTTGAACGACTACCCCTAACTAAAATCTATCCACTCAACAAAAATTATTTCACACCACAGACTCATCTTGGTCAGGATCGATTTGAAATCTATCATGGTTTCAGAGAAATCATACTCCATGGTTCGTTGTTCTTGTAGAATGTTGAACGACTACCCCAACTAAAATCTATCCACTCAACAAAAATTATTTCACACCACAGACTCATCTTGGTCAGGATCGATTTGAAATCTCTCATTTTTTCAGAGAAATCATACTCCATGGTTCGTTGTTCTTGTAGAATGTTGAACGACTACCCCAACTAAAATCTATCCACTCAACAAAAATTATTTCAGAGAAATCATACTCCATGGTTCGTTGTTCTTGTAGAATGTTGAACGACTACCCCAACTAAAATCTACCCACTCAACAAAAATTATTTCACACCACAGACTCATCTTGGTCAGGATCGATTTGAAATCTATCATGGTTTCAGAGAAATCATACTCCATGGTTCGTTGTTCTTGTAGAATGTTGAACGACTACCCCTAACTAAAATCTATCCACTCAACAAAAATTATTTCACACCACAGACTCATCTTGGTCAGGATCGATTTGAAATCTATTATGGTTTCAGAGAAATCATACTCCATGGTTCGTTGCTCTTGTAGAATGTTGAACGACTACCCCAACTAAAATCTATCCACTCAACAAAAATTATTTCAGAGAAATCATACTCCATGGTTCGTTGTTCTTGGAGAATGTTGAACGACTACCCCAACTAAAATCTATCCACTCAACAAAAATTATTTCACACCACAGACTCATCTTGGTCAGGATCGATTTGAAATCTATCATGGTTGCAGAGAAATCATACTCCATGGTTCGTTGTTCTTGTAGAATGTTGAACGACTACCCCAACTAAAATCTATCCACTCAACAAAAATTATTTCAGAGAAATCATACTCCATGGTAAGGTGTTCTTGTAGAATGTTGAACGACTACCCCTAACTAAAATCTATCCACTCAACAAAAATTATTTCACACCACAGAGTCATCTTGGTCAGGATCGATTTGAAATCTCTCATTTTTTCAGAGAAATCATACTCCATGGTTCGTTGTTCTTGTAGAATGTTGAACGACTACCCCAACTAAAATCTATCCACTCAACAAAAATTATTTCAGAGAAATCATACTCCATGGTTCGTTGTTCTTGTAGAATGTTGAACGACTACCCCAACTAAAATCTACCCACTCAACAAAAATTATTTCACACCACAGACTCATCTTGGTCAGGATCGATTTGAAATCTATCATGGTTTCAGAGAAATCATACTCCATGGTTCGTTGTTCTTGTAGAATGTTGAACGACTACCCCTAACTAAAATCTATCCACTCAACAAAAATTATTTCACACCACAGACTCATCTTGGTCAGGATCGATTTGAAATCTATTATGGTTTCAGAGAAATCATACTCCATGGTTCGTTGTTCTTGTAGAATGTTGAACGACTACCCCTAACTAAAATCTATCCACTCAACAAAAATTATTTCACACCACAGACTCATCTTGGTCAGGATCGATTTGAAATCTATTATGGTTTCAGAGAAATCATACTCCATGGTTCGTTGTTCTTGTAGAATGTTGAACGACTACCCCAACTAAAATCTATCCACTCAACAAAAATTATTTCACACCACAGACTCATCTTGGTCAGGATCGATTTGAAATCTATCATGGTTTCAGAGAAATCATACTCCATGGTTCGTTGTTCTTGTAGAATGTTGAACGACTACCCCAACTAAAATCTATCCACTCAACAAAAATTATTTCAGAGAAATCATACTCAATGGTTCGTTGTTCTTGTAGAATGTTGAACGACTACCCCAACTAAAATCTATCCACTCAACAAAAATTATTTCAGAGAAATCATACTCCATGGTTCGTTGTTCTTGTAGAATGTTGAACGACTACCCCTAACTAAAATCTATCCACTCAACAAAAATTATTTCAGAGAAATCATACTCCATGGTTCGTTGTTCTTGTAGAATGTTGAACGACTACCCCAACTAAAATCTATCCACTCAACGAAAATTATTTCACACCACAGACTCATCTTGGTCAGGATCGATTTGAAATCTATCATGGTTTCAGAGAAATCATAGTCCATGGTAAGTTGTTCTTGTAGATTGTTGAACGACTAAACCAAGTAAAATCTATCCACTCAACAAAAATTATTTCAGAGAAATCATACTCCATGGTTCGTTGTTCTTGTAGAATGTTGAACGACTACCCCTAACTAAAATCTATCCACTCAACAAAAATTATTTCAGAGAAATCATACTCCATGGTTCGTTGTTCTTGTAGAATGTTGAGCGACTACCCCAACTAAAATCTATCCACTCAACAAAAATTATTTCACACCACAGACTCATCTTGGTCAGGATCGATTTGAAATCTATCATGGTTGCAGAAAAATCATACTCCATGGTTCGTTGTTCTTGTAGAATGTTGAACGACTATCCCAACTAAAATCTATCCACTCAACAAAAATTATTTCAGAGAAATCATACTCCATGGTAAGTTGTTCTTGTAGAATGTTGAACGACTACCCCAACTAAAATCTATCCACTCAACAAAAATTATTTCAGAGAAATCATACTCCATGGTAAGTTGTTCTTGTAGAATGTTGAACGACTACCCCAACTAAAATCTATCCACTCAACAAAAATTATTTCACTCCACAGACTAATCTTGGTCAGGATCGATTTGAAATCTATCATGGTTTCAGAGAAATCATAGTCCATTTTAAGTTGTTCTTGTAGAATGTTGAACGACTACCCCAACTAAAATCTATCCACTCAACAAAAATTATTTCAGAGAAATCATACTCCATGGTAAGTTGTTCTTGTAGAATGTTGAACGACTACCCCAACTAAAATCTATCCACTCAACAAAAATTATTTCACTCCACAGACTCATCTTGGTCAGGATCGATTTGAAATCTATCATGGTTACAGAGAAATCATAGTCCATGGTAAGTTGTTCTTGTAGAATGTTGAACGACTACCCCAACTAAAATCTATCCACTCAACAAAAATTATTTCAGAGAAATCATACTCCATGGTAAGTTGTTCTTGTAGAATGTTGAACGACTACCCCAACTAAAATCTATCCACTCAACAAAAATTATTTCACACCACAGACTCATCTTGGTCAGGATCGATTTGAAATCTATCATGGTTTCAGAGAAATCATAGTCCATGGTAAATTGTTCTTGTAGAATGTTGAACGACTACCCCAACTAAAATCTATCCACTCAACAAAAATTATTTCAGAGAAATCATACTCCATGGTTCGTTGTTCTTGTAGAATGTTGAACGACTACCCCTAACTAAAATCTATCCCCTCAACAAAAATTATTTCAGAGAAATCATACTCCATGGTTCGTTGTTCTTGTAGAATGTGGAACGACTACCCCAACTAAAATCTATCCACTCAACAAAAATTATTTCAGAGAAATCATACTCCATGGTAAGTTGTTCTTGTAGAATGTTGAACGACTACACCAACTAAAATCTATCCACTCAACAAAAATTATTTCAGAGAAATCATACTCCATGGTAAGTTGTTCTTGTAGAATGTTGAACGACTACCCCAACTAAAATCTATCCTCTCAACAAAAATTATTTCAGAGAAATCATACTCCATGGTTCGTTGTTCTTGTAGAATGTTGAACGACTACCCCAACTAAAATCTATCCACTCAACAAAAATTATTTCAGAGAAATCATACTCCATGGTTCGTTGTTCTTGTAGAATGTTGAACGACTACCCCAACTAAAATCTATCCACTCAACAAAAATTATTTCAGAGAAATCATACTCCATGGTTCGTTGTTCTTGTAGAATGTTGAACGACTACCCCTAACTAAAATCTATCCACTCAACAAAAATTATTTCACACCACAGACTCATCTTGGTCAGGATCGATTTGAAATCTATCATGGTTGCAGAGAAATCATACTCCATGGTTCGTTGTTCTTGTAGAATGTTGAACGACTATCCCAACTAAAATCTATCCACTCAACAAAAATTATTTCAGAGAAATCATACTCCATGGTAAGTTGTTCTTGTAGAATGTTGAACGACTACCCCAACTAAAATCTATCCACTCAACAAAAATTATTTCAGAGAAATCATACTCCATGGTTCGTTGTTCTTGTAGAATGTTGAACGTCTACCCCAACTAAAATCTATCCACTCAACAAAAATTATTTCAGAGAAATCATACTCCATGGTTCGTTGTTCTTGTAGAATGTTGAAAGACTACCCCAACTAAAATCTATCCAGTCAACAAAAATTATTTCAGAGAAATCATACTCCGTGGTTCGTTGTTCTTGTAGAATGTTGAACGACTACCCCAACTAAAATCTATCCACTCAACAAAAATTATTTCACACCACAGACTCATCTTGGTCAGGATCGATTTGAAATCTATCATGGTTGCAGAGAAATCATACTCCATGGTTCATTGTTCTTGTGGAATGTTGAACGACTACCCCAATTAAAATCTATCCACTCTACAAAAATTATTTCAGAGAAATCATAGTAAATGGTAAGTTGTTCTTGTAGAATGTTGAACGACTATCCCAACTAAAATCTATCCACTCAACAAAAATTATTTCAGAGAAATCATACTCCATGGTTCGTTGTTCTTGTAGAATGTTGAACGACTATCCCAACTAAAATCTATCCACTCAACAAAAATTATTTCAGAGAAATCATACTCCATGGTAAGTTGTTCTTGTAGAATGTTGAACGACTATCCCAACTAAAATCTATCCAATCAACAAAAATTATTTCAGAGAAATCATACTCCATGGTAAGTTGATCTTGTAGAATGTTGAACGACTACCCCAAATAAAATCTATCCACTCAACAAAAATTATTTCAGAGAAATCATACTCCATGGTTCGTTGTTCTTGTAGAATGTTGAACGACTACCCCTAACTAAAATCTATCCACTCAACAAAAATTATTTCAGAGAAATCATACTCCATGGTTCGTTGTTCTTGTAGAATGTTGAACGACTACCCCAACTAAAATCTATCCACTCAACAAAAATTATTTCACACCACAGACTCATCTTGGTCAGGATCGATTTGAAATCTATCATGGTTTCAGAGAAATCATACTCCATGGTAAGTTGTTCTTGTAGAATGTTGAACGACTAACCCAACTAAAATCTATCCACTCAACAAAAATTATTTCACACCACAGACTCATCTTGGTCAGGATCGATTTGAAATCTATCGTGGTTTCAGAGAAATCATACTCCATGGCAAGTTGTTCTTGTAGAATGTTGAACGACTACCCCAACTAAAATCTATCCACTCAACAAAAATTATTTCACACCACAGAATCATCTTGGTCAGGATCGATTTGAAATCTATCATGGTTTCAGAGAAATCGTACTCCATGGTTCGTTGCTCTTGTAGAATGTTGAACGACTACCCCAACTTAAATCTATCCACGCAACAAAAATTATTTCAGAGAAATCATACTCCATGGTTCGTTGTTCTTGTAGAATGTTGAACGACTACCCCAACTAAAATCTATCCACTCAACAAAAATTATTTCACACCACAGAATCATCTTGGTCAGGATCGATTTGAAAACTATCATGGTTTCAGAGAAATCGTACTCCATGGTTCGTTGCTCTTGTAGAATGTTGAACGACTACCCCAACTTAAATCTATCCACGCAACAAAAATTATTTCAGAGAAATCATACTCCATGGTTCGTTGTTCTTGTAGAATGTTGAACGACTACCCCAACTAAAATCTATCCACTCAACAAAAATTATTTCACACCACAGACTCATCTTGGTCAGGATCGATTTGAAATCTATCATGGTTGCAGAGAAATCATACTCCATGGTTCATTGTTCTTGTGGAATGTTGAACGACTACCCCAACTAAAATCTATCCACTCTACAAAAATTATTTCAGAGAAATCATAGTAAATGGTAAGTTGTTCTTGTAGAATGTTGAACGACTATCCCAACTAAAATCTATCCACTCAACAAAAATTATTTCAGAGAAATCATACTCCATGGTTCGTTGTTCTTGTAGAATGTTGAACGACTATCCCAACTAAAATCTATCCACTCAACAAAAATTATTTCAGAGAAATCATACTCCATGGTAAGTTGTTCTTGTAGAATGTTGAACGACTATCCCAACTAAAATCTATCCAATCAACAAAAATTATTTCAGAGAAATCATACTCCATGGTAAGTTGATCTTGTAGAATGTTGAACGACTACCCCAAATAAAATCTATCCACTCAACAAAAATTATTTCAGAGAAATCATACTCCATGGTTCGTTGTTCTTGTAGAATGTTGAACGACTACCCCTAACTAAAATCTATCCACTCAACAAAAATTATTTCAGAGAAATCATACTCCATGGTTCGTTGTTCTTGTAGAATGTTGAACGACTACCCCAACTAAAATCTATCCACTCAACAAAAATTATTTCACACCACAGACTCATCTTGGTCAGGATCGATTTGAAATCTATCGTGGTTTCAGAGAAATCATACTCCATGGCAAGTTGTTCTTGTAGAATGTTGAACGACTACCCCAACTAAAATCTATCCGCTCAACAAAAATTATTTCACACCACAGACTCATCTTGGTCAGGATCGATTTGAAATCTATCGTGGTTTCAGAGAAATCATACTCCATGGCAAGTTGTTCTTGTAGAATGTTGAACGACTACCCCAACTAAAATCTATCCACTCAACAAAAACTATTTCAGAGAAATCATACTCCATGGTTCGTTGTTCTTGTAGAATGTTGAACGACTACCCCAACTAAAATCTATCCACTCAACAAAAATTATTTCACACCACAGACTCATCTTGGTCAGGATCGATTTGAAATCTATCATGGTTTCAGAGAAATCATACTCCATGGTTCGTTGTTCTTGTAGAATGTTGAACGACTATCCCAACTAAAATCTATCCACTCAACAAAAATTATTTCACACCACAGACTCATCTTGGTCAGGATCGATTTGAAATCTATCGTGGTTTCAGAGAAATCATACTCCATGGCAAGTTGTTCTTGTAGAATGTTGAACGACTACCCCAACTAAAATCTATCCATTCAACAAAAATTATTTCAGAGAAATCATACTCCATGGTTCCCAGTTCTTGTAGAATGTTGAACGACTACCCCAACTAAAATCTATCCACTCAACAAAAATTATTTCACACCACAGACTCATCTTGGTCAGGATCGATTTGAAATCTATCATGGTTTCAGAGAAATCATACTCCATGGTTCGTTGTTCTTGTAGAATGTTGAACGACTATCCCAACTAAAATCTATCCACTCAACAAAAATTATTTCAGAGAAATCATACTCCATGGTTCGTTGTTCTTGTAGAATGTTGAACGACTACCCCAACTAAAATCTATCCGCTCAACAAAAATTATTTCACACCACAGACTCATCTTGGTCAGGATCGATTTGAAATCTATCATGGTTTCAGAGAAATCATACTCCATGGTAAGTTGTTCTTGTAGAATGTTGAACGACTAACCCAACTAAAATCTATCCACTCAACAAAAATTATTTCACACCACAGACTCATCTTGGTCAGGATCGATTTGAAATCTATCGTGGTTTCAGAGAAATCATACTCCATGGCAAGTTGTTCTTGTAGAATGTTGAACGACTACCCCAACTAAAATCTATCCGCTCAACAAAAATTATTTCACACCACAGACTCATCTTGGTCAGGATCGATTTGAAATCTATCGTGGTTTCAGAGAAATCATACTCCATGGCAAGTTGTTCTTGTAGAATGTTGAACGACTACCCCAACTAAAATCTATCCACTCAACAAAAATTATTTCAGAGAAATCATACTCCATGGTTCGTTGTTCTTGTAGAATGTTGAACGACTACCCCAACTAAAATCTATCCACTCAACAAAAATTATTTCACACCACAGACTCATCTTGGTCAGGATCGATTTGAAATCTATCATGGTTTCAGAGAAATCATACTCCATGGTAAGCTGTTCTTGTAGAATGTTGAACGACTATCCCAACTAAAATCTATCCACTCAACAAAAATTATTTCAGAGAAATCATACTCCATGGTTCGTTGTTCTTGTAGAATGTTGAACGACTACCCCAACTAAAATCTATCCACTCAACAAAAATTATTTCACACCACAGACTCATCTTGGTCAGGATCGATTTGAAATCTATCATGGTTTCAGAGAAATCATACTCTATGGTAAGTTGTTCTTGTAGAATGTTGAACGACTAACAAAACTAAAATCTATCCACTCAGCAAAAATTATTTCACACCACAGACTCATCTTGGTCAGGATCGATTTGAAATCTATCGTGGTTTCAGAGAAATCATACTCCATGGCAAGTTGTTCTTGTAGAATGTTGAACGACTACCCCAACTAAAATCTATCCGCTCAACAAAAATTTTTTCACACCACAGACTCATCTTGGTCAGGATCGATTTGAAATCTATCATGGTTTCAGAGAAATCATACTCCATGGTTCGTTGTTCTTGTAGAATGTTGAACGACTATCCCAACTAAAATCTATCCACTCAACAAAAATTATTTCAGAGAAATCATACTCCATGGTAAGTTGTTCTTGTAGAATGTTGAACGACTATCCCAACTAAAATCTATCCACTCAAGAAAAATTATTTCACACCACAGACTCATCTTGGTCAGGATCGATTTGAAATCTATCATGGCTGCAGAGAAATCATACTCAATGGTAAGTTGTTCTTGTAGAATGTTGAACGACTACCCCAACTAAAATCTATCCACTCAACAAAAATTATTTCACACCACAGACTCATCTTGGTCAGGATCGATTTGAAATCTATCATGGTTGCAGAGAAATCATACTCCATAGTTCGTTGTTCTTGTAGAATGTTGAACGACTACCCCGACTAAAATCTATCCACTCAACAAAAATTATTTCAGAGAAATCATACTCCATGGTAAGTTGTTCTTGTAGAATGTTGAACGACTATTACAACTAAAATCTATCCACTCAACAAAAATTATTTCACACCACCGACTCATCTTGGTCAGGATCGATTTGAAATCTATCATGGTTTCAAAGAAATCATACTCCATGGTTCGTTGTTCTTGTAGAATGTTGAACGACTATCCCAACTAAAATCTATCCACTCAACAAAAATTATTTCACACCACAGACTCATCTTGGTCAGGATCGATTTGAAATCTATCATGGTTTCAGAGAAATCATACTCCTTGGTTCGTTGTTCTTGTAGAATGTTGAACGACTACCCCAACTAAAATCTATCCACTCAACAAAAATTTTTTCAGAGAAATCATACTATATGGTAAGTTGTTCTTGTAGAATGTTGAACGACTACCCCAACTAAAATCTATCCACTCAACAAAAATTATTTCACACCACAGACTCATCTTGGTCAGGATCGATTTGAAATCTATCATGGTTTCAGAGAAATCATAGTCCATGGTAAGTTGTTCTTGTAGAATGTTGAACGACTACCCCAACTAAAATCTATCCACTCAACAAAAATTATTTCACACCACAGACTCTTCTTGGTCAGGATCGATTTGAAATCTATCATGGTTTCAGAGAAATCATACTACATGGTTCGTTGTTCTTGTAGAATGTTGAACGACTACCCCAACTAAAATCTATCCACTCTACAAAAATTATTTCAGAGAAATCATACTCCATGGTTCGTTGTTCTTGTAGAATGTTGAACGACTATCCCAACTAAAATCTATCCACTCAACAAAAATTATTTCAGAGAAATCATACTCCATGGTTCGTTGTTCTTGTAGAATGTTGAACGACTACCCCAACTAAAATCTATCCACTCAACAAAAATTATTTCAGAGAAATCATACTCCATGGTAAGTTGTTCTTGTAGAATGTTGAACGACTATCCCAACTAAAATCTATCCAATCAACAAAAATTATTTCAGAGAAATCATACTCCATGGTAAGTTGATCTTGTAGAATGTTGAACGACTACCCCAAATAAAATCTATCCACTCAACAAAAATTATTTCAGAGAAATCATACTCCATGGTTCGTTGTTCTTGTAGAATGTTGAACGACTACCCCTAACTAAAATCTATCCACTCAACAAAAATTATTTCAGAGAAATCATACTCCATGGTTCGTTGTTCTTGTAGAATGTTGAACGAATACCCCAACTAAAATCTATCCACTCAACAAAAATTATTTCACACCACAGACTCATCTTGGTCAGGATCGATTTGAAATCTATCGTGGTTTCAGAGAAATCATACTCCATGGCAAGTTGTTCTTGTAGAATGTTGAACGACTACCCCAACTAAAATCTATCCGCTCAACAAAAATTATTTCACACCACAGACTCATCTTGGTCAGGATCGATTTGAAATCTATCGTGGTTTCAGAGAAATCATACTCCATGGCAAGTTGTTCTTGTAGAATGTTGAACGACTACCCCAACTAAAATCTATCCACTCAACAAAAATTATTTCAGAGAAATCATACTCCATGGTTCGTTGTTCTTGTAGAATGTTGAACGACTACCCCAACTAAAATCTATCCACTCAACAAAAATTATTTCACACCACAGACTCATCTTGGTCAGGATCGATTTGAAATCTATCATGGTTTCAGAGAAATCATACTCCATGGTTCGTTGTTCTTGTAGAATGTTGAACGACTATCCCAACTAAAATCTATGCACTCAACAAAAATTATTTCAGAGAAATCATACTCCATGGTTCGTTGTTCTTGTAGAATGTTGAACGACTACCCCAACTAAAATCTATCCACTCAACAAAAATTATTTCACACCACAGACTCATCTTGGTCAGGATCGATTTGAAATCTATCATGGTTTCAGAGAAATCATACTCCATGGTAAGTTGTTCTTGTAGAATGTTGAACGACTAACCCAACTAAAATCTATCCACTCAGCAACAATTATTTCACACCACAGACTCATCTTGGTCAGGATCGATTTGAAATCTATCGTGGTTTCAGAGAAATCATACTCCATGGCAAGTTGTTCTTGTAGAATGTTGAACGACTACCCCAACTAAAATCTATCCGCTCAACAAAAATTATTTCACACCACAGACTCATCTTATTCAGGATCGATTTGAAATCTATCATTTTTTTCAGAGAAATCATACTCCATGGTTCGTTGTTCTTGTAGAATGTTGAACGACTATCCCAACTAAAATCTATCCACTCAACAAAAATTATTTCAGAGAAATCATACTCCATGGTTCGTTGTTCTTGTAGAATGTTGAACGACTACCCCAACTAAAATCTATCCACTCAACAAAAATTATTTCACACCACAGACTCATCTTGGTCAGGATCGATTTGAAATCTATCATGGTTTCAGAGAAATCATACTCCATGGTTCGTTGTTCTTGTAGAATGTTGAACGACTATCCCAACTAAAATCTATCCACTCAACAAAAATTATTTCACACCACAGACTCATCTTGGTCAGGATCGATTTGAAATCTATCATGGTTTCAGAGAAATCATACTCCATGGTAAGTTGTTCTTGTAGAATGTTGAACGACTACCCCTAACTAAAATCTATCCACTCAACAAAAATTATTTCACACCACAGACTCATCTTGGTCAGGATCGATTTGAAATCTATCATGGTTGCAGAGAAATCATACTCCATGGTTCGTTGTTCTTGTAGAATGTTGAACGACTACCCCAACTAAAATCTATCCACTCAACAAAAATTATTTCACACCACAGACTCATCTTGGTCAGGATCGATTTGAAATCTATCATGGTTTCAGAGAAATCATACTCCATGGTTCGTTGTTCTTGTAGAATGTTGAACGACTATCCCAACTAAAATCTATCCACTCAACAAAAATTATTTCAGAGAAATCATACTCCACGGTAAGTTGTTCTTGTAGAATGTTGAACGACTATCCCAACTAAAATCTATCCACTCAACAAAAATTATTTCACACCACAGACTCATCTTGGTCATCTATCATGGTTTCAGAGAAATCATACTCCATGGTTCGTTGTTCTTGTAGAATGTTGAACGACTATCCCAACTAAAATCTATCCACTCAACAAAAATTATTTCACACCACAGACTCATCTTGGTCAGGATCGATTTGAAATCTATCATGGCTGCAGAGAAATCATACTCCATGGTAAGTTGTTCTTGTAGAATGTTGAACGACTACCCCAACTAAAATCTATCCACTCAACAAAAATTATTTCACACCACAGACTCATCTTGGTCAGGATCGATTTGAAATCTATCATGGTTGCAGAGAAATCATACTCCATAGTTCGTTGTTCTTGTAGAATGTTGAACGACTACCCCGACTAAAATCTATCCACTCAACAAAAATTATTTCAGAGAAATCATACTCCATGGTAAGTTGTTCTTGTAGAATGTTGAACGACTATCCCAACTAAAATCTATCCACTCAACAAAAATTATTTCACACCACCGACTCATCTTGGTCAGGATCGATTTGAAATCTATCGTGGTTTCAGAGAAATCATACTCCATGGTTCGTTGTTCTTGTAGAATGTTGAACGACTATTTCAACTAAAATCTATCCACTCAACAAAAATTATTTCACACCACAGACTCATCTTGGTCAGGATCGATTTGAAATCTATCATGGTTTCAGACAAATCATACTCCTTGGTTCGTTGTTCTTGTAGAATGTTGAACGACTACCCCAACTAAAATCTATCCACTCAACAAAAATTTTTTCAGAGAAATCATACTATATGGTAAGTTGTTCTTGTAGAATGTTGAACGACTACCCCAACTAAAATCTATCCACTCAACAAAAATTATTTCACACCACAGACTCATCTTGGTCAGGATCGATTTGAAATCTATCATGGTTTCAGAGAAATCATAGTCCATGGTAAGTTGTTCTTGTAGAATGTTGAACGACTACCCCAACTAAAATCTATCCACTCAACAAAAATTATTTCACACCACAGACTCTTCTTGCTCAGGATCGATTTGAAATCTATCATGGTTTCAGAGAAATCATACTCCATGGTTCGTTGTTCTTGTAGAATGTTGAACGACTACCCCAACTAAAATCTACCCACTCAACAAAAATTATTTCAGAGAAATCATACTCCATGGTTCGTTGTTCTTGTAGAATGTTGAACGACTATCCCAACTAAAATCTATCCACTCAACAAAAATTATTTCAGAGAAATCATACTCCATGGTGCGTTGTTCTTGTAGAATGTTGAACGACTACCCCAACTAAAATCTATCCACTCAACAAAAATTATTTCACACCACAGACTCATCTTGGTCAGGATCGATTTGAAATCTATCATGGTTTCAGAGAAATCATACTCCATGTTTCGTTGTTCTTGTAGAATGTTGAACGACTACCCCAACTAAAATCTATCCACTCAACAAAAATTATTTCACACCACAGACTCATCTTGGTCAGGATCGATTTGAAATCTATCATGGTTTCAGAGAAATCATACTCCATGGTTCGTTGTTCTTGTAGAATGTTGAACGACTACCCCTAACTAAAATCTATCCACTCAACAAAAATTATTTCACACCACAGACTCATCTTGGTCAGGATCGATTTGAAATCTATCATGGTTTCAGAGAAATCATACTCCATGGTTCGTTGTTCTTGTAGAATGTTGAACGACTACCCCAACTAAAATCTATCCACTCAACAAAAATTATTTCAGAGAAATCATACTCCATGGTAAGTTGTTCTTGTAGAATGTTGAACGACTACCCCAACTAAAATCTATCCACTCAACAAAAATTATTTCACACCACAGACTCATCTTGGGCAGGATCGATTTGAAATCTATCATTTTTTCAGAGAAATCATACTCCATGGTTCGCTGTTCTTGTAGAATGTTGAACGACTACCCCAACTAAAATCTATCCACTCAACAAAAATTATTTCACACCACAGACTCATCTTGGTCAGGATCGATTTGAAATCTATCATGGTTTCAGAGAAATCATACTCCATGGTTCGTTGTTCTTGTAGAATGTTGAACGACTATCCCAACTAAAATCTATCCACTCAACAAAAATTATTTCACACCACAGACTCATCTTGGTCAGGATCGATTTGAAATCTATCATGGTTTCAGAGAAATCATACTCCATGGTAAGTTGTTCTTGTAGAATGTTGAACGACTACCCCTAACTAAAATCTATCCACTCAACAAAAATTATTTCACACCACAGACTCATCTTGATCAGGATCGATTTGAAATCTATCATGGTTGCAGAGAAATCATACTCCATGGTTCGTTGTTCTTGTAGAATGTTGAACGACTACCCCAACTAAAATCTATCCACTCAACAAAAATTATTTCACACCACAGACTCATCTTGGTCATAATCGATTTGAAATCTATCATGGTTTCAGAGAAATCATACTCCATGGTTCGTTGTTCTTGTAGAATGTTGAACGACTATCCCAACTAGAATCTATCCACTCAACAAAAATTATTTCAGAGAAATCATACTCCATGGTAAGTTGTTCTTGTAGAATGTTGAACGACTACCCCTAACTAAAATCTATCCACTCAACAAAAATTATTTCACACCACAGACTCATCTTGGTCAGGATCGATTTGAAATCTATCATGGTTTCAGAGAAATCATACTCCATGGTTCGTTGTTCTTGTAGAATGTTGAACGACTATCCCAACTAAAATCTATCCACTCAACAAAAATTATTTCACACCACCGACTCATCTTGGTCAGGATCGATTTGAAATCTATCATGGTTTCAGAGAAATCATACTCCATGGTTCGTTGTTCTTGTAGAATGTTGAACGACTATCCCAACTAAAATCTATCCACTCAACAAAAATTATTTCACACCACAGACTCATCTTGGTCAGGATCGATTTGAAATCTATCATGGTTTCAGAGAAATCATACTCCTTGGTTCGTTGTTCTTGTAGAATGTTGAACGACTACCCCAACTAAAATCTATCCACTCAACAAAAATTTTTTCAGAGAAATCATACTATATGGTAAGTTGTTCTTGTAGAATGTTGAACGACTACCCCAACTAAAATCTATCCACTCAACAAAAAT
Organism: Xylota sylvarum; assembly: GCA_905220385.1. NCBI lineage: Eukaryota > Metazoa > Arthropoda > Insecta > Diptera > Syrphidae > Xylota > Xylota sylvarum. Next base: position 437,286 of record CAJMZQ010000063.1, on the reverse strand, counting down.
TATTTCACACCACAGACTCATCTTGGTCAGGATCGATTTGAAATCTATCATGGTTTCAGAGAAATCATAGTCCATGGTAAGTTGTTCTTGTAGAATGTTGAACGACTACCCCAACTAAAATCTATCCACTCAACAAAAATTATTTCACACCACAGACTCTTCTTGCTCAGGATCGATTTGAAATCTATCATGGTTTCAGAGAAATCATACTCCATGGTTCGTTGTTCTTGTAGAATGTTGAACGACTACCCCTAACTAAAATCTACCCACTCAACAAAAATTATTTCAGAGAAATCATACTCCATGGTTCGTTGTTCTTGTAGAATGTTGAACGACTATCCCAACTAAAATCTATCCACTCAACAAAAATTATTTCACACCACAGACTCATCTTGGTCAGGATCGATTTGAAATCTATCATGGTTTCAGAGAAATCATACTCCATGTTTCGTTGTTCTTGTAGAATGTTGAACGACTACCCCTAACTAAAATCTATCCACTCAACAAAAACTATTTCAGAGAAATCATACTCCATGGTTCGTTGTTCTTGTAGAATGTTGAACGACTACCCCAACTAAAATCTATCCACTCAACAAAAATTATTTCACACCACAGACTCATCTTGGTCAGGATCGATTTGAAATCTATCATGGTTGCAGAGAAATCATACTCCATGGTTCGTTGTTCTTGTAGAATGTTGAACGACTACCCCTAACTAAAATCTATCCACTCAACAAAAACTATTTCAGAGAAATCATACTCCATGGTTCGTTGTTCTTGTAGAATGTTGAACGACTACCCCAACTAAAATCTATCCACTCAACAAAAATTATTTCACACCACAGACTCATCTTGGTCAGGATCGATTTGAAATCTATCATGGTTTCAGAGAAATCATACTCCATGTTTCGTTGTTCTTGTAGAATGTTGAACGACTACCCCAACTAAAATCTATCCACTCAACAAAAATTATTTCACACCACAGACTCATCTTGGTCAGGATCGATTTGAAATCTATCATGGTTTCAGAGAAATCATACTCCATGGTTCGTTGTTCTTGTAGAATGTTGAACGACTACCCCAATTAAAATCTATCCACTCAACAAAAATTATTTCACACCACAGACTCATCTTGGTCAGGATCGATTTGAAATCTATCATGGTTGCAGAGAAATCATACTCCATGGTTCGTTGTTCTTGTAGAATGTTGAACGACTACCCCTAACTAAAATCTATCCACTCAACAAAAACTATTTCAGAGAAATCATATTCCATGGTTCGTTGTTCTTGTAGAATGTTGAACGACTACCCCAACTAAAATCTATCCACTCAACAAAAATTATTTCACACCACAGACTCATCTTGGTCAGGATCGATTTGAAATCTATCATGGTTTCAGAGAAATCATACTCCATGTTTCGTTGTTCTTGTAGAATGTTGAACGACTACCCCAACTAAAATCTATCCACTCAACAAAAATTATTTCACACCACAGACTCATCTTGGTCAGGATCGATTTGAAATCTATCATGGTTTCAGAGAAATCATACTCCATGGTTCGTTGTTCTTGTAGAATGTTGAACGACTACCCCTAACTAAAATCTATCCACTCAACAAAAATTATTTCACACCACAGACTCATCTTGGTCAGGATCGATTTGAAGTCTATCATGGTTTCAGAGAAATCATACTCCATGGTTCGTTGTTCTTGTAGAATGTTGAACGACTACCCCAACTAAAATCTATCCACTCAACAAAAATTATTTCAGAGAAATCATACTCCATGGTAAGTTGTTCTTGTAGAATGTTGAACGACTACCCCAACTAAAATCTATCCACTCAACAAAAATTATTTCAGAGAAATCATACTCCATGGTAAGTTGTTCTTGTAGAATGTTGAACGACTACCCCTAACTAAAATCTATCCACTCAACAAAAATTATTTCACACCACAGACTCATCTTGGTCAGGATCGATTTGAAATCTATCATTTTTTCAGAGAAATCATACTCCATGGTTCGTTGTTCTTGTAGAATGTTGAACGACTACCCCAACTAAAATCTATCCACTCAACAAAAATTATTTCACACCACAGACTCATTTTGGTCAGGATCGATTTGAAATCTATCATGGTTTCAGAGAAATCATACTCCATGGTTCGTTGTTCTTGTAGAATTTTGAACGACTATCCCAACTAAAATCTATCCACTCAACAAAAATTATTTCACACCACAGACTCATCTTGGTCAGGATCGATTTGAAATCTATCATGGTTTCAGAGAAATCATACTCCATGGTTCGTTGTTCTTGTAGAATGTTGAACGACTACCCCTAACTAAAATCTATCCACTCAACAAAAATTATTTCACACCACAGACTCATCTTGGTCAGGATCGATTTGAAATCTATCATGGTTGCAGAGAAATCATACTCCATGGTTCGTTGTTCTTGTAGAATGTTGAACGACTACCCCAACTAAAATCTATCCACTCAACAAAAATTATTTCACACCACAGACTCATCTTGGTCAGGATCGATTTGAAATCTATCATGGTTTCAGAGAAATCATACTCCATGGTTCGTTGTTCTTGTAGAATGTTGAACGACTATCCCAACTAAAATCTATCCACTCAACAAAAATTATTTCAGAGAAATCATACTCCATGGTAAGTTGTTCTTGTAGAATGTTGAACGACTACCCCTAACTAAAATCTATCCACTCAACAAAAAGTATTTCACACCACAGACTCATCTTGGTCAGGATCGATTTGAAATCTATCATGGTTTCAGAGAAATCATACTCCATGGTTCGTTGTTCTTGTAGAATGTTGAACGACTACCCCAACTAAAATCTATCCACTCAACAAAAATTATTTCACACCACAGACTCATCTTGGTCAGGATCGATTTGAAATCTATCATGGTTTCAGAGAAATCATACTCCATGGTTCGTTGTTCTTGTAGAATGTTGAACGACTACCCCTAACTAAAATCTATCCACTCAACAAAAATTATTTCACACCACAGACTCATCTTGGTCAGGATCGATTTGAAATCTATCATGGTTTCAGAGAAATCATACTCCATGGTAAGTTGTTCTTGTAGAATGTTGAACGACTATCCCAACTAAAATCTATCCACTCAACAAAAATTATTTCACACCACAGACTCATCTTGGTCAGGATCGATTTGAAATCTATCATGGCTGCAGAGAAATCATACTCCATGGTAAGTTGTTCTTGTAGAATGTTGAACGACTACCCCTAACTAAAATCTATCCACTCAACAAAAATTATTTCACACCACAGACTCATCTTGGTCAGGATCGATTTGAAATCTATCATGGTTTCAGAGAAATCATACTCCATGGTTCGTTGTTCTTGTAGAATGTTGAACGACTACCCCAACTAAAATCTATCCACTCAACAAAAATTATTTCACACCAGAGACTGATCTTGGTCAGGATCGATTTGAAATCTATCATGGTTTCAGAGAAATCATACTCCATGGTTCGTTGTTCTTGTAGAATGTTTAACGACTACCCCTAACTAAAATCTATCCACTCAACAAAAATTATTTCACACCACAGACTCATTTTGGTCAGGATCGATTTGAAATCTATCATGGTTTCAGAGAAATCATACTCCATGGTTCGTTGTTCTTGTAGAATGTTGAACGACTACCCCCAACTAAAATCTATCCACTCAACAAAAATTATTTCACACCACAGACTCATCTTGGTCAGGATCGATTTGAAATCTATCATGGTTTCAGAGAAATCATACTCCATGGTAAGTTGTTCTTGTAGAATGTTGAACGACTATCCCAACTAAAATCTATCCACTCAACAAAAATTATTTCACACCACAGACTCATCTTGGTCAGGATCGATTTGAAATCTATCATGGCTGCAGAGAAATCATACTCCATGGTAAGTTGTTCTTGTAGAATGTTGAACGACTACCCCTAACTAAAATCTATCCACTCAACAAAAATTATTTCACACCACAGACTCATCTTGGTCAGGATCGATTTGAAATCTATCATGGTTTCAGAGAAATCATACTCCATGGTTCGTTGTTCTTGTAGAATGTTGAACGACTACCCCAACTAAAATCTATCCACTCAACAAAAATTATTTCACACCAGAGACTCATCTTGGTCAGGATCGATTTGAAATCTATCATGGTTTCAGAGAAATCATACTCCATGGTTCGTTGTTCTTGTAGAATGTTGAACGACTACCCCTAACTAAAATCTATCCACTCAACAAAAATTATTTCACACCACAGACTCATCTTGGTCAGGATCGATTTGAAATCTATCATGGTTTCAGAGAAATCATACTCCATGGTTCGTTGTTCTTGTAGAATGTTGAACGACTACCCCTAACTAAAATCTATCCACTCAACAAAAATTATTTCACACCACAGACTCATCTTGGTCAGGATCGATTTGAAATCTATCATGGTTTCAGAGAAATCATACTCCATGGTTCGTTGTTCTTGTAGAATGTTGAACGACTACCCCAACTAAATTCTATCCACTCAACAAAAATTATTTCACACCACAGACTCATCTTGGTCAGGATCGATTTGAAATCTATCATGGTTTCAGAGAAATCATACTCCATGGTTCGTTGTTCTTGTAGAATGTTGAACGACTACCCCTAACTAAAATCTATCCACTCAACAAAAATTATTTCACACCACAGACTCATCTTGGTCAGGATCGATTTGAAATCTATCATGGTTTCAGAGAAATCATACTCCATGGTTCGTTGTTCTTGTAGAATGTTGAACGACTACCCCAACTAAAATCTATCCACTCAACAAAAATTATTTCACACCACAGACTCATCTTGGTCAGGATCGATTTGAAATCTATCATGGTTTCAGAGAAATCATACTCCATGGTTCGTTGTTCTTGTAGAATGTTGAACGACTATCCCAACTAAAATCTATCCACTCAACAAAAATTATTTCACACCACAGACTCATCTTGGTCAGGATCGATTTGAAATCTATCATGGCTGCAGAGAAATCATACTCCATGGTAAGTTGTTCTTGTAGAATGTTGAACGACTACCCCTAACTAAAATCTATCCACTCAACAAAAATTATTTCACACCACAGACTCATCTTGGTCAGGATCGATTTGAAATCTATCATGGTTGCAGAGAAATCATACTCCATAGTTCGTTGTTCTTGTAGAATGTTGAACGACTACCCCAACTAAAATCTATCCACTCATCAAAAATTATTTCAGAGAAATCATACTCCATGGTAAGTTGTTCTTGTAGAATGTTGAACGACTACCCCTAACTAAAATCTATCCACTCAACAAAAATTATTTCACACTACAGACTCATCTTGATCAGGATCGATTTGAAATCTATCATGGTTTCAGAGAAATCATACTCCATGGTTCGTTGTTCTTGTAGAATGTTGAACGACTACCCCAACTAAAATCTATCCACTCAACAAAAATTATTTCACACCACAGACTCATCTTGGTCAGGATCGATTTGAAATCTATCATGGTTTCAGAGAAATCATACTCCATGGTTCGTTGTTCTTGTAGAATGTTGAACGACTATCCCAACTAAAATCTATCCACTCAACAAAAATTATTTCACACCACAGACTCATCTTGGTCAGGATCGATTTGAAATCTATCATGGTTTCAGAGAAATCATACTCCATGGTAAGTTGTTCTTGTAGAATGTTGAACGACTACCCCTAACTAAAATCTATCCACTCAAAAAAAATTATTTCACACCACAGACTCATCTTGGTCAGGATCGATTTGAAATCTATCATGGTTTCAGAGAAATCATACTCCATGGTTCGTTGTTCTTGTAGAATGTTGAACGACTACCCCAACTAAAATCTATCCACTCAACAAAAATTATTTCACACCACAGACTCATCTTGGTCAGAATCGATTTGAAATCTATCATGGTTTCAGAGAAATCATACTCCATGGTTCGTTGTTCTTGTAGAATGTTGAACGACTATCCCAACTAAAATCTATCCACTCAAAAAAAATTATTTCACACCACAGACTCATCTTGGTCAGGATCGATTTGAAATCTATCATGGTTTCAGAGAAATCATACTCCATGGTTCGTTGTTCTTGTAGAATGTTGAACGACTACCCCAACTAAAATCTATCCACTCAACAAAAATTATTTCACACCACAGACTCATCTTGGTCAGGATCGATTTGAAATCTATCATGGTTTCAGAGAAATCATACTCCATGGTAAGTTGTTCTTGTAGAATGTTGAACGACTATCCCAACTAAAATCTATCCACTCAACAAAAATTATTTCACACCACAGACTCATCTTGGTCAGGATCGATTTGAAATCTATCATGGCTGCAGAGAAATCATACTCCATGGTAAGTTGTTCTTGTAGAACGTTGAACGACTACCCCTAACTAAAATCTATCCACTCAACAAAAATTATTTCACACCACAGACTCATCTTGGTCAGGATCGATTTGAAATCTATCATGGTTGCAGAGAAATCATACTCCATAGTTCGTTGTTCTTGTAGAATGTTGAACGACTACACCAACTAAAATCTATCCACTCAACAAAAATTATTTCAGAGAAATCATACTCCATGGTTCGTTGTTCTTGTAGAATGTTGAACGACTATCCCAACTAAAATCTATCCACTCAACAAAAATTATTTCACACCACAGACTCATCTTGGTCAGGATCGATTTGAAATCTATCATGGTTTCAGAGAAATCATACTCCATGGTTCGTTGTTCTTGTAGAATGTTGAACGACTATCCCAACTAAAATCTATCCACTCAACAAAAATTATTTCACACCACAGACTCATCTTGGTCAGGATCGATTTGAAATCTATCATGGTTTCAGAGAAATCATAGTCCATGGTAAGTTGTTCTTGTAGAATGTTGAACGACTACCCCAACTAAAATCTATCCACTCAACAAAAAATAATTCACACCACAGACTCTTCGTGCTCAGGATCGATTTGAAATCTATCATGGTTTCAGAGAAATCATACTCCATGGTTCGTTGTTCTTGTAGAATGTTGAACGACTACCCCAACTAAAATCTATCCACTCAACAAAAATTATTTCAGAGAAATCATACTATATGGTAAGTTGTTCTTGTAGAATGTTGAACGACTACCCCAACTAAAATCTATCCACTCAACAAAAATTATTTCACACCACAGACTCATCTTGGTCAGGATCGATTTGAAATCTATCATGGTTTCAGAGAAATCATAGTCCATGGTAAGTTGTTCTTGTAGAATGTTGAACGACTACCCCAACTAAAATCTATCCACTCAACAAAAAATAATTCACACCACAGACTCTTCGTGCTCAGGATCGATTTGAAATCTATCATGGTTTCAGAGAAATCATACTCCATGGTTCGTTGTTCTTGTAGAATGTTGAACGACTACCCCTAACTAAAATCTACCCACTCAACAAAAATTATTTCAGAGAAATCATACTCCATGGTTCGTTGTTCTTGTAGAATGTTGAACGACTATCCCAACTAAAATCTATCCACTCAACAAAAATTATTTCAGAGAAATCATACTCCATGGTTCGTTGTTCTTGTAGAAGGTTGAACGACTACCCCAACTAAAATCTATCCACTCAACAAAAATTATTTCACACCACAGACTCATCTTGGTCAGGATCGATTTGAAATCTATCATGGTTGCAGAGAAATCATACTCCATGGTTCGTTGTTCTTGTAGAATGTTGAACGACTACCCCTAACTAAAATCTATCCACTCAACAAAAATTATTTCAGAGAAATCATACTCCATGGTTCGTTGTTCTTGTAGAATGTTGAACGACTACCCCAACTAATATCTATCCACTCAACAAAAATTATTTCACACCACAGACTCATCTTGGTCAGGATCGATTTGAAATCTATCATAGTTTCAGAGAAATCATACTCCATGCTTCGTTGTTCTTGTAGAATGTTGAACGACTACCCCAACTAAAATCTATCCACTCAACAAAAATTATTTCACACCACAGACTCATCTTGGTCAGGATCGATTTGAAATCTATCATGTTTTCAGAGAAATCATACTCCATGGTTCGTTGTTCTTGTAGAATGTTGAACGACTACCCCAACTAAAATCTATCCACTCAACAAAAATTATTTCAGAGAAATTATACTCCATGGTAAGTTGTTCTTGTAGAATGTTGAACGACTACCCCAACTAAAATCTATCCACTCAACAAAAATTATTTCAGAGAAATTATACTCCATGGTAAGTTGTTCTTGTAGAATGTGGAACGACTATCCCAACTAAAATCTATCCACTCAACAAAAATTATTTCACACCACAGACTCATCTTGGTCAGGATCGATTTGAAATCTATCATGGTTTAAGAGAAATCATACTCCATGGTTCGTTGTTCTTGTAAAATGTTGAACGACTACCCCAACTAAAATCTATCCACTCAACAAAAATTATTTCACACCACAGACTCATCTTGGTCAGGATCGATTTGAAATCTATCATGGTTTAAGAGAAATCATACTCCATGGTTCGTTGTTCTTGTAGAATGTTGAACGACTACCCCTAACTAAAATCTATCCACTCAACAAAAATTATTTCACACCACAGACTCATCTTGGTCAGGATCGATTTGAAATCTAACATGGTTTCAGAGAAATCATACTCCATGGTTCGTTGTTCTTGTAGAATTTTGAACGACTACCCCAACTAAAATCTATCCACTCAACAAAAATTATTTCAAATAAATCATACTCCATGGTAAGTTGTTCTTGTAGAATGTTGAACGACTACCCCAACTAAAATCTATCCACTCAACAAAAATTATTTCAGAGAAATCATGCTCCATGGTAAGTTGTTCTTGTAGAATGTTGAACGACTACCCCAACTAAAATCTATCCACTCAACAAAAATTATTTCACACCACAGACTCATCTTGGTCAGGATCGATTTGAAATCTATCATGGTTTCAGAGAAATCATACTCCATGGTTCGTTGTTCTTGTAGAATGTTGAACGACTATCCCAACTAAAATCTATCCACTCAACAAAAATTATTTCACACCACAGACTCATCTTGGTCAGGATCGATTTGAAATCTATCATGGTTTCAGAGAAATCATACTCCATGGTTCGTTGTTCTTGTAGAATGTTGAACGACTACCCCAACTAAAATCTATCCACTCAACAAAAAGTATTTCACACCACAGACTCATCTTGGTCAGGATCGATTTGAACTCTATCATGGTTTCAGAGAAATCATAGTCCATGGTAAGTTGTTCTTGTAGAATGTTGAACGACTATCCTAACTAAAATCTATCCACTCAACAAAAATTATTTCAGAGAAATCATACTCCATGGTTCGTTGTTCTTGTAGAATGTTGAACGACTATCCCAACTAAAATCTATCCACTCAACAAAAATTATTTCAGAGATATCATACTCCATGGTAAGTTGTTCTTGTAGAATGTTGAACGACTATCCCAACTAAAATCTATCCACTCAACAAAAATTATTTCAGAGAAATCATACTCCATGGTAAGTTGTTCTTGTAGAATGTTGAACGACTACCCCAACTAAAATCTATCCACTCAACAAAAATTATTTCAGAGAAATCATAGTCCATGGTAAGTTGTTCTTGTAGAATGTTGAACGACTACCCCAACTAAAATCTATCCACTCAACAAAAATTATTTCACACCACAGACTCATCTTGGTCAGGATCGATTTGAAATCTATCATGGTTTCAGAGAAATCATACTCCATGGTTCGTTGTTCTTGTAGAATGTTGACCGACTACCCCAACTAAAATCTATCCACTCAACAAAAATGATTTCACACCACAGACTCATCTTGGTCAGGATCGATTTGAAATCTATCATGGTTGCAGAGAAATCATACTATATGGTTCGTTGTTCTTGTAGAATGTTGAACGACTACCCCAACTAAAATTTATCCACTCAACAAAAATTATTTCACACCACAGACTCATCTTGGTCAGGATCGATTTGAAATCTATCATGGTTTCAGAGAAATCATACTCCATGGTTCGTTGTTCTTGTAGAATGTTGAACGACTATCCCAACTAAAATCTATCCACTCAACAAAAATTATTTCAGAGAAATCATACTCCATGGTTCGTTGTTCTTGTAGAATGTTGAACGACTTACCCAACTAAAATCTATCCACTCAACAAAAATTATTTCACACCACAGACTCATCTTGGTCAGGATCGATTTGAAATCTATCATGGTTTCAGAGAAATCATACTCCATGGGAAGTTGTTCTTGTAGAATGTTGAACGACTACCCCAACTAAAATCTATCCACTCAACAAAAATTATTTCACAACACAGACTCATCTTTTTCAGGATCGATTTGAAATCTATCATGGTTTCAGAGAAATCATACTCCATGGTTCGTTGTTCTTGTAGAATGTTGAACGACTACCCCAACTAAAATCTATTAACTCAACAAAAATTATTTCACACCACAGACTCATCTTGGTCAGGATCGATTTGAAATCTATCATGGTTTCAGAGAAATCATACTCCATGGTAAGTTGTTCTTGTAGAATGTTGAACGACTACCCCAACTAAAATCTATCCACTCAACAAAAATTATTTCAGAGAAATCATACTCCATGGTTCGTTGTTCTTGTAGAATGTTGAACGACTACCCCAACTAAAATCTATCCACTCAACAAAAATTATTTCAGAGAAATCATACTCCATGGTAAGTTGTTCTTGTAGAATGTTGAACGACTACCCCAACTAAAATCTATCCACTCAACAAAAATTATTTCACACCACAGACTCATCTTGGTCAGGATCGATTTGAAATCTATCATGGTTTCAGAGAAATCATACTCCATGGTTCGTTGTTCTTGTAGAATGTTGAACGACTACCCCAACTAAAATCTATCCACTCAACAAAAATTATTTCAGAGAAATCATACTCCATGGTAAGTTGTTCTTCTAAAATGTTGAACGACTACCCGAACTAAAATCTATCCACTCAACAAAAATTATTTCAGAGAAATCATACTCCATGGTTCCCAGTTCTTGTAGAATGTTGAACGACTATCCCAACTAAAATCTATCCACTCAACAAAAATTATTTCACACCACAGACTCATCTTGGTCAGGATCGACTTGAAATCTATCATGGTTTCAGAGAAATCATACTCCATGGTAAGTTGTTCTTGTAGAATGTTGAACGACTATCCCAACTAAAATCTATCCACTCAACAAAAATTATTTCAGAGAAATCATACTCCATGGTTCGTTGTTCTTGTAGAATGTTGAACGACTACCCCAACTAAAATCTATCCACTCAACAAAAATTATTTCAGAGAAATCATACTCCATGGTTCGTTGTTCTTGTAGAATGTTGAACGACTATCCCAACTAAAATCTATCCACTCAACAAAAATTATTTCACACCACAGACTCATCTTGGTCAGGATCGATTTGAAATCTATCATGGTTTCAGAGAAATCATACTCCATGGTTCGTTGTTCTTGTAGAATGTTGAACGACTACCCCAACTAAAATCTATCCACTCAACAAAAAGTATTTCACACCACAGACTCATCTTGGTCAGGATCGATTTGAAATCTATCATGGTTTCAGAGAAATCATAGTCCATGGTAAGTTGTTCTTGTAGAATGTTGAACGACTATCCTAACTAAAATCTATCCACTCAACAAAAATTATTTCAGAGAAATCATACTCCATGGTTCGTTGTTCTTGTAGAATGTTGAACGACTATCCCAACTAAAATCTATCCACTCAACAAAAATTATTTCAGAGATATCATACTCCATGGTAAGTTGTTCTTGTAGAATGTTGAACGACTATCCCAACTAAAATCTATCCACTCAACAAAAATTATTTCAGAGAAATCATACTCCATGGTAAGTTGTTCTTGTAGAATGTTGAACGACTACCCCAACTAAAATCTATCCACTCAACAAAAATTATTTCAGAGAAATCATAGTCCATGGTAAGTTGTTCTTGTAGAATGTTGAACGACTACCCCAACTAAAATCTATCCACTCAACAAAAATTATTTCACACCACAGACTCATCTTGGTCAGGATCGATTTGAAATCTATCATGGTTTCAGAGAAATCATACTCCATGGTTCGTTGTTCTTGTAGAATGTTGACCGACTACCCCAACTAAAATCTATCCACTCAACAAAAATGATTTCACACCACAGACTCATCTTGGTCAGGATCGATTTGAAATCTATCATGGTTGCAGAGAAATCATACTATATGGTTCGTTGTTCTTGTAGAATGTTGAACGACTACCCCAACTAAAATCTATCCACTCAACAAAAATTATTTCACACCACAGACTCATCTTGGTCAGGATCGATTTGAAATCTATCATGGTTTCAGAGAAATCATACTCCATGGTTCGTTGTTCTTGTAGAATGTTGAACGACTATCCCAACTAAAATCTATCCACTCAACAAAAATTATTTCAGAGAAATCATACTCCATGGTTCGTTGTTCTTGTAGAATGTTGAACGACTTACCCAACTAAAATCTATCCACTCAACAAAAATTATTTCACACCACAGACTCATCTTGGTCAGGATCGATTTGAAATCTATCATGGTTTCAGAGAAATCATACTCCATGGTAAGTTGTTCTTGTAGAATGTTGAACGACTACCCCAACTAAAATCTATCCACTCAACAAAAATTATTTCACAACACAGACTCATCTTTTTCAGGATCGATTTGAAATCTATCATGGTTTCAGAGAAATCATACTCCATGGTTCGTTGTTCTTGTAGAATGTTGAACGACTACCCCAACTAAAATCTATCCACTCAACAAAAATTATTTCACACCACAGACTCATCTTGGTCAGGATCGATTTGAAATCTATCATGGTTTCAGAGAAATCATACTCCATGGTAAGTTGTTCTTGTAGAATGTTGAACGACTACCCCAACTAAAATCTATCCACTCAACAAAAATTATTTCAGAGAAATCATACTCCATGGTTCGTTGTTCTTGTAGAATGTTGAACGACTACCCCAACTAAAATCTATCCACTCAACAAAAATTATTTCAGAGAAATCATACTCCATGGTAAGTTGTTCTTGTAGAATGTTGAACGACTACCCCAACTAAAATCTATCCACTCAACAAAAATTATTTCACACCACAGACTCATCTTGGTCAGGATCGATTTGAAATCTATCATGGTTTCAGAGAAATCATACTCCATGGTTCGTTGTTCTTGTAGAATGTTGAACGACTACCCCAACTAAAATCTATCCACTCAACAAAAATTATTTCAGAGAAATCATACTCCATGGTAAGTTGTTCTTCTAAAATGTTGAACGACTACCCGAACTAAAATCTATCCACTCAAAAAAAATTATTTCAGAGAAATCATACTCCATGGTTCCCAGTTCTTGTAGAATGTTGAACGACTATCCCAACTAAAATCTATCCACTCAACAAAAATTATTTCACACCACAGACTCATCTTGGTCAGGATCGACTTGAAATCTATCATGGTTTCAGAGAAATCATACTCCATGGTAAGTTGTTCTTGTAGAATGTTGAACGACTATCCCAACTAAAATCTATCCACTCAACAAAAATTATTTCAGAGAAATCATACTCCATGGTTCGTTGTTCTTGTAGAATGTTGAACGACTACCCCAACTAAAATCTATCCACTCAACAAAAATTATTTCAGAGAAATCATACTCCACGGTTCGTTGTTCTTGTAGAATGTTGAACGACTATCCCAACTAAAATCTATCCACTCAACAAAAATTATTTCACACCACAGACTCATCTTGGTCAGGATCGATTTGAAATCTATCATGGTTTCAGAGAAATCATACTATATGGTTCGTTGTTCTTGTAGAATGTTGAACGACTACCCCAACTAAAATCTATCCACTCAACAAAAATTATTTCACACCACAGACTCATCTTGGTCAGGATCGATTTGAAATCTATCATGGTTTCAGAGAAATCATACTCCATGGTTCGTTGTTCTTGTAGAATGTTGAACGACTATCCCAACTAAAATCTATCCACTCAACAAAAATTATTTCAGAGAAATCATACTCCATGGTTCGTTGTTCTTGTAGAATGTTGAACGACTTACCCAACTAAAATCTATCCACTCAACAAAAATTATTTCACACCACAGACTCATCTTGGTCAGGATCGATTTGAAATCTATCATGGTTTCAGAGAAATCATACTCCATGGTAAGTTGTTCTTGTAGAATGTTGAACGACTACCCCAACTAAAATCTATCCACTCAACAAAAATTATTTCACAACACAGACTCATCTTTTTCAGGATCGATTTGAAATCTATCATGGTTTCAGAGAAATCATACTCCATGGTTCGTTGTTCTTGTAGAATGTTGAACGACTACCCCAACTAAAATCTATCCACTCAACAAAAATTATTTCACACCACAGACTCATCTTGGTCAGGATCGATTTGAAATCTATCATGGTTTCAGAGAAATCATACTCCATGGTAAGTTGTTCTTGTAGAATGTTGAACGACTACCCCAACTAAAATCTATCCACTCAACAAAAATTATTTCAGAGAAATCATACTCCATGGTTCGTTGTTCTTGTAGAATGTTGAACGACTACCCCAACTAAAATCTATCCACTCAACAAAAATTATTTCAGAGAAATCATACTCCATGGTAAGTTGTTCTTGTAGAATGTTGAACGACTACCCCAACTAAAATCTATCCACTCAACAAAAATTATTTCACACCACAGACTCATCTTGGTCAGGATCGATTTGAAATCTATCATGGTTTCAGAGAAATCATACTCCATGGTTCGTTGTTCTTGTAGAATGTTGAACGACTACCCCAACTAAAATCTATCCACTCAACAAAAATTATTTCAGAGAAATCATACTCCATGGTAAGTTGTTCTTCTAAAATGTTGAACGACTACCCGAACTGAAATCTATCCACTCAACAAAAATTATTTCAGAGAAATCATACTCCATGGTTCCCAGTTCTTGTAGAATGTTGAACGACTATCCCAACTAAAATCTATCCACTCAACAAAAATTATTTCACACCACAGACTCATCTTGGTCAGGATCGACTTGAAATCTATCATGGTTTCAGAGAAATCATACTCCATGGTAAGTTGTTCTTGTAGAATGTTGAACGACTATCCCAACTAAAATCTATCCACTCAACAAAAATTATTTCAGAGAAATCATACTCCATGGTTCGTTGTTCTTGTAGAATGTTGAACGACTACCCCAACTAAAATCTATCCACTCAACAAAAATTATTTCAGAGAAATCATACTCCATGGTAAGTTGTTCTTGTAGAATGTTGAACGACTACCCGAACTAAAATCTATCCACTCAACAAAAATTATTTCAGAGAAATCATACTCCATGGTAAGTTGTTCTTCTAGAATGTTGAACGACTACCCGAACTAAAATCTATCCACTCAACAAAAATTATTTCAGAGAAATCATACTCCATGGTTCCCAGTTCTTGTAGAATGTTGAACGACTATCCCAACTAAAATCTATCCACTCAACAAAAATTATTTCACACCACAGACTCATCTTGGTCAGGATCGATTTGAAATCTATCATGGTTTCAGAGAAATCATACTCCATGGTAAGTTGTTCTTGTAGAATGTTGAACGACTATCCCAACTAAAATCTATCCACTCAACAAAAATTATTTCAGAGAAATCATACTCCATGGTTCGTTGTTCTTGTAGAATGTTGACCGACTACCCCAACTAAAATCTATATACTCAACAAAAATTATTTCACACCACAGACTCATCTTGGTCAGGATCGATTTGAAATCTATCATGGTTTCAGAGAAATCATACTCCATGGTTCGTTGTTCTTGTAGAATGTTGAACGACTATCCCAACTAAAATCTATCCACTCAACAAAAATTATTTCAGAGAAATCATACTCCATGGTTCGTTGTTCTTGTAGAATGTTGAACGACTTACCCAACTAAAATCTATCCACTCAACAAAAATTATTTCACACCACAGACTCATCTTGGTCAGGATCGATTTGAAATCTATCATGGTTTCAGAGAAATCATACTCCATGGTTCGTTGTTCTTGAAGAATGTTGAACGACTACCCCTAACTAAAATCTATCCACTCAACAAAAATTATTTCAGAGAAATCATACTCCATGGTAAGTTGTTCTTGTAGAATGTTGAACGACTACCCCAACTAAAATCTATCCACTCAACAAAAATTATTTCAGAGAAATCATACTCCATGGTAAGTTGTTCTTGTAGAATGTTGAACGACTACCCCAACTAAAATCTATCCACTCAACAAAAATTATTTCAGAGAAATCATACTCCATGGTTCGTTGTTCTTGTAGAATGTTGAACGACTACCCCAACTAAAATCTATCCACTCAACAAAAATTATTTCACACCACAGACTCATCTTGGTCAGGATCGATTTGAAATCTATCATGGTTTCAGAGAAATCATACTCCATGGTTCGTTGTTCTTGTAGAATGTTGAACGACTACCCCAACTAAAATCTATCCACTCAACAAAAATTATTTCACACCACAGACTCATTTTGGTCAGGATCGATTTGAAATCTATCATGGTTTCAGAGAAATCATACTCCATGGTTCGTTGTTCTTGTAGAATGTTGAACGACCACCCCAACTAAAATCTATCCACTCAACAAAAATTATTTCAGAGAAATCATACTCCATGGTTCGTTGTTCTTGTAGAATGTTGAACGACTACCCCAACTAAAATCTATCCACTCAACAAAAATTATTTCACACCACAGACTCATCTTGGTCAGGATCGATTTGAAATCTATCATGGTTTCAGAGAAATCATACTCCATGGTAAGTTGTTCTTGTAGAATGTTGAACGACTACCCCAACTAAAATCTATCCACTCAACAAAAATTATTTCAGAGAAATCATACTCCATGGTAAGTTGTTCTTGTAGAATGTTGAACGACTACCCCAACTAAAATCTATCCACTCAACAAAAATTATTTCACACCACAGACTCATCTTGGTCAGGATCGATTTGAAATCTATCATGGTTTCAGAGAAATCATACTCCATGGTTCGTTGTTCTTGTAGAATGTTGAACGACTACCCCAACTAAAATCTATCCACTCAACAAAAATTATTTCAGAGAAATCATACTCCATGGTAAGTTGTTCTTCTAAAATGTTGAACGACTACCCGAACTAAAATCTATCCACTCAACAAAAATTATTTCAGAGAAATCATACTCCATGGTTCCCAGTTCTTGTAGAATGTTGAACGACTATCCCAACTAAAATCTATCCACTCAACAAAAATTATTTCACACCACAGACTCATCTTGGTCAGGATCGACTTGAAATCTATCATGGTTTCAGAGAAATCATACTCCATGGTAAGTTGTTCTTGTAGAATGTTGAACGACTATCCCAACTAAAATCTATCCACTCAACAAAAATTATTTCAGAGAAATCATACTCCATGGTTCGTTGTTCTTGTAGAATGTTGAACGACTACCCCAACTAAAATCTGTCCACTCAACAAAAATTATTTCAGAGAAATCATACTCCATGGTAAGTTGTTCTTGTAGAATGTTGAACGACTACCCGAACTAAAATCTATCCACTCAACAAAAATTATTTCAGAGAAATCATACTCCATGGTTCCCAGTTCTTGTAGAATGTTGAACGACTATCCCAACTAAAATCTATCCACTCAACAAAAATTATTTCACACCACAGACTCATCTTGGTCAGGATCGATTTGAAATCTATCATGGTTTCAGAGAAATCATACTCCATGGTAAGTTGTTCTTGTAGAATGTTGAACGACTATCCCAACTAAAATCTATCCACTCAACAAAAATTATTTCAGAGAAATCATACTCCATGGTTCGTTGTTCTTGTAGAATGTTGACCGACTACCCCAACTAAAATCTATCCACTCAACAAAAATTATTTCACACCACAGACTCATCTTGGTCAGGATCGATTTGAAATCTATCATGGTTTCAGAGAAATCATACTCCATGGTAAGTTGTTCTTGTAGAATGTTGAACGACCACCCCAACTAAAATCTATCCACTCAACAAAAATTATTTCAGAGAAATCATACTCCATGGTTCGTTGTTCTTGTAGAATGTTGAACGACTACCCCAACTAAAATCTATCCACTCAACAAAAATTATTTCACACCACAGACTCATCTTGGTCAGGATCGATTTGAAATCTATCATGGTTTCAGAGAAATCATACTCCATGGTAAGTTGTTCTTGTAGAATGTTGAACGACTACCCCAACTAAAATCTATCCACTCAACAAAAATTATTTCAGAGAAATCATACTCCATGGTAAGTTGTTCTTGTAGAATGTTGAACGACTACCCCAACTAAAATCTATCCACTCAACAAAAATTATTTCACACCACAGACTCATCTTGGTCAGGATCGATTTGAAATCTATCATGGTTTCAGAGAAATCATACTCCATGGTTCGTTGTTCTTGTAGAATGTTGAACGACTACCCCAACTAAAATCTATCCACTCAACAAAAATTATTTCAGAGAAATCATACTCCATGGTAAGTTGTTCTTCTAAAATGTTGAACGACTACCCGAACTAAAATCTATCCACTCAACAAAAATTATTTCAGAGAAATCATACTCCATGGTTCCCAGTTCTTGTAGAATGTTGAACGACTATCCCAACTAAAATCTATCCACTCAACAAAAATTATTTCACACCACAGACTCATCTTGGTCAGGATCGACTTGAAATCTATCATGGTTTCAGAGAAATCATACTCCATGGTAAGTTGTTCTTGTAGAATGTTGAACGACTATCCCAACTAAAATCTATCCACTCAACAAAAATTATTTCAGAGAAATCATACTCCATGGTTCGTTGTTCTTGTAGAATGTTGAACGACTACCCCAACTAAAATCTGTCCACTCAACAAAAATTATTTCAGAGAAATCATACTCCATGGTAAGTTGTTCTTGTAGAATGTTGAACGACTACCCGAACTAAAATCTATCCACTCAACAAAAATTATTTCAGAGAAATCATACTCCATGGTTCCCAGTTCTTGTAGAATGTTGAACGACTATCCCAACTAAAATCTATCCACTCAACAAAAATTATTTCACACCACAGACTCATCTTGGTCAGGATCGACTTGAAATCTATCATGGTTTCAGAGAAATCATACTCCATGGTAAGTTGTTCTTGTAGAATGTTGAACGACTATCCCAACTAAAATCTATCCACTCAACAAAAATTATTTCAGAGAAATCATACTCCATGGTTCGTTGTTCTTGTAGAATGTTGAACGACTACCCCAACTAAAATCTGTCCACTCAACAAAAATTATTTCAGAGAAATCATACTCCATGGTAAGTTGTTCTTGTAGAATGTTGAACGACTACCCGAACTAAAATCTATCCACTCAACAAAAATTATTTCAGAGAAATCATACTAATTGGTTCCCAGTTCTTGTAGAATGTTGAACGACTATCCCAACTAAAATCTATCCACTCAACAAAAATTATTTCACACCACAGACTCATCTTGGTCAGGATCGATTTGAAATCTATCATGGTTTCAGAGAAATCATACTCCATGGTAAGTTGTTCTTGTAGAATGTTGAACGACTATCCCAACTAAAATCTATCCACTCAACAAAAATTATTTCAGAGAAATCATACTCCATGGTTCGTTGTTCTTGTAGAATGTTGACCGACTACCCCAACTAAAATCTATCCACTCAACAAAAATTATTTCACACCACAGACTCATCTTGGTCAGGATCGATTTGAAATCTATCATGGTTTCAGAGAAATCATACTCCATGGTAAGTTGTTCTTGCAGAATGTTGAACGACCACCCCAACTAAAATCTATCCACTCAACAAAAATTATTTCAGAGAAATCATACTCCATGGTTCGTTGTTCTTGTAGAATGTTGAACGACTACCCCAACTAAAATCTATCCACTCAACAAAAATTATTTCACACCACAGACTCATCTTGGTCAGGATCGATTTGAAATCTATCATGGTTTCAGAGAAATCATACTCCATGGTAAGTTGTTCTTGTAGAATGTTGAACGACTACCCCAACTAAAATCTATCCACTCAACAAAAATTATTTCAGAGAAATCATACTCCATGGTAAGTTGTTCTTGTAGAATGTTGAACGACTACCCCAACTAAAATCTATCCACTCAACAAAAATTATTTCACACCACAGACTCATCTTGGTCAGGATCGATTTGAAATCTATCATGGTTTCAGAGAAATCATACTCCATGGTTCGTTGTTCTTGTAGAATGTTGAACGACTACCCCAACTAAAATCTATCCACTCAACAAAAATTATTTCAGAGAAATCATACTCCATGGTAAGTTGTTCTTCTAAAATGTTGAACGACTACCCGAACTAAAATCTATCCACTCAACAAAAATTATTTCAGAGAAATCATACTCCATGGTTCCCAGTTCTTGTAGAATGTTGAACGACTATCCCAACTAAAATCTATCCACTCAACAAAAATTATTTCACACCACAGACTCATCTTGGTCAGGATCGACTTGAAATCTATCATGGTTTCAGAGAAATCATACTCCATGGTAAGTTGTTCTTGTAGAATGTTGAACGACTATCCCAACTAAAATCTATCCACTCAACAAAAATTATTTCAGAGAAATCATACTCCATGGTTCGTTGTTCTTGTAGAATGTTGAACGACTACCCCAACTAAAATCTGTCCACTCAACAAAAATTATTTCAGAGAAATCATACTCCATGGTAAGTTGTTCTTGTAGAATGTTGAACGACTACCCGAACTAAAATCTATCCACTCAACAAAAATTATTTCAGAGAAATCATACTCCATGGTTCCCAGTTCTTGTAGAATGTTGAACGACTATCCCAACTAAAATCTATCCACTCAACAAAAATTATTTCACACCACAGACTCATCTTGGTCAGGATCGATTTGAAATCTATCATGGTTTCAGAGAAATCATACTCCATGGTAAGTTGTTCTTGTAGAATGTTGAACGACTATCCCAACTAAAATCTATCCACTCAACAAAAATTATTTCAGAGAAATCATACTCCATGGTTCGTTGTTCTTGTAGAATGTTGACCGACTACCAAAACTAAAATCTATCCACTCAACAAAATTTATTTCACACCACAGACTCATCTTGGTCAGGATCGATTTGAAATCTATCATGGTTGCAGAGAAATCATACTCCATGGTTCGTTGTTCTTGTAGAATGTTGAACGACTACCCCAACTAAAATCTATCCACTCAACAAAAATTATTTCACACCACAGACTCATCTTGGTCAGGATCGATTTGCAATCTATCATGGTTTCAGAGAAATCATACTCCATGGTAAGTTGTTCTTGTAGAATGTTGAACGACTATCCCAACTAAAATCTATCCACTCAACAAAAATTATTTCAGAGAAATCATACTCCATGGTTCGTTGTTCTTGTAGAATGTTGAACGACTACCCCAACTAAAATCTGTCCACTCAACAAAAATTATTTCAGAGAAATCATACTCCATGGTAAGTTGTTCTTGTAGAATGTTGAACGACTACCCGAACTAAAATCTATCCACTCAACAAAAATTATTTCAGAGAAATCATACTCCATGGTTCGTTGTTCTTGTAGAATGTTGACCGACTACCAAAACTAAAATCTATCCACTCAACAAAATTTATTTCACACCACAGACTCATCTTGGTCAGGATCGATTTGAAATCTATCATGGTTGCAGAGAAATCATACTCCATGGTTCGTTGTTCTTGTAGAATGTTGACCGACTACCAAAACTAAAATCTATCCACTCAACAAAATTTATTTCACACCACAGACTCATCTTGATCAGGATCGATTTGAAATCTATCATGGTTGCAGAGAAATCATACTCCATGGTTCGTTGTTCTTGTAGAATGTTGAACGACTATCCCAACTAAAATCTATCCACTCAACAAAAATTATTTCACACCACAGACTCATCTTGGTCAGGATCGACTTGAAATCTATCATGGTTTCAGAGAAATCATACTCCATGGTAAGTTGTTCTTGTAGAATGTTGAACGACTACCCCAACTAAAATCTATCCACTCAACAAAAATTATTTCAGAGAAATCATACTCCATGGTTCGTTGTTCTTGTAGAATGTTGAACGACTACCCCAACTAAAATCTGTCCACTCAACAAAAATTATTTCAGAGAAATCATACTCCATGGTAAGTTGTTCTTGTAGAATGTTGAACGACTACCCGAACTAAAATCTATCCACTCAACAAAAATTATTTCAGAGAAATCATACTCCATGGTTCCCAGTTCTTGTAGAATGTTGAACGACTATCCCAACTAAAATCTATCCACTCAACAAAAATTATTTCACACCACAGACTCATCTTGGTCAGGATCGATTTGAAATCTATCATGGTT
This sequence comes from Xylota sylvarum, assembly GCA_905220385.1. Classification (NCBI taxonomy): domain Eukaryota; kingdom Metazoa; phylum Arthropoda; class Insecta; order Diptera; family Syrphidae; genus Xylota; species Xylota sylvarum. The sequence goes on along the minus strand of CAJMZQ010000063.1, from coordinate 414,713 downwards.
TCAGAGAAATCATACTCCATGGTAAGTTGTTCTTGTAGAATGTTGAACGACTATCCCAACTAAAATCTATCCACTCAACAAAAATTATTTCAGAGAAATCATACTCCATGGTTCGTTGTTCTTGTAGAATGTTGACCGACTACCAAAACTAAAATCTATCCACTCAACAAAATTTATTTCACACCACAGACTCATCTTGGTCAGGATCGATTTGAAATCTATCATGGTTGCAGAGAAATCATACTCCATGGTTCGTTGTTCTTGTAGAATGTTGAACGACCACCCCAACTAAAATCTATCCACTCAACAAAAATTATTTCAGAGAAATCATACTCCATGGTTCGTTGTTCTTGTAGAATGTTGAACGACTACCCCAACTAAAATCTATCCACTCAACAAAAATTATTTCACACCACAGACTCATCTTGGTCAGGATCGATTTGAAATCTATCATGGTTTCAGAGAAATCATACTCCATGGTAAGTTGTTCTTGTAGAATGTTGAACGACTACCCCAACTAAAATCTATCCACTCAACAAAAATTATTTCAGAGAAATCATACTCCATGGTAAGTTGTTCTTGTAGAATGTTGAACGACTACCCCAACTAAAATCTATCCACTCAACAAAAATTATTTCAGAGAAATCATACTCCATGGTTCCCAGTTCTTGTAGAATGTTGAACGACTATCCCAACTAAAATCTATCCACTCAACAAAAATTATTTCACACCACAGACTCATCTTGGTCAGGATCGATTTGAAATCTATCATGGTTTCAGAGAAATCATACTCCATGGTAAGTTGTTCTTGTAGAATGTTGAACGACTATCCCAACTAAAATCTATCCACTCAACAAAAATTATTTCAGAGAAATCATACTCCATGGTTCGTTGTTCTTGTAGAATGTTGACCGACTACCAAAACTAAAATCTATCCACTCAACAAAATTTATTTCACACCACAGACTCATCTTGGTCAGGATCGATTTGAAATCTATCATGGTTGCAGAGAAATCATACTCCATGGTTCGTTGTTCTTGTAGAATGTTGAACGACCACCCCAACTAAAATCTATCCACTCAACAAAAATTATTTCAGAGAAATCATACTCCATGGTTCGTTGTTCTTGTAGAATGTTGAACGACTACCCCAACTAAAATCTATCCACTCAACAAAAATTATTTCACACCACAGACTCATCTTGTTCAGGATCGATTTGAAATCTATCATGGTTTCAGAGAAATCATACTCCATGGTAAGTTGTTCTTGTAGAATGTTGAACGACTACCCCAACTAAAATCTATCCACTCAACAAAAATTATTTCAGAGAAATCATACTCCATGGTAAGTTGTTCTTGTAGAATGTTGAACGACTACCCCAACTAAAATCTATCCACTCAACAAAAATTATTTCACACCACAGACTCATCTTGGTCAGGATCGATTTGAAATCTATCATGGTTTCAGAGAAATCATACTCCATGGTTCGTTGTTCTTGTAGAATGTTGAACGACTACCCCAACTAAAATCTATCCACTCAACAAAAATTATTTCAGAGAAATCATACTCCATGGTAAGTTGTTCTTCTAAAATGTTGAACGACTACCCGAACTAAAATCTATCCACTCAACAAAAATTATTTCAGAGAAATCATACTCCATGGTTCCCAGTTCTTGTAGAATGTTGAACGACTATCCCAACTAAAATCTATCCACTCAACAAAAATTATTTCACACCACAGACTCATCTTGGTCAGGATCGACTTGAAATCTATCATGGTTTCAGAGAAATCATACTCCATGGTAAGTTGTTCTTGTAGAATGTTGAACGACTATCCCAACTAAAATCTATCCACTCAACAAAAATTATTTCAGAGAAATCATACTCCATGGTTCGTTGTTCTTGTAGAATGTTGAACGACTACCCCAACTAAAATCTGTCCACTCAACAAAAATTATTTCAGAGAAATCATACTCCATGGTAAGTTGTTCTTGTAGAATGTTGAACGACTACCCGAACTAAAATCTATCCACTCAACAAAAATTATTTCAGAGAAATCATACTCCATGGTTCCCAGTTCTTGTAGAATGTTGAACGACTATCCCAACTAAAATCTATCCACTCAACAAAAATTATTTCACACCACAGACTCATCTTGGTCAGGATCGATTTGAAATCTATCATGGTTTCAGAGAAATCATACTCCATGGTAAGTTGTTCTTGTAGAATGTTGAACGACTATCCCAACTAAAATCTATCCACTCAACAAAAATTATTTCAGAGAAATCATACTCCATGTAGAATGTTGAACGACGACCCCAACTAAAATCTATCCACTCAACAAAAATTATTTCACACCACAGACTCATCTTGGTCAGGATCGATTTGCAATCTATCATGGTTTCAGAGAAATCATACTCCATGGTAAGTTGTTCTTGTAGAATGTTGAACGACTATCCCAACTAAAATCTATCCACTCAACAAAAATTATTTCAGAGAAATCATACTCCATGGTTCGTTGTTCTTGTAGAATGTTGAACGACTACCCCAACTAAAATCTGTCCACTCAACAAAAATTATTTCAGAGAAATCATACTCCATGGTAAGTTGTTCTTGTAGAATGTTGAACGACTACCCCAACTAAAATCTATCCACTCAACAAAAATTATTTCAGAGAAATCATACTCCATGGTAAGTTGTTCTTGTAGAATGTTGAACGACTACCCCAACTAAAATCTATCCACTCAACAAAAATTATTTCACACCACAGACTCATCTTGGTCAGGATCGATTTGAAATCTATCATGGTTTCAGAGAAATCATACTCCATGGTTCGTTGTTCTTGTAGAATATTGAACGACTACCCCAACTAAAATCTATCCACTCAACAAAAATTATTTCAGAGAAATCATACTCCATGGTAAGTTGTTCTTCTAAAATGTTGAACGACTACCCGAACTAAAATCTATCCACTCAACAAAAATTATTTCAGAGAAATCATACTCCATGGTTCCCAGTTCTTGTAGAATGTTGAACGACTATCCCAACTAAAATCTATCCACTCAACAAAAATTATTTCACACCACAGACTCATCTTGGTCAGGATCGACTTGAAATCTATCATGGTTTCAGAAAAATCATACTCCATGGTAAGTTGTTCTTGTAGAATGTTGAACGACTATCCCAACTAAAATCTATCCACTCAACAAAAATTATTTCAGAGAAATCATACTCCATGGTTCGTTGTTCTTGTAGAATGTTGAACGACTACCCCAACTAAAATCTGTCCACTCAACAAAAATTATTTCAGAGAAATCATACTCCATGGTAAGTTGTTCTTGTAGAATGTTGAACGACTACCCGAACTAAAATCTATCCACTCAACAAAAATTATTTCAGAGAAATCATACTCCATGGTTCCCAGTTCTTGTAGAATGTTGAACGACTATCCCAACTAAAATCTATCCACTCAACAAAAATTATTTCACACCACAGACTCATCTTGGTCAGGATCGATTTGAAATCTATCATGGTTTCAGAGAAATCATACTCCATGGTAAGTTGTTCTTGTAGAATGTTGAACGACTATCCCAACTAAAATCTATCCACTCAACAAAAATTATTTCAGAGAAATCATACTCCATGGTTCGTTGTTCTTGTAGAATGTTGACCGACTACCCCAACTAAAATCTATCCACTCAACAAAAATTATTTCACACCACAGACTCATCTTGGTCAGGATCGATTTGAAATCTATCATGGTTTCAGAGAAATCATACTCCATGGTAAGTTGTTCTTGTAGAATGTTGAACGACTACCCCAACTAAAATCTATCCACTCAACAAAAATTATTTCAGAGAAATCATACTCCATGGTAAGTTGTTCTTCTAAAATGTTGAACGACTACCCGAACTAAAATCTATCCACTCAACAAAAATTATTTCAGAGAAATCATACTCCATGGTTCCCAGTTCTTGTAGAATGTTGAACGACTATCCCAACTAAAATCTATCCACTCAACAAAAATTATTTCACACCACAGACTCATCTTGGTCAGGATCGACTTGAAATCTATCATGGTTTCAGAGAAATCATACTCCATGGTAAGTTGTTCTTGTAGAATGTTGAACGACTATCCCAACTAAAATCTATCCACTCAACAAAAATTATTTCAGAGAAATCATACTCCATGGTTCGTTGTTCTTGTAGAATGTTGAACGACTACCCCAACTAAAATCTGTCCACTCAACAAAAATTATTTCAGAGAAATCATACTCCATGGTAAGTTGTTCTTGTAGAATGTTGAACGACTACCCGAACTAAAATCTATCCACTCAACAAAAATTATTTCAGAGAAATCATACTCCATGGTTCCCAGTTCTTGTAGAATGTTGAACGACTATCCCAACTAAAATCTATCCACTCAACAAAAATTATTTCACACCACAGACTCATCTTGGTCAGGATCGATTTGAAATCTATCATGGTTTCAGAGAAATCATACTCCATGGTAAGTTGTTCTTGTAGAATGTTGAACGACTATCCCAACTAAAATCTATCCACTCAACAAAAATTATTTCAGAGAAATCATACTCCATGGTTCGTTGTTCTTGTAGAATGTTGACCGACTACCCCAACTAAAATCTATCCACTCAACAAAAATTATTTCACACCACAGACTCATCTTGGTCAGGATCGACTTGAAATCTATCATGGTTTCAGAGAAATCATACTCCATGGTAAGTTGTTCTTGTAGAATGTTGAACGACTATCCCAACTAAAATCTATCCACTCAACAAAAATTATTTCAGAGAAATCATACTCCATGGTTCGTTGTTCTTGTAGAATGTTGAACGACTACCCCAACTAAAATCTGTCCACTCAACAAAAATTATTTCAGAGAAATCATACTCCATGGTAAGTTGTTCTTGTAGAATGTTGAACGACTACCCGAACTAAAATCTATCCACTCAACAAAAATTATTTCAGAGAAATCATACTCCATGGTTCCCAGTTCTTGTAGAATGTTGAACGACTATCCCAACTAAAATCTATCCACTCAACAAAAATTATTTCACACCACAGACTCATCTTGGTCAGGATCGATTTGAAATCTATCATGGTTTCAGAGAAATCATACTCCATGGTAAGTTGTTCTTGTAGAATGTTGAACGACTATCCCAACTAAAATCTATCCACTCAACAAAAATTATTTCAGAGAAATCATACTCCATGGTTCGTTGTTCTTGTAGAATGTTGACCGACTACCAAAACTAAAATCTATCCACTCAACAAAATTTATTTCACACCACAGACTCATCTTGGTCAGGATCGATTTGAAATCTATCATGGTTGCAGAGAAATCATACTCCATGGTTCGTTGTTCTTGTAGAATGTTGAACGACTACCCCAACTAAAATCTATCCACTCAACAAAAATTATTTCACACCACAGACTCATCTTGGTCAGGATCGATTTGCAATCTATCATGGTTTCAGAGAAATCATACTCCATGGTAAGTTGTTCTTGTAGAATGTTGAACGACTATCCCAACTAAAATCTATCCACTCAACAAAAATTATTTCAGAGAAATCATACTCCATGGTTCGTTGTTCTTGTAGAATGTTGACCGACTACCCCAACTAAAATCTATCCACTCAACAAAAATTATTTCACACCACAGACTCATCTTGGTCAGGATCGATTTGAAATCTATCATGGTTTCAGAGAAATCATACTCCATGGTAAGTTGTTCTTGTAGAATGTTGAACGACCACCCCAACTAAAATCTATCCACTCAACAAAAATTATTTCAGAGAAATCATACTCCATGGTAAGTTGTTCTTCTAAAATGTTGAACGACTACCCGAACTAAAATCTATCCACTCAACAAAAATTATTTCAGAGAAATCATACTCCATGGTTCCCAGTTCTTGTAGAATGTTGAACGACTATCCCAACTAAAATCTATCCACTCAACAAAAATTATTTCACACCACAGACTCATCTTGGTCAGGATCGACTTGAAATCTATCATGGTTTCAGAGAAATCATACTCCATGGTAAGTTGTTCTTGTAGAATGTTGAACGACTATCCCAACTAAAATCTATCCACTCAACAAAAATTATTTCAGAGAAATCATACTCCATGGTTCGTTGTTCTTGTAGAATGTTGAACTACTACCCCAACTAAAATCTGTCCACTCAACAAAAATTATTTCAGAGAAATCATACTCCATGGTAAGTTGTTCTTGTAGAATGTTGAACGACTACCCGAACTAAAATCTATCCACTCAACAAAAATTATTTCAGAGAAATCATACTCCATGGTTCCCAGTTCTTGTAGAATGTTGAACGACTATCCCAACTAAAATCTATCCACTCAACAAAAATTATTTCACACCACAGACTCATCTTGGTCAGGATCGATTTGAAATCTATCATGGTTTCAGAGAAATCATACTCCATGGTAAGTTGTTCTTGTAGAATGTTGAACGACTATCCCAACTAAAATCTATCCACTCAACAAAAATTATTTCAGAGAAATCATACTCCATGGTTCGTTGTTCTTGTAGAATGTTGACCGACTACCCCAACTAAAATCTATCCACTCAACAAAAATTATTTCACACCACAGACTCATCTTGGTCAGGATCGATTTGAAATCTATCATGGTTTCAGAGAAATCATACTCCATGGTAAGTTGTTCTTGTAGAATGTTGAACGACTACCCCAACTAAAATCTATCCACTCAACAAAAATTATTTCAGAGAAATCATACTCCATGGTAAGTTGTTCTTCTAAAATGTTGAACGACTACCCGAACTAAAATCTATCCACTCAACAAAAATTATTTCAGAGAAATCATACTCCATGGTTCCCAGTTCTTGTAGAATGTTGAACGACTATCCCAACTAAAATCTATCCACTCAACAAAAATTATTTCACACCACAGACTCATCTTGGTCAGGATCGACTTGAAATCTATCATGGTTTCAGAGAAATCATACTCCATGGTAAGTTGTTCTTGTAGAATGTTGAACGACTATCCCAACTAAAATCTATCCACTCAACAAAAATTATTTCAGAGAAATCATACTCCATGGTTCGTTGTTCTTGTAGAATGTTGAACGACTACCCCAACTAAAATCTGTCCACTCAACAAAAATTATTTCAGAGAAATCATACTCCATGGTAAGTTGTTCTTGTAGAATGTTGAACGACTACCCGAACTAAAATCTATCCACTCAACAAAAATTATTTCAGAGAAATCATACTCCATGGTTCCCAGTTCTTGTAGAATGTTGAACGACTATCCCAAATAAAATCTATCCACTCAACAAAAATTATTTCACACCACAGACTCATCTTGGTCAGGATCGATTTGAAATCTATCATGGTTTCAGAGAAATCATACTCCATGGTAAGTTGTTCTTGTAGAATGTTGAACGACTATCCCAACTAAAATCTATCCACTCAACAAAAATTATTTCAGAGAAATCATACTCCATGGTTCGTTGTTCTTGTAGAATGTTGACCGACTACCCCAACTAAAATCTATCCACTCAACAAAAATTATTTCACACCACAGACTCATCTTGGTCAGGATCGACTTGAAATCTATCATGGTTTCAGAGAAATCATACTCCATGGTAAGTTGTTCTTGTAGAATGTTGAACGACTATCCCAACTAAAATCTATCCACTCAACAAAAATTATTTCAGAGAAATCATACTCCATGGTTCGTTGTTCTTGTAGAATGTTGAACGACTACCCCAACTAAAATCTGTCCACTCAACAAAAATTATTTCAGAGAAATCATACTCCATGGTAAGTTGTTCTTGTAGAATGTTGAACGACTACCCGAACTAAAATCTATCCACTCAACAAAAATTATTTCAGAGAAATCATACTCCATGGTTCCCAGTTCTTGTAGAATGTTGAACGACTATCCCAACTAAAATCTATCCACTCAACAAAAATTATTTCACACCACAGACTCATCTTGGTCAGGATCGATTTGAAATCTATCATGGTTTCAGAGAAATCATACTCCATGGTAAGTTGTTCTTGTAGAATGTTGAACGACTATCCCAACTAAAATCTATCCACTCAACAAAAATTATTTCAGAGAAATCATACTCCATGGTTCGTTGTTCTTGTAGAATGTTGACCGACTACCAAAACTAAAATCTATCCACTCAACAAAATTTATTTCACACCACAGACTCATCTTGGTCAGGATCGATTTGAAATCTATCATGGTTGCAGAGAAATCATACTCCATGGTTCGTTGTTCTTGTAGAATGTTGAACGACTACCCCAACTAAAATCTATCCACTCAACAAAAATTATTTCACACCACAGACTCATCTTGGTCAGGATCGATTTGCAATCTATCATGGTTTCAGAGAAATCATACTCCATGGTAAGTTGTTCTTGTAGAATGTTGAACGACTATCCCAACTAAAATCTATCCACTCAACAAAAATTATTTCAGAGAAATCATACTCCATGGTTCGTTGTTCTTGTAGAATGTTGAACGACTACCCCAACTAAAATCTGTCCACTCAACAAAAATTATTTCAGAGAAATCATACTCCATGGTAAGTTGTTCTTGTAGAATGTTGAACGACTACCCCAACTAAAATCTATCCACTCAACAAAAATTATTTCAGAGAAATCATACTCCATGGTAAGTTGTTCTTGTAGAATGTTGAACGACTACCCCAACTAAAATCTATCCACTCAACAAAAATTATTTCACACCACAGACTCATCTTGGTCAGGATCGATTTGAAATCTATCATGGTTTCAAAGAAATCATACTCCATGGTTCGTTGTTCTTGTAGAATGTTGAACGACTACCCCAACTAAAATCTATCCACTCAACAAAAATTATTTCAGAGAAATCATACTCCATGGTAAGTTGTTCTTCTAAAATGTTGAACGACTACCCGAACTAAAATCTATCCACTCAACAAAAATTATTTCAGAGAAATCATACTCCATGGTTCCCAGTTCTTGTAGAATGTTGAACGACTATCCCAACTAAAATCTATCCACTCAACAAAAATTATTTCACACCACAGACTCATCTTGGTCAGGATCGACTTGAAATCTATCATGGTTTCAGAGAAATCATACTCCATGGTAAGTTGTTCTTGTAGAATGTTGAACGACTATCCCAACTAAAATCTATCCACTCAACAAAAATTATTTCAGAGAAATCATACTCCATGGTTCGTTGTTCTTGTAGAATGTTGAACGACTACCCCAACTAAAATCTGTCCACTCAACAAAAATTATTTCAGAGAAATCATACTCCATGGTAAGTTGTTCTTGTAAAATGTTGAACGACTACCCGAACTAAAATCTATCCACTCAACAAAAATTATTTCAGAGAAATCATACTCCATGGTTCCCAGTTCTTGTAGAATGTTGAACGACTATCCCAACTAAAATCTATCCACTCAACAAAAATTATTTCACACCACAGACTCATCTTGGTCAGGATCGATTTGAAATCTATCATGGTTTCAGAGAAATCATACTCCATGGTAAGTTGTTCTTGTAGAATGTTGAACGACTATCCCAACTAAAATCTATCCACTCAACAAAAATTATTTCAGAGAAATCATACTCCATGGTTCGTTGTTCTTGTAGAATGTTGACCGACTACCCCAACTAAAATCTATCCACTCAACAAAAATTATTTCACACCACAGACTCATCTTGGTCAGGATCGATTTGAAATCTATCATGGTTTCAGAGAAATCATACTCCATGGTAAGTTGTTCTTGTAGAATGTTGAACGACCACCCCAACTAAAATCTATCCACTCAACAAAAATTATTTCAGGGAAATCATACTCCATGGTTCGTCGTTCTTGTAGAATGTTGAACGACTACCCCAACTAAAATCTATCCACTCAACAAAAATTATTTCACACCACAGACTCATCTTGGTCAGGATCGATTTGAAATCTATCATGGTTTCAGAGAAATCATACTCCATGGTAAGTTGTTCTTGTAGAATGTTGAACGACTACCCCAACTAAAATCTATCCACTCAACAAAAATTATTTCAGAGAAATCATACTCCATGGTAAGTTGTTCTTGTAGAATGTTGAACGACTACCCCAACTAAAATCTATCCACTCAACAAAAATTATTTCACACCACAGACTCATCTTGGTCAGGATCGATTTGAAATCTATCATGGTTTCAGAGAAATCATACTCCATGGTTCGTTGTTCTTGTAGAATGTTGAACGACTACCCCAACTAAAATCTATCCACTCAACAAAAATTATTTCAGAGAAATCATACTCCATGGTAAGTTGTTCTTCTAAAATGTTGAACGACTACCCGAACTAAAATCTATCCACTCAACAAAAATTATTTCAGAGAAATCATACTCCATGGTTCCCAGTTCTTGTAGAATGTTGAACGACTATCCCAACTAAAATCTATCCACTCAACAAAAATTATTTCACACCACAGACTCATCTTGGTCAGGATCGACTTGAAATCTATCATGGTTTCAGAGAAATCATATTCCATGGTAAGTTGTTCTTGTGGAATGTTGAACGACTACCCCAACTAAAATCTGTCCACTCAACAAAAATTATTTCAGAGAAATCATACTCCATGGTAAGTTGTTCTTGTAGAATGTTGAACGACTACCCCAACTAAAATCTATCCACTCAACGAAAATTATTTCACACCACAGACTCATCTTGGTCAGGATCGATTTGAAATCTATCATGGTTTCAGAGAAATCATACTCCATGGTTCGTTGTTCTTGTAGAATGTTGAACGACTACCCCAACTAAAATCTATCCACTCAACAAAAATTATTTCAGAGAAATCATACTCCATGGTAAGTTGTTCTTCTAAAATGTTGAACGACTACCCGAACTAAAATCTATCCACTCAACAAAAATTATTTCAGAGAAATCATACTCCATGGTTCCCAGTTCTTGTAGAATGTTGAACGACTATCCCAACTAAAATCTATCCACTCAACAAAAATTATTTCACACCACAGACTCATCTTGGTCAGGATCGACTTGAAATCTATCATGGTTTCAGAGAAATCATACTCCATGGTAAGTTGTTCTTGTAGAATGTTGAACGACTATCCCAACTAAAATCTATCCACTCAACAAAAATTATTTCAGAGAAATCATACTCCATGGTTCGTTGTTCTTGTAGAATGTTGAACGACTACCCCAACTAAAATCTGTCCACTCAACAAAAATTATTTCAGAGAAATCATACTCCATGGTTCCCAGTTCTTGTAGAATGTTGAACGACTATCCCAACTAAAATCTATCCACTCAACAAAAATTATTTCAGAGAAATCATACTCCATGGTTCCCAGTTCTTGTAGAATGTTGAACGACTATCCCAACTAAAATCTATCCACTCAACAAAAATTATTTCACACCACAGACTCATCTTGGTCAGGATCGACTTGAAATCTATCATGGTTTCAGAGAAATCATACTCCATGGTAAGTTGTTCTTGTAGAATGTTGAACGACTATCCCAACTAAAATCTATCCACTCAACAAAAATTATTTCAGAGAAATCATACTCCATGGTTCGTTGTTCTTGTAGAATGTTGAACGACTACCCCAACTAAAATCTGTCCACTCAACAAAAATTATTTCAGAGAAATCATACTCCATGGTAAGTTGTTCTTGTAGAATGTTGAACGACTACCCGAACTAAAATCTATCCACTCAACAAAAATTATTTCAGAGAAATCATACTCCATGGTTCCCAGTTCTTGTAGAATGTTGAACGACTATCCCAACTAAAATCTATCCACTCAACAAAAATTATTTCACACCACAGACTCATCTTGGTCAGGATCGATTTGAAATCTATCATGGTTTCAGAGAAATCATACTCCATGGTAAGTTGTTCTTGTAGAATGTTGAACGACTATCCCAACTAAAATCTATCCACTCAACAAAAATTATTTCAGAGAAATCATATTCCATGGTTCGTTGTTCTTGTAGAATGTTGACCGACTACCCCAACTAAAATCTATCCACTCAACAAAAATTATTTCACACCACAGACTCATCTTGGTCAGGATCGACTTGAAATCTATCATGGTTTCAGAGAAATCATACTCCATGGTAAGTTGTTCTTGTAGAATGTTGAACGACTATCCCAACTAAAATCTATCCACTCAACAAAACTTATTTCAGAGAAATCATACTCCATGGTTCGTTGTTCTTGTAGAATGTTGAACGACTACCCCAACTAAAATCTGTCCACTCAACAAAAATTATTTCAGAGAAATCATACTCCATGGTAAGTTGTTCTTGTAGAATGTTGAACGACTACCCGAACTAAAATCTATCCACTCAACAAAAATTATTTCAGAGAAATCATACTCCATGGTTCCCAGTTCTTGTAGAATGTTGAACGACTATCCCAACTAAAATCTATCCACTCAACAAAAATTATTTCACACCACAGACTCATCTTGGTCAGGATCGATTTGAAATCTATCATGGTTTCAGAGAAATCATACTCCATGGTAAGTTGTTCTTGTAGAATGTTGAACGACTATCCCAACTAAAATCTATCCACTCAACAAAAATTATTTCAGAGAAATCATACTCCATGGTTCGTTGTTCTTGTAGAATGTTGACCGACTACCAAAACTAAAATCTATCCACTCAACAGAATTTATTTCACACCACAGACTCATCTTGGTCAGGATCGATTTGAAATCTATCATGGTTGCAGAGAAATCATACTCCATGGTTCGTTGTTCTTGTAGAATGTTGAACGACTACCCCAACTAAAATCTATCCACTCAACAAAAATTATTTCACACCACAGACTCATCTTGGTCAGGATCGACTTGAAATCTATCATGGTTTCAGAGAAATCATACTCCATGGTAAGTTGATCTTGTAGAATGTTGAACGACTACCCCAACTAAAATCTGTCCACTCAACAAAAATTATTTCAGAGAAATCATACTCCATGGTAAGTTGTTCTTGTAGAATGTTGAACGACTACCCCAACTAAAATCTATCCACTCAACAAAAATTATTTCACACCACAGACTCATCTTGGTCAGGATCGATTTGAAATCTATCATGGTTTCAGAGAAATCATACTCCATGGTTCGTTGTTCTTGTAGAATGTTGAACGACTACCCCAACTAAAATCTATCCACTCAACAAAAATTATTTCAGAGACATCATACTCCATGGTAAGTTGTTCTTCTAAAATGTTGAACGACTACCCGAACTAAAATCTATCCACTCAACAAAAATTATTTCAGAGAAATCATACTCCATGGTTCCCAGTTCTTGTAGAATGTTGAACGACTATCCCAACTAAAATCTATCCACTCAACAAAAATTATTTCACAGCACAGACTCATCTTGGTCAGGATCGACTTGAAATCTATCATGGTTTCAGAGAAATCATACTCCATGGTAAGTTGTTCTTGTAGAATGTTGAACGACTATGACAACTAAAATCTATCCACTCAACAAAAATTATTTCAGAGAAATCATACTCCATGGTTCGTTGTTCTTGTAGAATGTTGAACGACTACCCCAACTAAAATCTGTCCACTCAACAAAAATTATTTCAGAGAAATCATACTCCATGGTTCCCAGTTCTTGTAGAATGTTGAACGACTATCCCAACTAAAATCTATCCACTCAACAAAAATTATTTCAGAGAAATCATACTCCATGGTTCCCAGTTCTTGTAGAATGTTGAACGACTATCCCAACTAAAATCTATCCACTCAACAAAAATTATTTCACACCACAGACTCATCTTGGTCAGGATCGACTTGAAATCTATCATGGTTTCATAGAAATCATACTCCATGGTAAGTTGTTCTTGTAGAATGTTGAACGACTATCCCAACTAAAATCTATCCACTCAACAAAAATTATTTCAGAGAAATCATACTCCATGGTTCGTTGTTCTTGTAGAATGTTGAACGACTACCCCAACTAAAATCTGTCCACTCAACAAAAATTATTTCAGAGAAATCATACTCCATGGTAAGTTGTTCTTGTAGAATGTTGAACGACTACCCGAACTAAAATCTATCCACTCAACAAAAATTATTTCAGAGAAATCATACTCCATGGTTCCCAGTTCTTGTAGAATGTTGAACGACTATCCCAACTAAAATCTATCCACTCAACAAAAATTATTTCACACCACAGACTCATCTTGGTCAGGATCGATTTGCAATATATCATGGTTTCAGAGAAATCATACTCCATGGTAAGTTGTTCTTGTAGAATGTTGAACGACTATCCCAACTAAAATCTATCCACTCAACAAAAATTATTTCAGAGAAATCATACTCCATGGTTCGTTGTTCTTGTAGAATGTTGAACGACTACCCCAACTAAAATCTGTCCACTCAACAAAAATTATTTCAGAGAAATCATACTCCATGGTAAGTTGTTCTTGTAGAATGTTGAACGACTACCCCAACTAAAATCTATCCACTCAACAAAAATTATTTCAGAGAAATCATACTCCATGGTAAGTTGTTCTTGTAGAATGTTGAACGACTACCCCAACTAAAATCTATCCACTCAACAAAAATTATTTCACACCACAGACTCATCTTGGTCAGGATCGATTTGAAATCTATCATGGTTTCAGAGAAATCATACTCCATGGTTCGTTGTTCTTGTAGAATGTTGAACGACTACCCCAACTAAAATCTATCCACTCAACAAAAATTATTTCAGAGAAATCATACTCCATGGTAAGTTGTTCTTCTAAAATGTTGAACGACTACCCGAACTAAAATCTATCCACTCAACAAAAATTATTTCAGAGAAATCATACTCCATGGTTCCCAGTTCTTGTAGAATGTTGAACGACTATCCCAACTAAAATCTATCCACTCAACAAAAATTATTTCACACCACAGACTCATCTTGGTCAGGATCGACTTGAAATCTATCATGGTTTCAGAGAAATCATACTCCATGGTAAGTTGTTCTTGTAGAATGTTGAACGACTATCCCAACTAAAATCTATCCACTCAACAAAAATTATTTCAGAGAAATCATACTCCATGGTTCGTTGTTCTTGTAGAATGTTGAACGACTACCCCAACTAAAATCTGTCCACTCAACAAAAATTATTTCAGAGAAATCATACTCCATGGTAAGTTGTTCTTGTAGAATGTTGAACGACTACCCGAACTAAAATCTATCCACTCAACAAAAATTATTTCAGAGAAATCATACTCCATGGTTCCCAGTTCTTGTAGAATGTTGAACGACTATCCCAACTAAAATCTATCCACTCAACAAAAATTATTTCACACCACAGACTCATCTTGGTCAGGATCGATTTGAAATCTATCATGGTTTCAGAGAAATCATACTCCATGGTAAGTTGTTCTTGTAGAATGTTGAACGACTATCCCAACTAAAATCTATCCACTCAACAAAAATTATTTCAGAGAAATCATACTCCATGGTTCGTTGTTCTTGTAGAATGTTGACCGACTACCCCAACTAAAATCTATCCACTCAACAAAAATTATTTCACACCACAGACTCATCTTGGTCAGGATCGATTTGAAATCTATCATGGTTTCAGAGAAATCATACTCCATGGTCAGTTGTTCTTGTAGAATGTTGAACGACCACCCCAACTAAAATCTATCCACTCAACAAAAATTATTTCAGAGAAATCATACTCCATGGTTCGTTGTTCTTGTAGAATGTTGAACGACTATCCCAACTAAAATCTATCCACTCAACAAAAATTATTTCACACCACAGACTCATCTTGGTCAGGATCGATTTGAAATCTATCATGGTTTCAGAGAAATCATACTCCATGGTAAGTTGTTCTTGTAGAATGTTGAACGACTACCCCAACTAAAATCTATCCACTCAACAAAAATTATTTCAGAGAAATCATACTCCATGGTAAGTTGTTCTTGTAGAATGTTGAACGACTACCCCAACTAAAATCTATCCACTCAACAAAAATTATTTCACACCACAGACTCATCTTGGTCAGGATCGATTTGAAATCTATCATGGTTTCAGAGAAATCATACTCCATGGTTCGTTGTTCTTGTAGAATGTTGAACGACTACCCCAACTAAAATCTATCCACTCAACAAAAATTATTTCAGAGAAATCATACTCCATGGTAAGTTGTTCTTCTAAAATGTTGAACGACTACCCGAACTAAAATCTATCCACTCAACAAAAATTATTTCAGAGAAATCATACTCCATGGTTCCCAGTTCTTGTAGAATGTTGAACGACTATCCCAACTAAAATCTATCCACTCAACAAAAATTATTTCACACCACAGACTCATCTTGGTCAGGATCGACTTGAAATCTATCATGGTTTCAGAGAAATCATACTCCATGGTAAGTTGTTCTTGTAGAATGTTGAACGACTATCCCAACTAAAATCTATCCACTCAACAAAAATTATTTCAGAGAAATCATACTCCATGGTTCGTTGTTCTTGTAGAATGTTGAACGACTACCCCAACTAAAATCTGTCCACTCAACAAAAATTATTTCAGAGAAATCATACTCCATGGTAAGTTGTTCTTGTAAAATGTTGAACGACTACCCGAACTAAAATCTATCCACTCAACAAAAATTATTTCAGAGAAATCATACTCCATGGTTCCCAGTTCTTGTAGAATGTTGAACGACTATCCCAACTAAAATCTATCCACTCAACAAAAATTATTTCACACCACAGACTCATCTTGGTCAGGATCGATTTGAAATCTATCATGGTTTCAGAGAAATCATACTCCATGGTAAGTTGTTCTTGTAGAATGTTGAACGACTATCCCAACTAAAATCTATCCACTCAACAAAAATTATTTCAGAGAAATCATACTCCATGGTTCGTTGTTCTTGTAGAATGTTGACCGACTACCCCAACTAAAATCTATCCACTCAACAAAAATTATTTCACACCACAGACTCATCTTGGTCAGGATCGATTTGAAATCTATCATGGTTTCAGAGAAATCATACTCCATGGTAAGTTGTTCTTGTAGAATGTTGAACGACCACCCCAACTAAAATCTATCCACTCAACAAAAATTATTTCAGGGAAATCATACTCCATGGTTCGTCGTTCTTGTAGAATGTTGAACGACTACCCCAACTAAAATCTATCCACTCAACAAAAATTATTTCACACCACAGACTCATCTTGGTCAGGATCGATTTGAAATCTATCATGGTTTCAGAGAAATCATACTCCATGGTAAGTTGTTCTTGTAGAATGTTGAACGACTACCCCAACTAAAATCTATCCACTCAACAAAAATTATTTCAGAGAAATCATACTCCATGGTAAGTTGTTCTTGTAGAATGTTGAACGACTACCCCAACTAAAATCTATCCACTCAACAAAAATTATTTCACACCACAGACTCATCTTGGTCAGGATCGATTTGAAATCTATCATGGTTTCAGAGAAATCATACTCCATGGTTCGTTGTTCTTGTAGAATGTTGAACGACTACCCCAACTAAAATCTATCCACTCAACAAAAATTATTTCAGAGAAATCATACTCCATGGTAAGTTGTTCTTCTAAAATGTTGAACGACTACCCGAACTAAAATCTATCCACTCAACAAAAATTATTTCAGAGAAATCATACTCCATGGTTCCCAGTTCTTGTAGAATGTTGAACGACTATCCCAACTAAAATCTATCCACTCAACAAAAATTATTTCACACCACAGACTCATCTTGGTCAGGATCGACTTGAAATCTATCATGGTTTCAGAGAAATCATATTCCATGGTAAGTTGTTCTTGTGGAATGTTGAACGACTACCCCAACTAAAATCTGTCCACTCAACAAAAATTATTTCAGAGAAATCATACTCCATGGTAAGTTGTTCTTGTAGAATGTTGAACGACTACCCCAACTAAAATCTATCCACTCAACGAAAATTATTTCACACCACAGACTCATCTTGGTCAGGATCGATTTGAAATCTATCATGGTTTCAGAGAAATCATACTCCATGGTTCGTTGTTCTTGTAGAATGTTGAACGACTACCCCAACTAAAATCTATCCACTCAACAAAAATTATTTCAGAGAAATCATACTCCATGGTAAGTTGTTCTTCTAAAATGTTGAACGACTACCCGAACTAAAATCTATCCACTCAACAAAAATTATTTCAGAGAAATCATACTCCATGGTTCCCAGTTCTTGTAGAATGTTGAACGACTATCCCAACTAAAATCTATCCACTCAACAAAAATTATTTCACACCACAGACTCATCTTGGTCAGGATCGACTTGAAATCTATCATGGTTTCAGAGAAATCATACTCCATGGTAAGTTGTTCTTGTAGAATGTTGAACGACTATCCCAACTAAAATCTATCCACTCAACAAAAATTATTTCAGAGAAATCATACTCCATGGTTCGTTGTTCTTGTAGAATGTTGAACGACTACCCCAACTAAAATCTGTCCACTCAACAAAAATTATTTCAGAGAAATCATACTCCATGGTTCCCAGTTCTTGTAGAATGTTGAACGACTATCCCAACTAAAATCTATCCACTCAACAAAAATTATTTCAGAGAAATCATACTCCATGGTTCCCAGTTCTTGTAGAATGTTGAACGACTATCCCAACTAAAATCTATCCACTCAACAAAAATTATTTCACACCACAGACTCATCTTGGTCAGGATCGACTTGAAATCTATCATGGTTTCAGAGAAATCATACTCCATGGTAAGTTGTTCTTGTAGAATGTTGAACGACTATCCCAACTAAAATCTATCCACTCAACAAAAATTATTTCAGAGAAATCATACTCCATGGTTCGTTGTTCTTGTAGAATGTTGAACGACTACCCCAACTAAAATCTGTCCACTCAACAAAAATTATTTCAGAGAAATCATACTCCATGGTAAGTTGTTCTTGTAGAATGTTGAACGACTACCCGAACTAAAATCTATCCACTCAACAAAAATTATTTCAGAGAAATCATACTCCATGGTTCCCAGTTCTTGTAGAATGTTGAACGACTATCCCAACTAAAATCTATCCACTCAACAAAAATTATTTCACACCACAGACTCATCTTGGTCAGGATCGATTTGAAATCTATCATGGTTTCAGAGAAATCATACTCCATGGTAAGTTGTTCTTGTAGAATGTTGAACGACTATCCCAACTAAAATCTATCCACTCAACAAAAATTATTTCAGAGAAATCATATTCCATGGTTCGTTGTTCTTGTAGAATGTTGACCGACTACCCCAACTAAAATCTATCCACTCAACAAAAATTATTTCACACCACAGACTCATCTTGGTCAGGATCGACTTGAAATCTATCATGGTTTCAGAGAAATCATACTCCATGGTAAGTTGTTCTTGTAGAATGTTGAACGACTATCCCAACTAAAATCTATCCACTCAACAAAAATTATTTCAGAGAAATCATACTCCATGGTTCGTTGTTCTTGTAGAATGTTGAACGACTACCCCAACTAAAATCTGTCCACTCAACAAAAATTATTTCAGAGAAATCATACTCCATGGTAAGTTGTTCTTGTAGAATGTTGAACGACTACCCGAACTAAAATCTATCCACTCAACAAAAATTATTTCAGAGAAATCATACTCCATGGTTCCCAGTTCTTGTAGAATGTTGAACGACTATCCCAACTAAAATCTATCCACTCAACAAAAATTATTTCACACCACAGACTCATCTTGGTCAGGATCGATTTGAAATCTATCATGGTTTCAGAGAAATCATACTCCATGGTAAGTTGTTCTTGTAGAATGTTGAACGACTATCCCAACTAAAATCTATCCACTCAACAAAAATTATTTCAGAGAAATCATACTCCATGGTTCGTTGTTCTTGTAGAATGTTGACCGACTACCAAAACTAAAATCTATCCACTCAACAGAATTTATTTCACACCACAGACTCATCTTGGTCAGGATCGATTTGAAATCTATCATGGTTGCAGAGAAATCATACTCCATGGTTCGTTGTTCTTGTAGAATGTTGAACGACTACCCCAACTAAAATCTATCCACTCAACAAAAATTATTTCACACCACAGACTCATCTTGGTCAGGATCGACTTGAAATCTATCATGGTTTCAGAGAAATCATACTCCATGGTAAGTTGATCTTGTAGAATGTTGAACGACTACCCCAACTAAAATCTGTCCACTCAACAAAAATTATTTCAGAGAAATCATACTCCATGGTAAGTTGTTCTTGTAGAATGTTGAACGACTACCCCAACTAAAATCTATCCACTCAACAAAAATTATTTCACACCACAGACTCATCTTGGTCAGGATCGATTTGAAATCTATCATGGTTTCAGAGAAATCATACTCCATGGTTCGTTGTTCTTGTAGAATGTTGAACGACTACCCCAACTAAAATCTATCCACTCAACAAAAATTATTTCAGAGACATCATACTCCATGGTAAGTTGTTCTTCTAAAATGTTGAACGACTACCCGAACTAAAATCTATCCACTCAACAAAAATTATTTCAGAGAAATCATACTCCATGGTTCCCAGTTCTTGTAGAATGTTGAACGACTATCCCAACTAAAATCTATCCACTCAACAAAAATTATTTCACAGCACAGACTCATCTTGGTCAGGATCGACTTGAAATCTATCATGGTTTCAGAGAAATCATACTCCATGGTAAGTTGTTCTTGTAGAATGTTGAACGACTATGACAACTAAAATCTATCCACTCAACAAAAATTATTTCAGAGAAATCATACTCCATGGTTCGTTGTTCTTGTAGAATGTTGAACGACTACCCCAACTAA
Source organism: Xylota sylvarum (assembly GCA_905220385.1). Lineage (NCBI taxonomy): Eukaryota > Metazoa > Arthropoda > Insecta > Diptera > Syrphidae > Xylota > Xylota sylvarum. The sequence goes on along the minus strand of CAJMZQ010000063.1, from coordinate 393,828 downwards.
AATCTGTCCACTCAACAAAAATTATTTCAGAGAAATCATACTCCATGGTTCCCAGTTCTTGTAGAATGTTGAACGACTATCCCAACTAAAATCTATCCACTCAACAAAAATTATTTCAGAGAAATCATACTCCATGGTTCCCAGTTCTTGTAGAATGTTGAACGACTATCCCAACTAAAATCTATCCACTCAACAAAAATTATTTCACACCACAGACTCATCTTGGTCAGGATCGACTTGAAATCTATCATGGTTTCATAGAAATCATACTCCATGGTAAGTTGTTCTTGTAGAATGTTGAACGACTATCCCAACTAAAATCTATCCACTCAACAAAAATTATTTCAGAGAAATCATACTCCATGGTTCGTTGTTCTTGTAGAATGTTGAACGACTACCCCAACTAAAATCTGTCCACTCAACAAAAATTATTTCAGAGAAATCATACTCCATGGTAAGTTGTTCTTGTAGAATGTTGAACGACTACCCGAACTAAAATCTATCCACTCAACAAAAATTATTTCAGAGAAATCATACTCCATGGTTCCCAGTTCTTGTAGAATGTTGAACGACTATCCCAACTAAAATCTATCCACTCAACAAAAATTATTTCACACCACAGACTCATCTTGGTCAGGATCGATTTGCAATATATCATGGTTTCAGAGAAATCATACTCCATGGTAAGTTGTTCTTGTAGAATGTTGAACGACTATCCCAACTAAAATCTATCCACTCAACAAAAATTATTTCAGAGAAATCATACTCCATGGTTCGTTGTTCTTGTAGAATGTTGAACGACTACCCCAACTAAAATCTGTCCACTCAACAAAAATTATTTCAGAGAAATCATACTCCATGGTAAGTTGTTCTTGTAGAATGTTGAACGACTACCCCAACTAAAATCTATCCACTCAACAAAAATTATTTCAGAGAAATCATACTCCATGGTAAGTTGTTCTTGTAGAATGTTGAACGACTACCCCAACTAAAATCTATCCACTCAACAAAAATTATTTCACACCACAGACTCATCTTGGTCAGGATCGATTTGAAATCTATCATGGTTTCAGAGAAATCATACTCCATGGTTCGTTGTTCTTGTAGAATGTTGAACGACTACCCCAACTAAAATCTATCCACTCAACAAAAATTATTTCAGAGAAATCATACTCCATGGTAAGTTGTTCTTCTAAAATGTTGAACGACTACCCGAACTAAAATCTATCCACTCAACAAAAATTATTTCAGAGAAATCATACTCCATGGTTCCCAGTTCTTGTAGAATGTTGAACGACTATCCCAACTAAAATCTATCCACTCAACAAAAATTATTTCACACCACAGACTCATCTTGGTCAGGATCGACTTGAAATCTATCATGGTTTCAGAGAAATCATACTCCATGGTAAGTTGTTCTTGTAGAATGTTGAACGACTATCCCAACTAAAATCTATCCACTCAACAAAAATTATTTCAGAGAAATCATACTCCATGGTTCGTTGTTCTTGTAGAATGTTGAACGACTACCCCAACTAAAATCTGTCCACTCAACAAAAATTATTTCAGAGAAATCATACTCCATGGTAAGTTGTTCTTGTAGAATGTTGAACGACTACCCGAACTAAAATCTATCCACTCAACAAAAATTATTTCAGAGAAATCATACTCCATGGTTCCCAGTTCTTGTAGAATGTTGAACGACTATCCCAACTAAAATCTATCCACTCAACAAAAATTATTTCCCACCACAGACTCATCTTGGTCAGGATCGATTTGAAATCTATCATGGTTTCAGAGAAATCATACTCCATGGTAAGTTGTTCTTGTAGAATGTTGAACGACTATCCCAACTAAAATCTATCCACTCAACAAAAATTATTTCAGAGAAATCATACTCCATGGTTCGTTGTTCTTGTAGAATGTTGACCGACTACCCCAACTAAAATCTATCCACTCAACAAAAATTATTTCACACCACAGACTCATCTTGGTCAGGATCGATTTGAAATCTATCATGGTTTCAGAGAAATCATACTCCATGGTAAGTTGTTCTTGTAGAATGTTGAACGACCACCCCAACTAAAATCTATCCACTCAACAAAAATTATTTCAGAGAAATCATACTCCATGGTTCGTTGTTCTTGTAGAATGTTGAACGACTACCCCAACTAAAATCTATCCACTCAACAAAAATTATTTCACACCACAGACTCATCTTGGTCAGGATCGATTTGAAATCTATCATGGTTTCAGAGAAATCATACTCCATGGTAAGTTGTTCTTGTAGAATGTTGAACGACTACCCCAACTAAAATCTATCCACTCAACAAAAATTATTTCAGAGAAATCATACTCCATGGTAAGTTGTTCTTGTAGAATGTTGAACGACTACCCCAACTAAAATCTATCCACTCAACAAAAATTATTTCACACCACAGACTCATCTTGGTCAGGATCGATTTGAAATCTATCATGGTTTCAGAGAAATCATACTCCATGGTTCGTTGTTCTTGTAGAATGTTGAACGACTACCCCAACTAAAATCTATCCACTCAACAAAAATTATTTCAGAGAAATCATACTCCATGGTAAGTTGTTCTTCTAAAATGTTGAACGACTACCCGAACTAAAATCTATCCACTCAACAAAAATTATTTCAGAGAAATCATACTCCATGGTTCCCAGTTCTTGTAGAATGTTGAACGACTATCCCAACTAAAATCTATCCACTCAACAAAAATTATTTCACACCACAGACTCATCTTGGTCAGGATCGACTTGAAATCTATCATGGTTTCAGAGAAATCATACTCCATGGTAAGTTGTTCTTGTAGAATGTTGAACGACTACCCCAACTAAAATCTGTCCACTCAACAAAAATTATTTCAGAGAAATCATACTCCATGGTAAGTTGTTCTTGTAGAATGTTGAACGACTACCCCAACTAAAATCTATCCACTCAACAAAAATTATTTCACACCACAGACTCATCTTGGTCAGGATCGATTTGAAATCTATCATGGTTTCAGAGAAATCATACTCCATGGTAAGTTGTTCTTGTAGAATGTTGAACGACTATCCCAACTAAAATCTATCCACTCAACAAAAATTATTTCAGAGAAATCATACTCCATGGTTCGTTGTTCTTGTAGAATGTTGACCGACTACCCCAACTAAAATCTATCCACTCAACAAAAATTATTTCACACCACAGACTCATCTTGGTCAGGATCGACTTGAAATCTATCATGGTTTCAGAGAAATCATACTCCATGGTAAGTTGTTCTTGTAGAATGTTGAACGACTATCCCAACTAAAATCTATCCACTCAACAAAAATTATTTCAGAGAAATCATACTCCATGGTTCGTTGTTCTTGTAGAATGTTGAACGACTACCCCAACTAAAATCTGTCCACTCAACAAAAATTATTTCAGAGAAATCATACTCCATGGTAAGTTGTTCTTGTAGAATGTTGAACGACTACCCGAACTAAAATCTATCCACTCAACAAAAATTATTTCAGAGAAATCATACTCCATGGTTCCCAGTTCTTGTAGAATGTTGAACGACTATCCCAACTAAAATCTATCCACTCAACAAAAATTATTTCACACCACAGACTCATCTTGGTCAGGATCGATTTGAAATCTATCATGGTTTCAGAGAAATCATACTCCATGGTAAGTTGTTCTTGTAGAATGTTGAACGACTATCCCAACTAAAATCTATCCACTCAACAAAAATTATTTCAGAGAAATCATACTCCATGGTTCGTTGTTCTTGTAGAATGTTGACCGACTACCAAAACTAAAATCTATCCACTCAACAAAATTTATTTCACACCACAGACTCATCTTGGTCAGGATCGATTTGAAATCTATCATGGTTGCAGAGAAATCATACTCCATGGTTCGTTGTTCTTGTAGAATGTTGAACGACTACCCCAACTAAAATCTATCCACTCAACAAAAATTATTTCACACCACAGACTCATCTTGGTCAGGATCGATTTGAAATCTATCATGGTTTCAGAGAAATCATACTCCATGGTAAGTTGTTCTTGTAGAATGTTGAACGACTATCCCAACTAAAATCTATCCACTCAACAAAAATTATTTCAGAGAAATCATACTCCATGGTTCGTTGTTCTTGTAGAATGTTGAACGACTACCCCAACTAAAATCTGTCCACTCAACAAAAATTATTTCAGAGAAATCATACTCCATGGTAAGTTGTTCTTGTAGAATGTTGAACGACTACCCGAACTAAAATCTATCCACTCAACAAAAATTATTTCAGAGAAATCATACTCCATGGTTCCCAGTTCTTGTAGAATGTTGAACGACTATCCCAACTAAAATCTATCCACTCAACAAAAATTATTTCACACCACAGACTCATCTTGGTCAGGATCGACTTGAAATCTATCATGGTTTCAGAGAAATCATACTCCATGGTAAGTTGTTCTTGTAGAATGTTGAACGACTATCCCAACTAAAATCTATCCACTCAACAAAAATTATTTCAGAGAAATCATACTCCATGGTTCGTTGTTCTTGTAGAATGTTGAACGACTACCCCACCTAAAATCTGTCCACTCAACAAAAATTATTTCAGAGAAATCATACTCCATGGTAAGTTGTTCTTGTAGAATGTTGAACGACTACCCGAACTAAAATCTATCCACTCAACAAAAATTATTTCAGAGAAATCATACTCCATGGTTCCCAGTTCTTGTAGAATGTTGAACGACTATCCCAACTAAAATCTATCCACTCAACAAAAATTATTTCACACCACAGACTCATCTTGGTCAGGATCGATTTGAAATCTATCATGGTTTCAGAGAAATCATACTCCATGGTAAGTTGTTCTTGTAGAATGTTGAACGACTATCCCAACTAAAATCTATCCACTCAACAAAAATTATTTCAGAGAAATCATACTCCATGGTTCGTTGTTCTTGTAGAATGTTGACCGACTACCCCAACTAAAATCTATCCACTCAACAAAAATTATTTCACACCACAGACTCATCTTGGTCAGGATCGATTTGAAATCTATCATGGTTTCAGAGAAATCATACTCCATGGTAAGTTGTTCTTGTAGAATGTTGAACGACCACCCCAACTAAAATCTATCCACTCAACAAAAATTATTTCAGAGAAATCATACTCCATGGTTCGTTGTTCTTGTAGAATGTTGAACGACTACCCCAACTAAAATCTATCCACTCAACAAAAATTATTTCACACCACAGACTCATCTTGGTCAGGATCGATTTGAAATCTATCATGGTTTCAGAGAAATCATACTCCATGGTAAGTTGTTCTTGTAGAATGTTGAACGACTACCCCAACTAAAATCTATCCACTCAACAAAAATTATTTCAGAGAAATCATACTCCATGGTAAGTTGTTCTTGTAGAATGTTGAACGACTACCCGAACTAAAATCTATAAACTCAACAAAAATTATTTCAGAGAAATCATACTCCATGGTTCCCAGTTCTTGTAGAATGTTGAACGACTATCCCAACTAAAATCTATCCACTCAACAAAAATTATTTCACACCACAGACTCATCTTGGTCAGGATCGACTTGAAATCCATCATGGTTTCAGAGAAATCATACTCCATGGTAAGTTGTTCTTGTAGAATGTTGAACGACTATCCCAACTAAAATCTATCCACTCAACAAAAATTATTTCAGAGAAATCATACTCCATGGTTCGTTGTTCTTGTAGAATGTTGAACGACTACCCCAACTAAAATCTGTCCACTCAACAAAAATTATTTCAGAGAAATCATACTCCATGGTAAGTTGTTCTTGTAGAATGTTGAACGACTACCCGAACTAAAATCTATCCACTCAACAAAAATTATTTCAGAGAAATCATACTCCATGGTTCCCAGTTCTTGTAGAATGTTGAACGACTATCCCAACTAAAATCTATCCACTCAACAAAAATTATTTCACACCACAGACTCATCTTGGTCAGGATCGATTTGAAATCTATCATGGTTTCAGAGAAATCATACTCCATGGTAAGTTGTTCTTGTAGAATGTTGAACGACTATCCCAACTAAAATCTATCCACTCAACAAAAATTATTTCAGAGAAATCATACTCCATGGTTCGTTGTTCTTGTAGAATGTTGACCGACTACCCCAACTAAAATCTATCCACTCAACAAAAATTATTTCACACCACAGACTCATCTTGGTCAGGATCGATTTGAAATCTATCATGGTTTCAGAGAAATCATACTCCATGGTAAGTTGTTCTTGTAGAATGTTGAACGACCACCCCAACTAAAATCTATCCACTCAACAAAAATTATTTCAGAGAAATCATACTCCATGGTTCGTTGTTCTTGTAGAATGTTGAACGACTACCCCAACTAAAATCTGTCCACTCAACAAAAATTATTTCAGAGAAATCATACTCCATGGTTCGTTGTTCTTGTAGAATGTTGAACGACTACCCCAACTAAAATCTATCCACTCAACAAAAATTATTTCACACCACAGACTCATCTTGGTCAGGATCGATTTGAAATCTATCATGGTTTCAGAGAAATCATACTCCATGGTAAGTTGTTCTTGTAGAATGTTGAACGACTATCCCAACTAAAATCTATCCACTCAACAAAAATTATTTCAGAGAAATCATACTCCATGGTTCGTTGTTCTTGTAGAATGTTGAACGACTACCCCAACTAAAATCTATCCACTCAACAAAAATTATTTCAGAGAAATCATACTCCATGGTAAGTTGTTCTTGTAGAATGTTGAACGACTACCCCAACTAAAATCTATCCACTCAACAAAAATTATTTCAGAGAAATTATACTCCATGGTAAGTTGTTCTTGTAGAATGTGGAACGACTACCCCAACTAAAATCTATCCACTCAACAAAAATTATTTCACACCACAGACTCATCTTGGTCAGGATCGATTTGAAATCTATCATGGTTTAAGAGAAATCATACTCCATGGTTCGTTGTTCTTGTAAAATGTTGAACGACTACCCCAACTAAAATCTATCCACTCAACAAAAATTATTTCACACCACAGACTCATCTTGGTCAGGATCGATTTGAAATCTATCATGGTTTAAGAGAAATCATACTCCATGGTTCGTTGTTCTTGTAGAATGTTGAACGACTACCCCTAACTAAAATCTATCCACTCAACAAAAATTATTTCACACCACAGACTCATCTTGGTCAGGATCGATTTGAAATCTATCATGGTTTCAGAGAAATCATACTCCATGGTTCGTTGTTCTTGTAGAATTTTGAACGACTACCCCAACTAAAATCTATTGACTCAACAAAAATTATTTCAAATAAATCATACTCCATGGTAAGTTGTTCTTGTAGAATGTTGAACGACTACCCCAACTAAAATCTATCCACTCAACAAAAATTATTTCAGAGAAATCATGCTCCATGGTAATTTGTTCTTGTAGAATGTTGAACGACTACCCCAACTAAAATCTATCCACTCAACAAAAATTATTTCACACCACAGACTCATCTTGGTCAGGATCGATTTGAAATCTATCATGGTTTCAGAGAAATCATACTCCATGGTTCGTTGTTCTTGTAGAATGTTGAACGACTATCCCAACTAAAATCTATCCACTCAACAAAAATTATTTCACACCACAGACTCATCTTGGTCAGGATCGATTTGAAATCTATCATGGTTTCAGAGAAATCATACTCCATGGTTCGTTGTTCTTGTAGAATGTTGAACGACTACCCCAACTAAAATCTATCCACTCAACAAAAAGTATTTCACACCACAGACTCATCTTGGTCAGGATCGATTTGAAATCTATCATGGTTTCAGAGAAATCATAGTCCATGGTAAGTTGTTCTTGTAGAATGTTGAACGACTATCCCAACTAAAATCTATCCACTCAACAAAAATTATTTCAGAGAAATCATACTCCATGGTTCGTTGTTCTTGTAGAATGTTGAACGACTATCCCAACTAAAATCTATCCACTCAACAAAAATTATTTCAGAGATATCATACTCCATGGTAAGTTGTTCTTGTAGAATGTTGAACGACTATCCCAACTAAAATCTATCCACTCAACAAAAATTATTTCAGAGAAATCATAGTCCATGGTAAGTTGTTCTTGTAGAATGTTGATCGACTACCCCAACTAAAATCTATCCACTCAACAAAAATTATTTCACACCACAGACTCATCTTGGTCAGGATCGATTTGAAATCTATCATGGTTTCAGAGAAATCATAGTCCATAGTAAGTTGTTCTTGTAGAATGTTGAACGACTACCCCAACTAAAATCTATCCACTCAACAAAAATTATTTCAGAGAAATCATACTCCATGGTAAGTTGTTCTTGTAGAATGTTGAACGACTATCCCAACTAAAACCTATCCACTCAACAAAAATTATTTCAGAGAAATCATACTCCATGGTAAGTTGTTCTTGTAGAATGTTGAACGACTATCCCAACTAAAATCTATCCACTCAACAAAAATTATTTCAGAGAAATCATAGTCCATGGTAAGTTGTTCTTGTAGAATGTTGAACGACTACCCCAACTAAAATCTATCCACTCAACAAAAATTATTTCACACCACAGACTCATCTTGGTCAGGATCGATTTGAAATCTATCATGGTTTCAGAGAAATCATAGTCCATGGTAAGTTGTTCTTGTAGAATGTTGAACGACTATCCCAACTAAAATCTATCCACTCAACAAAAATTATTTCAGAGAAATCATACTCCATGGTAAGTTGTTCTTGTAGAATGTTGAACGACTATCCCAACTAAAACCTATCCACTCAACAAAAATTATTTCAGAGAAATCATATTCCATGGTAAGTTGTTCTTGTAGAATGTTGAACGACTATCCCAACTAAAATCTATCCACTAAACAAAAATTATTTCAGAGAAATCATACTCCATGGTTCGTTGTTCTTGTAAAATGTTGAACGACTACCCCAACTAAAATCTATCCACTCAACAAAAATTATTTCACACCACAGACTCATCTTGGTCAGGATCGATTTGAAATCTATCATGGTTTCAGAGAAATCATACTCAATGGTTCGTTGTTCTTGTAGAATGTTTTAACGACTACCCCTAACTAAAATCTATCCACTCAACAAAAATTATTTCACACCACAGACTCATCTTGGTCAGGATCGATTTGAAATCTATCATGGTTTCAGAGAAATCATACTCCATGGTTCGTTGTTCTTGAAGAATGTTGAACGACTACCCCTAACTAAAATCTATCCACTCAACAAAAATTATTTCAGAGAAATCATACTCCATGGTAAGTTGTTCTTGTAGAATGTTGAACGACTACCCCAACTAAAATCTATCCACTCAACAAAAATTATTTCAGAGAAATCATACTCCATGGTAAGTTGTTCTTGTAGAATGTTGAACGACTACCCCAACTAAAATTTATCCACTCAACAAAAATTATTTCACACCACAGACTCATCTTGGTCAGGATCGATTTGAAATCTATCATGGTTTCAGAGAAATCATAGTCCATGGTAAGTTGTTCTTGTAGAATGTTGAACGACTACCCCAACTAAAATCTATCCACTCAACAAAAATTATTTCACACCACAGACTCATCTTGGTCAGGATCGATTTGAAATCTATCATGGTTTCAGAGAAATCAAAGTCCATGGTAAGTTGTTCTTGTAGAATGTTGAACGATTATCCCAACTAAAATCTATCCACTCAACAAAAATTATTTCAGAGAAATCATACTAGATGGTAAGTTGTTCTTGTAGAATGTTGAACGACTACCCCTAACTAAAATCTATCCACTCAACAAAAATTATTTCAGAGAAATCATACTCCATGGTAAGTTGTTCTTGTAGAATGTTGAACGACTACCCCTAACTAAAATCTATCCACTCAACAAAAATTATTTCAGGGAAATCATACTCCATGGTTCGTTGTTCTTGTGGAATGTTGAACGACTATCCCAAGTAAAATCTATCCACTCAACAAAAATTATTTCAGAGAAATCATACTCCATGGTAAGTTGTTCTTGTAGAATGTTGAACGACTATCCCAACTAAAATCTATCCACTCAACAAAAATTATTTCAGAGAAATCATAGTCCATGGTAAGTTGTTCTTGTAGAATGTTGAACGACTACCCCAACTAAAATCTATCCACTCAACAAAAATTATTTCACACCACAGACTCATCTTGGTCAGGATCGATTTGAAATCTATCATGGTTTCAGAGAAATCATAGTCCATAGTAAGTTGTTCTTGTAGAATGTTGAACGACTACCCCAACTAAAATCTATCCACTCAACAAAAATTATTTCACACCACAGACTCATCTTGGTCAGGATCGATTTGAAATCTATCATGGTTTCAGAGAAATCATAGTCCATGGTAAGTTGTTCTTGTAGAATCTTGAACGACTATCCCAACTAAAATCTATTAACTCAACAAAAATTATTTCAGAGAAATCATACTCCATGGTAAGTTGTTCTTGTAGAATGTTGAACGACTACCCTAACTACCCACTCATCAAAAATTATTTCAGAGAAATCATACTCCATGGTTCGTTGTTCTTGTAGAATGTTGAACGACTATCCCAACTAAAATCTATCCACTCAACAAAAATTATTTCAGAGAAATCATACTCCATGGTAAGTTGTTCTTGTAGAATGTTGAACGACTATCCAACTAAAATCTATCCACTCAACAAAAATTATTTCAGAGAAATCATACTCCATGGTAAGTTGTTCTTGTAGAATGTTGAACGACTATCCCAACTAAAATCTATCCACTCAACAAAAATTATTTCAGAGAAATCATACTCCATGGTTCGTTGTTCTTGTAGAATGTTGAACGACTACCCCAACTAAAATCTATTAACTCAACAAAAATTATTTCAGAGAAATCATACTCCATGGTAAGTTGTTCTTGTAGAATGTTGAACGACTCTCCCAACTAAAATCTATCCATTCAACAAAAATTATTTCAGAGAAATCATACTCCATGCTAAGTTGTTCTTGTAGAATGTTGAACGACTATCCCAAATAAAATCTATCCACTCAACCAAAATTATTTCAGAGAAATCATACTCCATGGTAAGTTGTTCTTGTAGAATGTTGAACGACTACCCCAACTAAAATCTATCCACTCAACAAAAATTATTTCACACCACAGACTCATCTTGGTCAGGATCGATTTGAAATCTATCATGGTTTCAGAGAAATCATACTCCATGGTTCGTTGTTCTTGTAGAATGTTGAACGACTACCCCAACTAAAATATATCCACTCAACAAAAATTATTTCACACCACAGACTCATCTTGGTCAGGATCGATTTGAAATCTATCATGGTTTAAAAGAAATCATACTCCATGGTTCGTTGTTCTTGTAGAATGTTGAACTACTACCCCAACTAGAATCTATCCACTCAACAAAAATTATTTCAGAGAAATTATACTCCATGGTAAGTTGTTCTTGTAGAATGTGGAACGACTACCCCAACTAAAATCTATCCACTCAACAAAAATTATTTCACACCACAGACTCATCTTGGTCAGGATCGATTTGAAATCTATCATGGTTTAAGAGAAATCATACTCCATGGTTCGTTGTTCTTGTAAAATGTTGAACGACTACCCCAACTAAAATCTATCCACTCAACAAAAATTATTTCACACCACAGACTCATCTTGGTCAGGATCGATTTGAAATCTATCATGGTTTCAGAGAAATCATACTCCATGGTTCGTTGTTCTTGTAGAATGTTGAACGACTACCCCTAACTAAAATCTATCCACTCAACAAAAATTATTTCACACCACAGACTCATCTTGGTCAGGATCGATTTGAAATCTATCATGGTTTCAGAGAAATCATACTCCATGGTTCGTTGTTCTTGTAGAATGTTGAACGACTACCCCAACTAAAATCTGTCCACTCAACAAAAATTATTTCAGAGAAATCATACTCCATGGTTCGTTGTTCTTGTAGAATGTTGAACGACTACCCCAACTAAAATCTATCCACTCATCAAAAATTATTTCAGAGAAATCATACTCCATGGTAAGTTGTTCTTGTAGAATGTTGAACGACTACCCCTAACTAAAATCTATCCACTCAACAAAAATTATTTCACACCACAGACTCATCTTGGTCAGGATCGATTTGAAATCTATCATGGTTTCAGAGAAATCATACTCCATGGTTCGTTGTTCTTGTAGAATGTTGAACGACTATCCCAACTAAAATCTATCCACTCAACAAAAATTATTTCAGAGAAATCATACTCCATGGTAAGTTGTTCTTGTAGAATGTTGAACGACTACCCCTAACTAAAATCTATCCACTCAACAAAAATTATTTCACACCACAGACTCATCTTGGTCAGGATCGATTTGAAATCTATCATGGTTTCAGAGAAATCATACTCCATGGTAAGTTGTTCTTGTAGAATGTTGAACGACTATCCCAACTAAAATCTATCCACTCAACAAAACTTATTTCACACCACAGACTCATCTTGGTCAGGATCGATTTGAAATCTATCATGGTTGCAGAGAAATCATACTCCATAGTTCGTTGTTCTTGTAGAATGTTGAACGACTACACCAACTAAAATCTATCCACTCAACAAAAATTATTTCAGAGAAATCATACTCCATGGTAAGTTGTTCTTGTAGAATGTTGAACGACTATCCCAACTAAAATCTATCCACTCAACAAAAATTATTTCACACCACAGACTCATCTTGGTCAGGATCGATTTGAAATCTATCATGGTTTCAGAGAAATCATACTCCATGGTTCGTTGTTCTTGTAGAATGTTGAACGACTATCCCAACTAAAATCTATCCACTCAACAAAAATTATTTCACACCACAGACTCATCTTGGTCAGGATCGATTTGAAATCTATCATGGTTTCAGAGAAATCATACTCCTTGGTTCGTTGTTCTTGTAGAATGTTGAACGACTACCCCAACTAAAATCTATCCACTCAACAAAAATTATTTCAGAGAAATTATGCTCCATGGTAAGTTGTTCTTGTAGAATGTTGAACGACTACCCCAACTAAAATCTATCCACTCAACAAAAATTATTTCACACCACAGAGTCATCTTGGTCAGGATCGATTTGAAATCTATCATGGTTTCAGAGAAATCATAGTCCATGGTAAGTTGTTCTTGTAGAATGTTGAACGACTACCCCAACTAAAATCTATCCACTCAACAAAAATTATTTCACACCACAGACTCTTCGTGCTCAGGATCGATTTGAAATCTATCATGGTTTCAGAGAAATCATACTCCATGGTTCGTTGTTCTTGTAGAATGTTGAACGACTACCCCTAACTAAAATCTATCCACTCAACAAAAATTATTTCAGAGAAATCATACTCCATGGTTCGTTGTTCTTGTAGAATGTTGAACGACTATCCCAACTAAAATCTATTAACTCAACAAAAATTATTTCAGAGAAATCATACTCCATGGTTCGTTGTTCTTGTAGAAGGTTGAACGACTACCCCAACTAAAATCTATCCACTCAACAAAAATTATTTCACACCACAGACTCATCTTGGTCAGGATCGATTTGAAATCTATCATGGTTGCAGAGAAATCATACTCCATGGTTCGTTGTTCTTGTAGAATGTTGAACGACTATCCCAACTAAAATCTATCCACTCAACAAAAATTATTTCAGAGAAATCATACTCCATGGTTCGTTGTTCTTGTAGAATGTTGAACGACTACCCCAACTAATATCTATCCACTCAACAAAAATTATTTCACACCACAGACTCATCTTGGTCAGGATCGATTTGAAATCTATCATGGTTTCAGAGAAATCATACTCCATGTTACGTTGTTCTTGTAGAATGTTGAACGACTACCCCAACTAAAATCTATCCACTCAACAAAAATTATTTCACACCACAGACTCATCTTGGTCAAATTCGATTTGAAATCTATCATGGTTTCAGAGAAATCATACTCCATGGTTCGTTGTTCTTGTAGAATATTGAACGACTACCCCTAACTAAAATCTATCCCCTCAACAAAAATTATTTCACACCACAGACTCATCTTGGTCAGGATCGATTTGAAATCTATCATGGTTGCAGAGAAATCATACTCCATAGTTCGTTGTTCTTGTAGAATGTTGAACGACTACACCAACTAAAATCTATCCACTCAACAAAAATTATTTCAGAGAAATCATACTCCATGGTAAGTTGTTCTTGTAGAATGTTGAACGACTATCCCAACTAAAATCTATCCACTCAACAAAAATTATTTCACACCACAGACTCATCTTGGTCAGGATCGATTTGAAATCTATCATGGTTTCAGAGAAATCATACTCCATGGTTCGTTGTTCTTGTAGAATGTTGAACGACTATCCCAACTAAAATCTATCCACTCAACAAAATTTATTTCACACCACAGACTCATCTTGGTCAGGATCGATTTGAAATCTATCATGGTTTCAGAGAAATCATACTCCTTGGTTCGTTGTTCTTGTAGAATGTTGAACGACTACCCCAACTAAAATCTATCCACTCAACAAAAATTATTTCAGAGAAATCATGCTCCATGGTAAGTTGTTCTTGTAGAATGTTGAACGACTACCCCAACTAAAATCTATCCACTCCACAAAAATTATTTCACACCACAGAGTCATCTTGGTCAGGATCGATTTGAAATCTATCATGGTTTCAGAGAAATCATAGTCCATGGTAAGTTGTTCTTGTAGAATGTTGAACGACTACCCCAACTAAAATCTATCCACTCAACAAAAATTATTTCACACCAATCTATCATGGTTTCAGAGAAATCATACTCCATGGTTCGTTGTTCTTGTAGAATGTTGAACGACTACCCCTAACTAAAATCTACCCACTCAACAAAAATTATTTCAGAGAAATCATACTCCATGGTTCGTTGTTCTTGTAGAATGTTGAACGACTATCCCAACTAAAATCTATTAACTCAACAAAAATTATTTCAGAGAAATCATACTCCATGGTTCGTTGTTCTTGTAGAAGGTTGAACGACTACCCCAACTAAAATCTATCCACTCAACAAAAATTATTTCACACCACAGACTCATCTTGGTCAGGATCGATTTGAAATCTATCATGGTTGCAGAGAAATCATACTCCATGGTTCGTTGTTCTTGTAGAATGTTGAACGACTACCCCTAACTAAAATCTATCCACTCAACAAAAATTATTTCAGAGAAATCATACTCCATGGTTCGTTGTTCTTGTAGAATGTTGAACGACTACCCCAACTAATATCTATCCACTCAACAAAAATTATTTCACACCACAGACTCATCTTGGTCAGGATCGATTTGAAATCTATCATGGTTTCAGAGAAATCATACTCCATGTTACGTTGTTCTTGTAGAATGTTGAACGACTACCCCAACTAAAATCTATCCACTCAACAAAAATTATTTCACACCACAGACTCATCTTGGTCAAAATCGATTTGAAATCTATCATGGTTTCAGAGAAATCATACTCCATGGTTCGTTGTTCTTGTAGAATGTTGAACGACTACCCCTAACTAAAATCTATCCCCTCAACAAAAATTATTTCACACCACAGACTCATCTTGGTCAGGATCGATTTGAAATCTATCATGGTTTCAGAGAAATCATACTCCATGTTTCGTTGTTCTTGTAGAATGTTGAACGACTACCCCAACTTAAATCTATCCACTCAACAAAAATTATTTCAGAGAAATCATACTCCATGGTAAGTTGTTCTTGTAGAATGTTGAACGACTACCCCAACTAAAATCTATCCACTCAACAAAAATTATTTCAGAGAAATTATACTCCATGGTAAGTTGTTCTTGTAGAATGTGGAACGACTACCCCAACTAAAATCTATCCACTCAACAAAAATTATTTCACACCACAGACTCATCTTGGTCAGGATCGATTTGAAATCTATCATGGTTTAAGAGAAATCATACTCCATGGTTCGTTGTTCTTGTAAACTGTTGAACGACTACCCCAACTAAAATCTATCCACTCAACAAAAATTATTTCACACCACAGACTCATCTTGGTCAGGATCGATTTGAAATCTATCATGGTTTAAGAGAAATCATACTCCATGGTTCGTTGTTCTTGTAGAATGTTGAACGACTACCCCTAACTAAAATCTATCCACTCAACAAAAATTATTTCACACCACAGACTCATCTTGGTCAGGATCGATTTGAAATCTATCATGGTTTCAGAGAAATCATACTCCATGGTTCGTTGTTCTTGTAGAATTTTGAACGACTACCCCAACTAAAATCTATCCACTCAACAAAAATTATTTCAGAGAAATCATACTCCATGGTAAGTTGTTCTTGTAGAATGTTGAACGACTACCCCAACTAAAATCTATCCACTCAACAAAAATTATTTCAGAGAAATCATGCTCCATGGTAAGTTGTTCTTGTAGAATGTTGAACGACTACCCCAACTAAAATCTATCCACTCAACAAAAATTATTTCACACCACAGACTCATCTTGGTCAGGATCGATTTGAAATCTATCATGGTTTCAGAGAAATCATACTCCATGGTTCGTTGTTCTTGTAGAATGTTGAACGACTATCCCAACTAAAATCTATCCACTCAACAAAAATTATTTCACACCACAGACTCATCTTGGTCAGGATCGATTTGAAATCTATCATGGTTTCAGAGAAATCATACTCCATGTTTCGTTGTTCTTGTAGAATGTTGAACGACTACCCCAACTAAAATCTATCCACTCAACAAAAAGTATTTCACACCACAGACTCATCTTGGTCAGGATCGATTTGAAATCTATCATAGTTTCAGAGAAATCATAGTCCATGGTAAGTTGTTCTTGTAGAATGTTGAACGACTATCCCAACTAAAATCTATCCACTCAACAAAAATTATTTCAGAGAAATCATACTCCATGGTTCGTTGTTCTTGTAGAATGTTGAACGACTATCCCAACTAAAATCTATCCACTCAACAAAAATTATTTCAGAGATATCATACTCCATGGTAAGTTGTTCTTGTAGAATGTTGAACGACTATCCCAACTAAAATCTATCCACTCAACAAAAATTATTTCAGAGAAATCATAGTCCATGGTAAGTTGTTCTTGTAGAATGTTGAACGACTACCCCAACTAAAATCTATCCACTCAACAAAAATTATTTCACACCACAGACTCATCTTGGTCAGGATCGATTTGAAATCTATCATGGTTTCAGAGAAATCATAGTCCATGGTAAGTTGTTCTTGTAGAATGTTGAACGACTATCCCAACCAAAATCTATCCACTCAACAAAAATTATTTCAGAGAAATCATACTCCATGGTAAGTTGTTCTTGTAGAATGTTGAACGACTATCTCAACTAAAACCTATCCACTCAACAAAAATTATTTCAGAGAAATCATACTCCATGGTAAGTTGTTCTTGTAGAATGTTGAACGACTATCCCAACTAAAATCTATCCACTAAACAAAAATTATTTCAGAGAAATCATACTCCATGGTTCGTTGTTCTTGTAAAATGTTGAACGACTACCCCAACTAAAATCTATCCACTCAACAAAAATTATTTCACACCACAGACTCATCTTGGTCAGGATCGATTTGAAATCTATCATGGTTTCAGAGAAATCATACTCCATGGTTCGTTGTTCTTGAAGAATGTTGAACGACTACCCCTAACTAAAATCTATCCACTCAAGAAAAATTATTTCAGAGAAATCATACTCCATGGTAAGTTGTTCTTGTAGAATGTTGAACGACTACCCCAACTAAAATCTATCCACTCAACAAAAATTATTTCACACCACAGACTCATCTTGGTCAGGATCGATTTGAAATCTATCATGGTTTCAGAGAAATCATACTCCATGGTTCGTTGTTCTTGAAGAATGTTGAACGACTACCCCAACTAAAATCTATCCACTCAACAAAAATTATTTCACACCACAGACTCATCTTGGTCAGGATCGATTTGAAATCTATCATGGTTTCAGAGAAATCATAGTCCATGGTAAGTTGTTCTTGTAGAATGTTGAACGACTATCCCAACCAAAATCTATCCACTCAACAAAAATTATTTCAGAGAAATCATACTCCATGGTAAGTTGTTCTTGTAGAATGTTGAACGACTATCTCAACTAAAACCTATCCACTCAACAAAAATTATTTCAGAGAAATCATACTCCATGGTAAGTTGTTCTTGTAGAATGTTGAACGACTATCCCAACTAAAATCTATCCACTCAACAAAAATTATTTCAGAGAAATCATAGTCCATGGTAAGTTGTTCTTGTAGAATGTTGAACGACTACCCCAACTAAAATCTATCCACTCAACAAAAATTATTTCACACCACAGACTCATCTTGGTCAGGATCGATTTGAAATCTATCATGGTTTCAGAGAAATCATACTCAATGGTTCGTTGTTCTTGTAGAATGTTTTAACGACTACCCCTAACTAAAATCTATCCACTCAACAAAAATTATTTCACACCACAGACTCATCTTGGTCAGGATCGATTTGAAATCTATCATGGTTTCAGAGAAATCATACTCCATGGTTCGTTGTTCTTGAAGAATGTTGAACGACTACCCCTAACTAAAATCTATCCACTCAAGAAAAATTATTTCAGAGAAATCATACTCCATGGTAAGTTGTTCTTGTAGAATGTTGAACGACTACCCCAACTAAAATCTATCCACTCAACAAAAATTATTTCAGAGAAATCATACTCCATGGTAAGTTGTTCTTGTAGAATGTTGAACGACTACCCCAACTAAAATTTATTTACTCAACAAAAATTATTTCACACCACAGACTCATCTTGGTCAGGATCGATTTGAAATCTATCATGGTTTCAGAGAAATCATACTCCATGGTAAGTTGTTCTTGTAGAATGTTGAACGACTATCCCAACTAAAATCTATCCACTCAACAAAAATTATTTCAGAGAAATCATAGTCCATGGTAAGTTGTTCTTGTAGAATGTTGAACGACTACCCCAACTAAAATCTATCCACTCAACAAAAATTATTTCACACCACAGACTCATCTTGGTCAGGATCGATTTGAAATCTATCATGGTTTCAGAGAAATCATAGTCCATAGTAAGTTGTTCTTGTAGAATGTTGAACGACTACCCCAACTAAAATCTATCCAATCAACAAAAATTATTTCACACCACAGACTCATCTTGGTCAGGATCGATTTGAAATCTATCATGGTTTCAGAGAAATCATAGTCCATGGTAAGTTGTTCTTGTAGAATCTTGAACGACTATCCCAACTAAAATCTATTAACTCAACAAAAATTATTTCAGAGAAATCATACTCCATGGTAAGTTGTTCTTGTAGAATGTTGAACGACTACCCTAACTACCCACTCATCAAAAATTATTTCAGAGAAATCATACTCCATGGTTCGTTGTTCTTGTAGAATGTTGAACGACTATCCCAACTAAAATCTATCCACTCAACAAAAATTATTTCAGAGAAATCATACTCCATGGTAAGTTGTTCTTGTAGAATGTTGAACGACTATCCAACTAAAATCTATCCACTCAACAAAAATTATTTCAGAGAAATCATACTCCATGGTAAGTTGTTCAAGTAGAATGTTGAACGACTATCCCAACTAAAATCTATCCACTCAACAAAAATTATTTCAGAGAAATCATACTCCATGGTTCGTTGTTCTTGTAGAATGTTGAACGACTACCCCAACTAAAATCTATCCACTCAACAAAAATTATTTCAGAGAAATCATACTCCATGGTAAGTTGTTCTTGTAGAATGTTGAACGACTCTCCCAACTAAAATCTATCCATTCAACAAAAATTATTTCAGAGAAATCATGCTCCATGCTAAGTTGTTCTTGTAGAATGTTGAACGACTATCCCAAATAAAATCTATCCACTCAACCAAAATTATTTCAGAGAAATCATACTCCATGGTAAGTTGTTCTTGTAGAATGTTGAACGACTACCCCAACTAAAATCTATCCACTCAACAAAAATTATTTCACACCACAGACTCATCTTGGTCAGGATCGATTTGAAATCTATCATGGTTTCAGAGAAATCATACTCCATGGTTCGTTGTTCTTGTAGAATGTTGAACGACTACCCCAACTAAAATATATCCACTCAACAAAAATTATTTCACACCACAGACGCCTCTTGGTCAGGATCGATTTGAAATCTATCATGGTTTCAGAGAAATCATACTCCATGGTAAGTTGTTCTTGTAGAATGTTGAACGACTACCCCAACTAAAATCTATCCACTCAACAAAAATTATTTCAGAGAAATTATACTCCATGGTAAGTTGTTCTTGTAGAATGTGGAACGACTACCCCAACTAAAATCTATCCACTCAACAAAAATTATTTCACACCACAGACTCATCTTGGTCAGGATCGATTTGAAATCTATCATGGTTTAAGAGAAATCATACTCCATGGTTCGTTGTTCTTGTAAAATGTTGAACGACTACCCCAACTAAAATCTATCCACTCAACAAAAATTATTTCACACCACAGACTCATCTTGGTCAGGATCGATTTGAAATCTATCATGGTTTCAGAGAAATCATACTCCATGGTTCGTTGTTCTTGTAGAATGTTGAACGACTACCCCTAACTAAAATCTATCCACTCAACAAAAATTATTTCACACCACAGACTCATCTTGGTCAGGATCGATTTGAAATCTATCATGGTTTCAGAGAAATCATACTCCATGGTTCGTTGTTCTTGTAGAATTTTGAACGACTATCCCAACTAAAATCTATCAAATACAAATACAAATTTTTGGCGCAACAGGTCCATGGGACCCAGGGCCTAGCTTCTCACAACCATTCGTGTTGTGCGTGTTATATTCTTCACATGAATGGAAGGGGCCTACTGTTTAATGCCGGATCCGAACGGCAATTTTGAGAATCTTTTTCATTACAGTTTTATTCTCGGATGTTTGTCAGACGCTCGCGAGAGGTGGGGCCGTGAAAGAAATTTTAGGTGTTGTCTGAGGATTGAACCTGGAACCCCTTGCTCCGTAGTCCAACGCACTAACCACTTGAGCCACGGCGCCCACCAACTAAAATCTATCCACTCAACAAAAATTATTTCAAATAAATCATACTCCATGGTAAGTTGTTCTTGTAGAATGTTGAACGACTACCCCAACTAAAATCTATCCACTCAACAAAAATTATTTCAGAGAAATCATGCTCCATGGTAAGTTGTTCTTGTAGAATGTTGAACGACTACCCCAACTAAAATCTATCCACTCAACAAAAATTATTTCACACCACAGACTCATCTTGGTCGGGATCGATTTGAAATCTATCATGGTTTCAGAGAAATCATAGTCCATGGTAAGTTGTTCTTGTAGAATGTTGAACGACTATCCCAACTAAAATCTATCCACTCAACAAAAATTATTTCAGAGAAATCATACTCCATGGTAAGTTGTTCTTGTAGAATGTTGAACGACTATCCCAACTAAAACCTATCCACTCAACAAAAATTATTTCAGAGAAATCATACTCCATGGTAAGTTGTTCTTGTAGAATGTTGAACGACTATCCCAACTAAAATCTATCCACTAAACAAAAAATATTTCAGAGAAATCATACTCCATGGTTCGTTGTTCTTGTAAAATGTTGAACGACTACCCCAACTAAAATCTATCCACTCAACAAAAATTATTTCACACCACAGACTCATCTTGGTCAGGATCGATTTGAGATCTATCATGGTTTCAGAGAAATCATACTCCATGGTTCGTTGTTCTTGTAGAATGTTGAACGACTACCCCTAACTAAAATCTATCCACTCAACAAAAATTATTTCACACCACAGACTCATCTTGGTCAGGATCGATTTGAAATCTATCATGGTTTCAGAGAAATCATACTCCATGGTTCGTTGTTCTTGAAGAATGTTGAACGACTACCCCAACTAAAATCTATCCACTCAACAAAAATTATTTCAGAGAAATCATACTCCATGGTAAGTTGTTCTTGTAGAATGTTGAACGACTACCCCAACTAAAATCTATAGACTCAACAAAAATTATTTCAGAGAAATCATACTCCATGGTAAGTTGTTCTTGTAGAATGTTGAACGACTACCCCAACTAAAATTTATCCACTCAACAAAAATTATTTCACACCACAGACTCATCTTGGTCAGGATCGATTTGAAATCTATCATGGTTTCAGAGAAATCATAGTCCATGGTTCGTTGTTCTTGTAGAATGTTGAACGACTACCCCAACTAAAATCTATCCACTCAACAAAAATTATTTCACACCACAGACTCATCTTGGTCAGGATCGATTTGAAATCTATCATGGTTTCAGAGAAATCATACTCCATGGTTCGTTGTTCTTGTAGAATGTTGAACGACTACCCCAACTAAAATCTATCCACTCAACAAAAATTATTTCAGAGAAATCATACTTGTAGAATGTTGAACGACTATCCCAACTAAAATCTATCCACTCAACAAAAATTATTTCAGAGAAATCATACTCCATGGTAAGTTGTTCTTGTAGAATGTTGAACGACTACCCCAACTAAAATCTATCCACTCAACAAAAATTATTTCAGAGAAATCATACTCCATGGTAAGTTGTTCTTGTAGAATGTTGAACGACTACCCCAACTAAAATCTATCCACTCAACAAAAATTATTTCACACCACAGACTCATCTTGGTCAGGATCGATTTGAAATCTATCATGGTTTCAGAGAAATCATAGTCCATGGTAAGTTGTTCTTGTAGAATGTTGAACGACTACCCCTAACTAAAATCTATCCACTCAACAAAAATTATTTCAGAGAAATCATACTCCATGGTAAGTTGTTCTTGTAGAAAGTTGAATGACTATCCCAACTAAAATCTATCCACTCAACAAAAATTATTTCACACCACAGACTCATCTTGGTCAGGATCGATTTGAAATCTATCATGGTTTCAGAGAAATCATAGTCCATGATAAGTTGTTCTTGTAGAATGTTGAACGACTACCCCTAACTAAAATCTATCCACTCAACAAAAATTATTTCAGAGAAATCATACTCCATGGTTCGTTGTTCTTGTAGAATGTTGAACGACTATCCCAACTAAAATCTATCCACTCAACAAAAATTATTTCAGAGAAATCATACTCCATGGTAAGTTGTTCTTGTAGAATGTTGAACGACTACCCCAACTAAAATCTATCCACTCAACAAAAATTATTTCACACCACAGACTCATCTTGGTCAGGATCGATTTGAAATTTATCATGGTTTCAGAGAAATCATAGTCCATGGTAAGTTGTTCTTGTAGAATAATGAACGACTACCCTTAACTAAAATCTATCCACTCAACAAATATTATTTCAGAGAAATCATACTCCATGGTAAGTTGTTCTTGTAGAATGTTGAACGACTACCCCAACTAAAATCTATCCACTCAACAAAAATTATTTCACACCACAGACTCATCTTGGTCAGGATAGATTTGAAATCTATCATGGTTTCAGAGAAATCATACTCCATGGTTCGTTGTTCTTGTAGAATGTTGAACGACTACCCCAACTAAAATCTATCCACTCAACAAAAATTATTTCAGAGAAATCATACTCCATGGTTCGTTGTTCTTGTAGAATGTTGAACGACTACCCCAACTAAAATCTATCCACTCAACAAAAATTATTTCACACCACAGACTCATCTTGGTCAGGATCGATTTGAAATCTATCATGGTTTCAGAGAAATCATAGTCCATGGTAAGCTGTTCTTGTAGAATGTTGAACGACTACCCCTAACTAAAATCTATCCACTCAACAAAAATTATTTCAGAGAAATCATACTCCATGGTTCGTTGTTCTTTTAGAATGTTGAACGACTACCCCAACTAAAATATATACACTCAACAAAAATTATTTCACACCACAGACTCATCTTGGTCAGGATCGATTTGAAATCTATCATGGTTTCAGAGAAATCATACTCCATGATTCGTTGTTCTTGTAGAATGTTGAACGACTACCCCAACTAAAATCTATCCACTCAACAAAAATTATTTCACACCACAGACTCATCTTGGTCAGGATCGATTTGAAATCTATCATGGTTTCAGAGAAATCATACTCCATGGTAAGTTGTTCTTGTAGAATGTTGAACGACTACCCCAACTAAAATCTATCCACTCAACAAAAATTATTTCAGAGAAATCATAGTCCATGGATGGTTCGTTGTAGAATGTTGAACGACTATCCCAACTAAAATCTATCCACTCAACAAAAATTATTTCAGAGAAATCATACTCCATGGTAAGTTGTTCTTGTAGAATGTTGAACGACTACCCCAACTAAAATCTATCCACTCAACAAAAATTATTTCAGAGAAATCATACTCCATGGTAAGTTGTTCTTGTAGAATGTTGAACGACTACCCCAACTAAAATCTATCCACTCAACAAAAATTATTTCACACCACAGACTCATCTTGGTCAGGATCGATTTGAAATCTATCATGGTTTCAGAGAAATCATAGTCCATGGTAAGTTGTTCTTGTAGAATGTTGAACGACTACCCCTAACTAAAATCTATCCACTCAACAAAAATTATTTCAGAGAAATCATACTCCATGGTAAGTTGTTCTTGTAGAAAGTTGAATGACTATCCCAACTAAAATCTATCCACTCAACAAAAATTATTTCACACCACAGACTCATCTTGGTCAGGATCGATTTGAAATCTATCATGGTTTCAGAGAAATCATAGTCCATGATAAGTTGTTCTTGTAGAATGTTGAACGACTACCCCTAACTAAAATCTATCCACTCAACAAAAATTATTTCAGAGAAATCATACTCCATGGTTCGTTGTTCTTGTAGAATGTTGAACGACTACCCCAACTAAAATCTATCCACTCAACAAAAATTATTTCAGAGAAATCATACTCCATGGTAAGTTGTTCTTGTAGAATGTTGAACGACTACCCCAACTAAAATCTATCCACTCAACAAAAATTATTTCAGAGAAATCATACTCCATGGTTCGTTGTTCTTTTAGAATGTTGAACGACTACCCCAACTAAAATATATCCACTCAACAAAAATTATTTCACACCACAGACTCATCTTGGTCAGGATCGATTTGAAATCTATCATGGTTTCAGAGAAATCATACTCCATGATTCGTTGTTCTTGTAGAATGTTGAACGACTACCCCAACTAAAATCTATCCACTCAACAAACATTATTTCAGAGAAATCATACTCCATGGTTCGTTGTTCTTGTAGAATGTTGAACGACTACCCCAACTAAAATCTATCCACTCAACAAAAATTATTTCAGAGAAATCATACTCCATGGTAAGTTGTTCTTGTAGAATGTTGAACGACTATCCCAACTAAAATCTATCCACTCAACAAAAATTATTTCACACCACAGACTCATCTTGGTCAGGATCGATTTGAAATCTATCATGGTTTCAGAGAAATCATAGTCCATGGCAAGTTGTTCTTGTAGAATGTTGAACGACTATCCCAACTAAAATCTATCCACTCAACAAAATTTATTTCAGAGAAATCATACTCCATGGTTCGTTGTTCTTGTAGAATGTTGGACGACTACCCCAACTAAAATCTATCCACTCAACAAAAATTATTTCACACCACAGACTCATCTTGGTCAATATCGATTTGAAATCTATCATGGTTTCAGAGAAATCATACTCCATGGTAAGTTGTTCTTGTAAAATGTTGAACGACTATCCCAACTAAAATCTATCCACTCAACAAAAATTATTTCAGAGAAATCATACTCCATGGTTCGTTGTTCTTGTAGAATGTTGAACGACTACCCCAACTAAAATCTATCCACTCAACAAAAATTATTTCACACCACAGACTCATCTTGGTCAGCATCGATTTGAAATCTATCATGGTTTCAGAGAAATCATACTCCATGGTAAGTTGTTCTTGTAGAATGTTGAACGACTATCCCAACTAAAATCTATCCACTCAACAAAAATTATTTCACACCACAGACTCATCTTGGTCAGGATCGATTTGAATTCTATCATGGTTTCAGAGAAATCATAGTCCATGGTAAGTTGTTCTTGTAGAATGTTATACGACTACCCCTAACTAAAATCTATCCACTCAACAAAAATTATTTCAGAGAAATCATACTCCATGGTTCGTTGTTCTTGTAGAATGTTGAACGACTACCCCAACTAAAATCTATCCACTCAACAAAAATTATTTCACACCACAGACTCATCTTGGTCAGGATCGATTTGAAATCTATCATGGTTTCAGAGAAATCATAGTCCATGGTAAGTTGTTCTTGTAGAATGTTGAACGACTACCCCTAACTAAAATCTATCCACTCAGCAAAAATTATTTCAGAGAAATCATACTCCATGGTTCGTTGTTCTTGTAGAATGTTGAACGACTACCCCAACTAAAATCTATCCACTCAACAAAAATTATTTCACACCACAGACTCATCTTGGTCAGGATCGATTTGAAATCTATCATGGTTTCAGAGAAATCATAGTCCATGGTAAGTTGTTCTTGTAGAATGTTGAACGACTACCCCAACCAAAATCTATCCACTCAACAAAAATTATTTCACACCACAGACTCATCTTGGTCAGGATCGATTTGAAATCTATCATGGTTTCAGAGAAATCATAGTCCATGGTAAGTTGTTCTTGTAGAATGTTGAACGACTACCCCAACTAAAATCTATCCACTCAATAAAAATTATTTCATACCACAGACTCATCTTGGTCAGGATCGATTTGAAATCTATCATGGTTTCAGAGAAATCATACTCCATGGTTCGTTGTTCTTGTAGAATGTTGAACGACTACCCCAACTAAAATCTATCTACTCAACAAAAATTATTTCAGAGAAATCATACTCCATGGTTCGTTGTTCTTGTAGAATGTTGAACGACTACCCCAACTAAAATATATCCACTCAACAAAAATTATTTCACACCACAGACTCATCTTGGTCAGGATCAATTTGAAATCTATCATGGTTTCAGAGAAATCATAGTCCATGGTAAGTTGTTCTTGTAGAATGTTGAACGACTACCCCAACTAAAATCTATCCACTCAACAAAAATTATTTCAGAGAAATCATAGTCCATGGATGGTTCGTTGTTCTTGTAAAATGTTGAACGACTACCCCAACTAAAATCTATCCACTCAACAAAAATTATTTCACACCACAGACTCATCTTGGTCAGGATCGATTTGAAATCTATCATGGTTTCAGAGAAATCATACTCCATGGTAAGTTGTTCTTGTAGAATGTTGAACGACTACACCAACTAAAATCTATCCACTCATCAAAAATTATTTCAGAGAAATCATACTCCATGGTAAGTTGTTCTTGTAGAATGTTGAACGACTACCCCAACTAAAATCTATCCACTCAACAAAAATTATTTCAGAGAAATCATACTCCATGGTTCGATGTTCTAGTAGAATGTTGAACGACTACCCCAACTAAAATCTATCCACTCAACAAAAATTATTTCAGAGAAATCATAGTCCATGGATGGTTCGTTGTTCTTGTAAAATGTTGAACGACTACCCCAACTAAAATCTATCCACTCAACAAAAATTATTTCACACCACAGACTCATCTTGGTCAGGATCGATTTGAAATCTATCATGGTTTCAGAGAAATCATACTCCATGGTAAGTTGTTCTTGTAGAATGTTGAACGACTACCCCAACTAAAATATATCCACTCAACAAAAATTATTTCACACCACAGACTCATCTTGGTCAGGATCGATTTGAAATCTATCATGGTTTCAGAGAAATCATACTCCATGGTTCGTTGTTCTTGTAGAATGTTGAACGACTACCCCAACTAAAATCTATCCACTCAACAAAAATTATTTCAGAGAAATCATAGTCCATGGATGGTTCGTTGTTCTTGTAAAATGTTGAACGACTACCCCAACTAAAATCTATCCACTCAACAAAAATTATTTCACACCACAGACTCATCTTGGTCAGGATCGATTTGAAATCTATCATGGTTTCAGAGAAATCATACTCCATGGTAAGTTGTTCTTGTAGAATGTTGAACGACTACACCAACTAAAATCTATCCACTCATCAAAAATTATTTCAGAGAAATCATACTCCATGGTAAGTTGTTCTTGTAGAATGTTGAACGACTACCCCAACTAAAATCTATCCACTCAACAAAAATTATTTCACACCACAGACTCATCTTGGTCAGGATCGATTTGAAATCTATCATGGTTTCAGAGAAATCATACTCCACGGTTCGTTGTTCTTGTAGAATGTTGAACGACTACCCCAACTAAAATCTATCCACTCAACAAAAATTATTTCACACCACAGACTCATCTTGGTCAGGATCGATTTGAAATCTATCATGGTTTCAGAGAAATCATACTCCATGGTTCGTTGTTCTTTTAGAATGTTGAACGACTACCCCAACTAAAATCTATCCACTCAACAAAACTTATTTCACACCACAGACTCATCTTGGTCAGGATCGATTTGATATCTATCATGGTTTCAGAGAAATCATACTCCACGGTTCGTTGTTCTTGTAGAATGTTGAACGACTACCCCAACTAAAATCTATCCACTCAACAAAAATTATTTCACACCACAGACTCATCTTGGTCAGGATCGATTTGAAATCTATCATGGTTTCAGAGAAATCATACTCCATGGTAAGTTGTTCTTGTAGAATATTGAACGACTACCCCAACTAAAATCTATCCACTCAACAAAAATTATTTCAGAGAAATCATACTCCATGGTTCGTTGTTCTTGTAGAATGTTGAACGACTACCCCAACTAAAATCATTTTGGTCAGGATCGATTTGAAATCTATCATGGTTTCAGAGAAATTATAGTCCATGGTAAGTTGTTCTTGTAGAATGTTGAACGACTACCCCTAACTAAAATCTATACACTCAACAAAAATTATTTCACACCACAGACTCATCTTGGTCAGGATCGATTTGAAATCTATCATGGTTGCAGAGAAATCATACTCCATGGTTCGTTGTTCTTGTAGAATGTTGAACGACTACCCCAACTAAAATCTATCCACTCAACAAACATTATTTCACACCACAGACTCATCTTGGTCAGGATCGATTTGAAATCTATCATGGTTTCAGAGAAATCATAGTCCATGGTGAGTTGTTCTTGTAGAATGTTGAACGACTAGCCCAACTAAAATCTATCCACTCAACAAAAATTATTTCAGAGAAATCATACTCCATGGTTCGTTGTTCTTGTAGAATGTTGGACGACTTCCCCAACCAAAATCTATCCACTCAACAAAAATTATTTCACACCACAGACTCATCTTGGTCAGGATCGATTTGAAATCTATCATGGTTTCAGAGAAATCATAGTCCATGGTTCGTTGTTCTTGTAGAATGTTGAACGACTACCCCTAACTAAAATCTATCCACTCAACAAAAATTATTTTACACCACAGACTCATCTTGGACAGGATCGATTTGAAATCTATCATGGTTTCAGAGAAATCATAGTCCATGGTAAGTTGTTCTTGTAGAATGTTGAACGACTACCCCTAACTAAAATCTATACACTCAACAAAAATTATTTCACACCACAGACTCATCTTGGTCAGGATCGATTTGAAATCTATCATGGTTTCAGAGAAATCATACTCCATGATTCGTTGTTCTTGTAGAATGTTGAACGACTACCCCAACTAAAATCTATCCACTCAACAAACATTATTTCACACCACAGACTCATCTTGGTCAGGATCGATTTGAAATCTATCATGGTTTCAGAGAAATCATAGTCCATGGTGAGTTGTTCTTGTAGAATGTTGAACGAC
This sequence comes from Xylota sylvarum, assembly GCA_905220385.1. NCBI lineage: Eukaryota > Metazoa > Arthropoda > Insecta > Diptera > Syrphidae > Xylota > Xylota sylvarum. Next base: position 363,842 of record CAJMZQ010000063.1, on the reverse strand, counting down.
TATCCCTAACTAAAATCTATCCACTCAACAAAAATTATTTCAGAGAAATCATACTCCATGGTTCGTTGTTCTTGTAGAATGTTGAACGACTACCCCAACTAAAATCATTTTGGTCAGGATCGATTTGAAATCTATCATGGTTTCAGAGAAATCATAGTCCATGGTAAGTTGTTCTTGTAGAATGTTGAACGACTACCCCTAACTAAAATCTATACACTCAACAAAAATTATTTCACACCACAGACTCATCTTGGTCAGGATCGATTTGAAATCTATCATGGTTTCAGAGAAATCATACTCCATGGTTCGTTGTTCTTGTAGAATGTTGAACGACTACCCCAACTAAAATCTATCCACTCAACAAACATTATTTCACACCACAGACTCATCTTGGTCAGGATCGATTTGAAATCTATCATGGTTTCAGAGAAATCATAGTCCATGGTGAGTTGTTCTTGTAGAATGTTGAACGACTAGCCCAACTAAAATCTATCCACTCAACAAAAATTATTTCAGAGAAATCATACTCCATGGTTCGTTGTTCTTGTAGAATGTTGGACGACTTCCCCAACCAAAATCTATCCACTCAACAAAAATTATTTCACACCACAGACTCATCTTGGTCAGGATCGATTTGAAATCTATCATGGTTTCAGAGAAATCATAGTCCATGGTTCGTTGTTCTTGTAGAATGTTGAACGACTACCCCTAACTAAAATCTATCCACTCAACAAAAATTATTTTACACCACAGACTCATCTTGGACAGGATCGATTTGAAATCTATCATGGTTTCAGAGAAATCATAGTCCATGGTAAGTTGTTCTTGTAGAATGTTGAACGACTACCCCTAACTAAAATCTATACACTCAACAAAAATTATTTCACACCACAGACTCATCTTGGTCAGGATCGATTTGAAATCTATCATGGTTTCAGAGAAATCATACTCCATGGTTCGTTGTTCTTGTAGAATGTTGAACGACTACCCCAACTAAAATCTATCCACTCAACAAACATTATTTCACACCACAGACTCATCTTGGTCAGGATCGATTTGAAATCTATCATGGTTTCAGAGAAATCATAGTCCATGGTGAGTTGTTCTTGTAGAATGTTGAACGACTATCCCTAACTAAAATCTATCCACTCAACAAAAATTATTTCAGAGAAATCATACTCCATGGTTCGTTGTTCTTGTAGAATGTTGAACGACTACCCCAACTAAAATCTATCCACTCAACAAAAATTATTTCACACCACAGACTCATCTTGGTCAGGATCGATTTGAAATCTATCATGGTTGCACAGAAATCATACTCCATGTTTCGTTGTTCTTGTAGAATTTTGAACGACTACCCCAACTAAAATCTATCCACTCAACAAAAATTATTTCACACCACAGACTCATATTGGTCAGGATCGATTTGAAATCTATCATGGTTTCAGAGAAATCATAGTCCATGGTGAGTTGTTCTTGTAGAATGTTGAACGACTACCCCTAACTAAAATCTATCCACTCAACAAAAATTATGTCAGAGAAAGCATACTCCATGGTTCGTTGTGCTTGTAGAATGTTGAACGACTACCCCAACTAAAATCTATCCACTCAACAAAAATTATTTCACACCACAGACTCATTTTGGTCAGGATCGATTTGAAATCTATCATGGTTTCCGAGAAATCATACTCCATGGTAAGTTGTTCTTGTAGAATGTTGAACGACTATCATAACTAAAATCTATCCAATCTACAAAAATTATTTCAGAGAAATCATACTCCATGGTAAGTTGTTCTGGTAGAAAGTTGAACGACTATCCCAACTAAAATCTATCCACTCAACAAAAATTATTTCAGAGAAATCATACTCCATGGTTCGTTGTTCTTGTAGAATATTGAACGACTACCCCAACTAAAATCTATCCACTCAACAAAAATTATTTCACACCACAGACTCATCTTGGTCAGGATCGATTTGAAATCTATCATGGTTTCAGAGAAATCATACTCCATGGTAAGTTGTTCTTGTAGAATGTTGAACGACTACTCCTAACTAAAATCTATCCACTCAACAAAAATTATTTCACACCACAGACTCATCTTGGTCAGGATCGATTTGAAATCTATCATGGTTTCAGAGAAATCATACTCCATGGTTCGTTGTTCTTGTAGAATGTTGAACGACTATCCCAACTAAAATCTATCCACTCAACAAAAATTATTTCAGAGAAATCATACTCCATGGTAAGTTGTTCTTGTAGAATGTTGAACAACTATCCCAACCAAAATCTATCCACTCAACAAAAATTATTTCACACCACAGACTCATCTTGGTCAGGATCGATTTGAAATCTATCATGGTTTCAGAGAAATCATACTCCATGGTAAGTTGTTCTTGTAGAATGTTGAACGACTACCCCTAACTAAAATCTATCCACTCAACAAAAATTATTTCACACCACAGACTCATCTTGGTCAGGATCGATTTGAAATCTATCATGGTTTCAGAGAAATCATAGTCCATGGTAAGTTGTTCTTGTAGAATGTTGAACGACTACCCCAACTAAAATCTATCCACTCAACAAAAATTATTTCACACCACAGACTCATCTTGGTCAGGATCGATTTGAAATCTATCATGGTTTCAGAGAAATCATACTCAATGGTAAGTTGTTCTTGTAGAATGTTGAACGACTATCCCAACTAAAATCTATCCACTCAACAAAAATTATTTCAGAGAAATCATACTCCATGGTAAGTTGTTCTTGCAGAATGTTGAACGACTATCCCAACTAAAATCTATCCACTCAACAAAAATTATTTCACACCACAGACTCATCTTGGTCAGGATCGATTTGAAATCTATCATGGTTGCAGAGAAATCATACTCCATGGTTCGTTGTTCTTGTAGAATGTTGAACGACTACCCCAACTAAAATCTATCCACTCAACAAAAATTATTTCACACCACAGACTCATCTTGGTCAGGATCGATTTGAAATCTATCATGGTTGCAGAGAAATCATACTCCATGGTTCGTTGTTCTTGTAGAATGTTGAACGACTATCCCAACTAAAATCTATCCACTCAACAAAAATTATTTCAGAGAAATCATACTCCATGGTTCGTTGTTCTTGTAGAATGTTGAACGACTACCCCAACTAAAATCTATCCACTCAACAAAAATTATTTCACACCACAGACTCATCTTGGTCAGGATCGATTTGAAATCTATCATGGTTTCAGAGAAATCATACTCCATGGTTCGTTGTTCTTGTAGAATGTTGAACGACTACCCCAACTAAAATCTATCCACTCAACAAAAATTATTTCACACCACAGACTCATCTTGGTCAGGATCGATTTAAAATCTATCATGGTTTCAGAGAAATCATACTCCATGGTAAGTTGTTCTTGTAGAATGTTGAACGACTACCCCTAACTAAAATCTATCGACTCAACAAAAATTATTTCACACCACAGATTCATCTTGGTCAGGATCGATTTGAAATCTATCGTGGTTTCAGAGAAATCATAGTCCATGGTAAGTTGTACTTGTAGAATGTTGAACGACTACCCCAACTAAAATCTATCCACTCAACAAAAATTATTTCACACCACAGACTCATCTTGGTCAGGATCGATTTGAAATCTATCATGGTTTCAGAGAAATCATACTCCATGGTTCGTTGTTCTTGTAGAATGTTGAACGACTATCCCAACTAAAATCTATCCACTCAACAAAAATTATTTCAGAGAAATCATACTCCATGGTAAGTTGTTCTTGTAGAATGTTGAACGACTATCCCAACTAAAATCTATCCACTCAACAAAAACTATTTCACACCACAGACTCATCTTGGTCAGGATCGATTTGAAATCTGTCATGGTTTCAGAGAAATCATACTCCATGGTAAGTTGTTCTTGTAGAATGTTGAACGACTACCCCTAACTAAAATCTATCCACTCAACAAAAATTATTTCACACCACAGACTCATCTTGGTCAGGATCGATTTGAAATCTATCATGGTTTCAGAGAAATCATAGTCCATGGTAAGTGGTTCTTGTAGAATGTTGAACGACTACCCCAACTAAAATCTATCCACTCAACAAAAATTATTTCACACCACAGACTCATCTTGGTCAGGATCGATTTGAAATCTATCATGGTTTCAGAGAAATCATACTCCATGGTTCGTTGTTCTTGTAAAATGTTGAACGACTATCCCAACTAAAATCTGTCCACTAAACAAAAATTATTTCAGAGAAATCATACTCCATGGTAAGTTGTTCTTGTAGAATGTTGAACGACTATCCCAACTAAAATCTATCCACTCAACAAAAATTATTTCAGAGAAATCATACTCCATGGTAAGTTGTTCTTGTAGAATGTTGAACGACTATCCCAAATAAAATCTATCCACTCAACAAAAATTATTTCACACCACAGACTCATCTTGGTCAGGATCGATTTGAAATCTATCATGGTTTCAGAGAAATCATAGTCCATGGTAAGTGGTTCTTGTAGAATGTTGAACGACTATCCCAAATAAAATCTATCCACTCAACAAAAATTATTTCACACCACAGACTCATCTTGGTCAGGATCGATTTGAAATCTATCATGGTTTCAGAGAAATCATAGTCCATGGTAAGTGGTTCTTGTAGAATGTTGAACGACTACCCCTAACTAAAATCTATCCACTCAACAAAAATTATTTCACACCACAGACTCATCTTGGTCAGGATCGATTTGAAATCTATCATGGTTTCAGAGAAATCATACTCCATGGTAAGTTGTTCTTGTAGAATGTTGAACGACTATCCCAACTAAAATCTATCCACTCAACAAAAATTATTTCAGAGAAATCATACTCCATGGTAAGTTGTTCTTGTAGAATGTTGAACGACTATCCCAAATAAAATCTATCCACTCAACAAAAATTATTTCACACCACAGACTCATCTTGGTCAGGATCGATTTGAAATCTATCATGGTTTCAGAGAAATCATACTCCATGGTAAGTTGTTCTTGTAGAATGTTGAACGACTACCCCTAACTAAAATCTATCCACTCAACAAATATTATTTCACACCACAGACTCATCTTGGTCAGGATCGATTTGAAATCTATCATGGTTTCAGAGAAATCATAGTCCATGGTAAGTTGTTCTTGTAGAATGTTGAACGACTACCCCAACTAAAATCTATCCACTCAACAAAAATTATTTCAGAGAAATCATACTCCATGGTTCGTTGTTCTTGTAAAATGTTGAACGACTATCCCAACTAAAATCTATCCACTCAACAAAAATTATTTCACACCACAGACTCATCTTGGTCATGATCGATTTGAAATCTATCATGGTTTCAGAGAAATCATACTCCATGATTCGTTGTTCTTGTAGAATGTTGAACGACTACCCCAACTAAAATCTATCCACTCAACAAAAATTATTTCACACCACAGACTCATCTTGGTAAGGATCGATTTGAAATCTATCATGGTTTCAGAGATACCATAGTCCATGGTACGTTGTTCTTGTAGAATGTTGAACGACTACCCCAACTAAAATCTATCCACTCAACAAAAATTATTTCACACCACAGACTCATCTTGGTCAGGATCGATTTGAAATCTATCATGGTTGCAGAGAAATCATACTCCATGGTAAGTTGTTCTTGTAGAATGTTGAACGACTACCCCAACTAAAATCTATCCACTCAACAAAAATTATTTCAGAGAAATCATACTCCATGGTTCGTTGTTCTTGTAAAATGTTGAACGACTATCCCAACTAAAATCTATCCACTCAACAAAAATTATTTCACACCACAGACTCATCTTGGTCATGATCGATTTGAAATCTATCATGGTTTCAGAGAAATCATACTCCATGATTCGTTGTTCTTGTAGAATGTTGAACGACTACCCCAACTAAAATCTATCCACTCAACAAAAATTATTTCACACCACAGACTCATCTTGGTAAGGATCGATTTGAAATCTATCATGGTTTCAGAGATATCATAGTCCATGGTACGTTGTTCTTGTAGAATGTTGAACGACTACCCCAACTAAAATCTATCCACTCAACAAAAATTATTTCAGAGAAATCATACTCCATGATAAGTTGTTCTTGTAGAATATTGAACGACTATCCCAACTAAAATCTATCCACTCAACAAAAATTATTTCAGAGAAATCATACTCCATGGTTCGTTGTTCTTGTAGAATGTTGAACGACTATCCCAACTAAAATCTATCCACTCAACAAATATTATTTCAGAGAAATCATACTCCATGGTAAGTTGTTCTTGTAGAATGTTGAACGACTACCCCTAACTAAAATCTATCCACTCAACATATATTATTTCACACCACAGACTCATCTTGGTCAAGATCGATTTGAAATCTATCATGGTTTCAGAGAAATCATACTCCATGATTCGTTGTTCTTGTAGAATGTTGAACGACTACCCCAACTAAAATCTATCCACTCAACAAAAATTATTTAACACAACAGACTCATCTTGGTAAGGATCGATTTGAAATCTATCATGGTTTCAGAGATATCATAGTCCATGGTACGTTGTTCTTGTAGAATGTTGAACGACTACCCCAACTAAAATCTATCCACTCAACAAAAATTATTTCAGAGAAATCATACTCCATGGTTCGTTGTTCTTGTAGAATGTTGAACGACTACCCCAACTAAAATCTATCCACTCAACAAAAATTATTTCACACCACAGACTCATCTTGGTCAGGATCGATTTGAAATCTATCATGGTTTCAGAGAAATCATACTCCATGGTTCGTTGTTCTTGTAGAATGTTGACCGACTATCCCAACTAAAATCTATTTACTCAACAAAAATTATTTCACACCACAGACTCATCTTGGTCAGGATCGATTTGAAATCTATCATGGTTTCAGAGAAATCATACTCCATGGTAAGTTGTTCTTGTAGAATGTTGAACGACTACCCCTAACTAAAATCTATCCACTCAACAAATATTATTTCACACCACAGACTCATCTTGGTCAGGATCGATTTGAAATCTATCATGGTTTCAGAGAAATCATACTCCATGGTAAGTTGTTCTTGTAGAATGTTGAACGACTACCCCTAACTAAAATCTATCCACTCAACAAATACTATTTCACACCACAGACTCATCTTGGTCAGGATCGATTTGAAATCTATCATGGTTTCAGAGAAATCATAGTCCATGGTAAGTTGTTCTTGTAGAATGTTGAACGACTACCCCAACTAAAATCAATCCACTCAACAAAAATTATTTCACACCACAGACTCATCTTGGTCAGGATCGATTTGAAATCTATCATGGTTTCAGAGAAATCATACTCCATGGTTCGTTGTTCTTGTAGAATGTTGAACGACTATCCCAACTAAAATCTATCCACTCAACAAAAATTATTTCACACCACAGACTCATCTTATTCAGGATCGATTTGAAATCTATCATGGTTTCAGAGAAATCATACTCCATGGTAAGTTGTTCTTGTAGAATGTTGAACGACTATCCCAACTAAAATCTATCCACTCAACAAAAATTATTTCAGAGAAATCATACTCCATGGTAAGTTGTTCCTGTAGAATGTTGAACGACTATCCCAACTAAAATCTATCCACTCAACAAAAATTATTTCAGAGAAATCATACTCCATGGTTCGTTGTTCTTGTAGAATGTTGAACGACTACCCCAACTAAAATCTATCCACTCAACAAAAATTATTTCACACCACAGACTCATCTTGGTCAGGATCGATTTGAAATCTATCATGGTTTCAGAGAAACCATAGTCCATGGTAAGTTGTTCTTGTAGAATGTTGAACGACTACCCCAACTAAAATCTATCCCCTCAACAAAAATTATTTCACACCACAGACTCATCTTGGTCAGGATCGATTTGAAAACTATCATGGTTTCAGAGAAATCATACTCCATGGTTCGTTGTTCTTGTAGAATGTTGAACGACTATCCCAATTAAAATCTATCCACTCAACAAAAATTATTTCACACCACAGACTCATCTTGGTCAGGATCGATTTGAAATCTATCATGGTTTCAGAGAAATCATACTCCATGGTAAGTTGTTCTTGTAGAATGTTGAACGACTACCCCAACTAAAATCTATCCACTCAACAAAAATTATTTCACACCACAGACTCATCTTGGTCAGGATCGATTTGAAATCTATCATGGTTTCAGAGAAATCATAGTCCATGGTAAGTTGCTCTTGTAAAATGTTGAACGACTATCCCAACTAAAATCTATCCACTCAACAAAAATTATTTCAGAGAAATCATACTCCATGGTAAGTTGTTCTTGTAGAATGTTGAACGACTACCCCAACTAAAATCTATAAACTCAACAAAAATTATTTCACACCACAGACTCATCTTGGTCATAATCGATTTGAAATCTATCATGGTTTCGGAGAAATCATACTGCATGGTAAGTTGTTCTTCTAAAATGTTGAACGACTATCCCAACTAAAATCTATCCACTCAACAAAAATTATTTCAGAGAAATCATACTCCATGGTTCGTTGTTCTTGTAGAATGTTGAACGACTACCCCAACTAAAATCTATCCACTCAACAAAAATTATTTCACACCACAGACTCATCTTGGTCAGGATCGATTTGAAATCTATCATGGTTTCAGAGAAATCATAGTCCATGGTAAGTTATTCTTGTAGAATGTAGAACGACTATCCCAACTAAAATCTATCCACTCAACAAAAATTATTTCAGAGAAATCATACTCCATGGTTCGTTGTTCTTGTAGAATGTTGAACGACTACCCCAACTAAGATCTATAAACTCAACAAAAATTATTTCACACCACAGACTCATCTTGGTCATAATCGATTTGAAATCTATCATGGTTTCGGAGAAATCATACTCCATGGTAAGTTGTTCTTCTAAAATGTTGAACGACTATCCCAACTAAAATCTATCCACTCAACAAAAATTATTTCAGAGAAATCATACTCCATGGTTCGTTGTTCTTGTAGAATGTTGAACGACTACCCCAACTAAAATCTATCCACTCAACAAAAATTATTTCACACCACAGACTCATCTTGGTCAGGATCGATTTGAAATCTATCATGGTTTCAGAGAAATCATACTCCATGGTAAGTTGTTCTTGTAGAATGTTGAACGACTACCCCAACTAAAATCTATCCACTCAACAAAAATTATTTCACACCACAGACTCATCTTGGTCAGGATCGATTTGAAATCTATCATGGTTTCAGAGAAATCATAGTCCATGGTAAGTTGCTCTTGTAAAATGTTGAACGACTATCCCAACTAAAATCTATCCACTCAACAAAAATTATTTCAGAGAAATCATACTCCATGGTAAGTTGTTCTTGTAGAATGTTGAACGACTACCCCAACTAAAATCTATAAACTCAACAAAAATTATTTCACACCACAGACTCATCTTGGTCAGGATCGATTTGAAATCTATCATGGTTTCAGAGAAATCATACTCCATGGTTCGTTGTTCTTGTAGAATGTTGAACGACTATCCCAACTAAAATCTATCCACTCAACAAAAATTATTTCACACCACAGACTCATCTTATTCAGGATCGATTTGAAATCTATCATGGTTTCAGAGAAATCATACTCCATGGTAAGTTGTTCTTGTAGAATGTTGAACGACTATCCCAACTAAAATCTATCCACTCAACAAAAATTATTTCAGAGAAATCATACTCCATGGTAAGTTGTTCCTGTAGAATGTTGAACGACTATCCCAACTAAAATCTATCCACTCAACAAAAATTATTTCAGAGAAATCATACTCCATGGTTCGTTGTTCTTGTAGAATGTTGAACGACTACCCCAACTAAAATCTATCCACTCAACAAAAATTATTTCACACCACAGACTCATCTTGGTCAGGATCGATTTGAAATCTATCATGGTTTCAGAGAAACCATAGTCCATGGTAAGTTGTTCTTGTAGAATGTTGAACGACTACCCCAACTAAAATCTATCCCCTCAACAAAAATTATTTCACACCACAGACTCATCTTGGTCAGGATCGATTTGAAAACTATCATGGTTTCAGAGAAATCATACTCCATGGTTCGTTGTTCTTGTAGAATGTTGAACGACTATCCCAACTAAAATCTATCCACTCAACAAAAATTATTTCACACCACAGACTCATCTTGGTCAGGATCGATTTGAAATCTATCATGGTTTCAGAGAAATCATACTCCATGGTAAGTTGTTCTTGTAGAATGTTGAACGACTACCCCAACTAAAATCTATCCACTCAACAAAAATTATTTCACACCACAGACTCATCTTGGTCAGGATCGATTTGAAATCTATCATGGTTTCAGAGAAATCATAGTCCATGGTAAGTTGCTCTTGTAAAATGTTGAACGACTATCCCAACTAAAATCTATCCACTCAACAAAAATTATTTCAGAGAAATCATACTCCATGGTAAGTTGTTCTTGTAGAATGTTGAACGACTACCCCAACTAAAATCTATAAACTCAACAAAAATTATTTCACACCACAGACTCATCTTGGTCATAATCGATTTGAAATCTATCATGGTTTCGGAGAAATCATACTGCATGGTAAGTTGTTCTTCTAAAATGTTGAACGACTATCCCAACTAAAATCTATCCACTCAACAAAAATTATTTCAGAGAAATCATACTCCATGGTTCGTTGTTCTTGTAGAATGTTGAACGACTACCCCAACTAAAATCTATCCACTCAACAAAAATTATTTCACACCACAGACTCATCTTGGTCAGGATCGATTTGAAATCTATCATGGTTTCAGAGAAATCATAGTCCATGGTAAGTTATTCTTGTAGAATGTAGAACGACTATCCCAACTAAAATCTATCCACTCAACAAAAATTATTTCAGAGAAATCATACTCCATGGTTCGTTGTTCTTGTAGAATGTTGAACGACTACCCCAACTAAGATCTATAAACTCAACAAAAATTATTTCACACCACAGACTCATCTTGGTCATAATCGATTTGAAATCTATCATGGTTTCGGAGAAATCATACTCCATGGTAAGTTGTTCTTCTAAAATGTTGAACGACTATCCCAACTAAAATCTATCCACTCAACAAAAATTATTTCAGAGAAATCATACTCCATGGTTCGTTGTTCTTGTAGAATGTTGAACGACTACCCCAACTAAAATCTATCCACTCAACAAAAATTATTTCACACCACAGACTCATCTTGGTCAGGATCGATTTGAAATCTATCATGGTTTCAGAGAAATCATACTCCATGGTAAGTTGTTCTTGTAGAATGTTGAACGACTACCCCAACTAAAATCTATCCACTCAACAAAAATTATTTCACACCACAGACTCATCTTTTTCAGGATCGATTTGAAATCTATCATGGTTTCAGAGAAATCATAGTCCATGGTAAGTTGCTCTTGTAAAATGTTGAACGACTATCCCAACTAAAATCTATAGACTCAACAAAAATTATTTCAGAGAAATCATACTCCATGGTAAGTTGTTCTTGTAGAATGTTGAACGACTACCCCAACTAAAATCTATAAACTCAACAAAAATTATTTCACACCACAGACTCATCTTGGTCATAATCGATTTGAAATCTATCATGGTTTCGGAGAAATCATACTCCATGGTAAGTTGTTCTTCTAAAATGTTGAACGACTATCCCAACTAAAATCTATCCACTCAACAAAAATTATTTCAGAGAAATCATACTCCATGGTTCGTTGTTCTTGTAGAATGTTGAACGACTACCCCAACTAAAATCTATCCACTCAACAAAAATTATTTCACACCACAGACTCATCTTGGTCAGGATCGATTTGAAATCTATCATGGTTTCAGAGAAATCATAGTCCATGGTAAGTTATTCTTGTAGAATGTAGAACGACTATCCCAACTAAAATCTATCCACTCAACAAAAATTATTTCAGAGAAATCATACTCCATGGTTCGTTGTTCTTGTAGAATGTTGAACGACTACCCCAACTAAGATCTATCCACTCAACAAAAATTATTTCACACCACAGACTCATCTTGGTCAGGATCGATTTGAAATCTATCATGGTTTCAGAGAAATCATAGTCCATGGTAAGTTGTTCTTGTAGAATGTTGAACGACTACCCCAACTAAAATCTATCCACTCAACAAAAATTATTTCACACCACAGACTCATCTTGGTCAGGATCGATTTGAAATCTATCATGGTTTCAGAGAAATCATACTCCATGGTAAGTTGTTCTTGTAGAATGTTGAACGACTACCCCAACTAAAATCTATCCAGTCAACAAAAATTATTTCACATCACAGACTCATCTTGGTCAGGATCGATTTGAAATCTATCATGGTTTCAGAGAAATCATACTCCATGGTTCGTTGTTCTTGTAGAATGTTGAACGACTACCCCAACTAAAATCTATCCACTCAACAAAAATTATTTCACACCACAGACTCATCTTGGTCAGGATCGATTTGAAATCTATCATGGTTTCAGAGAAATCATACTCCATGGTAAGTTGTTCTTGTAGAATGTTGAACGACTACCCCAACTAAAATCTATCCACTCAACAAAAATTATTTCAGAGAAATCATACTCCATGGTTCGTTGTTCTTGTAGAATGTTGAACGACTACCCCAACTAAAATCTATCCACTCAACAAAAATTATTTCACACCACAGACTCATCTTGGTCAGGATCGATTTGAAATCTATGATGGTTTCAGAGAAATCATAGTCCATGGTAAGTTGTTCTTGTAAAATGTTGAACGACTATCCCAACTAAAATCTATCCACTCAACAAAAATTATTTCAGAGAAATCATACTCCATGGTAAGTTGTTCTTGTAGAATGTTGAACGACTACCCCTAACTAAAATCTATCCACTCAACAAAAATTATTTCACACCACAGACTCATCTTGGTCATAATCGATTTGAAATCTATCATGGTTTCAGAGAAATCATACTCCATGGTAAGTTGTTCTTCTAAAATGTTGAACGACTATCCCAACTAAAATCTATCCACTCAACAAAAATTATTTCACACCACAGACTCATCTTGGTCAGGATCGATTTGAAATCTATCATGGTTTCAGAGAAATCATAGTCCATGGTAAGTTGTTCTTGTAAAATGTTGAACGACTATCCCAACTAAAATCTATCCACTCAACAAAAATTATTTCAGAGAAATCATACTCCATGGTAAGTTGTTCTTGTAGAATGTTGAACGACTACCCCAACTAAAATCTATCCACTCAACAAAAATTATTTCACACCACAGACTCATCTTGTTCATAATCGATTTGAAATCTATCATGGTTTCAGAGAAATCATACTCCATGGTAAGTTGTTCTTGTAGAATGTTGAACGACTACCCCAACTAAAATCTATCCACTCAACAAAAATTATTTCACACCACAGACTCATCTTGGTCAGGATCGATTTGAAATCTATCATGGTTTCAGAGAAATCATAGTCCATGGTAAGTTGTTCTTGTAAAATGTTGAACGACTATCCCAACTAAAATCTATCCACTCAACAAAAATTATTTCAGAGAAATCATACTCCATGGTAAGTTGTTCTTGTAGAATGTTGAACGACTACCCCAACTAAAATCTATCCACTCAACAAAAATTATTTCACACCACAGACTCATCTTGGTCATAATCGATTTGAAATCTATCATGGTTTCAGAGAAATCATACTCCATGGTAAGTTGTTCTTGTAGAATGTTGAACGATCGATTTGAAATCTATGATGGTTTCAGAGAAATCATAGTCCATGGTAAGTTGTTCTTGTAAAATGTTGAACGACTATCCCAACTAAAATCTTTCCACTCAACAAAAATTATTTCAGAGAAATCATACTCCATGGTAAGTTGTTCTTGTAGAATGTTGAACGACTACCCCTAACTAAAATCTATCCACTCAACAAAAATTATTTCACACCACAGACTCATCTTGGTCATAATCGATTTGAAATCTATCATGGTTTCAGAGAAATCATACTCCATGGTAAGTTGTTCTTCTAAAATGTTGAACGACTATCCCAACTAAAATCTATCCACTCAACAAAAATTATTTCACACCACAGACTCATCTTGGTCAGGATCGATTTGAAATCTATCATGGTTTCAGAGAAATCATAGTCCATGGTAAGTTGTTCTTGTAAAATGTTGAACGACTATCCCAACTAAAATCTATCCACTCAACAAAAATTATTTCAGAGAAATCATACTCCATGGTAAGTTGTTCTTGTAGAATGTTGAACGACTACCCCAACTAAAATCTATCCACTCAACAAAAATTATTTCACACCACAGACTCATCTTGGTCATAATCGATTTGAAATCTATCATGGTTTCAGAGAAATCATACTCCATGGTAAGTTGTTCTTGTAGAATGTTGAACGACTACCCCAACTAAAATCTATCCACTCAACAAAAATTATTTCACACCACAGACTCATCTTGGTCAGGATCGATTTGAAATCTATCATGGTTTCAGAGAAATCATAGTCCATGGTAAGTTGTTCTTGTAAAATGTTGAACGACTATCCCAACTAAAATCTATCCACTCAACAAAAATTATTTCAGAGAAATCATACTCCATGGTAAGTTGTTCTTGTAGAATGTTGAACGACTACCCCAACTAAAATCTATCCACTCAACAAAAATTATTTCACACCACAGACTCATCTTGGTCATAATCGATTTGAAATCTATCATGGTTTCAGAGAAATCATACTCCATGGTAAGTTGTTCTTGTAGAATGTTGAACGACTACCCCAACTAAAATCTATCCACTCAACAAAAATTATTTCACACCACAGACTCATCTTGGTCATAATCGATTTGAAATCTATCATGGTTTCAGAGAAATCATACTCCATGATTCATTGTTCTTGTAGAATGTTGAACGACTACCCCAACTAAAATCTATCCACTCAACAAAAATTATTTCACACCACAGACTCATCTTGGTCAGGATCGATTTGAAATCTATCATGGTTTCAGAGAAATCATAGTCCATGGTAAGTTGTTCTTGGAGAATGTAGAACGACTACCCCAACTAAAATCTATCCACTCAACAAAAATTATTTCAGAGAAATCATACTCCATGGTAAGTTGTTCTTGTAAAATGTTGAACGACTATCCCAACTAAAATCTATCCACTCAACAAAAATTATTTCACACCACAGACTCATCTTGGTCAGGATCGATTTGAAATCTATCATGGTTTCAGAGAAATCATACTCCATGGTAAGTTGTTCTTGTAGAATGTTGAACGACTACCCCAACTAAAATCTATCCACTCAACAAAAATTATTTCAGAGAAATCATACTCCATGGTAAGTTGTTCTTGTAGAATGTTGAACGACTATCCCAACTAAAATCTATCCACTTAACAAAAATTATTTCACACCACAGACTCATCTTGGTCATAATCGATTTGAAATCTATCATGGTTTCAGAGAAATCATACTCCATGATTCATTGTTCTTGTAGAATGTTGAACGACTACCCCAACTAAAATCTATCCACTCAACAAAAATTATTTCACACCACAGACTCATCTTGGTCAGGATCGATTTGAAATCTATCATGGTTTCAGAGAATTCATAGTTAATGGTAAGTTGTTCTTGGAGAATGTAGAACGACTACCCCAACTAAAATCTATCCACTCAACAAAAATTATTTCAGAGAAATCATACTCCATGGTAAGTTGTTCTTGTAAAATGTTGAACGATTACCCCAACTAAAATCTATCCACTCAACAAAAATTATTTCACACCACAGACTCATCTTGGTCAGGATCGATTTGAAATCTATCATGGTTTCAGAGAAATCATAGTCCATGGTAATTTGTTCTTGGAGAATGTAGAACGACTACCCCAACTAAAATCTATCCACTCAACAAAAATTATTTCAGAGAAATCATACTCCATGGTAAGTTGTTCTTGTAAAATGTTGAACGACTATCCCAACTAAAATCTATCCACTCAACAAAAATTATTTCACACCACAGACTCATCTTGGTCATAATCGATTTGAAATCTATCATGGTTTCAGAGAAATCATACTCCATGATTCATTGTTCTTGTAGAATGTTGAACGACTACCCCAACTAAAATCTATCCACTCAACAAAAATTATTTCACACCACAGACTCATCTTGGTCAGGATCGATTTGAAATCTATCATGGTTTCAGAGAATTCATAGTCAATGGTAAGTTGTTCTTGTAGAATGTTGAACGACTAAACCAACTAAAATCTATCCACTCAACAAAAATTATTTCACACCACAGACTCATCTTGGTCAGGATCGATTTGAAATCTATCATGGTTTCAGAGAAATCATACTCCATGGTAAGTTGTTCTTGTAGAATGTTGAACGACTACCCCAACTAAAATCTATCCACTCAACAAAAATTATTTCAGAGAAATCATACTCCATGGTAAGTTGTTCTTGTAGAATGTTGAACGACTACCCCAACTAAAATCTATCCACTCAACAAAAATTATTTCAGAGAAATCATACTCCATGGTAAGTTGTTCTTGTAGAATGTTGAACGACTACCCCAACTAAAATCTATCCACTCAACAAAAATTATTTCACACCACAGACTCATCTTGGTCAGGATCGATTTGAAATCTATCATGGTTTCAGAGAAATCATAGTCCATGGTAAGTTGCTCTTGTAAAATGTTGAACGACTATCCCAACTAAAATCTATCCACTCAACAAAAATTATTTCAGAGAAATCATACTCCATGGTAAGTTGTTCTTGTAGAATGTTGAACGACTACCCCAACTAAAATCTATAAACTCAACAAAAATTATTTCACACCACAGACTCATCTTGGTCATAATCGATTTGAAATCTATCATGGTTTCGGAGAAATCATACTCCATGGTAAGTTGTTCTTCTAAAATGTTGAACGACTATCCCAACTAAAATCTATCCACTCAACAAAAATTATTTCAGAGAAATCATACTCCATGGTTCGTTGTTCTTGTAGAATGTTGAACGACTACCCCAACTAAAATCTATCCACTCAACAAAAATTATTTCACACCACAGACTCATCTTGGTCAGGATCGATTTGAAATCTATCATGGTTTCAGAGAAATCATAGTCCATGGTAAGTTATTCTTGTAGAATGTAGAACGACTATCCCAACTAAAATCTATCCACTCAACAAAAATTATTTCAGAGAAATCATACTCCATGGTTCGTTGTTCTTGTAGAATGTTGAACGACTACCCCAACTAAAATCTATCCACTCAACAAAAATTATTTCACACCACAGACTCATCTTGGTCAGGATCGATTTGAAATCTATCATGGTTTCAGAGAAATCATACTCCATGGTAAGTTGTTCTTGTAGAATGTTGAACGACTACCCCAACTAAAATCTATCCACTCAACAAAAATTATTTCACACCACAGACTCATCTTGGTCAGGATCGATTTGAAATCTATCATGGTTTCAGAGAAATCATACTCCATGGTTCGTTGTTCTTGTAGAATGTTGAACGACTATCCCAATTAAAATCTATCCACTCAACAAAAATTATTTCACACCACAGACTCATCTTGTTCAGGATCGATTTGAAATCGATCATGGTTTCAGAGAAATCATACTCCATGGTAAGTTGTTCTTGTAGAATGTTGAACGACTACCCCAACTAAAATCTATCCACTCAACAAAAATTATTTCACACCACAGACTCATCTTGGTCAGGATCGATTTGAAATCTATGATGGTTTCAGAGAAATCATAGTCCATGGTAAGTTGTTCCTGTAAAATGTTGAACGACTATCCCAACTAAAATCTATCCACTCAACAAAAATTATTTCAGAGAAATCATACTCCATGGTAAGTTGTTCTTGTAGAATGTTGAACGACTACCCCTAACTAAAATCTATCCACTCAACAAAAATTATTTCACACCACAGACTCATCTTGGTCATAATCGATTTGAAATCTATCATGGTTTCAGAGAAATCATACTCCATGGTAAGTTGTTCTTCTAAAATGTTGAACGACTATCCCAACTAAAATCTATCCACTCAACAAAAATTATTTCACACCACAGACTCATCTTGGTCAGGATCGATTTGAAATCTATCATGGTTTCAGAGAAATCATAGTCCATGGTAAGTTGTTCTTGTAAAATGTTGAACGACTATCCCAACTAAAATCTATCCACTCAACAAAAATTATTTCAGAGAAATCATACTCCATGGTAAGTTGTTCTTGTAGAATGTTGAACGACTACCCCAACTAAAATCTATCCACTCAACAAAAATTATTTCACACCACAGACTCATCTTGGTCAGGATCGATTTGAAATCTATCATGGTTTCAGAGAAATCATACTCCATGGTAAGTTGTTCTTGTAGAATGTTGAACGACTACCCCAACTAAAATCTATCCACTCAACAAAAATTATTTCACACCACAGACTCATCTTGGTCAGGATCGATTTGAAATCTATCATGGTTTCAGAGAAATCATAGTCCATGGTAAGTTGTTCTTGTAAAATGTTGAACGACTATCCCAACTAAAATCTATCCACTCAACAAAAATTATTTCAGAGAAATCATACTCCATGGTAAGTTGTTCTTGTAGAATGTTGAACGACTACCCCAACTAAAATCTATCCACTCAACAAAAATTATTTCACACCACAGACTCATCTTGGTCATAATCGATTTGAAATCTATCATGGTTTCAGAGAAATCATACTCCATGGTAAGTTGTTCTTGTAGAATGTTGAACGATCGATTTGAAATCTATGATGGTTTCAGAGAAATCGTAGTCCATGGTAAGTTGTTCTTGTAAAATGTTGAACGACTATCCCAACTAAAATCTTTCCACTCAACAAAAATTATTTCAGAGAAATCATACTCCATGGTAAGTTGTTCTTGTAGAATGTTGAACGACTACCCCTAACTAAAATCTATCCACTCAACAAAAATTATTTCACACCACAGACTCATCTTGGTCATAATCGATTTGAAATCTATCATGGTTTCAGAGAAATCATACTCCATGGTAAGTTGTTCTTCTAAAATGTTGAACGACTATCCCAACTAAAATCTATCCACTCAACAAAAATTATTTCACACCACAGACTCATCTTGGTCAGGATCGATTTGAAATCTATCATGGTTTCAGAGAAATCATAGTCCATGGTAAGTTGTTCTTGTAAAATGTTGAACGACTATCCCAACTAAAATCTATCCACTCAACAAAAATTATTTCAGAGAAATCATACTCCATGGTAAGTTGTTCTTGTAGAATGTTGAACGACTACCCCAACTAAAATCTATCCACTCAACAAAAATTATTTCACACCACAGACTCATCTTGGTCATAATCGATTTGAAATCTATCATGGTTTCAGAGAAATCATACTCCATGGTAAGTTGTTCTTGTAGAATGTTGAACGACTACCCCAACTAAAATCTATCCACTCAACAAAAATTATTTCACACCACAGACTCATCTTGGTCAGGATCGATTTGAAATCTATCATGGTTTCAGAGAAGTCCATGGTAAGTTGTTCTTGTAAAATGTTGAACGACTATCCCAACTAAAATCTATCCACTCAACAAAAATTATTTCAGAGAAATCATACTCCATGGTAAGTTGTTCTTGTAGAATGTTGAACGACTACCCCAACTAAAATCTATCCACTCAACAAAAATTATTTCACACCACAGACTCATCTTGGTCATAATCGATTTGAAATCTATCATGGTTTCAGAGAAATCATACTCCATGGTAAGTTGTTCTTGTAGAATGTTGAACGACTACCCCAACTAAAATCTATCCACTCAACAAAAATTATTTCACACCACAGACTCATCTTGGTCATAATCGATTTGAAATCTATCATGGTTTCAGAGAAATCATACTCCATGATTCATTGTTCTTGTAGAATGTTGAACGACTACCCCAACTAAAATCTATCCACTCAACAAAAATTATTTCACACCACAGACTCATCTTGGTCAGGATCGATTTGAAATCTATCATGGTTTCAGAGAAATCATAGTCCATGGTAAGTTGTTCTTGGAGAATGTAGAACGACTACCCCAACTAAAATCTATCCACTCAACAAAAATTATTTCAGAGAAATCATACTCCATGGTAAGTTGTTCTTGTAAAATGTTGAACGACTATCCCAACTAAAATCTATCCACTCAACAAAAATTATTTCACACCACAGACTCATCTTGGTCAGGATCGATTTGAAATCTATCATGGTTTCAGAGAAATCATACTCCATGGTAAGTTGTTCTTGTAGAATGTTGAACGACTACCCCAACTAAAATCTATCCACTCAACAAAAATTATTTCAGAGAAATCATACTCCATGGTAAGTTGTTCTTGTAGAATGTTGAACGACTATCCCAACTAAAATCTATCCACTTAACAAAAATTATTTCACACCACAGACTCATCTTGGTCATAATCGATTTGAAATCTATCATGGTTTCAGAGAAATCATACTCCATGATTCATTGTTCTTGTAGAATGTTGAACGACTACCCCAACTAAAATCTATCCACTCAACAAAAATTATTTCACACCACAGACTCATCTTGGTCAGGATCGATTTGAAATCTATCATGGTTTCAGAGAATTCATAGTCCATGGTAAGTTGTTCTTGGAGAATGTAGAACGACTACCCCAACTAAAATCTATCCACTCAACAAAAATTATTTCAGAGAAATCATACTCCATGGTAAGTTGTTCTTGTAAAATGTTGAACGACTACCCCAAATAAAATCTATCCACTCAACAAAAATTATTTCACACCACAGACTCATCTTGGTCAGGATCGATTTGAAATCTATCATGGTTTCAGAGAAATCATAGTCCATGGTAAGTTGTTCTTGGAGAATGTAGAACGACTACCCCAACTAAAATCTATCCACTCAACAAAAATTATTTCAGAGAAATCATACTCCATGGTAAGTTGTTCTTGTAAAATGTTGAACGACTATCCCAACTAAAATCTATCCACTCAACAAAAATTATTTCACACCACAGACTCATCTTGGTCATAATCGATTTGAAATCTATCATGGTTTCAGAGAAATCATACTCCATGATTCATTGTTCTTGTAGAATGTTGAACGGCTACCCCAACTAAAATCTATCCACTCAACAAAAATTATTTCACACCACAGACTCATCTTGGTCAGGATCGATTTGAAATCTATCATGGTTTCAGAGAATTCATAGTCAATGGTAAGTTGTTCTTGTAGAATGTTGAACGACTAAACCAACTAAAATCTATCCACTCAACAAAAATTATTTCACACCACAGACTCATCTTGGTCAGGATCGATTTGAAATCTATCATGGTTTCAGAGAAATCATACTCCATGGTAAGTTGTTCTTTTAGAATGTTGAACGACTACCCCAACTAAAATCTATCCACTCAACAAAAATTATTTCAGAGAAATCATACTCCATGGTAAGTTGTTCTTCTAGAATGTTGAACGACTACCCCAACTAAAATCTATCCACTCAACAAAAATTATTTCAGAGAAATCATACTCCATGGTAAGTTGTTCTTGTAGAATGTTGAAAGACTACCCCTAACTAAAATCTATCCACTCAACAAAAATTATTTCACACCACAGGCTCATCTTGGTCAGGATCGATTTGAAATCTATCATGGTTTCAGAGAAATCATAGTCCATGGTAAGTTGTTCTTGTAGAATGTTGAACGACTACCCCTAACTAAAATCTATTAACTCAACAAAAATTATTTCACACCACAGACTCATCTTGGTGAGGATCGATTTGAAATCTATCATGGTTTCAGAGAAATCATACTCCATGGTAAGTTGTTCTTGTAGAATGTTGAACGACTACCCCTAACTAAAATCTATCCACTCAACAAATATTATTTCACACCACAGACTCATCTTGGTCAGGATCGATTTGAAATCTATCATGGTTTCAGAGAAATCATAGTCCATGGTAAGTTGTTCTTGTAGAATGTTGAACGACTACCCCAACTAAAATCTATCCACTCAACAAAAATTATTTCAGAGAAATCATAGTCCATGGTAAGTTGTTCTTGTAGAATGTTGAACGAATACCCCTAACTAAAATCTATCCACTCAACAAAAATTATTTCACACCACAGACTCATCTTGGTCAGGATCGATTTGAAATCTATCATGGTTTCAGAGAAATCATACTCCATGGTAAGCTGTTCTTGTAGAATGTTGAACGACTACCCCTAACTAAAATCTATCCAGCAACAAAAATTATTTCACACCACAGACTCATCTTGGTCAGGATCGATTTGAAATCTATCATGGTTTCAGAGAAATCATACTCCATGGTAAGTTGTTCTTGTAGAATGTTGAACTACTACCACAACTAAAATCTATCCACTCAACAAAAATTATTTCACACCACAGACTCATCTTGGTCAGGATCGATTTGAAATCTATCATGGTTTCAGAGAAATCATAGTCCATGGTAAGTTGTTCTTGTAGAATGTTGAACGACTAAACCAACTAAAATCTATCCACTCAACAAAAATTATTTCACACCACAGACTCACCTTGGTCAGGATCGATTTGAAATCTATCATGGTTTCAGAGAAATCATACTCCATGGTAAGTTGTTCTTGTAGAATGTTGAACGACTACCCCAACTAAAATCTATCCACTCAACAAAAATTATTTCAGAGAAATCATACTCCATGGTTCGTTGTTCTTGTAGAATGTTGAACGACTACCCCAACTAAAATCTATCCACTCAACAAAAATTATTTCAGAGAAATCATACTCCATGGTAAGTTGTTCTTGTAGAATGTTGAAAGACTACCCCTAACTAAAATCTATCCACTCAACAAAAATTATTTCACACCACAGGCTCATCTTGGTCAGGATCGATTTGAAATCTATCATGGTTTCAGAGAAATCATAGTCCATGGTAAGTTGTTCTTGTAGAATGTTGAACGACTACCCCTAACTAAAATCTATCCACTCAACAAAAATTATTTCACACCACAGACTCATCTTGGTGAGGATCGATTTGAAATCTATCATGGTTTCAGAGAAATCATACTCCATGGTAAGTTGTTCTTGTAGAATGTTGAACGACTACCCCTAACTAAAATCTATCCACTCAACAAATATTATTTCACACCACAGACTCATCTTGGTCAGGATCGATTTGAAATCTATCATGGTTTCAGAGAAATCATAGTCCATGGTAAGTTGTTCTTGTAGAATGTTGAACGACTACCCCAACTAAAATCTATCCACTCAACAAAAATTATTTCAGAGAAATCATAGTCCATGGTAAGTTGTTCTTGTAGAATGTTGAACGACTACCCCAACTAAAATCTATCCACTCAACAAAAATTATTTCACACCACAGACTCATCTTGGTCAGGATCGATTTGAAATCTATCATGGTTTCAGAGAAATCATACTCCATGGTAAGCTGTTCTTGTAGAATGTTGAACGACTACCCCTAACTAAAATCTATCCACCAACAAAAATTATTTCACACCACAGACTCATCTTGGTCAGGATCGATTTGAAATCTATCATGGTTTCAGAGAAATCATACTCCATGGTAAGTTGTTCTTGTAGAATGTTGAACGACTACCACAACTAAAATCTATCCACTCAACAAAAATTATTTCACACCACAGACTCATCTTGGTCAGGATCGATTTGAAATCTATCATGGTTTCAGAGAAATCATACTCAATGGTAAGTTGTTCTTGTAGAATGTTGAACGACTACCCCAACTAAAATCTATCCACTCAACAAAAATTATTTCACACCACAGACTCATCTTGGTCAGGATCGATTTGAAATCTATCATGGTTTCAGAGAAATCATACTCCATGGTTCGTTGTTCTTGTAGAATGTTGAACGACTATCCCAACTAAAATCTATCCACTCAACAAAAATTATTTCAGAGAAATCATACTCCATGGTAAGTTGTTCTTGTAGAATGTTGAACGACTACCCCAACTAAAATCTATCCACTCAACAAAAATTATTTCACACCACAGACTCATCTTGGTCAGGATCGATTTGAAATCTATCATGGTTTCAGAGAAATCATACTCCATGGTTCGTTGTTCTTGTAGAATGTTGAACGACTACCCCAACTAAAATCTATCCACTCAACAAAAATTATTTCACACCACAGACTCATCTTTTTCAGGATCAATTTGAAATCTATCATGGTTTCAGAGAAATCATACTCCATATTTCGTTGTTCTTGTAGAATGTTGAACGACTATCCCAACTAAAATCTATCCACTCAACAAAAATTATTTCAGAGAAATCATAGTCCATGGTAAGTTGTTCTTGTAGAATGTTGAACGACTATCCCAACTAAAATCTATCCACTCAACAAAAATTATTTCAGAGAAATCATACTCCATGGTAAGTTGTTCTTGTAGAATGTTGAACGACTACCCCAACTAAAATCTATCCACTCAACAAAAATTATTTCAGAGAAATCATACTCCATGGTAAGTTGTTCTTGTAGAATGTTGAACGACTATCCCAACTAAAATCTATCCACTCAACAAAAATTATTTCACACCACAGACTCATCTTGGTAAGGATCGATTTGAAATCTATCATGGTTTCAGAGAAATCATACTCCCTGGTAAGTTGTTCTTGTAGAATGTTGAACGACTACCCCTAACTAAAACCTATCCACTCAACAAATATTATTTCACACCACAGACTCATCTTGGTCAGGATCGATTTGAAATCTATCATGGTTTCAGAGAAATCATAGTCCATGGTAAGTTGTTCTTGTAGAATGTTGAACGACTACCCCAACTAAAATCTATCCACTCAACAAAAATTATTTCAGAGAAATCATAGTCCATGATAAGTTGTTCTTGTAGAATGTTGAACGACTACCCCTAACTAAAATCTATCCACTCAACAAAAATTATTTCACACCACAGACTCATCTTGGTCAGGATCGATTTGAAATCTATCATGGTTTCAGAGAAATCATACTCCATGGTAAGCTGTTCTTGTAGAATGTTGAACGACTACCCCTAACTAAAATCTATCCACCAACAAAAATTATTTCACACCACAGACTCATCTTGGTCAGGATCGATTTGAAATCTATCATGGTTTCAGAGAAATCATACTCCATGGTAAGTTGTTCTTGTAGAATGTTGAACGACTACCACAACTAAAATCTATCCACTCAACAAAAATTATTTCACACCACAGACTCATCTTGGTCAGGATCGATTTGAAATCTATCATGGTTTCAGAGAAATCATACTCAATGGTAAGTTGTTCTTGTAGAATGTTGAACGACTATCCCAACTAAAATCTATCCACTCAACAAAAATTATTTCACACCACAGACTCATCTTGGTCAGGATCGATTTGAAATCTATCATGGTTTCAGAGAAATCATACTCCATGGTTCGTTGTTCTTGTAGAATGTTGAACGACTATCCCAACTAAAATCTATCCACTCAACAAAAATTATTTCAGAGAAATCATACTCCATGGTAAGTTGTTCTTGTAGAATGTTGAACGACTACCCCAACTAAAATCTATCCACTCAACAAAAATTATTTCACACCACAGACTCATCTTGGTCAGGATCGATTTGAAATCTATCATGGTTTCAGAGAAATCATACTCCATGGTTCGTTGTTCTTGTAGAATGTTGAACGACTACCCCAACTAAAATCTATCCACTCAACAAAAATTATTTCACACCACAGACTCATCTTGGTCAGGATCAATTTGAAATCTATCATGGTTTCAGAGAAATCATACTCCATGGTTCGTTGTTCTTGTAGAATGTTGAACGACTATCCCAACTAAAATCTATCCACTCAACAAAAATTATTTCAGAGAAATCATAGTCCATGGTAAGTTGTTCTTGTAGAATGTTGAACGACTATCCCAACTAAAATCTATCCACTCAACAAAAATTATTTCAGAGAAATCATACTCCATGGTAAGTTGTTCTTGTAGAATGTTGAACGACTATCCCAAATAAAATCTATCCACTCAACAAAAATTATTTCAGAGAAATCATACTCCATGGTAAGTTGTTCTTGTAGAAAGTTGAACGACTATCCCAACTAAAATCTATCCACTCAACAAAAATTATTTCACACCACAGACTCATCTTGGTCAGGATCGATTTGAAATCTATCATGGTTTCAGAGAAATCATAGTCCATGGTAAGTTGTTCTTGTAGAATGTTGAACGACTACCCCTAACTAAAATCTATCCACTCAACAAAAATTATTTCACACCACGGATTCATCTTGGTCAGGATCGATTTGAAATCTATCATGGTTTCAGAGAAATCATAGTCCATGGTAAGTTGTTCTTGTAGAATGTTGAACGACTATCCCAACTAAAATCTATCCACTCAACAAAAATTATTTCACACCACAGACTCATCTTGGTCAGGATCGATTTGAAATCTATCATGGTTTCAGAGAAATCATAGTCCATGGTAAGTTGTTCTTGTAGAATGTTGAACGACTACCCCTAACTAAAATCTATCCACTCAACAAAAATTATTTCACACCACAGATTCATCTTGGTCAGGATCGATTTGAAATCTATCATGGTTTCAGAGAAATCATAGTCCATGGTAAGTTGTTCTTGTGGAATGTTGAACGACTATCCCAACTAAAATCTATCCACTCAACAAAAATTATTTCACACCACAGACTCATCTTGGTCAGGATCGATTTGAAATCTATCATGGTTTCAGAGAAATCATACTCCATGGTTCGTTGTTCTTGTAAAATGTTGAACGACTACCCCAACTAAAATCTATCCACTCAACAAAAATTATTTCAGAGAAATCATCCTCCATGGTAAGTTGTTCTTGTAGAATGTTGAACGACTACCCCTAACTAAAATCTATCCACTCAACAAAAATTATTTCAGAGAAATCATACTCCATGGTAAGTTGTTCTTGTAGAATGTTGAACGACTACCCCAACTAAAATCTATCCACTCAACAAAAATTATTTCACACCACAGACTCATCTTGGTCAGGATCGATTTGAAATCTATCATGGTTTCAGAGAAATCATACTCCATGGTTCGTTGTTCTTGTAGAATGTTGTACGACTATCCCAACTAAAATCTATCCACTCAACAAAAATTATTTCAGAGAAATCATACTCCATGGTTCGTTGTTCTTGTAGAATGTTGAACGACTACCCCAACTAAAATCTATCCACTCAACAAAAATTATTTCACACCACAGACTCATCTTGCTCAGGATCGATTTGAAATCTATCATGGTTTCAGAGAAATCATACTCAATGGTAAGTTGTTCTTGTAGAATGTTGAACGACTACCCCAACTAAAATCTATCCACTCAACAAAAATTATTTCACACCACAGACTCATCTTGGTCAGGATCGATTTGAAATCTATCATGGTTTCAGAGAAATCATACTCCATGGTTCGTTGTTCTTGTAGAATGTTGAACGACTATCCCAACTAAAATCTATCCACTCAACAAAAATTATTTCAGAGAAATCATACTCCATGGTAAGTTGTTCTTGTAGAATGTTGAACGACTACCCCAACTAAAATCTATCCACTCAACAAAAATTATTTCACACCACAGACTCATCTTGGTCAGGATCGATTTGAAATCTATCATGGTTTCAGAGAAATCATACTCCATGGTTCGTTGTTCTTGTAGAATGTTGAACGACTACCCCAAATAAAATCTATCCACTCAACAAAAATTATTTCACACCACAGACTCATCTTGGTCAGGATCAATTTGAAATCTATCATGGTTTCAGAGAAATCATACTCCATGGTTCGTTGTTCTTGTAGAATGTTGAACGACTATCCCAACTAAAATCTATCCACTCAACAAAAATTATTTCAGAGAAATCATAGTCCATGGTAAGTTGTTCTTGTAGAATGTTGAACGACTATCCCAACTAAAATCTATCCACTCAACAAAAATTATTTCAGAGAAATCATACTCCATGGTAAGTTGTTCTTGTAGAATGTTGAACGACTACCCCAACTAAAATCTATCCACTCAACAAAAATTATTTCAGAGAAATCATACTCCATGGTAAGTTGTTCTTGTAGAATGTTGAACGACTACCCCAACTAAAATCTATCCACTCAACAAAAATTATTTCACACCACAGACTCATCTTGGTCAGGATCGATTTGAAATCTATCATGGTTTCAGAGAAATCATAGTCCATGATAAGTTGTTCTTGTAGAATGTTGAACGACTACCCCTAACTAAAATCTATCCACTCAACAAAAATTATTTCACACCACAGATTCATCTTGGTCAGGATCGATTTGAAATCTATCATGGTTTCAGAGAAATCATAGTCCATGGTAAGTTGTTCTTGTAGAATGTTGAACGACTATCCCAACTAAAATCTATCCACTCAACAAAAATTATTTCACACCACAGACTCATCTTGGTCAGGATCGATTTGAAATCTATCATGGCTTCAGAGAAATCATACTCCATGGTTCGTTGTTCTTGTAAAATGTTGAACGACTACCCCAACTAAAATCTATCCACTCAACAAAAATTATTTCAGAGAAATCATCCTCCATGGTAAGTTGTTCTTGTAGAATGTTGAACGACTACCCCTAACTAAAATCTATCCACTCAACAAAAATTATTTCAGAGAAATCATACTCCATGGTTCGTTGTTCTTGTAGAATGTTGAACGACTACCCCAACTAAAATCTATCCACTCAACAAAAATTATTTCACACCACAGACTCATCTTGGTCAGGATCGATTTGAAATCTATCATGGTTTCAGAGAAATCATACTCCATGGTTCGTTGTTCTTGTAAAATGTTGAACGACTACCCCAACTAAAATCTATCCACTCAACAAAAATTATTTCAGAGAAATCATACTCCATGGTAAGTTGTTCTTGTAGAATGTTGAACGACTACCCCAACTAAAATCTATCCACTCAACAAAAATTATTTCACACCACAGACTCATCTTGGTCAGGATCGATTTGAAATCTATCATGGTTTCAGAGAAATCATACTCCATGGTTCGTTGTTCTTGTAAAATGTTGAACGACTATCCCAACTAAAATTTATCCACTCAACAAAAATTATTTCACACCACAGACTCATCTTGGTCAGGATCGATTTGAAATCTATCATGGTTTCAGAGAAATCATACTCCATGGTTCGTTGTTCTTGTAGAATGTTGAACGACTACCCCAACTAAAATCTATCCACTCAACAAAAATTATTTCAGAGAAATCATAGTCCATGGTAAGTTGTTCTTGTAGAATGTTGAACGACTACCCCAATTAAAATCTATCCACTCAAAAAAATTATTTCAGAGAAATCATAGTCCATGGTAAGTTGTTCTTGTAGAATGTTGAACGACTACCCCAACTAAAATCTATCCACTCAACAAAAATTATTTCACACCACAGACTCATCTTGGTCAGGATCGATTTGAAATCTATCATGGTTTCAGAGAAATCATACTCCATGGTTCGTTGTTCTTGTAGAATGTTGAACGACTACCCCAACTAAAATCTATCCACTCAACAAAAATTATTTCACACCACAGACTCATCTTGGTCAGGATCGATTTGAAATCTATCATGGTTTCAGAGAAATCATACTCCATGGTAAGTTGTTCTTGTAGAATGTTGAACGACTATCCCAACTAAAATCTATCCACTCAACAAAAATTATTTCACACCACAGACTCATCTTGGTCAGGATCGATTTGAAATCTATCATGGTTTCAGAGAAATCATACTCCATGGTTCGTTGTTCTTGTAGAATGTTGAACGACTATCCCAACTAAAATCTATCCACTCAACAAAAATTATTTCACACCACAGACTCATCTTGGTCAGGATCGATTTGAAATCTATCATGGTTTCAGAGAAATCATACTCCATGGTAAGTTGTTCTTGTAGAATGTTGAACGACTACCCCAACTAAAATCTATCCAGTCAACAAAAATTATTTCACATCACAGACTCATCTTGGTCAGGATCGATTTGAAATCTATCATGGTTTCAGAGAAATCATACTCCATGGTTCGTTGTTCTTGTAGAATGTTGAACGACTACCCCAACTAAAATCTATCCACTCAACAAAAATTATTTCACACCACAGACTCATCTTGGTCAGGATCGATTTGAAATCTATCATGGTTTCAGAGAAATCATACTCCATGGTTCGTTGTTCTTGTAGAATGTTGAACGCCTATCCCAATTAAAATCTATCCACTCAACAAAAATTATTTCACACCACAGACTCATCTTGGTCAGGATCGATTTGAAATCTATCATGGTTTCAGAGAAATCATACTCCATGGTTCGTTGTTCTTGTAGAATGTTGAACGACTATCCCAATTAAAATCTATCCACTCAACAAAAATTATTTCAGAGAAATCATACTCCATGGTAAGTTGTTCTTGTAGAATGTTGAACGACTACCCCAACTAAAATCTATCCACTCAACAAAAATTATTTCACACCACAGACTCATCTTGGTCAGGATCGATTTGAAATCTATCATGGTTTCAGAGAAATCATACTCCATGGTTCGTTGTTCTTGTAAAATGTTGAACGACTACCCCAACTAAAATCTATCCACTCAACAAAAATTATTTCAGAGAAATCATACTCCATGGTAAGTTGTTCTTGTAGAATGTTGAACGACTACCCCAACTAAAATCTATCCACTCAACAAAAATTATTTCACACCACAGACTCATCTTGGTCAGGATCGATTTGAAATCTATCATGGTTTCAGAGAAATCATACTCCATGGTTCGTTGTTCTTGTAAAATGTTGAACGACTATCCCAACTAAAATCTATCCACTCAACAAAAATTATTTCACACCACAGACTCATCTTGGTCAGGATCGATTTGAAATCTATCATGGTTTCAGAGAAATCATACTCCATGGTTCGTTGTTCTTGTAGAATGTTGAACGACTACCCCAACTAAAATCTATCCACTCAAAAAAATTATTTCAGAGAAATCATAGTCCATGGTAAGTTGTTCTTGTAGAATGTTGAACGACTACCCCAACTACAATCTATCCACTCAACAAAAATTATTTCACACCACAGACTCATCTTGGTCAGGATCGATTTGAAATCTATCATGGTTTCAGAGAAATCATACTCCATGGTTCGTTGTTCTTGTAAAATGTTGAACGACTACCCCAACTAAAATCTATCCACTCAACAAAAATTATTTCACACCACAGACTCATCTTGGTCAGGATCGATTTGAAATCTATCATGGTTTCAGAGAAATCATACTCCATGGTTCGTTGTTCTTGTAGAATGTTGAACGACTATCCCAGCTAAAATCTATCCACTCAACAAAAATTATTTCACACCACAGACTCATATTGGTCAGGATCGATTTGAAATCTATCATGGTTTCAGAGAAATCATACTCCATGGTTCGTTGTTCTTGTAGAATGTTGAACGACTATCCCAACTAAAATCTATCCACTCAACAAAAATTATTTCACACCACAGACTCATCTTGGTCAGGATCGATTTGAAATCTATCATGGTTTCAGAGAAATCATAGTCCATGGTAAGTTGTTCTTGTAGAATGTTGAACGACTATCCCAACTAAAATCTATCCACTCAACAAAAATTATTTCACACCACAGACTCATCTTGGTCAGGATCGATTTGAAATCTATCATGGTTTCAGAGAAATCATACTCCATGGTTCGTTGTTCTTGTAGAATGTTGAACGACTATCCCAACTTAAATCTATCCACTCAACAAAAATTATTTCACACCACAGACTCATCTTGGTCAGGATCGATTTGAAATCTATCATGGTTTCAGAGAAATCATACTCCATGGTTCGTTGTTCTTGTAAAATGTTGAACGACTATCCCAACTAAAATCTATCCACTCAACAAAAATTATTTCACACCACAGACTCATCTTGGTCAGGATCGATTTGAAATCTATCATGGTTTCAGAGAAATCATACTCCATGGTTCGTTGTTCTTGTAGAATGTTGAACGACTACCCCAACTAAAATCTATCCACTCAAAAAAATTATTTCAGAGAAATCATAGTCCATGGTAAGTTGTTCTTGTAGAATGTTGAACGACTACCCCAACTAAAATCTATCCACTCAACAAAAATTATTTCACACCACAGACTCATCTTGGTCAGGATCGATTTGAAATCTATCATGGTTTCAGAGAAATCATACTCCATGGTTCGTTGTTCTTGTAAAATGTTGAACGACTACCCCAACTAAAATCTATCCACTCAACAAAAATTATTTCACACCACAGACTCATCTTGGTCAGGATCGATTTGAAATCTATCATGGTTTCAGAGAAATCATACTCCATGGTTCGTTGTTCTTGTAGAATGTTGAACGACTACCCCAACTAAAATCTATCCACTCAACAAAAATTATTTCACACCACAGACTCATCTTGGTCAGGATCGATTTGAAATCTATCATGGTTTCAGAGAAATCATACTCCATGGTAAGTTGTTCTTGTAGAATGTTGAACGACTATCCCAACTAAAATCTATCCACTCAACAAAAATTATTTCACACCACAGACTCATCTTGGTCAGGATCGATTTGAAATCTATCATGGTTTCAGAGAAATCATACTCCATGGTTCGTTGTTCTTGTAGAATGTTGAACGACTATCCCAACTAAAATCTATTCACTCAACAAAAATTATTTCACACCACAGACTCATCTTGGTCAGGATCGATTTGAAATCTATCATGGTTTCAGAGAAATCATACTCCATGGTAAGTTGTTCTTGTAGAATGTTGAACGACTACCCCAACTAAAATCTATCCAGTCAACAAAAATTATTTCACATCACAGACTCATCTTGGTCAGGATCGATTTGAAATCTATCATGGTTTCAGAGAAATCATACTCCATGGTTCGTTGTTCTTGTAGAATGTTGAACGACTACCCCAACTAAAATCTATCCACTCAACAAAAATTATTTCACACCACAGACTCATCTTGGTCAGGATCGATTTGAAATCTATCATGGTTTCAGAGAAATCATACTCCATGGTTCGTTGTTCTTGTAGAATGTTGAACGCCTATCCCAATTAAAATCTATCCACTCAACAAAAATTATTTCACACCACAGACTCATCTTGGTCAGGATCGATTTGAAATCTATCATGGTTTCAGAGAAATCATACTCCATGGTTCGTTGTTCTTGTAGAATGTTGAACGACTATCCCAATTAAAATCTATCCACTCAACAAAAATTATTTCAGAGAAATCATACTCCATGGTAAGTTGTTCTTGTAGAATGTTGAACGACTACCCCAACTAAAATCTATCCACTCAACAAAAATTATTTCACACCACAGACTCATCTTGGTCAGGATCGATTTGAAATCTATCATGGTTTCAGAGAAATCATACTCCATGGTTCGTTGTTCTTGTAAAATGTTGAACGACTACCCCAACTAAAATCTATCCACTCAACAAAAATTATTTCAGAGAAATCATACTCCATGGTAAGTTGTTCTTGTAGAATGTTGAACGACTACCCCAACTAAAATCTATCCACTCAACAAAAATTATTTCACACCACAGACTCATCTTGGTCAGGATCGATTTGAAATCTATCATGGTTTCAGAGAAATCATACTCCATGGTTCGCTGTTCTTGTAAAATGTTGAACGACTATCCCAACTAAAATCTATCCACTCAACAAAAATTATTTCACACCACAGACTCATCTTGGTCAGGATCGATTTGAAATCTATCATGGTTTCAGAGAAATCATACTCCATGGTTCGTTGTTCTTGTAGAATGTTGAACGACTACCCCAACTAAAATCTATCCACTCAAAAAAATTATTTCAGAGAAATCATAGTCCATGGTAAGTTGTTCTTGTAGAATGTTGAACGACTACCCCAACTAAAATCTATCCACTCAACAAAAATTATTTCACACCACAGACTCATCTTGGTCAGGATCGATTTGAAATCTATCATGGTTTCAGAGAAATCATACTCCACGGTTCGTTGTTCTTGTAAAATGTTGAACGACTACCCCAACTAAAATCTATCCACTCAACAAAAATTATTTCACACCACAGACTCATCTTGGTCAGGATCGATTTGAAATCTATCATGGTTTCAGAGAAATCATACTCCATGGTTCGTTGTTCTTGTAGAATGTTGAACGACTATCCCAACTAAAATCTATCCACTCAACAAAAATTATTTCACACCACAGACTCATATTGGTCAGGATCGATTTGAAATCTATCATGGTTTCAGAGAAATCATACTCCATGGTTCGTTGTTCTTGTAGAATGTTGAACGACTATCCCAACTAAAATCTATCCACTCAACAAAAATTATTTCACACCACAGACTCATCTTGGTCAGGATCGATTTGAAATCTATCATGGTTTCAGAGAAATCATAGTCCATGGTAAGTTGTTCTTGTAGAATGTTGAACGACTATCCCAACTAAAATCTATCCACTCAACAAAAATTATTTCACACCACAGACTCATCTTGGTCAGGATCGATTTGAAATCTATCATGGTTTCAGAGAAATCATACTCCATGGTTCGTTGTTCTTGTAGAATGTTGAACGACTATCCCAACTTAAATCTATCCACTCAACAAAAATTATTTCACACCACAGACTCATCTTGGTCAGGATCGATTTGAAATCTATCATGGTTTCAGAGAAATCATAGTCCATGGTAAGTTGTTCTGGTAGAATGTTGAACGACTACCCCAACTAAAATCTATCCACTCAACAAAAATTATTTCACACCACAGACTCATCTTGGTCAGGATCGATTTGAAATCTATCATGGTTTCAGAGAAATCATACTCCATGGTTCGTTGTTCTTGTAGAATGTTGAACGACTACCGGAACTAAAATCTATCCACTCAACAAAAATTATTTCAGAGAAATCATACTCCATGGTAAGTTGTTCCTGTAGAATGTTGAACGACTACCACAACTAAAATCTATCCACTCAACAAAAATTATTTCACCCCACAGACTCATCTTGGTCAGGATCGATTTGAAATCTATCATGGTTTCAGAGAAATCATAGTCCATGGTTCGTTGTTCTTGTAGAATGTTGAACGACTATCCCAACTAAAATCTATCCACTCAACAAAAATTATTTCACACCACAGACTCATCTTGGTCAGGATCGATTTGAAATCTATCATGGTTTCAGAGAAATCATAGTCCATGGTAAGTTGTTCTGGTAGAATGTTGAACGACTACCCCAACTAAAATCTATCCACTCAACAAAAATTATTTCACACCACAGACTCATCTCGGTCAGGATCGATTTGAAATCTATCATGGTTTCAGAGAAATCATACTCCATGGTTCGTTGTTCTTGTAAAATGTTGAACGACTACCCCAACTAAAATCTTTCCACTCAACAAAAATTATTTCAGAGAAATCATACTCCATGTCAAGTTGTTCTTGTAGAATGTTGAACGACTACCACAACTAAAATCTATCCACTCAACAAAAATTATTTCACCCCACAGACTCATCTTGGTCAATATCGATTTGAAATCTATCATGGTTTCAGAGAAATCATAGTCCATGGTTAGTTGTTCTTGTAGAATGTTGAACGACTACCCCAACTAAAATCTATCCACTCAACAAAAATTATTTCACACCACAGACTCATCTTGGTCAGGATCGATTTGAAATCTATCATGGTTGCAGAGAAATCATACTCCATGGTTCGATGTTCTTGCAGAATGTTGAACGACTATCCCAACTAAAATCTATCCACTCAACAAAAATTATTTCAGAGAAATCATACTCCATGGTTCGTTGTTCTTGTAGAATGTTGAACGACTACCCCAACTAAAATCTATCCACTCAACAAAAATTATTTCACAACACAGACTCATCTTGGTCAGGATCGATTTGAAATCTATCATGGTTTCAGAGAAATCATACTCCATGGTTCGTTGTTCTTGTAGAATGTTGAACGACTACCCCAACTAAAATCTATCCACTCAACAAAAATTATGTCACACCACAGACTCATCTTGGTCAGGATCGATTTGAAATCTATCATGGTTTCAGAGAAATCATACTCCATGGTTCGTTGTTCTTGTAGAATGTTGAACGACTACCCCAACTAAAATCTATCCACTCAACAAAAATTATTTCACACCACAGACTCATCTTGGTCAGGATCAATTTGAAATCTCTCATGGTTTCAGAGAAATCATACTCCATAATTCGTTGTTCTTGTAGAATGTTGAACGACTATCCCAACTAAAATCTATCCACTCAACAAAAATTATTTCAGAGAAATCATAGTCCATGGTAAGTTGTTCTTGTAGAATGTTGAACGACTATCCCAACTAAAATCTATCCACTCAACAAAAATTATTTCAGAGAAATCATACTCCATTGTAAGTTGTTCTTGTAGAATGTTGAACGACTACCCCAACTAAAATCTATCCACTCAACAAAAATTATTTCACATCACAGACTCATCTTGGTCAGGATCGATTTGAAATCTATCATGGTTTCAGAGAAATCATAGTCCATGATAAGTTGTTCTTGTAGAATGTTGAACGACTACCCCAACTAAAATCTATCCACTCAACAAAAATTATTTCACACCACAGACTCATCTTGGTCAGGATCGATTTGAAATCTATCATGGTTTCAGAGAACTCATACTCCATGGTTCGTTGTTCTTGTACAATGTTGAACGACTATCCCAACTAAAATCTATCCACTCAACAAAAATTATTTCACACCACAGACTCATCTTGGTCAGGATCGATTTGAAATCTATCATGGTTTCAGAGAAATCATACTCCATGATTCATTGTTCTTGTAGAATGTTGAACGACTACCCCAACTAAAATCTATCCACTCAACAAAAATTATTTCACACCACAGACTCATCTTGGTCAGGATCGATTTGAAATCTATCATGGTTGCAGAGAAATCATACTCCATGGTTCGTTGTTCTTGTAGAATGTTGAACGACTATCCCAACTAAAATCTATCCACTCAACAAAAATTATTTCAGAGAAATCATACTCCATGTTAAGTTGTTCTTGTAGAATGTTGAACGACTGCCCCAACTAAAATCTATCCACTCAACAAAAATTATTTCAGAGAAATCATACTCCATGGTAAGTTGTTCTTGTAGAATGTTGAACGACTACCCCAACTAAAATCTATCCACTCAACAAAAATTATTTCACACCACAGACTCATCTTGGTCAGAATCGATTTGAAATCTATCATGGTTTCAGAGAAATCATACTCCATGGTTCGTTGTTCTTGTAAAATGTTGAACGACTACCCCAATTAAAATCTATCCACTCAACAAAAATTATTTCAGAGAAATCATACTCCATGGTAACTTGTTCTTGTAGAATGTTGAACGACTATCCCAACTAAAATCTATCCACTCAACAAAATTTATTTCAGAGAAATCATACTCCATGATAAGTTGTTCTTGTAGAATGTTGAACGACTACCCCAACTAAAATCTATCCACTCAACAAAAATTATTTCACTCCTCAGACTCATCTTGGTCAGGATCGATTTGAAATCTATCATGGTTGCAGAGAAATCATACTCCATGGTTCGTTGTTCTTGTAGAATGTTGAACGACTATCCCAACTAAAATCTATCCACTCAACAAAAATTATTTCAGAGAAATCATAGTCCATGGTAAGTTGTTCTTGTAGAATGTTGAACGACTATCCCAACTAAAATCTATCCACTCAACAAAAATTATTTCAGAGAAATCATACTCCATGGTAAGTTGTTCTTGTAGAATGTTGAACGACTACCCCAACTAAAATCTATCCACTCAACAAAAATTATTTCACATCACAGACTCATCTTGGTCAGGATCGATTTGAAATCTATCATGGTTTCAGAGAAATCATAGTCCATGATAAGTTGTTCTTGTAGAATGTTGAACGACTACCCCAACTAAAATCTATCCACTCAACAAAAATTATTTCACACCACAGACTCATCTTGGTCAGGATCGATTTGAAATCTATCATGGTTTCAGAGAAATCATACTCCATGGTTCGTTGTTCTTGTACAATGTTGAACGACTATCCCAACTAAAATCTATCCACTCAACAAAAATTATTTCACACCACAGACTCATCTTGGTCAGGATTGATTTGAAATCTATCATGGTTTCAGAGAAATCATAGTCCATGATTCATTGTTCTTGTAGAATGTTGAACGACTACCCCAACTAAAATCTATCCACTCAACAAAAATTATTTCACACCACAGACTCATCTTGGTCAGGATCGATTTGAAATCTATCATGGTTGCAGAGAAATCATACTCCATGGTTCGTTGTTCTTGTAGAATGTTGAACGACTATCCCAACTAAAATCTATCCACTCAACAAAAATTATTTCAGAGAAATCATACTCCATGTTAAGTTGTTCTTGTAGAATGTTGAACGACTGCCCCAACTAAAATCTATCCACTCAACAAAAA
Organism: Xylota sylvarum; assembly: GCA_905220385.1. Classification (NCBI taxonomy): domain Eukaryota; kingdom Metazoa; phylum Arthropoda; class Insecta; order Diptera; family Syrphidae; genus Xylota; species Xylota sylvarum. The sequence continues at coordinate 325,174 of CAJMZQ010000063.1, read as the reverse complement.
TTATTTCAGAGAAATCATACTCCATGGTAAGTTGTTCTTGTAGAATGTTGAACGACTACCCCAACTAAAATCTATCCACTCAACAAAAATTATTTCACACCACAGACTCATCTTGGTCAGGATCGATTTGAAATCTATCATGGTTTCAGAGAAATCATACTCCATGGTTCGTTGTTCTTGTAAAATGTTGAACGACTACCCCAATTAAAATCTATCCACTCAACAAAAATTATTTCAGAGAAATCATACTCCATGGTAACTTGTTCTTGTAGAATGTTGAACGACTATCCCAACTAAAATCTATCCACTCAACAAAATTTATTTCAGAGAAATCATACTCCATGATAAGTTGTTCTTGTAGAATGTTGAACGACTACCCCAACTAATATCTATCCACTCAACAAAAATTATTTCACTCCTCAGACTCATCTTGGTCAGGATCGATTTGAAATCTATCATGGTTGCAGAGAAATCATACTCCATGGTTCGTTGTTCTTGTAGAATGTTGAACGACTACCCCAACTAAAATCTATCCACTCAACAAAAATTATTTCACACCACAGACTCATCTTGATCAGGATCGATTTGAAATCTATCATGGTTTCAGAGAAATCATACTCCATGGTTCGTTGTTCTTGTAAAATGTTGAACGACTACCCCAACTAAAATCTATCCACTCAACAAAAATTATTTCAGAGAAATCATAGTCCATGATAAGTTGTTCTTGTAGAATGTTGAACGACTATCCCAACTAAAATCTATCCACTCAACAAAAATTATTTCACACCACAGACTCATCTTGGTCAGGATCGATTTGAAATCTATCATGGTTTCAGAGAAATCATACTCCATGGTTCGTTGTTCTTGTAGAATGTTGAACGACTACCCCAACTAAAATCTATCCACTCAACAAAAATTATTTCACACCACAGACTCATCTTGGTCAGGATCAATTTGAAATCTATCATGGTTTCAGAGAAATCATACTCCATGGTTCGTTGTTCTTGTAGAATGTTGAACGACTATCCCAACTAAAATCTATCCACTCAACAAAAATTATTTCAGAGAAATCATAGTCCATGGTAAGTTGTTCTTGTAGAATGTTGAACGACTATCCCAACTAAAATCTATCCACTCAACAAAAATTATTTCAGAGAAATCATACTCCATGGTAAGTTGTTCTTGTAGAATGTTGAACGACTACCCCAACTAAAATCTATCCACTCAACAAAAATTATTTCACACCACAGACTCATCTTGGTCAGGATCGATTGGAAATCTATCATGGTTTCAGAGAAATCATACTCCATGGTAAGTTGTTCTTGTAAAATGTTGAACGACTATCCCAACTAAAATCTATCCACTCAACAAAAATTATTTCACACCACAGACTCATCTTGGTCAGGATCGATTTGAAATCTATCATGGTTTCAGAGAAATCATACTCCATGGTTCGTTGTTCTTGTAGAATGTTGAACGACTAAACCAACTAAAATCTATCCACTCAACAAAAATTATTTCAGAGAAATCATAGTCCATGGTAAGTTGTTCTTGTAGAATGTTGAACGACTACCCCAACTAAAATCTATCCACTCAAAAAAATTATTTCAGAGAAATCATACTCCATGGTAAGTTGTTCTTGTAGAATGTTGAACGACTACCCCAATTAAAACCTATCCACTCAACAAAAATTATTTCAGAGAAATCATACTCCATGGTAAGTTGTTCTTGTAGAATGTTGAACGACTACCCCAACTAAAATCTATCCACTCAACAAAAATTATTTCACACCACAGACTCATCTTGGTCAGGATCGATTTGAAATCTATCATGGTTTCAGAGAAATCATACTCCATGGTTCGTTGTTCTTGTAGAATGTTGAACGACTATCCCAACTAAAATCTATCCACTCAACAAAAATTATTTCACACCACAGACTCATCTTGATCAGGATCGATTTGAAATCTATCATAGTTTCAGAGAAATCATACTCCTTGGTTCGTTGTTCTTGTAGAATGTTGAACGACTATCCCAACTAAAATCTATATACTCAACAAAAATTATTTCACACCACAGACCCATCTTGGTCAGGATCGATTTGAAATCTATCATGGTTTCAGAGAAATCATAGTCCATGGTAAGTTGTTCTGGTAGAATGTTGAACGACTACCCCAACTAAAATCTATCCACTCAACAAAAATTATTTCACACCACAGACTCATCTTGGTCAGGATCGATTTGAAATCTATCATGGTTTCAGAGAAATCATACTCCATGGTTCGTTGTTCTTGTAAAATGTTGAACGACTACCCCAACTAAAATCTATCCACTCAACAAAAATTATTTCAGAGAAATCATACTCCATGTTAAGTTGTTCTTGTAGAATGTTGAACGACTACCACAACTAAAATCTATCCACTCAACAAAAATTATTTCACCCCACAGACTCATCTTGGTCAGGATCGATTTGAAATCTATCATGGTTTCAGAGAAATCATAGTCCATGGTTAGTTGTTCTTGTAGAATGTTGAACGACTACCCCAACTAAAATCTATCCACTCAACAAAAATTATTTCACACCACAGACTCATCTTGGTCAGGATCGATTTGAAATCTATCATGGTTGCAGAGAAATCATACTCCATGGTTCGATGTTCTAGTAGAATGTTGAACGACTATCCCAACTAAAATCTATCCACTCAACAAAAATTATTTCAGAGAAATCATACTCCATGGTAAGTTGTTCTTGTAGAATGTTGAACGACTACCCCAACTAAAATCCATCCACTCAACAAAAATTATTTCAGAGAAATCATAGTCCATGGTAAGTTGTTCTTGTAGAATGTTGAACGACTATCCCAACTAAAATCTATCCACTCAACAAAATTTACTTCAGAGAAATCATACTCCATGGTAAGTTGTTCTTGTAGAATGTTGAACGACTACCCCAACTAAAATCTATCCACTCAACAAAAATTATTTCACTCCTCAGACTCATCTTGGTCAGGATCGATTTGAAATCTATCATGGTTGCAGAGAAATCATACTCCATGGTTCGTTGTTCTTGTAGAATGTTGAACGACTACCCCAACTAAAATCTATCCACTCAACAAAAATTATTTCACACCACAGACTCATCTTGGTCAGGATCGATTTGAAATCTATCATGGTTTCAGAGAAATCATACTCCATGGTTCGTTGTTCTTGTAAAATGTTGAACGACTACCCCAACTAAAATCTATCCACTCAACAAAAATTATTTCAGAGAAATCATACTCCATGGTAAGTTGTTCTTGTAGAATGTTGAACGACTACCCCAACTAAAATCTATCCACTCAACAAAGATTATTTCACACCACAGACTCATCTTGGTCAGGATCGATTTGAAATCTATCATGGTTTCAGAGAAATCATACTCCATGGTTCGTTGTTCTTGTAGAATGTTGAACGACTACCCCAACTAAAATCTATCCACTCAACAAAAATTATTTCACACCACAGACTCATCTTGGTCAGGATCAATTTGAAATCTATCATGGTTTCAGAGAAATCATACTCCATGGTTCGTTGTTCTTGTAGAATGTTGAACCACTATCCCAACTAAAATCTATCCACTCAACAAAAATTATTTCAGAGAAATCATAGTCCATGGTAACTTGTTCTTGTAGAATGTTGAACGACTATCCCAACTAAAATCTATCCACTCAACAAAAATTATTTCAGAGAAATCATACTCCATGGTAAGTTGTTCTTGTAGAATGTTGAACGACTACCCCAACTAAAATCTATCCACTCAACAAAAATTATTTCACACCACAGACTCATCTTGGTCAGGATCGATTTGAAATCTATCATGGTTTCAGAGAAATCATACTCCATGGTAAGTTGTTCTTGTAGAATGTTGAACGACTACCCCAACTAAAATCTATCCACTCAACAAAAATTATTTCACACCACAGACTCATCTTGGTCAGGATCGATTTGAAATCTATCATGGTTTCAGAGAAATCATACTCCATGGTTCGTTGTTCTTGTAAAATGTTGAACGACTATCCCAACTAAAATCTATCCACTCAACAAAAATTATTTCACACCACAGACTCATCTTGGTCAGGATCGATTTGAAATCTATCATGGTTTCAGAGAAATCATACTCCATGATTCATTGTTCTTGTAGAATGTTGAACGACTACCCCAACTAAAATCTATCCACTCAACAAAAATTATTTCACACCACAGACTCATCTTGGTCAGGATCGATTTGAAATCTATCATGGTTGCAGAGGAATCATACTCCATGGTTCGTTGTTCTTGTAGAATGTTGAACGACTATCCCAACTAAAATCTATCCACTCAACAAAAATTATTTCAGAGAAATCATACTCCATGGTAAGTTGTTCTTGTAGAATGTTGAACGACTACCCCAACTAAAATCTATCCACTCAACAAAAATTATTTCAGAGAAATCATACTCCATGGTAAGTTGTTCTTGTAGAATGTTGAACGACTACCCCAACTAAAATCTATCCACTCAACAAAAATTATTTCACACCACAGACTCATCTTGGTCAGGATCGATTTGAAATCTATCATGGTTTCAGAGAAATCATACTCCATGGTTCGTTGTTCTTGTAGAATGTTGAACGACTACCCCAACTAAAATCTATCCACTCAACAAAAATTATTTCACACCACAGATTCATCTTGGTCAGGATCGATTTGAAATCTATCATGGTTTCAGAGAAATCATAGTCCATGGTAAGTTGTTCTTGTAGAATGTTGAACGACTATCCCAACTAAAATCTATCCACTCAACAAAAATTATTTCACACCACAGACTCATCTTGGTCAGGATCGATTTGAAATCTATCATGGTTTCAGAGAAATCATACTCCATGGTTCGTTGTTCTTGTAAAATGTTGAACGACTACCCGAACTAAAATCTATCCACTCAACAAAAATTATTTCAGAGAAATCATACTCCATGGTAAGTTGTTCTTGTAGAATGTTGAACGACTACCCCAACTAAAATCTATCCACTCAACAAAAATTATTTCAGAGAAATCATACTCCATGGTTCGTTGTTCTTGTAGAATGTTGAACGACTACCCCAACTAAAATCTATCCACTCAACAAAAATTATTTCACACCACAGACTCATCTTGGTCAGGATCGATTTGAAATCTATCATGGTTTCAGAGAAATCATACTCCATGGTTCGTTGTTCTTGTAAAATGTTGAACGACTACACACCTAAAATCTATCCACTCAAAAAAAATTATTTCAGAGAAATCATACTCCATGGTAAAATCTATCCGCTCAACAAAAATTATTTCAGAGAAATCATCCTCCATGGTAAGTTGTTCTTGTAGAATGTTGAACGACTACCCCTAACTAAAATCTATCCACTCAACAAAAATTATTTCAGAGAAATCATACTCCATGGTAAGTTGTTCTTGTAGAATGTTGAACGACTACCCCAACTAAAATCTATCCACTCAACAAAAATTATTTCACACCACAGACTCATCTTGGTCAGGATCGATTTGAAATCTATCATGGTTTCAGAGAAATCATACTCCATGGTTCGTTGTTCTTGTAAAATGTTGAACGACTACCCCAACTAAAATCTATCCACTCAACAAAAATTATTTCAGAGAAATCATACTCCATGGTAAGTTGTTCTTGTAGAATGTTGAACGACTACCCCAACTAAAATCTATCCACTCAACAAAAATTATTTCACACCACAGACTCATCTTGGTCAGGATCGATTTGAAATCTATCATGGTTTCAGAGAAATCATACTCCATGGTTCGTTGTTCTTGTAAAATGTTGAACGACTACCCCAACTAAAATCTATCCACTCAACAAAAATTATTTCACACCACAGACTCATCTTGGTCAGGATCGATTTGAAATCTATCATGGTTTCAGAGAAATCATACTCCATGATTCATTGTTCTTGTAGAATGTTGAACGACTACCCCAACTAAAATCTATCCACTCAACAAAAATTATTTCACACCACAGACTCATCTTGGTCAGGATCGATTTGAAATCTATCATGGTTGCAGAGGAATCATACTCCCTGGTTCGTTGTTCTTGTAGAATGTTGAACGATTATCCCAACTAAAATCTATCCACTCAACAAAAATTATTTCAGAGAAATCATACTCCATGGTAAGTTGTTCTTGTAGAATGTTGAACGACTACCCCAACTAAAATCTATCCACTCAACAAAAATTATTTCAGAGAAATCATACTCCATCGTAAGTTGTTCTTGTAGAATGTTGAACGACTACCCCAACTAAAATCTATCCACTCAACAAAAATTATTTCACACCACAGACTCATCTTGGTCAGGATCGATTTGAAATCTATCATGGTTTCAGAGAAATCATAGTCCATGGTAAGTTGTTCTTGTAGAATGTTGAACGACTACCCCTAACTAAAATCTATCCACTCAACAAAAATTATTTCACACCACAGATTCATCTTGGTCAGGATCGATTTGAAATCTATCATGGTTTCAGAGAAATCATAGTCCATGGTAAGTTGTTCTTGTAGAATGTTGAACGACTATCCCAACTAAAATCTATCCACTCAACAAAAATTATTTCACACCACAGACTCATCTTGGTCAGGATCGATTTGAAATCTATCATGGTTTCAGAGAAATCATACTCCATGGTTCGTTGTTCTTGTAAAATGTTGAACGACTACCCCAACTAAAATCTATCCACTCAACAAAAATTATTTCAGAGAAATCATACTCCATGGTAAGTTGTTCTTGTAGAATGTTGAACGACTACCCCAACTAAAATCTATCCACTCAACAAAAATTATTTCAGAGAAATCATACTCCATGGTTCGTTGTTCTTGTAGAATGTTGAACGACTACCCCAACTAAAATCTATCCACTCAACAAAAATTATTTCACACCACAGACTCATCTTGGTCAGGATCGATTTGAAATCTATCATGGTTTCAGAGAAATCATACTCCATGGTTCGTTGTTTTGTAAAATGTTGAACGACTACACACCTAAAATCTATCCACTCAAAAAAAATTATTTCAGAGAAATCATACTCCATGGTAAAATCTATCCGCTCAACAAAAATTATTTCAGAGAAATCATCCTCCATGGTAAGTTGTTCTTGTAGAATGTTGAACGACTACCCCTAACTAAAATCTATCCACTCAACAAAAATTATTTCAGAGAAATCATACTCCATGGTAAGTTGTTCTTGTAGAATGTTGAACGACTACCCCAACTAAAATCTATCCACTCAACAAAAATTATTTCACACCACAGACTCATCTTGGTCAGGATCGATTTGAAATCTATCATGGTTTCAGAGAAATCATACTCCATGGTTCGTTGTTCTTGTAAAATGTTGAACGACTACCCAACTAAAATCTATCCACTCAACAAAAATTATTTCAGAGAAATCATAGTCCATGGTAAGTTGTTCTTGTAGAATGTTGAACGACTATCCCAACTAAAATCTATCCACTCAACAAAAATTATTTCAGAGAAATCATACTCCATGGTAAGTTGTTCTTGTAGAATGTTGAACGACTACCCCAACTAAAATCTATCCACTCAACAAAAATTATTTCACATCACAGACTCATCTTGGTCAGGATCGATTTGAAATCTATCATGGTTTCAGAGAAATCATAGTCCATGGTAAGTTGTTCTTGTAGAATGTTGAACGACTACCCCAACTAAAATCTATCCACTCAACAAAAATTATTTCACACCACAGACTCATCTTGGTCCGGATCGATTTGAAATCTATCATGGTTTCAGAGAAATCATGCTCCATGATTCATTGTTCTTGTAGAATGTTGAACGACTACCCCAACTAAAATCTATCCACTCAACAAAAATTATTTCACACCACAGACTCGTCTTGGTCAGGATCGATTTGAAATCTATCATGGTTGCAGAGAAATCATACTCGATGGTTCGTTGTTCTTGTAGAATGTTGAACGACTATCCCAACTAAAATCTATCCACTCAACAAAAATTATTTCAGAGAAATCATACTCCATGTTAAGTTGTTCTTGTAGAATGTTGAACGACTGCCAGAACTAAAATCTATCCACTCAACAAAAATTATTTCAGAGAAATCATACTCCATGGTAAGTTGTTCTTGTAGAATGTTGAACGACTACCCCAACTAAAATCTATCCACTCAACAAAAATTATTTCACACCACAGACTCATCTTGGTCAGGATCGATTTGAAATCTATCATGGTTTCAGAGAAATCATACTCCATGGTTCGTTGTTCTTGTAAAATGTTGAACGGCTACCCCAATTAAAATCTATCCACTCAACAAAAATTATTTCAGAGAAATCATACTATATGGTAAGTTGTTCTTGTAGAATGTTGAACGACTATCCCAACTAAAATCTATCCACTCAACAAAAATTATTTCACACCACAGACTCGTCTTGGTCAGGATCGATTTGAAATCTATCATGGTTTCAGAGAAATCATGCTCCATGATTCATTGTTCTTGTAGAATGTTGAACGACTACCCCAACTAAAATCTATCCACTCAACAAAAATTATTTCACACCACAGACTCGTCTTGGTCAGGATCGATTTGAAATCTATCATGGTTGCAGAGAAATCATACTCCATGGTTCGTTGTTCTTGTAAAATGTTGAACGACTATCCCAACTAAAATCTATCCACTCAACAAAAATTATTTCAGAGAAATCATACTCCATGGTAAGTTGTTCTTGTAGAATGTTGAACGACTACCCCAACTAAAATCTATCCACTCAACAAAAATTATTTCACACCACAGACTCATCTTGGTCCGGATCGATTTGAAATCTATCATGGTTTCAGAGAAATCATGCTCCATGATTCATTGTTCTTGTAGAATGTTGAACGACTACCCCAACTAAAATCTATCCACTCAACAAAAATTATTTCACACCACAGACTCGTCTTGGTCAGGATCGATTTGAAATCTATCATGGTTGCAGAGAAATCATACTCCATGGTTCGTTGTTCTTGTAAAATGTTGAACGACTATCCCAACTAAAATCTATCCACTCAACAAAAATTATTTCACACCACAGACTCATCTTGGTCAGGATCGATTTGAAATCTATCATGGTTTCAGAGAAATCATGCTCCATGATTCATTGTTCTTGTAGAATGTTGAACGACTACCCCAACTAAAATCTATCCACTCAACAAAAATTATTTCACACCACAGACTCGTCTTGGTCAGGATCGATTTGAAATCTATCATGGTTGCAGAGAAATCATACTCGATGGTTCGTTGTTCTTGTAGAATGTTGAACGACTATCCCAACTAAAATCTATCCACTCAACAAAAATTATTTCAGAGAAATCATACTCCATGTTAAGTTGTTCTTGTAGAATGTTGAACGACTGCCAGAACTAAAATCTATCCACTCAACAAAAATTATTTCAGAGAAATCATACTCCATGGTAAGTTGTTCTTGTAGAATGTTGAACGACTACCCCAACTAAAATCTATCCACTCAACAAAAATTATTTCACACCACAGACTCATCTTGGTCAGGATCGATTTGAAATCTATCATGGTTTCAGAGAAATCATACTCCATGGTTCGTTGTTCTTGTAAAATGTTGAACGGCTACCCCAATTAAAATCTATCCACTCAACAAAAATTATTTCAGAGAAATCATACTCCATGGTAAGTTGTTCTTGTAGAATGTTGAACGACTACCCCAACTAAAATCTATCCACTCAACAAAAATTATTTCACTCCTCAGACTCATCTTGGTCAGGATCGATTTGAAATCTATCATGGTTGCAGAGAAATCATACTCCATGGTTCGTTGTTCTTGTAGAATGTTGAACGACTACCCCAACTAAAATCTATCCACTCAACAAAATTTATTTCAGAGAAATCATACTCCATGGTTCGTTGTTCTTGTAGAATGTTGAACGACTACCCCAACTAAAATCTATCCACTCAACAAAAATTATTTCACTCCTCAGACTCATCTTGGTCAGGATCGATTTGAAATCTATCATGGTTGCAGAGAAATCATACTCCATGGTTCGTTGTTCTTGTAGAATGTTGAACGACTACCCCAACTAAAATCTATCCACTCAACAAAAATTATTTCAGAGAAATCATACTCCATGGTTCGTTGTTCTTGTAGAATGTTGAACGACTATCCCAACTAAAATCTATCCACTCAACAAAATTTATTTCAGAGAAATCATACTCCATGGTTCGTTGTTCTTGTAGAATGTTGAACGACTACCCCAACTAAAATCTATCCACTCAACAAAAATTATTTCACTCCTCAGACTCATCTTGGTCAGGATCGATTTGAAATCTATCATGGTTGCAGAGAAATCATACTCCATGGTTCGTTGTTCTTGTAGAATGTTGAACGACTACCCCAACTAAAATCTATCCACTCAACAAAAATTATTTCAGAGAAATCATACTCCATGGTAAGTTGTTCTTGTAGAATGTTGAACGACTATCCCAACTAAAATCTATCCACTCAACAAAAATTATTTCAGAGAAATCATACTCCATGGTAAGTTGTTCTTGTAGAATGTTGAACGACTATCCCAACTAAAATCTATCCACTCAACAAAATTTATTTCAGAGAAATCATACTCCATGGTTCGTTGTTCTTGTAGAATGTTGAACGACTACCCCAACTAAAATCTATCCACTCAACAAAAATTATTTCACTCCTCAGACTCATCTTGGTCAGGATCGATTTGAAATCTATCATGGTTGCAGAGAAATCATACTCCATGGTTCGTTGTTCTTGTAGAATGTTGAACGACTACCCCAACTAAAATCTATCCACTCAACAAAAATTATTTCAGAGAAATCATACTCCATGGTTCGTTGTTCTTGTAGAATGTTGAACGACTACCCCAACTAAAATCTATCCACTCAACAAAAATTATTTCACACCACAGACTCATCTTGGTCAGGATCGATTTGAAATCTATCATGGTTTCAGAGAAATCATAGTCCATGGTAAGTTGTTCTTGTAGAATGTTGAACGACTACCCCTAACTAAAATCTATCCACTCAACAAAAATTATTTCACACCACAGATTCATCTTGGTCAGGATCGATTTGAAATCTATCATGGTTTCAGAGAAATCATAGTCCATGGTAAGTTGTTCTTGTAGAATGTTGAACGACTATCCCAACTAAAATCTATCCACTCAACAAAAATTATTTCACACCACAGACTCATCTTGGTCAGGATCGATTTGAAATCTATCATGGTTTCAGAGAAATCATACTCCATGGTTCGTTGTTCTTGTAAAATGTTGAACGACTACCCCAACTAAAATCTATCCACTCAACAAAAGTTATTTCAGAGAAATCATACTCCATGGTAAGTTGTTCTTGTAGAATGTTGAACGACTACCCCAACTAAAATCTATCCACTCAACAAAAATTGTTTCAGAGAAATCATACTCCATGGTTCGTTGTTCTTGTAGAATGTTGAACGACTACCCCAACTAAAATCTATCCACTCAACAAAAATTATTTCACACCACAGACTCATCTTGGTCAGGATCGATTTGAAATCGATCATGGTTGCAGAGAAATCATACTCCATGGTTCGTTGTTCTTGTAAAATGTTGAACGACTACCCCAACTAAAATCTATCCACTCAACAAAAATTATTTCAGAGAAATCATACGCCATGGTAAGTTGTTCTTGTAGAATGTTGAACGACTACCCCAACTAAAATCTATCCACTCAACAAAAATTATTTCAGAGAAATCATACTCCATGGTAAAATCTATCCGCTCAACAAAAATTATTTCAGAGAAATCATCCTCCATGGTAAGTTGTTCTTGTAGAATGTTGAACGACTACCCCTAACTAAAATCTATCCACTCAACAAAAATTATTTCAGAGAAATCATACTCCATGGTAAGTTGTTCTTGTAGAATGTTGAACGACTACCCCAACTAAAATCTATCCACTCAACAAAAATTATTTCACACCACAGACTCATCTTGGTCAGGATCGATTTGAAATCTATCATGGTTTCAGAGAAATCATACTCCATGGTTCGTTGTTCTTGTAAAATGTTGAACGACTACCCCAACTAAAATCTATCCACTCAACAAAAATCATTTCAGAGAAATCATACTCCATGGTAAGTTGTTCTTGTAGAATGTTGAACGACTACCCCAACTAAAATCTATCCACTCAACAAAAATTATTTCACACCACAGACTCATCTTGGTCAGGATCGATTTGAAATCTATCCTGGTTTCAGAGAAATCATACTCCATGGTTCGTTGTTCTTGTAAAATGTTGAACGACTATCCCAACTAAAATCTATCCACTCAACAAAAATTATTTCACACCACAGACTCATCTTGGTCAGGATCGATTTGAAATCTATCATGGTTTCAGAGAAATCATACTCCATGGTTCGTTGTTCTTGTAGAATGTTGAACGACTACCCCAACTAAAATCTATCCACTCAAAAAAATTATTTCAGAGAAATCATAGTCCATGGTAAGTTGTTCTTGTAGAATGTTGAACGACTACCCCAACTAAAATCTATCCACTCAACAAAAATTATTTCAGAGAAATCATACTCCATGGTAAGTTGTTCTTGTAGAATGTTGAACGACTACCCCAACTAAAATCTATCCACTCAACAAAAATTATTTCACACCACAGACTCATCTTGGTCAGGATCGATTTGAAATCTATCATGGTTTCAGAGAAATCATACTCCATGGTTCGTTGTTCTTGTAGAATGTTGAGCGACTATCCCAACTAAAATCTATATACTCAACAAAAATTATTTCACACCACAGACTCATCTTGGTCAGGATCGATTTGAAATCTATCATGGTTTCAGAGAAATCATACTCCATGGTTCGTTGTTCTTGTAGAATGTTGAACGACTATCCCAACTAAAATCTATCCACTCAACAAAAATTATTTCACACCACAGACTCATCTTGGTCAGGATCGATTTGAAATCTATCATGGTTTCAGAGAAATCATAGTCCATGGTAAGTTGTTCTGGTAGAATGTTGAACGACTACCCCAACTAAAATCTATCCACTCAACAAAAATTATTTCACACCACAGACTCATCTTGGTCAGGATCGATTTGAAATCTATCATGGTTTCAGAGAAATCATACTCCATGGTTCGTTGTTCTTGTAAAATGTTGAACGACTACCCCAACTAAAATCTATCCACTCAACAAAAATTATTTCAGAGAAATCATACTCTATGGTAAGTTGTTCTTGTAGAATGTTGAACGACTACCCCAACTAAAATCTATCCACTCAACAAAAATTATTTCACACCACAGACTCATCTTGGTCAGGATCGATTTGAAATCTATCATGGTTTCAGAGAAATCATACTCCATGGTTCGTTGTTCTTATAAAATGTTGAACGACTACCCCAACTAAAATCTATAGACTCAACAAAAATTATTTCAGAGAAATCATACTCCATGGTAAGTTGTTCTTGTAGAATATTGAACGACTACCCCAACTAAAATCTATCCACTCAACAAAAATTATTTCACACCACAGACTCATCTTGGTCAGGATCGATTTGAAATCTATCATGGTTTCAGAGAAATCATACTCCATGGTTCGTTGTTCTTATAAAATGTTGAACGACTACCCCAACTAAAATCTATCCACTCAACAAAAATTATTTCAGAGAAATCATACTCCATGGTAAGTTGTTCTTGTAGAATGTTGAACGACTACCCCAACTAAAATCTATTAACTCAACAAAAATTATTTCACACCACAGACTCATATTGGTCAGGATCGATTTGAAATCTATCATGGTTTCAGAGAAATCATAGTCCATGGTAAGTTGTTCTTGTAGAATGTTGAACGACTACCCCTAACTAAAATCTATCCACTCAACAAAAATTATTTCACACCACAGATTCATCTTGGTCAGGATCGATTTGAAATCTATCATGGTTTCAGAGAAATCGTAGTCCATGGTAAGTTGTTCTTGTAGAATGTTGAACGACTATCCCAACTAAAATCTATCCACTCAACAAAAATTATTTCAGAGAAATCATACTCCATGGTAAGTTGTTCTTGTAGAATGTTGAACGACTACCCCAAATAAAATCTATCCACTCAACAAAAATTATTTCACACCACAGACTCATCTTGGTCAGGATCGATTTGAAATCTATCATGGTTGCAGAGAAATCATATTCCATGGTTCGTTGTTCTTGTAAAATGTTGAACGACTACCCCAACTAAAATCTATCCACTCAACAAAAATTATTTCAGAGAAATCATACTCCATGGTAAAATCTATCCGCTCAACAAAAATTATTTCAGAGAAATCATCCTCCATGGTAAGTTGTTCTTGTAGAATGTTGAACGACTACCCCTAACTAAAATCTATCCACTCAACAAAAATTATTTCAGAAAAATCATACTCCATGGTAAGTTGTTCTTGTAGAATGTTGAACGACTACCCCAACTAAAATCTATCCACTCAACAAAAATTATTTCACACCATAGACTCATCTTGGTCAGGATCGATTTGAAATCTATCATGGTTTCAGAGAAATCATACTCCATGGTTCGTTGTTCTTGTAAAATGTTGAACGACTACCCCAACTAAAATCTATCCACTCAACAAAAATTATTTCAGAGAAATCATACTCCATTGTAAGTTGTTCTTGTAGAATGTTGAACGACTACCCCAACTAAAATCTATCCACTCAACAAAAATTATTTCACACCACAGACTCATCTTGGTCAGGATCGATTTGAAATCTATCATGGTTTCAGAGAAATCATACTCCATGGTTCGTTGTTCTTGTAAAATGTTGAACGACTATCCCAACTAAAATCTATCCACTCAACAAAAATTATTTCACACCACAGACTCATCTTGGTCAGGATCGATTTGAAATCTATCATGGTTTCAGAGAAATCATACTCCATGGTTCGTTGTTCTTGTAGAATGTTGAACGACTACCCCAACTAAAATCTATCCACTCAAAAAAATTATTTCAGAGAAATCATAGTCCATGGTAAGTTGTTCTTGTAGAATGTTGAACGACTACCCCAACTAAAATCTATCCACTCAACAAAAATTATTTCAGAGAAATCATTCTCCATGGTAAGTTGTTCTTGTAGAATGTTGAACGACTACCCCAACTAAAATCTATCCACTCAACAAAAATTATTTCACACCACAGACTCATCTTGGTCAGGATCGATTTGAAATCTACCATGGTTTCAGAGAAATCATACTCCATGGTTCGTTGTTCTTGTAGAATGTTGAACGACTATCCCAACTAAAATCTATCCACTCAACAAAAATTATTTCACACCACAGACTCATCTTGGTCAGGATCGATTTGAAATCTATCATGGTTTCAGAGAAATCATACTCCATGGTTCGTTGTTCTTGTAGAATGTTGAACGATTATCCCAACTAAAATCTATCCACTCAACAAAAATTATTTCACACCACAGACTCATCTTGGTCAGGATCGATTTGAAATCTATCATGGTTTCAGAGAAATCATAGTCCATGGTAAGTTGTTCTGGTAGAATGTTGAACGACTACCCCAACTAAAATCTATCCACTCAACAAAAATTATTTCACACCACAGACTCATCTTGGTCAAAATCGATTTGAAATCTATCATGGTTTCAGAGAAATCATACTCCATGGTTCGTTGTTCTTGTAAAATGTTGAACGACTACCCCAACTAAAATCTATCCACTCAACAAAAATTATTTCAGAGAAATCATACTCCATTGTAAGTTGTTCTTGTAGAATGTTGAACGACTACCCCAACTAAAATCTATCCACTCAACAAAAATTATTTCACACCACAGACTCATCTTGGTCAGGATCGATTTGAAATCTATCATGGTTTCAGAGAAATCATACTCCATGGTTCGTTGTTCTTATAAAATGTTGAACGACTACCCCAACTAAAATCTATCCACTCAACAAAAATTATTTCAGAGAAATCATACTCCATGGTAAGTTGTTCTTGTAGAATATTGAACGACTACCCCAACTAAAATCTATCCACTCAACAAAAATTATTTCACACCACAGACTCATCTTGGTCAGGATCGATTTGAAATCTATCATGGTTTCAGAGAAATCATACTCCATGGTTCGTTGTTCTTATAAAATGTTGAACGACTACCCCAACTAAAATCTATCCACTCAACAAAAATTATTTCAGAGAAATCATACTCCATGGTAAGTTGTTCTTGTAGAATGTTGAACGACTACCCCAACTAAAATCTATCCACTCAACAAAAATTATTTCACACCACAGACTCATCTTGGTCAGGATCGATTTGAAATCTATCATGGTTTCAGAGAAATCATACTCCATGGTTCGTTGTTCTTGTAAAATGTTGAACGACTACCCCAACTAAAATCTATCCACTCAACAAAAATTATTTCACACCACAGACTCATCTTGGTCAGGATCGATTTGAAATCTATCATGGTTTCAGAGAAATCATAGTCCATGGTAAATTGTTCTTGTAGAATGTTGAACGACTACCCCAACTAAAATCTATCCACTCAACAAAAATTATTTCAGAGAAATCATACTCCATGGTTCGTTGTTCTTGTAGAATGTTGAACGACTACCCCAACTAAAATCTATCCACTCAACAAAAATTATTTCACACCATAGACTCATCTTGGTCAGGATCGATTTGAAATCTATCATGGTTTCAGAGAAATCATACTCCATGGTTCGTTGTTCTTGTAGAATGTTGATCGACTACCCCAACTAAAATCTATCCACTCAACAAAAATTATTTCAGAGAAATCATACTCCATGGTAAGTTGTTCTTGTAGAATGTTGAACGACTACCCCAACTAAAATCTATCCACTCAACAAAAATTATTTCACACCATAGACTCATCTTGGTCAGGATCGATTTGAAATCTATCATGGTTTCAGAGAAATCATACTCCATGGTTCGTTGTTCTTGTAAAATGTTGAACGACTACCCCAACTAAAATCTATCCTCTCAGCAAAAATTATTTCAGAGAAATCATACTCCATGGTAAGTTGTTCTTGTAGAATGTTGAACGACTACCCCAACTAAAATCTATCCCCTCAACAAAAATTATTTCACACCACAGACTCATCTTGGTCAGGATCGATTTGAAATCTATCATGGTTTCAGAGAAATCATACTCCATGGTAAGTTGTTCTTGTAGAATGTTACTACCCCAACTAAAATCTATCCACTCAACAAAAATTATTTCACACCACAGACTCATCTTGGTCAGGATCGATTTGAAATCTATCATGGTTGCAGAGAAATCATACTCCATGGTTCGTTGTTCTTGTAGAATGTTGAACGACTATCAAAACTAAAATCTATCCACTCAACAAAAATTATTTCAGAGAAGTCATACTCCATGGTAAGTTGTTCTTGTAGAATGTTGAACGACTACCCCAAATAAAATCTATCCACTCAACAGAAATTATTTCACACCACAGACTCATCTTGGTCAGGATCGATTTGAAATCTATCATGGTTTCAGAGAAATCATACTCCATGGTAAGTTGTTCTTGTAGAATGTTGAACGACTACCCCTAACTAAAATCTATCCACTCAACAAAAATTATTTCAGAGAAATCATACTCCATGGTTCGTTGTTCTTGTAGAATGTTGAACGACTACCCCAACTAAAATCTATCCACTCAACAAAAATTATTTCAGAGAAATCATACTCCATGGTTCGTTGTCCTTGTAAAATGTTGAACGACTACCCCAACTAAAATCTATCCACTCAACTAAAATTATTTCACACCACAGACTCATCTTGGTCAGGATCGATTTGAAATCTATCATGGTTTCAGAGAAATCATACTCCATGGTTCGTTGTTCTTGTAAAATGTTGAACGACTACCCCAACTAAAACCTATCCACTCAACAAAAATTATTTCACACCACAGACTCATCTTGGTCAGGATCGATTTGAAATCTATCATGGTTGCAGAGAAATCATACTCCATGGTTCGTTGTTCTTGTAGAATGTTGAACGACTACCCCTAACTAAAATCTATCCACTCAACAAAAATTATTTCAGAGAAATCATACTCCATGGTTCGTTGTTCTTGTAGAATGTTGAACGACTACCCCAACTAAAATCTATCCACTCAACAAAAGTTTTTCAGAGAAATCATACTCCATGGTTCGTTGTTCTTGTAAAATGTTGAACGACTACCCCAACTAAAATCTATCCACTCAACAAAAATTATTTCACAACACAGACTCATCTTGGTCAGGATCGATTTGAAATCTATCATGGTTTCAGAGAAATCATACTCCATTGTTCGTTGTTCTTGTAAAATGTTGAACGACTACCCCAACTAAAATCTATCCACTCAACAAAAATTATTTCACACCACAGACTCATCTTGGTCAGGATCGATTTGAAATCTATCATGGTTTCAGAGAAATCATACTCCATGGTTCGTTGTTCTTGTAGAATATTGAGCGACTGTCGCAACTAAAATCTATCCACTCAACATAAATTATTTCAGAGAAATCATACTCCATGGTAAGTTGTTCTTGTAGAATGTTGAACGACTATCCCAACTAAAATCTATCCACTCAACAAAAATTATTTCAGAGAAATCATACTCCATGGTAAGTTGTTCTTGTAGAATGTTGAACGACTACCCCAACTAAAATCTATCCACTCAACAAAAATTATTTCACACCACAGACTCATCTTGGTCAGGATCGATTTGAAATTTATCATGGTTTCAGAGAAATCATACTCCATGGTAAGTTGTTCTTGTAGAATGTTGAACGACTACCCCTAACTAAAATCTATCCACTCAACAAAAATTATTTCAGAGAAATCATACTCCATGGTTCGTTTTTCTTGTAGAATGTTGAACGACTACCCCAACTAAAATCTATCCACTCAACAAAAATTATTTCAGAGAAATCATACTCCATGGTTCGTTGTTCTTGTAAAATGTTGAACGACTACCCCAACTAAAATCTATCCACTCAACAAAAATTATTTCAGAGAAATCATACTCTATGGTAAGTTGTTCTTCTAGAATGTTGAACGACTACCCCAACTGAAATCTATCCACTCAACAAAAATTATTTCACACCACAGACTCATCTTGGTCAGGATCGATTTGAAATCTATCATGGTTTCAGAGAAATCGTACTCCATGGTAAGTTGTTCTTGTAGAATGTTGAACGACTACCCCAACTAAAATCTATCCACTCAACAAAAATTATTTCACACCACAGACTCATCTTGGTCAGGATCGATTTGAAATCTATCATGGTTTCAGAGAAATCATACTCCATGGGTCGTTGTTCTTGTAAAATGTTGAACGACTACCCCAACTAAAATCTATCCCCTCAACAAAAATTATTTCACACCACAGACTCATCTTGGTCAGGATCGATTTGAAATCTATCATTTTTTCAGAGAAATCATACTCCATGGTTCGTTGTTCTTGTAGAATGTTTAGCGACTATCGCAACTAAAATCTATTAACTCAACATAAATTATTTCAGAGAAATCATACTCCATGTTAAGTTGTTCTTGTAGAATGTTGAACGACTACCCCTAACTAAAATCTATCCACTCAACAAAAATTATTTCAGAGAAATCATACTCCATGGTTCATTGTTCTTGTAGAATGTTGAACGACTACCCCAACTAAAATCTATCCACTCAACAAAAATTTTTCAGAGAAATCATACTCCATGCTTCGTTGTTCTTGTAAAATGTTGAACGACTACCCAAATTAAAATCTATCCACTCAACAAAAATTATTTCACAACACAGACTCATCTCGGTCGGGATCGATTTGAAATCTATCATGGTTTCAGAGAAATCATACTCCATGGTTCGTTGTTCTTGTAAAATGTTGAACGACTACCCCAACTAAAATCTATCCACTCAACAAAAATTATTTCACACCACAGACTCATCTTAGTCAGGATCGATTTGAAATCTATCATGGTTTCAGAGAAATCATACTCCATGGTTCGTTGTTCTTGTAGAATGTTGAGCGACTACCCCAACTAAAATCTATCCACTCAACATAAATTATTTCAGAGAAATCATACTCCATGGTAAGTTGTTCTTGTAGAATGTTGAACGACTATCCCAACTAAAATCTATCCACTCAACAAAAATTATTTCAGAGAAATCATACTCCGTGGTAAGTTGTTCTTGTAGAATGTTGAACGACTACCCCAACTAAAATCTATCCACTCAACAAAAATTATTTCACACCACAGACTCATCTTGGTCAGGATCGATTTGAAATCTATCATGGTTTCAGCGAAATCATACTCCATGGTAAGTTGTTCTTGTAGAATGTTGAACGACTATCCCAACTAAAATCTATCCACTCAACAAAAATTATTTCACACCACAGACTCATCTTGGTCAGGATCGATTTGAAATCTATCATGGTTTCAGAGAAATCATACTCCATGGTTCGTTGTTCTTGTAAAATGTTGAACGACTATCCCAACTAAAATCTATCCACTCAACAAAAATTATTTCACACCACAGACTCATCTTGGTCAGGATCGATTTGAAATCTATCATGGTTGCAGAGAAATCATACTCCATGGTTCGTTGTTCTTGTAGAATGTTGAACGACTATCCCAACTAAAATCTATACACTCAACAAAAATTATTTCAGAGAAATCATACTCCATGGTTCGTTGTTCTTGTAGAATGTTGAACGACTACCCCAACTAAAATCTATCCACTCAACAAAAATTATTTCACACCACAGACTCATCTTGGTCAGGATCGATTTGAAATCTATCATGGTTTCAGAGAAATCATACTCCATGGTTCGTTGTTCTTGTAGAATGTTGAACGACTATCCCAACTAAAATCTATCCACTCAACAAAAATTATTTCAGAGAAATCATACTCCATGGTTCGTTGTTCTTGTAGAATGTTGAACGACTACCCCAACTAAAATCTATCCACTCAACAAAAATTATTTCACACCACAGACTCATCTTGGTCAGGATCGATTTGAAATCTATCATGGTTTCAGAGAAATCATACTCCATGGTTCGTTGTTCTTGTAGAATGTTGAGCGACTACCCCAACTAAAATCTATCCACTCAACATAAATTATTTCAGAGAAATCATACTCCATGGTAAGTTGTTCTTGTAGAATGTTGAACGACTATCCCAACTAAAATCTATCCACTCAACAAAAATTATTTCAGAGAAATCATACTCCATGGTAAGTTGTTCTTGTAGAATGTTGAACGACTACCCCAACTAAAATCTATCCACTCAACCAAAATTATTTCACACCACAGACTCATCTTGGTCAGGATCGATTTGAAATCTATCATGGTTTCAGAGAAATCATACTCCATGGTAAGTTGTTCTTGTAGAATGTTGAACGACTACCCCTAACTAAAATCTATCCACTCAACAAAAATTATTTCAGAGAAATCATACTACATGGTTCGTTTTTCTTGTAGAATGTTGAACGACTACCCCAACTAAAATCTATCCACTCAACAAAAATTATTTCAGAGAAATCATACTCCATGGTTCGTCGTTCTTGTAAAATGTTGAACGACTACCACAACACAGACTCATCTTGGTCAGGATCGATTTGAAATCTATCATGGTTTCAGAGAAATCATAGTCCATGGTAAGTTGTTCTTGTAGAATGTTGAACGACTACCCCAACTAAAATCTATCCACTCAACAAAAATTATATCACACCACAGACTCATCTTGGTCAGGATCGATTTGAAATCTATCATGGTTTCAGAGAAATCATACTCCATGGTTCGTTGTTCTTATAAAATGTTGAACGACTACCCCAACTAAAATCTATCCACTCAACAAAAATTATTTCAGAGAAATCATACTCCAAGGTTCGTTTTTCTTGTAGAATGTTGAACGACTACCCCAACTAAAATCTATCCACTCAACAAAAATTGTTTCACACCACAGACTCATCTTGGTCAGGATCGATTTGAAATCTATCATGGTTTCAGAGAAATCATACTCCATGGTAGTTTGTTCTTGTAGAATGTTGAACGACTATCTATCATGGTTTCAGAGAAATCATACTCCATGGCTCGTTGTTCTTGTAAAATGTTGAACGACTACCCCAACTAAAATCTATCCACTCAACAAAAATTATTTCAGAGAAATCATACTCCATGGTAAGTTGTTCTTGTAGAATGTTGAACGACTACCCCAACTAAAATCTATCCACTCAACAAAAATTATTTCACACCACAGACTCATCTTATTCAGGATCGATTTGAAATCTATCATGGTTTCAGAGAAATCATACTCCATGGTAAGTTGTTCTTGTAGAATGTTGAACGACTACCCCAACTAAAATCTATTAACTCAACAAAAATTATTTCACACCACAGACTCATCTTGGTCAGGATCGATTTGAAATCTATCATGGTTTCAGAGAAATCATACTCCATGGTTCGTTGTTCTTGTAAAATGTTGAACGACTACCCCAATTAAAATCTATCCCCTCAACAAAAATTATTTCACACCACAGACTCATCTTGGTCAGGATCGATTTGAAATCTATCATGGTTTCAGAGAAATCATACTCCATGGTTCGTTGTTCTTGTAAAATGTTGAACGACTACCCCAACTAAAATCTATCCACTCAACAAAAATTATTTCACACCACAGACTCATCTTGGTCAGGATCGATTTGAAATCTATCATGGTTTCAGAGAAATCATACTCCATGGTTCGTTGTTCTTGTAGAATGTTGAGCGACTATCGCAACTAAAATCTATCCACTCAACATAAATTATTTCAGAGAAATCATACTCCATGGTAAGTTGTTCTTGTAGAATGTTGAACGACTATCCCAACTAAAATCTATCCACTCAACAAAAATTATTTCAGAGAAATCATACTCCATGGTAAGTTGTTCTTGTAGAATGTTGAACGACTACCCCAACTAAAATCTATCCACTCAACAAAAATTATTTCACACCACAGACTCATCTTGGTCAGGATCGATTTGAAATCTATCATGGTTTCAGAGAAATCATAGTCCATGGTAAGTTGTTCTTGTAGAATGTTGAACGACTACCCCTAACTAAAATCTATCCACTCAACAAAAATTATTTCAGAGAAATCATACTCCATGGTTCGTTTTTCTTGTAGAATGTTGAACAACTACCCCAACTAAAATCTATCCACTCAACAAAAATTATTTCAGAGAAATCATACTCCATGGTTCGTTGTTCTTGTAAAATGTTGAACGACTACCA
Organism: Xylota sylvarum; assembly: GCA_905220385.1. Lineage (NCBI taxonomy): Eukaryota > Metazoa > Arthropoda > Insecta > Diptera > Syrphidae > Xylota > Xylota sylvarum. The sequence goes on along the minus strand of CAJMZQ010000063.1, from coordinate 301,815 downwards.
CAACACAGACTCATCTTGGTCAGGATCGATTTGAAATCTATCATGGTTTCAGAGAAATCATAGTCCATGGTAAGTTGTTCTTGTAGAAAGTTGAACGACTATCCCAACTAAAATCTATCCACTCAACAAAAATTATTTCACACCACAGACTCATCTTGGTCAGGATCGATTTGAAATCTATCATGGTTTCAGAGAAATCATACTCCATGGTTCGTTGTTCTTGTAAAATGTTGAACGACTACCCCAATTAAAATCTATCCCCTCAACAAAAATTATTTCACACCACAGACTCATCTTGGTCAGGATCGATTTGAAATCTATCATGGTTTCAGAGAAATCATACTCCATTTTTCGTTGTTCTTGTAGAATGTTGAGCGACTATCGCAACTAAAATCTATCCACTCAACATAAATTATTTCAGAGAAATCATACTCCATGGTAAGTTGTTCTTGTAGAATGTTGAACGACTACCCCTAACTAAAATCTATCCACTCAACAAAAATTATTTCAGAGAAATCATACTCCATGGTTCGTTGTTCTTGTAGAATATTGAACGACTACCCCAACTAAAATCTATCCACTCAACAAAAGTTTTTCAGAGAAATCATACTCCATGGTTCGTTGTTCTTGTAAAATGTTGAACGACTACCCAAACTAAAATCTATCCCCTCAACAAAAATTATTTCACAACACAGACTCATCTTGGTCAGGATCGATTTGAAATCTATCATGGTTTCAGAGAAATCATACTCCATGGTTCGTTGTTCTTGTAAAATGTTGAACGACTACCCCAACTAAAATCTATCCACTCAACAAAAATTATTTCACACCACAGACTCATCTTGGTCAGGATCGATTTGAAATCTATCATGGTTTCAGAGAAATCATACTCCATGGTTCGTTGTTCTTGTAGAATGTTGAGCGACTATCGCAACTAAAATCTATCCACTCAACATAAATTATTTCAGAGAAATCATACTCCATGGTAAGTTGTTCTTGTAGAATGTTGAACGACTATCCCAACTAAAATCTATCCACTCAACAAAAATTATTTCAGAGAAATCATACTCCATGGTAAGTTGTTCTTGTAGAATGTTGAACGACTACCCCAACTAAAATCTATCCACTCAACAAAAACTATTTCACACCACAGACTCATCTTGGTCAGGATCGATTTGAAATCTATCATGGTTTCAGAGAAATCATAGTCCATGGTAAGTTGTTCTTGTAGAATGTTGAACGACTACCCCTAACTAAAATCTATCCACTCAACAAAAATTATTTCAGAGAAATCATACTCCATGGTTCGTTTTTCTTGTAGAATGTTGAACAACTACCCCCACCTAAAATCTATCCACTCAACAAAAATTATTTCAGAGAAATCATACTCCATGGTTCGTTGTTCTTGTAAAATGTTGAACGACTACCACAACACAGACTCATCTTGGTCAGGATCGATTTGAAATCTATCATGGTTTCAGAGAAATCATAGTCCATGGTAAGTTGTTCTTGTAGAAAGTTGAACGACTATCGCAACTAAAATCTATCCACTCAACATAAATTATTTCAGAGAAATCATACTCCATGGTAAGTTGTTCTTGTAGAATGTTGAACGACTATCCCAACTAAAATCTATCCACTCAACAAAAATTATTTCAGAGAAATCATACTCCATGGTAAGTTGTTCTTGTAGAATGTTGAACGACTACCCCAACTAAAATCTATCCACTCAACAAAAATTATTTCACACCACAGACTCATCTTGGTCAGGATCGATTTGAAATCTATCATGGTTTCAGAGAAATCATAGTCCATGGTAAGTTGTTCTTGTAGAATGTTGAACGACTACCCCTAACTAAAATCTATCCACTCAACAAAAATTATTTCAGAGAAATCATACTCCATGGTTCGTTTTTCTTGTAGAATGTTGAACAACTACCCCAACTAAAATCTATCCACTCAACAAAAATTATTTCAGAGAAATCATACTCCATGGTTCGTTGTTCTTGTAAAATGTTGAACGACTACCACAACACAGACTCATCTTGGTCAGGATCGATTTGAAATCTATCATGGTTTCAGAGAAATCATACTCCATGGTTCGTTGTTCTTGTAGAATGTTGAACGACTATCCCAACTAAAATCTATCCACTCAACAAAAATTATTTCAAACCACAGACTCATCTTGGTCAGGATCGATTTGAAATCTATCATGGTTTCAGAGAAATCATACTCCATGGTTCGTTGTTCTTGTAGAATGTTGAACGACTATCCCAACTAAAATCTATCCACTCAACAAAAATTATTTCACACCACAGACTCATCTTGGTCAGGATCGATTTGAAATCTATCATGGTTTCAGAGAAATCATACTCCATGGTAAGTTGTTCTTGTAGAATGTTGAACGACTACCCCTAACTAAAATCTATCCACTCAACAAAAATTATTTCACACCACAGACTCATCTTGGTCAGGATCGATTTGAAATCTATCATGGTTTCAGAGAAATCATAATCCATGGTTCGTTGTTCTTGTAGAATGTTGAACGACTACCCCAACTAAAATCTATCCACTCAACAAAAATTATTTCAGAGAAATCATACTCAATGGTAAGTTGTTCTTGTAGAATGTTGAACGACTACCCCAACTAAAATCTATCCATTCAACAAAAATTATTTCACACCACAGACTCATCTTGGTCAGGATCGATTTGAAATCTATCATGGTTTCAGAGAAATCATACTCCATGATAAGTTGTTCTTGTAGAATGTTGAACGACTACCCCTAACTAAAATCTATCCACTCAACAAAAATTATTTCACACCACAGACTCGTCTTGGTCAGGATCGATTTGAAATCTATCATGGTTTCAGAGAAATCATACTCCATGGTTCGTTGTTCTTGTAGAATGTTGAACGACTACCCCAACTAAAATCTATCCACTCAACAAAAATTATTTCACACCACAGACTCATCTTGGTCAGGATCGATTTGAAATCTATCATGGTTTCAGAGAAATCATACTCCATGGTAAGTTGTTCTTGTAGAATGTTGAACGACTACCCCAACTAAAATCTATCCACTCAACAAAAATTATTTCACACCACAGACTCATCTTGGTCAGGATCGATTTGAAATCTATCATGGTTTCAGAGAAATCATACTCCATGGTAAGTTGTTCTTGTAGAATGTTGAACGACTACCCCAACTAAAATCTATCCACTCAACAAAAATTATTTCACACCACAGACTCATCTTGGTCAGGATCGATTTGAAATCTATCATGGTTTCAGAGAAATCATAGTCCATGGTAAGCTGTTCTTGTAGAATGTTGAACGACTACGCCAACTAAAATCTATCCACTCAACAAAAATTATTTCACACCACAGACTCATCTTGGTCAGGATCGATTTGAAATCTATCATGGTTTCAGAGAAATCATACTCCATGGTTCGTTGTTCTTGTAGAATGTTGAACGACTACCCCAACTAAAATCTATCCACTCAACAAAAATTATTTCACACCACAGACTCATCTTGGTCAGGATCGATTTGAAATCTATCATGGTTTCAGAGAAATCATACTCCATGGTTCGTTGTTCTTGTAAAATGTTGAACGACTACCCCAACTAAAATCTATTAACTCAACAAAAATTATTTCAGAGAAATCATACTCCATGGTAAGTTGTTCTTGTAGAATGTTGAACGACTACCCCAACTAAAATCTATCCACTCAACAAAAATTATTTCACACCACAGACTCATCTTGGTCAGGATCGATTTGAAATCTATCATGGTTTCAGAGAAATCATAGTCCATGGTAAGTTGTTCTTGTAGAATGTTGAACGACTACCCCTAACTAAAATCTATCCACTCAACAAAAATTATTTCAGAGAAATCATACTCCATGGTTCGTTTTTCTTGTAGAATGTTGAACAACTACCCCAACTAAAATCTATCCACTCAACAAAAATTATTTCAGAGAAATCATACTCCATGGTTCGTTGTTCTTGTAAAATGTTGAACGACTACCACAACACAGACTCATCTTGGTCAGGATCGATTTGAAATCTATCATGGTTTCAGAGAAATCATACTCCATGGTTCGTTGTTCTTGTAGAATGTTGAACGACTATCCCAACTAAAATCTATCCACTCAACAAAAATTATTTCACACCACAGACTCATCTTGGTCAGGATCGATTTGAAATCTATCATGGTTTCAGAGAAATCATACTCCATGGTTCGTTGTTCTTGTAGAATGTTGAACGACTATCCCAACTAAAATCTATCCACTCAACAAAAATTATTTCACACCACAGACTCATCTTGGTCAGGATCGGTTTGAAATCTATCATGGTTTCAGAGAAATCATACTCCATGGTAAGTTGTTCTTGTAGAATGTTGAACGACTACCCCTAACTAAAATCTATCCACTCAACAAAAATTATTTCACACCACAGACTCATCTTGGTCAGGATCGATTTGAAATCTATCATGGTTTCAGAGAAATCATAATCCATGGTTCGTTGTTCTTGTAGAATGTTGAACGACTACCCCAACTAAAATCTATCCACTCAACAAAAATTATTTCAGAGAAATCATACTCAATGGTAAGTTGTTCTTGTAGAATGTTGAACGACTACCCCAACTAAAATCTATCCATTCAACAAAAATTATTTCACACCACAGACTCATCTTGGTCAGGATCGATTTGAAATCTATCATGGTTTCAGAGAAATCATACTCCATGATAAGTTGTTCTTGTAGAATGTTGAACGACTACCCCTAACTAAAATCTATCCACTCAACAAAAATTATTTCACACCACAGACTCGTCTTGGTCAGGATCGATTTGAAATCTATCATGGTTTCAGAGAAATCATACTCCATGGTTCGTTGTTCTTGTAGAATGTTGAACGACTACCCCAACTAAAATCTATCCACTCAACAAAAATTATTTCACACCACAGACTCATCTTGGTCAGGATCGATTTGAAATCTATCATGGTTTCAGAGAAATCATACTCCATGGTAAGTTGTTCTTGTAGAATGTTGAACGACTACCCCAACTAAAATCTATCCACTCAACAAAAATTATTTCACACCACAGACTCATCTTGGTCAGGATCGATTTGAAATCTATCATGGTTTCAGAGAAATCATACTCCATGGTAAGTTGTTCTTGTAGAATGTTGAACGACTACCCCAACTAAAATCTATCCACTCAACAAAAATTATTTCACACCACAGACTCATCTTGGTCAGGATCGATTTGAAATCTATCATGGTTTCAGAGAAATCATAGTCCATGGTAAGCTGTTCTTGTAGAATGTTGAACGACTACGCCAACTAAAATCTATCCACTCAACAAAAATTATTTCACACCACAGACTCATCTTGGTCAGGATCGATTTGAAATCTATCATGGTTTCAGAGAAATCATACTCCATGGTTCGTTGTTCTTGTAGAATGTTGAACGACTACCCCAACTAAAATCTATCCACTCAACAAAAATTACTTCACACCACAGACTCATCTTGGTCAGGATCGATTTGAAATCTATCATGGTTTCAGAGAAATCATACTCCATGGTTCGTTGTTCTTGTAGAATGTTGAACGACTACCCCAACTAAAATCTATTAACTCAACAAAAATTATTTCAGAGAAATCATACTCCATGGTAAGTTGTTCTTGTAGAATGTTGAACGACTACCCCAACTAAAATCTATCCACTCAACAAAAATTATTTCACACCACAGACTCATCTTGGTCAGGATCGATTTGAAATCTATCATGGTTTCAGAGAAATCATAGTCCATGGTAAGTTGTTCTTGTAGAATGTTGAACGACTACCCCAACTAAAATCTATCCACTCAACAAAAATTATTTCACACCACAGACTCATCTTGGTCAGGATCGATTTGAAATCTATCATGGTTTCAGAGAAATCATACTCCATGGTTCGTTGTTCTTGTAGAATGTTGAACGACTATCCCAACTAAAATCTATCCACTCAACAAAAATTATTTCAGAGAAATCATACTCCATGGTAAGTTGTTCTTGTAGAATGTTGAACGACTACCCCAACTAAAATCTATCCACTCAACAAAAATTATTTCACACCACAGACTCATCTTGTTCAGGATCGATTTGAAATCTATCATGGTTTCAGAGAAATCATACTCCATGGTAAGTTGTTCTTGTAGAATGTTGAACGACTACCCCTAACTAAAATCTATCCAATCAACAAAAATTATTTCAGAGAAATCATACTCCATGGTTCGTTGTTCTTGTAAAATGTTGAACGACTACCCCAACTAAAATCTATCCACTCAACAAAAATTATTTCAGAGAAATCATACTCAATGGTTCGTTGTTCTTGTAAAATGTTGAACGACTACCCCAACTAAAATCTATCCACTCAACAAAAATTATTTCACAACACAGACTCATCTTGGTCAGGATCGATTTGAAATCTATCATGGTTTCAGAGAAATCATACTCCATGGTTCGTTGTTCTTGTAAAATGTTGAACGACTACCCCAACTAAAATCTATCCACTCAACAAAATTTATTTCACACCACAGACTCATCTTGGTCAGGATCGATTTGAAATCTATCATGGTTTCAGAGAAATCATAGTCCATGGTAAGTGGTTCTTGTAGAATGTTGAACGACTACCCCAACTAAAATCTATCCACTCAACAAAAATTATTTCAGAGAAATCATACTCCATGGTTCGTTGTTCTTGTAAAATGTTGAACGACTACCCCAACTAAAATCTATCCACTCAACAAAAATTATGTCACAACACAGACTCATCTTGGTCAGGATCGATTTGAAATCTATCATGGTTTCAGAGAAATCATAGTCCATGGTAAGTGGTTCTTGTAGAATGTTGAACGACTACCCCAACTAAAATTTATCCACTCAACAAAAATTATTTCACACCACAGACTCATCTTGGTCAGGATCGATTTGAAATCTATCATGGTTTCAGAGAAATCATACTCCATGGTTCGTTGTTCTTGTGGAATGTTGAGCGACTATCGCAACTAAAATCTATCCACTCAACAAAAATTATTTCAGAGAAATCATACTCCATGGTAAGTTGTTCTTGTAGAATGTTGAACGACTATCCCAACTAAAATCTATCCACTCAACAAAAATTATTTCAGAGAAATCAAACTCCATGGTAAGTTGTTCTTGTAGAATATTGAACGACTACCCCAACTAAAATCTATCCACTCAACAAAAATTATTTCACAACACAGACTCATCTTGGTCAGGATCGATTTGAAATCTATCATGGTTTCAGAGAAATCATACTCCATGGTTCGTTGTTCTTGTAAAATGTTGAACGACTACCCCAACTAAAATCTATCCACTCAACAAAATTTATTTCACACCACAGACTCATCTTGGTCAGGATCGATTTGAAATCTATCATGGTTTCAGAGAAATCATAGTCCATGGTAAGTGGTTCTTGTAGAATGTTGAACGACTACCCCAACTAAAATCTATCCACTCAACAAAAATTATTTCAGAGAAATCATACTCCATGGTTCGTTGTTCTTGTAAAATGTTGAACGACTACCCCAACTAAAATCTATCCACTCAACAAAAATTATTTCAGAGAAATCATACTCCATGGTTCGTTGTTCTTGTAAAATGTTGAACGACTACCCCAACTAAAATCTATCCACTCAACAAAAATTATTTCACAACACAGACTCATCTTGGTCAGGATCGATTTGAAATCTATCATGGTTTCAGAGAAATCATACTCCATGGTTCGTTGTTCTTGTAAAATGTTGAACGACTACCCCAACTAAAATCTATCCACTCAACAAAAATTATTTCACACCACAGACTCATCTTGGTCAGGATCGATTTGAAATCTATCATGGTTTCAGAGAAATCATAGTCCATGGTAAGTTGTTCTTGTAGAATGTTGAACGACTACCCCAACTAAAATCTATCCACTCAACAAAAATTATTTCACACCACAGACTCATCTTGGTCAGGATCGATTTGAAATCTATCATGGTTTCAGAGAAATCATACTCCATGGTTCGTTGTTCTTGTAGAATGTTGAACGACTATCCCAACTAAAATCTATCCACTCAACAAAAATTATTTCAGAGAAATCATACTCCATGGTAAGTTGTTCTTGTAGAATGTTGAACGACTACCCCAACTAAAATCTATCCACTCAACAAAAATTATTTCACACCACAGACTCATCTTGTTCAGGATCGATTTGAAATCTATCATGGTTGCAGAGAAATCATACTCCATGGTAAGTTGTTCTTGTAGAATGTTGAACGACTACCCCTAACTAAAATCTATCCAATCAACAAAAATTATTTCAGAGAAATCATACTCCATCTTTCGTTGTTCTTGTAAAATGTTGAACGACTACCCCAACTAAAATCTATCCACTCAACAAAAATTATTTCAGAGAAATCATACTCCATGGTTCGTTGTTCTTGTAAAATGTTGAACGACTACCCCAACTTAAATCTATCCACTCAACAAAAATTATTTCACAACACAGACTCATCTTGGTCAGGATCGATTTGAAATCTATCATGGTTTCAGAGAAATCATACTCCATGGTTCGTTGTTCTTGTAAAATGTTGAACGACTACCCCAACTAAAATCTATCCACTCAACAAAATTTATTTCACACCACAGACTCATCTTGGTCAGGATCGATTTGAAATCTATCATGGTTTCAGAGAAATCATAGTCCATGGTAAGTTGTTCTTGTAGAATGTTGAACGACTACCCCAACTAAAATCTATCCACTCAACAAAAATTATTTCAGAGAAATCATACTCCATGGTTCGTTGTTCTTGTAAAATGTTGAACGACTACCCCAACTAAAATCTATCCACTCAACAAAATTTATTTCACACCACAGACTCATCTTGGTCAGGATCGATTTGAAATCTATCATGGTTTCAGAGAAATCATAGTCCATGGTAAGTGGTTCTTGTAGAATGTTGAACGACTACCCCAACTAAAATCTATCCACTCAACAAAAATTATTTCAGAGAAATCATACTCCATGGTTCGTTGTTCTTGTAAAATGTTGAACGACTACCCCAACTAAAATCTATCCACTCAACAAAAATTATTTCACAACACAGACTCATCTTGGTCAGGATCGATTTGAAATCTATCATGGTTTCAGAGAAATCATAGTCCATGGTAAGTGGTTCTTGTAGAATGTTGAACGACTACCCCTAACTAAAATCTATCCAATCAACAAAAATTATTTCAGAGAAATCATACTCCATGGTTCGTTGTTCTTGTAAAATGTTGAACGACTACCCCAACTAAAATCTATCCACTCAACAAAAATTATTTCAGAGAAATCATACTCCATGGTTCGTTCTTCTTGTAAAATGTTGAACGACTACCCCAACTAAAATCTGTCCACTCAACAAAAATTATTTCACAACACAGACTCATCTTGGTCAGGATCGATTTGAAATCTATCATGGTTTCAGAGAAATCATACTCCATGGTTCGTTGTTCTTGTAAAATGTTGAACGACTACCCCAACTAAAATCTATCCACTCAACAAAATTTATTTCACACCACAGACTCATCTTGGTCAGGATCGATTTGAAATCTATCATGGTTTCAGAGAAATCATAGTCCATGGTAAGTGGTTCTTGTAGAATGTTGAACGACTACCCCAACTAAAATCTATCCACTCAACAAAAATTATTTCAGAGAAATCATACTCCATGGTTCGTTGTTCTTGTAAAATGTTGAACGACTACCCCAACTAAAATCTATCCACTCAACAAAAATTATTTCACAACACAGACTCATCTTGGTCAGGATCGATTTGAAATCTATCATGGTTTCAGAGAAATCATACTCCATGGTTCGTTGTTCTTGTAAAATGTTGAACGACTACCCCAACTAAAATTTATCCACTCAACAAAAATTATTTCACACCACAGACTCATCTTGGTCAGGATCGATTTGAAATCTATCATGGTTTCAGAGAAATCATACTCCATGGTTCGTTGTTCTTGTGGAATGTTGAGCGACTATCGCAACTAAAATCTATCCACTCAACAAAAATTATTTCAGAGAAATCATACTCCATGGTAAGTTGTTCTTGTAGAATGTTGAACGACTATTACAACTAAAATCTATCCACTCAACAAAAATTATTTCAGAGAAATCAAACTCCATGGTAAGTTGTTCTTGTAGAATATTGAACGACTACCCCAACTAAAATCTATCCACTCAACAAAAATTATTTCACAACACAGACTCATCTTGGTCAGGATCGATTTGAAATCTATCATGGTTTCAGAGAAATCATACTCCATGGTTCGTTGTTCTTGTAAAATGTTGAACGACTACCCCAACTAAAATCTATTCACTCAACAAAATTTATTTCACACCACAGACTCATCTTGGTCAGGATCGATTTGAAATCTATCATGGTTTCAGAGAAATCATAGTCCATGGTAAGTGGTTCTTGTAGAATGTTGAACGACTACCCCAACTAAAATCTATCCACTCAACAAAAATTATTTCAGAGAAATCATACTCCATGGTTCGTTGTTCTTGTAAAATGTTGAACGACTACCCCAACTAAAATCTATCCACTCAACAAAAATTATTTCAGAGAAATCATACTCCATGGTTCGTTGTTCTTGTAGAATGTTGAACGACTATCCCAACTAAAATCTATCCACTCAACAAAAATTATTTCACACCACAGACTCATCTTGGTCAGGATCGATTTGAAATCTATCATGGTTTCAGAGAAATCATACTCCATGGTTCGTTGTTCTTGTAAAATGTTGAACGACTACCCCAACTAAAATCTATCCACTCAACAAAATTTATTTCACACCACAGACTCATCTTGGTCAGGATCGATTTGAAATCTATCATGGTTTCAGAGAAATCATAGTCCATGGTAAGTGGTTCTTGTAGAATGTTGAACGACTACCCCAACTAAAATCTATCCACTCAACAAAAATTATTTCAGAGAAATCATACTCCATGTTTCGTTGTTCTTGTAAAATGTTGAACGACTACCCCAACTAAAATCTATCCACTCAACAAAAATTATTTCACAACACAGACTCATCTTGGTCAGGATCGATTTGCAATCTATCATGGTTTCAGAGAAATCATGCTCCATGGTTCGTTGTTCTTGTAAAATGTTGAACGACTACCCCAACTAAAATTTATCCACTCAACAAAAATTATTTCAAACCACAGACTCATCTTGGTCAGGATCGATTTGAAATCTATCATGGTTTCAGAGAAATCATACTCCATGGTTCGTTGTTCTTGTGGAATGTTGAGCGACTATCGCAACTCAAATCTATCCACTCAACAAAAATTATTTCAGAGAAATCATACTCCATGGTTCGTTGTTCTTGTAGAATGTTGAACGACTATCCCAACTAAAATCTATCCACTCAACAAAAATTATTTCAGAGAAATCAAACTCCATGGTAAGTTGTTCTTGTAGAATATTGAACGACTACCCCAACTAAAATCTATCCACTCAAGAAAAATTATTTCACAACACAGACTCATCTTGGTCAGGATCGATTTGAAATCTATCATGGTTTCAGAGAAATCATACTCCATGGTTCGTTGTTCTTGTAAAATGTTGAACGACTACCCCAACTAAAATCTATCCACTCAACAAAAATTATTTCACAACACAGACTCATCTTGGTCAGGATCGATTTGAAATCTATCATGGTTTCAGAGAAATCATACTCCATGGTTCGTTGTTCTTGTGGAATGTTGAGCGACTATCGCAACTAAAATCTATCCACTCAACAAAAATTATTTCAGAGAAATCATACTCCATGGTTCGTTGTTCTTGTAAAATGTTGAACGACTACCCCAACTAAAATCTATCCACTCAACAAAAATTATTTCACAACACAGACTCATCTTGGTCAGGATCGATTTGAAATCTATCATGGTTTCAGAGAAATCATACTCCATGGTTCGTTGTTCTTGTAGAATGTTGAACGACTACCCCAACTAAAATCTATCCACTCAACAAAAATTATTTCAGAGAAATCATACTCCATGGTTCGTTGTTCTTGTAAAATGTTGAACGACTACCCCAACTAAAATCTATCCACTCAACAAAAATTATTTCACAACACAGACTCATCTTGGTCAGGATCGATTTGAAATCTATCATGGTTTCAGAGAAATCATACTCCATGGTTCGTTGTTCTTGTAAAATGTTGAACGACTACCCCAACTAAAATCTATCCACTCAACAAAAATTATTTCACAACACAGACTCATCTTGGTCAGGATCGATTTGGAATCTATCATGGTTTCAGAGAAATCATACTCCATGGTTCGTTGTTCTTGTAAAATGTTGAACGACTACCCCAACTAAAATCTATCCACTCAACAAAAATTATTTCACACCATAGACTTATCTTGGTCAGGATCGATTTGAAATCTATCATGGTTTCAGAGAAATCATACTCCATGGTTCATTGTTCTTGTGGAATGTTGAGCGACTATCGCAACTAAAATCTATCCACTCAACAAAAATTATTTCAGAGAAATCATACTCCATGGTAAGTTGTTCTTGTAGAATGTTGAACGACTATCCCAACTAAAATCTATCCACTCAACAAAAATTATTTCACAACACAGACTCATCTTGGTCAGGATCGATTTGAAATCTATCATGGTTTCAGAGAAATCATACTCCATGGTTCGTTGTTCTTGTAGAATGTTGAACGACTACCCCAACTAAAATCTATCCACTCAACAAAAATTATTTCAGAGAAATCATACTCCATGGTTCGTTGTTCTTGTAAAATGTTGAACGACTACCCCAACTAAAATCTATCCACTCAACAAAAATTATTTCACAACACAGACTCATCTTGGTCAGGATCGATTTGAAATCTATCATGGTTTCAGAGAAATCATACTCCATGGTTCGTTGTTCTTGTAAAATGTTGAACGACTACCCCAACTAAAATCTATCCACTCAACAAAAATTATTTCACAACACAGACTCATCTTGGTCAGGATCGATTTGGAATCTATCATGGTTTCAGAGAAATCATACTCCATGGTTCGTTGTTCTTGTAAAATGTTGAACGACTACCCCAACTAAAATCTATCCACTCAACAAAAATTATTTCACACCATAGACTTATCTTGGTCAGGATCGATTTGAAATCTATCATGGTTTCAGAGAAATCATACTCCATGGTTCATTGTTCTTGTGGAATGTTGAGCGACTATCGCAACTAAAATCTATCCACTCAACAAAAATTATTTCAGAGAAATCATACTCCATGGTAACTTGTTCTTGTAGAATGTTGAACGACTATCCCAACTAAAATCTATCCACTCAACAAAAATTATTTCAGAGAAATCATACTATATGGTAAGTTGTTCTTGTAGAATGTTGAACGACTACCCCAACTAAAATCTATCCACTCAACAAAAATTATTTCACACCACAGACTTATCTTGGTCAGGATCGATTTGAAATCTATCATGGTTTCAGAGAAATCATACTCCATGGTAAGTTGTTCTTGTAGAATGTTGAACGACTATCCCAACTAAAATCTATCCACTCAACAAAAATTATTTCAGAGAAATCGTACTCCATGGTTCGCTTTTCTTGTAGAATGTTGAACGACTACCCCAACTAAAATCTATCCACTCAACAAAAATTATTTCAGAGAAATCATACTCCATGGTTCGTTGTTCTTGTAAAATGTTGAACGTCTACCCCAACTAAAATCTATCCACTCAACAAAAATTATTTCACAACACAGACTCATCTTGGTCAGGATCGATTTGAAATCTATCATGGTTTCAGAGAAATCATACTCCATGGTAAGTTGTTCTTGTAAAATGTTGAACGACTACCCTAACTAATATCTATCCACTCAACAAAAATTATTTCACACCACAGACTCATCTTGGTCAGGATCGATTTGAAATCTATCATGGTTTCAGAGATATCATACGCCATGGTTCGTTGTTCTTGTAAAATGTTGAACGACTACCCCAACTAAAATCTATCCACTCAACAAAAATTATTTCAGAGAAATCATACTCCATGGTAAGTTGTTCTTGTAGAATGTTGAACCACTACCAAAACTAAAATCTATCCACTCAACAAAAATTATTTCACACCACAGACTCATCTTGGTCAGGATCGATTTGAAATCTATCATGGTTTCAGAGAAATCATACTCCATGGTAAGTTGTTCTTGTAGACTGTTGAACGACTACCCCAACTAAAATCTATCCACTCAACAAAAATTATTTCACACCACAGACTCATCTTGGTCAGGATCGATTTGAAATCTATCATGGTTTCAGAGAAATCATACTCCATGGTTCGTTGTTCTTGTAGAATGTTGAACGACTATCCCAACTAAAATCTATCCACTCAACAAAAATTATTTCAGAGAAATCATACTCCATGGTAAGTTGTTCTTGTAGAATGTTGAACGACTACCCCAACTAAAATCTATCCACTCAACAAAAATTATTTCAGAGAAATCATACTCCATGGTAAGTTGTTCTTGTAGAATGTTGAACGACTACCCCAACTAAAATCTATCCACTCAACAAAAATTATTTCAGAGAAATCATACTCCATGGTTCGTTGTTCTTGTAAAATGTTGAACGACTACCCCAACTAAAATCTATCCACTCAACAAAAATTATTTCAGAGAAATCATACTCCATGGTAAGTTGTTCTTGTAGAATGTTGAACGACTACCCCAACTAAAATCTATCCACTCAACAAAAATTATTTCACACCACAGACTCATCTTGGTCAGGATCGATTTGAAATCTATCATGGTTTCAGAGAAATCATACTCCATGGTTCGTTGTTCTTGTAGAATGTTGAACGACTATCCCAACTAAAATCTATTCACTCAACAAAAATTATTTCACAACACAGACTCATCTTGGTCAGGATCGATTTGAAATCTATCATGGTTTCAGAGAAATCATACTCCATGGTTCGTTGTTCTTGTAGAATGTTGAACGACTATCCCAACTAAAATCTATCCACTCAACAAAAATTATTTCAGAGAAATCATACTCCATGGTAAGTTGTTCTTGTAGAATGTTGAACGACTACCCCAACTAAAATCTATCCACTCAACAAAAATTATTTCAGAGAAATCATACTCCATGGTAAGTTGTTCTTGTAGAATGTTGAACGACTACCCCAACTAAAATCTATCCACTCAACAAAAATTATTTCACAACACAGACTCATCTTGGTCAGGATCGATTTGAAATCTATCATGGTTTCAGAGAAATCATACTCCATGGTAAGTTGTTCTTGTAGAATGTTGAACGACTACCCCAACTAAAATCTATCCACTCAACAAAAATTATTTCACACCACATACTCATCTTGGTCAGGATCGATTTGAAATCTATCATGGTTTCAGAGAAATCATACTCCATGGTAAGTTGTTCTTGTAGAATGTTGAACGACTACCCCAACTAAAATCTATCCACTCAACAAAAATTATTTCACACCACAGACTCATCTTGGTCAGGATCGATTTGAAATCTATCATGGTTTCAGAGAAATCATACTCCATGGTTCGTTGTTCTCGTAGAATGTTGAACGACTATCCCAACTAAAATCTATCCACTCAACAAAAATTATTTCAGAGAAATCATACTCCATGGTAAGTTGTTCTTGTAGAATGTTGAACGACTACCCCAACTAAAATCTATCCACTCAACAAAAATTATTTCAGAGAAATCATACTCCATGGTAAGTTGTTCTTGTAGAATGTTGAACGACTATCCCAACTAAAATCTATCCACTCAACAAAAATTATTTCAGAGAAATCAAACTCCATGGTAAGTTGTTCTTGTAGAATATTGAACGACTACCCCAACTAAAATCTATCCACTCAACAAAAATTATTTCACAACACAGACTCATCTTGGTCAGGATCGATTTGAAATCTATCATGGTTTCAGAGAAATCATACTCCATGGTTCGTTGTTCTTGTAAAATGTTGAACGACTACCCCAACTAAAATCTATCCACTCAACAAAAATTATTTCAGAGAAATCAAACTCCATGGTAAGTTGTTCTTGTAGAATATTGAACGACTACCCCAACTAAAATCTATCCACTCAACAAAAATTATTTCACAACACAGACTCATCTTGGTCAGGATCGATTTGAAATCTATCATGGTTTCAGAGAAATCATACTCCATGGTTCGTTGTTCTTGTGGAATGTTGAGCGACTATCGCAACTAAAATCTATCCACTCAACAAAAATTATTTCAGAGAAATCATACTCCATGGTTCGTTGTTCTTGTAAAATGTTGAACGACTACCCCAACTAAAATCTATCCACTCAACAAAAATTATTTCACAACACAGACTCATCTTGGTCAGGATCGATTTGAAATCTATCATGGTTTCAGAGAAATCATACTCCATGGTAAGTTGTTCTTGTAAAATGTTGAACGACTACCCTAACTAATATCTATCCACTCAACAAAAATTATTTCACACCACAGACTCATCTTGGTCAGGATCGATTTGAAATCTATCATGGTTTCAGAGATATCATACTCCATGGTTCGTTGTTCTTGTAAAATGTTGAACGACTACCCCAACTAAAATCTATCCACTCAACAAAAATTATTTCAGAGAAATCATACTCCATGGTAAGTTGTTCTTGTAGAATGTTGAACCACTACCAAAACTAAAATCTATCCACTCAACAAAAATTATTTCACACCACAGACTCATCTTGGTCAGGATCGATTTGAAATCTATCATGGTTTCAGAGAAATCATACTCCATGGTAAGTTGTTCTTGTAGACTGTTGAACGACTACCCCAACTAAAATCTATCCACTCAACAAAAATTATTTCACACCACAGACTCATCTTGGTCAGGATCGATTTAAAATCTATCATGGTTTCAGAGAAATCATACTCCATGGTTCGTTGTTCTTGTAGAATGTTGAACGACTATCCCAACTAAAATCTATCCACTCAACAAAAATTATTTCAGAGAAATCATACTCCATGGTAAGTTGTTCTTGTAGAATGTTGAACGACTACCCCAACTAAAATCTATCCACTCAACAAAAATTATTTCAGAGAAATCATACTCCATGGTAAGTTGTTCTTGTAGAATGTTGAACGACTACCCCAACTAAAATCTATCCACTCAACAAAAATTATTTCAGAGAAATCATACTCCATGGTTCGTTGTTCTTGTAAAATGTTGAACGACGACCCCAACTAAAATCTATCCACTCAACAAAAATTATTTCAGAGAAATCATACTCCATGGTAAGTTGTTCTTGTAGAATGTTGAACGACTACCCCAACTAAAATCTATCCACTCAACAAAAATTATTTCACACCACAGACTCATCTTGGTCAGGATCGATTTGAAATCTATCATGGTTTCAGAGAAATCATACTCCATGGTTCGTTGTTCTTGTAGAATGTTGAACGACTATCCCAACTAAAATCTATTCACTCAACAAAAATTATTTCACACCACAGACTCATCTTGGTCAGGATCGATTTGAAATCTATCATGGTTTCAGAGAAATCATACTCCATGGTTCGTTGTTCTTGTAGAATGTTGAACGACTATCCCAACTAAAATCTATCCACTCAACAAAAATTATTTCAGAGAAATCATACTCCATGGTAAGTTGTTCTTGTAGAATGTTGAACGACTACCCCAACTAAAATCTATCCACTCAACAAAAATTATTTCAGAGAAATCATACTCCATGGTAAGTTGTTCTTGTAGAATGTTGAACGACTACCCCAACTAAAATCTATCCACTCAACGAAAATTATTTCACAACACAGACTCATCTTGGTCAGGATCGATTTGAAATCTATCATGGTTTCAGAGAAATCATACTCCATGGTAAGTTGTTCTTGTAGAATGTTGAACGACTACCCCAACTAAAATCTATCCACTCAACAAAAATTATTTCACACCACATACTCATCTTGGTCAGGATCGATTTGAAATCTATCATGGTTTCAGAGAAATCATACTCCATGGTAAGTTGTTCTTGTAGAATGTTGAACGACTACCCCAACTAAAATCTATCCACTCAACAAAAATTATTTCACACCACAGACTCATCTTGGTCAGGATCGATTTGAAATCTATCATGGTTTCAGAGAAATCATACTCCATGGTTCGTTGTTCTTGTAGAATGTTGAACGACTATCCCAACTAAAATCTATTCACTCAACAAAAATTATTTCACACCACAGACTCATCTTGGTCAGGATCGATTTGAAATCTATCATGGTTTCAGAGAAATCATACTCCATGGTTCGTTGTTCTTGTAGAATGTTGAACGACTATCCCAACTAAAATCTATCCACTCAACAAAAATTATTTCAGAGAAATCATACTCCATGGTAAGTTGTTCTTGTAGAATGTTGAACGACTACCCCAACTAAAATCTATCCACTCAACAAAAATTATTTCAGAGAAATCATACTCCATGGTAAGTTGTTCTTGTAGAATGTTGAACGACTACCCCAACTAAAATCTATCCACTCAACAAAAATTATTTCACAACACAGACTCATCTTGGTCAGGATCGATTTGAAATCTATCATGGTTTCAGAGAAATCATACTCCATGGTAAGTTGTTCTTGTAGAATGTTGAACGACTACCCCAACTAAAATCTATCCACTCAACAAAAATTATTTCACACCACATACTCATCTTGGTCAGGATCGATTTGAAATCTATCATGGTTTCAGAGAAATCATACTCCATGGTAAGTTGTTCTTGTAGAATGTTGAACGACTACCCCAACTAAAATCTATCCACTCAACAAAAATTATTTCACACCACAGACTCATCTTGGTCAGGATCGATTTGAAATCTATCATGGTTTCAGAGAAATCATACTCCATGGTTCGTTGTTCTCGTAGAATGTTGAACGACTATCCCAACTAAAATCTATCCACTCAACAAAAATTATTTCAGAGAAATCATACTCTATGGTAAGTTGTTCTTGTAGAATGTTGAACGACTACCCCAACTAAAATCTATCCACTCAACAAAAATTATTTCAGAGAAATCATACTCCATGGTAAGTTGTTCTTGTAGAATGTTGAACGACTATCCCAACTAAAATCTATCCACTCAACAAAAATTATTTCAGAGAAATCAAACTCCATGGTAAGTTGTTCTTGTAGAATATTGAACGACTACCCCAACTAAAATCTATCCACTCAACAAAAATTATTTCACAACACAGACTCATCTTGGTCAGGATCGATTTGAAATCTATCATGGTTTCAGAGAAATCATACTCCATGGTTCGTTGTTCTTGTAAAATGTTGAACGACTACCCCAACTAAAATCTATCCACTCAACAAAAATTATTTCACAACACAGACTCATCTTGGTCAGGATCGATTTGAAATCTATCATGGTTTCAGAGAAATCATACTCCATGGTTCGTTGTTCTTGTGGAATGTTGAGCGACTATCGCAACTAAAATCTATCCACTCAACAAAAATTATTTCAGAGAAATCATACTCCATGTTTCGTTGTTCTTGTAAAATGTTGAACGACTACCCCAACTAAAATCTATCCACTCAACAAAAATTATTTCACAACACAGACTCATCTTGGTCAGGATCGATTTGAAATCTATCATGGTTTCAGAGAAATCATACTCCATGGTAAGTTGTTCTTGTAAAATGTTGAACGACTACCCTAACTAATATCTATCCACTCAACAAAAATTATTTCACACCACAGACTCATCTTGGTCAGGATCGATTTGAAATCTATCATGGTTTCAGAGATATCATACTCCATGGTTCGTTGTTCTTGTAAAATGTTGAACGACTACCCCAACTAAAATCTATCCACTCAACAAAAATTATTTCAGAGAAATCATACTCCATGGTAAGTTGTTCTTGTAGAATGTTGAACCACTACCAAAACTAAAATCTATCCACTCAACAAAAATTATTTCACACCACAGACTCATCTTGGTCAGGATCGATTTGAAATCTATCATGGTTTCAGAGAAATCATACTCCATGGTAAGTTGTTCTTGTAGACTGTTGAACGACTACCCCAACTAAAATCTATCCACTCAACAAAAATTATTTCACACCACAGACTCATCTTGGTCAGGATCGATTTAAAATCTATCATGGTTTCAGAGAAATCATACTCCATGGTTCGTTGTTCTTGTAGAATGTTGAACGACTATCCCAACTAAAATCTATCCACTCAACAAAAATTATTTGAGAGAAATCATACTCCATGGTAAGTTGTTCTTGTAGAATGTTGAACGACTACCCCAACTAAAATCTATCCACTCAACAAAAATTATTTCAGAGAAATCATACTCCATGGTAAGTTGTTCTTGTAGAATGTTGAACGACTACCCCAACTAAAATCTATCCACTCAACAAAAATTATTTCAGAGAAATCATACTCCATGGTTCGTTGTTCTTGTAAAATGTTGAACGACTACCCCAACTAAAATCTATCCACTCAACAAAAATTATTTCAGAGAAATCATACTCCATGGTAAGTTGTTCTTGTAGAATGTTGAACGACTACCCCAACTAAAATCTATCCACTCAACAAAAATTATTTCACACCACAGACTCATCTTGGTCAGGATCGATTTGAAATCTATCATGGTTTCAGAGAAATCATACTCCATGGTTCGTTGTTCTTGTAGAATGTTGAACGACTATCCCAACTAAAATCTATTCACTCAACAAAAATTATTTCACACCACAGACTCATCTTGGTCAGGATCGATTTGAAATCTATCATGGTTTCAGAGAAATCATACTCCATGGTTCGTTGTTCTTGTAGAATGTTGAACGACTATCCCAACTAAAATCTATCCACTCAACAAAAATTATTTCAGAGAAATCATACTCCATGGTAAGTTGTTCTTGTAGAATGTTGAACGACTACCCCAACTAAAATCTATCCACTCAACAAAAATTATTTCAGAGAAATCATACTCCATGGTAAGTTGTTCTTGTAGAATGTTGAACGACTACCCCAACTAAAATCTATCCACTCAACGAAAATTATTTCACAACACAGACTCATCTTGGTCAGGATCGATTTGAAATCTATCATGGTTTCAGAGAAATCATACTCCATGGTAAGTTGTTCTTGTAGAATGTTGAACGACTACCCCAACTAAAATCTATCCACTCAACAAAAATTATTTCACACCACATACTCATCTTGGTCAGGATCGATTTGAAATCTATCATGGTTTCAGAGAAATCATACTCCATGGTAAGTTGTTCTTGTAGAATGTTGAACGACTACCCCAACTAAAATCTATCCACTCAACAAAAATTATTTCACACCACAGACTCATCTTGGTCAGGATCGATTTGAAATCTATCATGGTTTCAGAGAAATCATACTCCATGGTTCGTTGTTCTTGTAGAATGTTGAACGACTATCCCAACTAAAATCTATTCACTCAACAAAAATTATTTCACACCACAGACTCATCTTGGTCAGGATCGATTTGAAATCTATCATGGTTTCAGAGAAATCATACTCCATGGTTCGTTGTTCTTGTAAAATGTTGAACGACTATCCCAACTAAAATCTATCCACTCAACAAAAATTATTTCAGAGAAATCATACTCCATGGTAAGTTGTTCTTGTAGAATGTTGAACGACTACCCCAACTAAAATCTATCCACTCAACAAAAATTATTTCAGAGAAATCATACTCCATGGTAAGTTGTTCTTGTAGAATGTTGAACGACTACCCCAACTAAAATCTATCCACTCAACAAAAATTATTTCACAACACAGACTCATCTTGGTCAGGATCGATTTGAAATCTATCATGGTTTCAGAGAAATCATACTCCATGGTAAGTTGTTCTTGTAGAATGTTGAACGACTACCCCAACTAAAATCTATCCACTCAACAAAAATTATTTCACACCACATA
This sequence comes from Xylota sylvarum, assembly GCA_905220385.1. NCBI lineage: Eukaryota > Metazoa > Arthropoda > Insecta > Diptera > Syrphidae > Xylota > Xylota sylvarum. Next base: position 279,765 of record CAJMZQ010000063.1, on the reverse strand, counting down.
CTCATCTTGGTCAGGATCGATTTGAAATCTATCATGGTTTCAGAGAAATCATACTCCATGGTAAGTTGTTCTTGTAGAATGTTGAACGACTACCCCAACTAAAATCTATCCACTCAACAAAAATTATTTCACACCACAGACTCATCTTGGTCAGGATCGATTTGAAATCTATCATGGTTTCAGAGAAATCATACTCCATGGTTCGTTGTTCTCGTAGAATGTTGAACGACTATCCCAACTAAAATCTATCCACTCAACAAAAATTATTTCAGAGAAATCATACTCTATGGTAAGTTGTTCTTGTAGAATGTTGAACGACTACCCCAACTAAAATCTATCCACTCAACAAAAATTATTTCAGAGAAATCATACTCCATGGTAAGTTGTTCTTGTAGAATGTTGAACGACTATCCCAACTAAAATCTATCCACTCAACAAAAATTATTTCAGAGAAATCAAACTCCATGGTAAGTTGTTCTTGTAGAATATTGAACGACTACCCCAACTAAAATCTATCCACTCAACAAAAATTATTTCACAACACAGACTCATCTTGGTCAGGATCGATTTGAAATCTATCATGGTTTCAGAGAAATCATACTCCATGGTTCGTTGTTCTTGTAAAATGTTGAACGACTACCCCAACTAAAATCTATCCACTCAACAAAAATTATTTCACAACACAGACTCATCTTGGTCAGGATCGATTTGAAATCTATCATGGTTTCAGAGAAATCATACTCCATGGTTCGTTGTTCTTGTGGAATGTTGAGCGACTATCGCAACTAAAATCTATCCACTCAACAAAAATTATTTCAGAGAAATCATACTCCATGGTTCGTTGTTCTTGTAAAATGTTGAACGACTACCCCAACTAAAATCTATCCACTCAACAAAAATTATTTCACAACACAGACTCATCTTGGTCAGGATCGATTTGAAATCTATCATGGTTTCAGAGAAATCATACTCCATGGTAAGTTGTTCTTGTAAAATGTTGAACGACTACCCTAACTAATATCTATCCACTCAACAAAAATTATTTCACACCACAGACTCATCTTGGTCAGGATCGATTTGAAATCTATCATGGTTTCAGAGATATCATACTCCATGGTTCGTTGTTCTTGTAAAATGTTGAACGACTACCCCAACTAAAATCTATCCACTCAACAAAAATTATTTCAGAGAAATCATACTCCATGGTAAGTTGTTCTTGTAGAATGTTGAACCACTACCAAAACTAAAATCTATCCACTCAACAAAAATTATTTCACACCACAGACTCATCTTGGTCAGGATCGATTTGAAATCTATCATGGTTTCAGAGAAATCATACTCCATGGTAAGTTGTTCTTGTAGAATGTTGAACGACTACCCCAACTAAAATCTATCCACTCAACAAAAATTATTTCACACCACAGACTCATCTTGGTCAGGATCGATTTGAAATCTATCATGGTTTCAGAGAAATCATACTCCATGGTTCGTTGTTCTTGTAGAATGTTGAACGACTATCCCAACTAAAATCTATCCACTCAACAAAAATTATTTCAGAGAAATCATACTCCATGGTAAGTTGTTCTTGTAGAATGTTGAACGACTACCCCAACTAAAATCTATCCACTCAACAAAAATGATTTCAGAGAAATCATACTCCATGGTAAGTTGTTCTTGTAGAATGTTGAACGACTACCCCAACTAAAATCTATCCACTCAACAAAAATTATTTCAGAGAAATCATACTCCATGGTTCGTTGTTCTTGTAAAATGTTGAACGACTACCCCAACTAAAATCTATCCACTCAACAAAAATTATTTCAGAGAAATAATACTCCATGGTAAGTTGTTCTTGTAGAATGTTGAACGACTACCCCAACTAAAATCTATCCACTCAACAAAAATTATTTCACACCACAGACTCATCTTGGTCAGGATCGATTTGAAATCTATCATGGTTTCAGAGAAATCATACTCCATGGTTCGTTGTTCTTGTAGAATGTTGAACGACTATCCCAACTAAAATCTATTCACTAAACAAAAATTATTTCACACCACAGACTCATCTTGGTCAGGATCGATTTGAAATCTATCATGGTTTCAGAGAAATCATACTCCATGGTTCGTTGTTCTTGTAGAATGTTGAACGACTATCCCAACTAAAATCTATCCACTCAACAAAAATTATTTCAGAGAAATCATACTCCATGGTAAGTTGTTCTTGTAGAATGTTGAACGACTACCCCAACTAAAATCTATCCACTCAACAAAAATTATTTCAGAGAAATCATACTCCATGGTAAGTTGTTCTTGTAGAATGTTGAACGACTACCCCAACTAAAATCTATCCACTCAACAAAAATTATTTCACACCACATACTCATCTTGGTCAGGATCGATTTGAAATCTATCATGGTTTCAGAGAAATCATACTCCATGGTAAGTTGTTCTTGTAGAATGTTGAACGACTACCCCAACTAAAATCTATCCACTCAACAAAAATTATTTCACACCACAGACTCATCTTGGTCAGGATCGATTTGAAATCTATCATGGTTTCAGAGAAATCATACTCCATGGTTCGTTGTTCTCGTAGAATGTTGAACGACTATCCCAACTAAAATCTATCCACTCAACAAAAATTATTTCAGAGAAATCATACTCCATGGTAAGTTGTTCTTGTAGAATGTTGAACGACTACCCCAACTAAAATCTATCCACTCAACAAAAATTATTTCAGAGAAATCATACTCCATGGTTCGTTGTTCTTGTAGAATGTTGAACGACTACCCCAACTAAAATCTATCCACTCAACAAAAATTATTTCACACCACAGACTCATCTTGTTCAGGATCGATTTGAAATCTATCATGGTTTCAGAGAAATCATACTCCATGGTAAGTTGTTCTTATAGAATGTTGAACGACTACCCCAACTAAAATCTATCCACTCAACAAAAATTATTTCAGAGAAATCATACTCCATGGTTCGTTGTTCTTGTAGAATGTTGAACGACTACCCCAACTAAAATCTATCCACTCAACAAAAATTATTTCACAACACAGACTCATCTTGGTCAGGATCGATTTGAAATCTATCATGGTTTCAGAGAAATCATACTCCATGGTAAGTTGTTCTTGTAAAATGTTGAACGACTACCCCAACTAAAATCTATCCACTCAACAAAAATTATTTCAGAGAAATCATACTCCATGGTTCGTTGTTCTTGTAGAATGTTGAACGACTACCCCAACTAAAATCTATCCACTCAACAAAAATTATTTCAGAGAAATCATACTCCATGGTTCGTTGTTCTTGTAGAATGTTGAACGACTATCGCAACTAAAATCTATCCACTCAACAAAAATTATTTCAGAGAAATCATACTCCATGGCAAGTTGTTCTTGTAGAATGTTGAACGACTACCCCAACTAAAATCTATCCACTCAACAAAAATTATTTCAGAGAAATCATACTCCATGGTAAGTTGTTCTTGTAGAATGTTGAACCACTACCAAAACTAAAATCTATCCACTCAACAAAAATTATTTCACACCACAGACTCATCTTGGTCAGGATCGATTTGAAATCTATCATGGTTTCAGAGAAATCATACTCCATGGTAAGTTGTTCTTGTAGAATGTTGAACGACTACCCCAACTAAAATCTATCCACTCAACAAAAATTATTTCACACCACAGACTCATCTTGGTCAGGATCGATTTGAAATCTATCATGGTTTCAGAGAAATCATACTCCATGGTAAGTTGTTCTTGTAGAATGTTGAACGACTACCCCTAACTAAAATCTATCCACTCAACAAAAATTATTTCAGAGAAATCATACTCCATGGTTCGTTTTTCTTGTAGAATGTTGAACAACTACCCCAACTAAAATCTATCCACTCAACAAAAATTATTTCAGAGAAATCATACTCCATGGTTCGTTGTTCTTGTAAAATGTTGAACGACTACCACAACACAGACTCATCTTGGTCAGGATCGATTTGAAATCTATCATGGTTTCAGAGAAATCATAGTCCATGGTAAGTTGTTCTTGTAGAAAGTTGAACGACTACCCCAACTAAAATCTATCCACTCAACAAAAATTATTTCAGAGAAATCATACTCCATGGTAAGTTGTTCTTGTAGAATGTTGAACGACTACCCCAACTAAAATCTATCCACTCAACAAAAATTATTTCAGAGAAATCATACTCCATGGTAAGTTGTTCTTGTAGAATGTTGAACGACTACCCCAACTAAAATCTATCCACTCAACAAAAATTATTTCACACCACATACTCATCTTGGTCAGGATCGATTTGAAATCTATCATGGTTTCAGAGAAATCATACTCCATGGTAAGTTGTTCTTGTAGAATGTTGAACGACTACCCCAACTAAAATCTATCCACTCAACAAAAATTATTTCACACCACAGACTCATCTTGGTCAGGATCGATTTGAAATCTATCATGGTTTCAGAGAAATCATACTCCATGGTTCGTTGTTCTCGTAGAATGTTGAACGACTATCCCAACTAAAATCTATCCACTCAACAAAAATTATTTCAGAGAAATCATACTCCATGGTAAGTTGTTCTTGTAGAATGTTGAACGACTACCCCAACTAAAATCTATCCACTCAACAAAAATTATTTCAGAGAAATCATACTCCATGGTTCGTTGTTCTTGTAGAATGTTGAACGACTACCCCAACTAAAATCTATCCACTCAACAAAAATTATTTCACACCACAGACTCATCTTGTTCAGGATCGATTTGAAATCTATCATGGTTTCAGAGAAATCATACTCCATGGTAAGTTGTTCTTATAGAATGTTGAACGACTACCCCAACTAAAATCTATCCACTCAACAAAAATTATTTCAGAGAAATCATACTCCATGGTTCGTTGTTCTTGTAGAATGTTGAACGACTACCCCAACTAAAATCTATCCACTCAACAAAAATTATTTCACAACACAGACTCATCTTGGTCAGGATCGATTTGAAATCTATCGTGGTTTCAGAGAAATCATACTCCATGGTAAGTTGTTCTTGTAGAATGTTGAACGACTACCCCAACTAAAATCTATCCACTCAACAAAAATTATTTCAGAGAAATCATACTCCATGGTTCGTTGTTCTTGTAGAATGTTGAACGACTACCCCAACTAAAATCTATCCACTCAACAAAAATTATTTCAGAGAAATCATACTCCATGGTTCGTTGTTCTTGTAGAATGTTGAACGACTACCCCAACTAAAATCTATCCACTCAACAAAAATTATTTCAGAGAAATCATACTCCATGGTTCGTTGTTCTTGTAGAATGTTGAACGACTATCGCAACTAAAATCTATCCACTCAACAAAAATTATTTCAGAGAAATCATACTCCATGGCAAGTTGTTCTTGTAGAATGTTGAACGACTACCCCAACTAAAATCTATCCACTCAACAAAAATTATTTCAGAGAAATCATACTCCATGGTAAGTTGTTCTTGTAGAATGTTGAACCACTACCAAAACTAAAATCTATCCACTCAACAAAAATTATTTCACACCACAGACTCATCTTGGTCAGGATCGATTTGAAATCTATCATGGTTTCAGAGAAATCATACTCCATGGTAAGTTGTTCTTGTAGAATGTTGAACGACTACCCCAACTAAAATCTATCCACTCAACAAAAATTATTTCACACCACAGACTCATCTTGGTCAGGATCGATTTGAAATCTATCATGGTTTCAGAGAAATCATACTCCATGGTAAGTTGTTCTTGTAGAATGTTGAACGACTACCCCTAACTAAAATCTATCCACTCAACAAAAATTATTTCAGAGAAATCATACTCCATGGTTCGTTTTTCTTGTAGAATGTTGAACAACTACCCCAACTAAAATCTATCCACTCAACAAAAATTATTTCAGAGAAATCATACTCCATGGTTCGTTGTTCTTGTAAAATGTTGAACGACTACCACAACACAGACTCATCTTGGTCAGGATCGATTTGAAATCTATCATGGTTTCAGAGAAATCATAGTCCATGGTAAGTTGTTCTTGTAGAAAGTTGAACGACTACCCCAACTAAAATCTATCCACTCAACAAAAATTATTTCACACCACAGACTCATCTTGGTCAGGATCGATTTGAAATCTATCATGGTTTCAGAGAAATCATACTCCATGGTAAGTTGTTCTTGTAGAATGTTGAACGACTACCCCTAACTAAAATCTATCCACTCAACAAAAATTATTTCAGAGAAATCATACTCCATGGTTCGTTTTTCTTGTAGAATGTTGAACAACTACCCCAACTAAAATCTATCCACTCAACAAAAATTATTTCAGAGAAATCATACTCCATGGTTCGTTGTTCTTGTAAAATGTTGAACGACTACCACAACACAGACTCATCTTGGTCAGGATCGATTTGAAATCTATCATGGTTTCAGAGAAATCATACTCCATGGTAAGTTGTTCTTGTAGAATGTTGAACGACTACCCCAACTAAAATCTATCCACTCAACAAAAATTATTTCACACCACAGACTCATCTTGGTCAGGATCGATTTGAAATCTATCATGGTTTCAGAGAAATCATACTCCATGGTTCGTTGTTCTCGTAGAATGTTGAACGACTATCCCAACTAAAATCTATCCACTCAACAAAAATTATTTCAGAGAAATCATACTCCATGGTAAGTTGTTCTTGTAGAATGTTGAACGACTACCCCAACTAAAATCTATCCACTCAACAAAAATTATTTCAGAGAAATCATACTCCATGGTAAGTTGTTCTTGTAGAATGTTGAACGACTACCCCAAATAAAATCTATCCACTCAACAAAAATTATTTCACACCACAGACTCATCTTGATCAGGATCGATTTGAAATCTATCATGGTTTCAGAGAAATCATACTCCATGGTAAGTTGTTCTTATAGAATGTTGAACGACTACCCCAACTAAAATCTATCCACTCAACAAAAATTATTTCAGAGAAATCATACTCCATGGTTCGTTGTTCTCGTAGAATGTTGAACGACTATCCCAACTAAAATCTATCCACTCAACAAAAATTATTTCAGAGAAATCATACTCCATGGTAAGTTGTTCTTGTAGAATGTTGAACGACTACCCCAACTAAAATCTATCCACTCAACAAAAATTATTTCAGAGAAATCATACTCCATGGTTCGTTGTTCTTGTAGAATGTTGAACGACTACCCCAACTAAAATCTATCCACTCAACAAAAATTATTTCACACCACAGACTCATCTTGTTCAGGATCGATTTGAAATCTATCATGGTTTCAGAGAAATCATACTCCATGGTAAGTTGTTCTTATAGAATGTTGAACGACTACCCCAACTAAAATCTATCCACTCAACAAAAATTATTTCAGAGAAATCATACTCCATGGTTCGTTGTTCTTGTAGAATGTTGAACGACTACCCCAACTAAAATCTATCCACTCAACAAAAATTATTTCACAACACAGACTCATCTTGGTCAGGATCGATTTGAAATCTATCATGGTTTCAGAGAAATCATACTCCATGGTAAGTTGTTCTTGTAAAATGTTGAACGACTACCCCAACTAAAATCTATCCACTCAACAAAAATTATTTCAGAGAAATCATACTCCATGGTTCGTTGTTCTTGTAGAATGTTGAACGACTACCCCAACTAAAATCTATCCACTCAACAAAAATTATTTCAGAGAAATCATACTCCATGGTTCGTTGTTCTTGTAGAATGTTGAACGACTATCGCAACTAAAATCTATCCACTCAACAAAAATTATTTCAGAGAAATCATACTCCATGGCAAGTTGTTCTTGTAGAATGTTGAACGACTACCCCAACTAAAATCTATCCACTCAACAAAAATTATTTCAGAGAAATCATACTCCATGGTAAGTTGTTCTTGTAGAATGTTGAACCACTACCAAAACTAAAATCTATCCACTCAACAAAAATTATTTCACACCACAGACTCATCTTGGTCAGGATCGATTTGAAATCTATCATGGTTTCAGAGAAATCATACTCCATGGTAAGTTGTTCTTGTAGAATGTTGAACGACTACCCCAACTAAAATCTATCCACTCAACAAAAATTATTTCACACCACAGACTCATCTTGGTCAGGATCGATTTGAAATCTATCATGGTTTCAGAGAAATCATACTCCATGGTTCGTTGTTCTCGTAGAATGTTGAACGACTATCCCAACTAAAATCTATCCACTCAACAAAAATTATTTCAGAGAAATCATACTCCATGGTAAGTTGTTCTTGTAGAATGTTGAACGACTACCCCAACTAAAATCTATCCACTCAACAAAAATTATTTCAGAGAAATCATACTCCATGGTAAGTTGTTCTTGTAGAATGTTGAACGACTACCCCAAATAAAATCTATCCACTCAACAAAAATTATTTCACACCACAGACTCATCTTGATCAGGATCGATTTGAAATCTATCATGGTTTCAGAGAAATCATACTCCATGGTAAGTTGTTCTTATAGAATGTTGAACGACTACCCCAACTAAAATCTATCCACTCAACAAAAATTATTTCAGAGAAATCATACTCCATGGTTCGTTGTTCTCGTAGAATGTTGAACGACTATCCCAACTAAAATCTATCCACTCAACAAAAATTATTTCAGAGAAATCATACTCCATGGTAAGTTGTTCTTGTAGAATGTTGAACGACTACCCCAACTAAAATCTATCCACTCAACAAAAATTATTTCAGAGAAATCATACTCCATGGTTCGTTGTTCTTGTAGAATGTTGAACGACTACCCCAACTAAAATCTATCCACTCAACAAAAATTATTTCACACCACAGACTCATCTTGTTCAGGATCGATTTGAAATCTATCATGGTTTCAGAGAAATCATACTCCATGGTAAGTTGTTCTTATAGAATGTTGAACGACTACCCCAACTAAAATCTATCCACTCAACAAAAATTATTTCAGAGAAATCATACTCCATGGTTCGTTGTTCTTGTAGAATGTTGAACGACTACCCCAACTAAAATCTATCCACTCAACAAAAATTATTTCACAACACAGACTCATCTTGGTCAGGATCGATTTGAAATCTATCATGGTTTCAGAGAAATCATACTCCATGGTAAGTTGTTCTTGTAAAATGTTGAACGACTACCCCAACTAAAATCTATCCACTCAACAAAAATTATTTCAGAGAAATCATACTCCATGGTTCGTTGTTCTTGTAGAATGTTGAACGACTACCCCAACTAAAATCTATCCACTCAACAAAAATTATTTCAGAGAAATCATACTCCATGGTTCGTTGTTCTTGTAGAATGTTGAACGACTATCGCAACTAAAATCTATCCACTCAACAAAAATTATTTCAGAGAAATCATACTCCATGGCAAGTTGTTCTTGTAGAATGTTGAACGACTACCCCAACTAAAATCTATCCACTCAACAAAAATTATTTCAGAGAAATCATACTCCATGGTAAGTTGTTCTTGTAGAATGTTGAACCACTACCAAAACTAAAATCTATCCACTCAACAAAAATTATTTCACACCACAGACTCATCTTGGTCAGGATCGATTTGAAATCTATCATGGTTTCAGAGAAATCATACTCCATGGTAAGTTGTTCTTGTAGAATGTTGAACGACTACCCCAACTAAAATCTATCCACTCAACAAAAATTATTTCACACCACAGACTCATCTTGGTCAGGATCGATTTGAAATCTATCATGGTTTCAGAGAAATCATACTCCATGGTAAGTTGTTCTTGTAGAATGTTGAACGACTACCCCTAAGTAAAATCTATCCACTCAACAAAAATTATTTCAGAGAAATCATACTCCATGGTTCGTTTTTCTTGTAGAATGTTGAACAACTACCCCAACTAAAATCTATCCACTCAACAAAAATTATTTCAGAGAAATCATACTCCATGGTAAGTTGTTCTTGTAAAATGTTGAACGACTACCACAACACAGACTCATCTTGGTCAGGATCGATTTGAAATCTATCATGGTTTCAGAGAAATCATAGTCCATGGTAAGTTGTTCTTGTAGAAAGTTGAACGACTATCCCAACTAAAATCTATCCACTCAACAAAAATTATTTCACACCACAGACTCATCTTGGTCAGGATCGATTTGAAATCTATCATGGTTTCAGAGAAATCATACTCCATGGTAAGTTGTTCTTGTAGAATGTTGAACGACTACCCCAACTAAAATCTATCCACTCAACAAAAATTATTTCAGAGAAATCATACTCCATGGTAAGTTGTTCTTGTAGAATGTTGAACGACTACCCCAACTAAAATCTATCCACTCAACAAAAATTATTTCACACCACAGACTCATCTTGGTCAGGATCGATTTGAAATCTATCATGGTTTCAGAGAAATCATACTCCATGGTTCGTTGTTCTTGTAGAATGTTGAACGACTACCCCAACTAAAATCTATCCACTCAACAAAAATTATGTCAGAGAAATCATAGTCCATGGTAAGTTGTTCTTGTAGAATGTTGAACGACTATCCCAACTAAAATCTATCCACTCAACAAAAATTATTTCACACCACAGACTCATCTTGGTCAGGATCAATTTGAAATCTATCATGGTTTCAGAGAAATCATACTCCATGGTTCGTTGTTCTTGTAGAATGTTGAACGACTACCCCAACTAAAATCTATCCACTCAACAAAAATTATTTCAGAGAAATCATACTCCATGGTAAGTTGTTCTTGTAGAATGTTGAACGACTACCCCAACTAAAATCTATCCACTCAACAAAAATTATTTCACACCACAGACTCATCTTGGTCAGGATCGATTTGAAATCTATCATGGTTTCAGAGAAATCATACTCCATTTTTCGTTGTTCTTGTAGAATGTTGAGCGACTATCGCAACTAAAATCTATCCACTCAACATAAATTATTTCAGAGAAATCATACTCCATGGTAAGTTGTTCTTGTAGAATGTTGAACGACTACCCCTAACTAAAATCTATCCACTCAACAAAAATTATTTCACACCACAGACTCATCTTGGTCAGGATCGATTTGAAATCTATCATGGTTTCAGAGAAATCATACTCCATGGTTCGTTGTTCTTGTAAAATGTTGAACGACTACCCCAACTAAAATCTATTAACTCAACAAAAATTATTTCACACCACAGACTCATCTTGGTCAGGATCGATTTGAAATCTATCATGGTTTCAGAGAAATCATACTCCATGGTAAGTTGTTCTTGTAGAATGTTGAACGACTACCCCAACTAAAATCTATTAACTCAACAAAAATTATTTCACACCACAGACTCATCTTGGTCAGGATCGATTTGAAATCTATCATGGTTTCAGAGAAATCATACTCCATGGTTCGTTGTTCTTGTAAAATGTTGAGCGACTACCCCAATTAAAATCTATCCCCTCAACAAAAATTATTTCACACCACAGACTCATCTTGGTCAGGATCGATTTGAAATCTATCATGGTTTCAGAGAAATCATACTCCATTTTTCGTTGTTCTTGTAGAATGTTGAGCGACTATCGCAACTAAAATCTATCCACTTAACATAAATTATTTCAGAGAAATCATACTCCATGGTTCGTTGTTCTTGTAGAATATTGAACGACTACCCCAACTAAAATCTATCCACTCAACAAAAGTTTTTCAGAGAAATCATACTCCATGGTTCGTTGTTCTTGTAAAATGTTGAACGACTACCCAAACTAAAATCTATCCCCTCAACAAAAATTATTTCACAACACAGACTCATCTTGGTCAGGATCGATTTGAAATCTATCATGGTTTCAGAGAAATCATACTCCATGGTTCGTTGTTCTTGTAAAATGTTGAACGACTACCCCAACTAAAATCTATCCACTCAACAAAAATTATTTCACACCACAGACTCATCTTGGTCAGGATCGATTTGAAATCTATCATGGTTTCAGAGAAATCATACTCCATGGTTCGTTGTTCTTGTAGAATGTTGAGCGACTATCGCAACTAAAATCTATCCACTCAACATAAATTATTTCAGAGAAATCATACTCCATGGTTCGTTGTTCTTGTAGAATGTTGAACGACTATCCCAACTAAAATCTATCCACTCAACAAAAATTATTTCAGAGAAATCATACTCCATGGTAAGTTGTTCTTGTAGAATGTTGAACGACTACCCCAACTAAAATCTATCCACTCAACAAAAATTATTTCACACCACAGACTCATCTTGGTCAGGATCGATTTGAAATCTATCATGGTTTCAGAGAAATCATACTCCATGGTAAGTTGTTCTTGTAGAATGTTGAACGACTACCCCTAACTAAAATCTATCCACTCAACAAAAATTATTTCAGAGAAATCATACTCCATGGTTCGTTTTTCTTGTAGAATGTTGAACAACTACCCCAACTAAAATCTATCCACTCAACAAAAATTATTTCAGAGAAATCATACTCCATGGTTCGTTGTTCTTGTAAAATGTTGAACGACTACCACAACACAGACTCATCTTTTTCAGGATCGATTTGAAATCTATCATGGTTTCAGAGAAATCATAGTCCATGGTAAGTTGTTCTTGTAGAAAGTTGAACGACTATCCCAACTAAAATCTATCCACTCAACAAAAATTATTTCACACCACAGACTCATCTTGGTCAGGATCGATTCATACTCCATGGTAAGTTGTTCTTGCAGAATGTTGAACGACTACCCCAACTAAAACCTATCCACTCAACAAAAATTATTTCAGAGAAATCATACTCCATGGTAAGTTGTTCTTGTAGAATGTTGAACGACTACCCCAACTAAAATCTATCCACTCAACAAAAATTATTTCACACCACAGACTCATCTTAGTCAGGATCGATTTGAAATCTATCATGGTTTCAGAGAAATCATACTCCATGGTTCGTTGTTCTTGTAGAATGTTGAACGACTACCCCAACTAAAATCTATCCACTCAACAAAAATTATTTCAGAGAAATCATAGTCCATGGTAAGTTGTTCTTGTAGAATGTTGAACGACTATCCCAACTAAAATCTATCCACTCAACAAAAATTATTTCACACCACAGACTCATCTTGGTCAGGATCAATTTGAAATCTATCATGGTTTCAGAGAAATCATATTCCATGGTTCGTTGTTCTTGTAGAATGTTGAACGACTACCCCAACTAAAATCTATAAACTCAACAAAAATTATTTCAGAGAAATCATAGTCCATGGTAAGTTGTTCTTGTAGAATGTTGAACGACTACCCCAACTAAAATCTATCCACTCAACAAAAATTATTTCAGAGAAATCATAGTCCGTGGTAAGTTGTTCTTGTAGAATGTTGAACGACTACCCCAACTAAAATCTATCCACTCAACAAAAATTATTTCACACCACAGACTCATCTTGGTCAGGATCGATTTGAAATCTATCATGGTTTCAGAGAAATCATACTCCATGGTTCGTTGTTCTTGTAGAATGTTGAACGACTATCCCAACTAAAATCTATCCACTCAACAAAAATTATTTCAGAGAAATCATACTCCATGGTAAGTTGTTCTTGTAGAATGTTGAACGACTACCCCTAACTAAAAAATATCCACTCAACAAAAATTATTTCACACCACAGACTCATCTTGGTCAGGATCGATTTGAAATCTATCATGGTTTCAGAGAAATCATAATCCATGGTTCGTTGTTCTTGTAGAATGTTGAACGACTACCCCAACTAAAATCTATCCACTCAACAAAAATTATTTCAGAGAAATCATACTCCATGGTAAGTTGTTCTTGTAGAATGTTGAACGACTACCCCAAATAAAATCTATCCACTCAACAAAAATTATTTCACACCACAGACTCATCTTGATCAGGATCGATTTGAAATCTATCATGGTTTCAGAGAAATCATACTCCATGGTTCGTTGTTCTTGTAGAATGTTGAACGACTATCCCAACTAAAATCTATCCACTCAACAAAAATTATTTCAAACCACAGACTCATCTTGGTCAGGATCGATTTGAAATCTATCATGGTTTCAGAGAAATCATACTCCATGGTTCGTTGTTCTTGTAGAATGTTGAACGACTATCCCAACTAAAATCTATCCACTCAACAAAAATTATTTCACACCACAGACTCATCTTGGTCAGGATCGATTTGAAATCTATCATGGTTTCAGAGAAATCATACTCCATGGTTCGTTGTTCTTGTAGAATGTTGAACGACTACCCCTAACTAAAATCTATCCACTCAACAAAAATTATTTCACACCACAGACTCATCTTGGTCAGGATCGATTTGAAATCTATCATGGTTTCAGAGAAATCATAATCCATGGTTCGTTGTTCTTGTAGAATGTTGAACGACTACCCCAACTAAAATCTATCCACTCAACAAAAATTATTTCAGAGAAATCATACTCAATGGTATGTTGTTCTTGTAGAATGTTGAACGACTACCCCAACTAAAATCTATCCATTCAGCAAAAATTATTTCACACCACAGACTCATCTTGGTCAGGATCGATTTGAAATCTATCATGGTTGCAGAGAAATCATACTCCATGGTAAGTTGTTCTTGTAGAATGTTGAACGACTACCCCTAACTAAAATCTATCCACTCAACAAAAATTATTTCACACCACAGACTCATCTTGGTCAGGATCGATTTGAAATCTATCATGGTTTCAGAGAAATCATACTCCATGGTTCGTTGTTCTTGTAGAATGTTGAACGACTACCCCAACTAAAATCTATCCACTCAACAAAAATTATTTCAGAGAAATCATACTCCATGGTAAGTTGTTCTTGTAGAATGTTGAACGACTACCCCAACTAAAATCTATCCACTCAACAAAAATTATTTCACACCACAGACTCATCTTGGTCAGGATCGATTTGAAATCTATCATGGTTTCAGAGAAATCATACTCCATGGTAAGTTGTTCTTGTAGAATGTTGAACGACTACCCCAACTAAAATCTATCCACTCAACAAAAATTATTTCACACCACAGACTCATCTTGGTCAGGATCGATTTGAAATCTATCATGGTTTCAGAGAAATCATACTCCATGGTAAGTTGTTCTTGTAGAATGTTGAACGACTACCCCAACTAAAATCTATCCACTCAACAAAAATTATTTCACACCACAGACTCATCTTGGTCAGGATCGATTTGAAATCTATCATGGTTTCAGAGAAATCATAGTCCATGGTAAGCTGTTCTTGTAGAATGTTGAACGACTACGCCAACTAAAATCTATCCACTCAACAAAAATTATTTCACACCACAGACTCATCTTGGTCAGGATCGATTTGAAATCTATCATGGTTTCAGAGAAATCATACTCCATGGTTCGTTGTTCTTGTAGAATGTTGAACGACTACCCCAACTAAAATCTATCCACTCAACAAAAATTATTTCACACCACAGACTCATCTTGGTCAGGATCGATTTGAAATCTATCATGGTTTCAGAGAAATCATACTCCATGGTTCGTTGTTCTTGTAAAATGTTGAACGACTACCCCAACTAAAATCTATCCACTCAACAAAAATTATTTCAGAGAAATCATACTCCATGGTAAGTTGTTCTTGTAGAATGTTGAACGACTACCCCAACTAAAATCTATCCACTCAACAAAAATTATTTCACACCACAGACTCATCTTGGTCAGGATCGATTTGAAATCTATCATGGTTTCAGAGAAATCATAGTCCATGGTAAGTTGTTCTTGTAGAATGTTGAACGACTACCCCAACTAAAATCTATCAACTCAACAAAAATTATTTCACACCACAGACTCATCTTGGTCAGGATCGATTTGAAATCTATCATGGTTTCAGAGAAATCATACTCCATGGTTCGTTGTTCTTGTAGAATGTTGAACGACTATCCCAACTAAAATCTATCCACTCAACAAAAATTATTTCAGAGAAATCATACTCCATGGTAAGTTGTTCTTGTAGAATGTTGAACGACTACCCCAACTAAAATCTATCCACTCAACAAAAATTATTTCACACCACAGACTCATCTTGTTCAGGATCGATTTGAAATCTATCATGGTTTCAGAGAAATCATACTCCATGGTAAGTTGTTCTTGTAGAATGTTGAACGACTACCCCTAACTAAAATCTATCCAATCAACAAAAATTATTTCAGAGAAATCATACTCCATGGTTCGTTGTTCTTGTAAAATGTTGAACGACTACCCCAACTAAAATCTATCCACTCAACAAAAATTATTTCAGAGAAATCATACTCCATGGTTCGTTGTTCTTGTAAAATGTTGAACGACTACCCCAACTAAAATCTATCCACTCAACAAAAATTATTTCACAACACAGACTCATCTTGGTCAGGATCGATTTGAAATCTATCATGGTTTCAGAGAAATCATACTCCATGGTTCGTTGTTCTTGTAAAATGTTGAACGACTACCCCAACTAAAATCTATCCACTCAACAAAATTTATTTCACACCACAGACTCATCTTGGTCAGGATCGATTTGAAATCTATCATGGTTTCAGAGAAATCATACTCCATGGTAAGTGGTTCTTTGTAGAATGTTGAACGACTACCCCAACTAAAATCTATCCACTCAACAAAAATTATTTCAGAGAAATCATACTCCATGGTTCGTTGTTCTTGTAAAATGTTGAACGACTACCCCAACTAAAATCTATCCACTCAACAAAAATTATTTCACAACACAGACTCATCTTGGTCAGGATCGATTTGAAATCTATCATGGTTTCAGAGAAATCATACTCCATGGTTCGTTGTTCTTGTAAAATGTTGAACGACTACCCCAACTAAAATTTATCCACTCAACAAAAATTATTTCACACCACAGACTCATCTTGGTCAGGATCGATTTGAAATCTATCATGGTTTCAGAGAAATCATACTCCATGGTTCGTTGTTCTTGTGGAATGTTGAGCGACTATCGCAACTAAAATCTATCCACTCAACAAAAATTATTTCAGAGAAATCATACTCCATGGTAAGTTGTTCTTGTAGAATGTTGAACGACTATCCCAACTAAAATCTATCCACTCAACAAAAATTATTTCAGAGAAATCAAACTCCATGGTAAGTTGTTCTTGTAGAATATTGAACGACTACCCCAACTAAAATCTATCCACTCAACAAAAATTATTTCACAACACAGACTCATCTTGGTCAGGATCGATTTGAAATCTATCATGGTTTCAGAGAAATCATACTCCATGGTTCGTTGTTCTTGTAAAATGTTGAACGACTACCCCAACTAAAATCTATCCACTCAACAAAATTTATTTCACACCACAGACTCATCTTGGTCAGGATCGATTTGAAATCTATCATGGTTTCAGAGAAATCATAGTCCATGGTAAGTGGTTCTTGTAGAATGTTGAACGACTACCCCAACTAAAATCTATTCACTCAACAAAAATTATTTCAGAGAAATCATACTCCATGGTTCGTTGTTCTTGTAAAATGTTGAACGACTACCCCAACTAAAATCTATCCACTCAACAAAAATTATTTCAGAGAAATCATACTCCATGGTTCGTTGTTCTTGTAAAATGTTGAACGACTACCCCAACTAAAATCTATCCACTCAACAAAAATTATTTCACAACACAGACTCATCTTGGTCAGGATCGATTTGAAATCTATCATGGTTTCAGAGAAATCATACTCCATGGTTCGTTGTTCTTGTAAAATGTTGAACGACTACCCCAACTAAAATCTATCCACTCAACAAAAATTATTTCACACCACAGACTTATCTTGGTCAGGATCGATTTGAAATCTATCATGGTTTCAGAGAAATCATACTCCATGGTTCGTTGTTCTTGTGGAATGTTGAGCGACTATCGCAACTAAAATCTATCCACTCAACAAAAATTATTTCAGAGAAATCATACTTCATGGTAAGTTGTTCTTGTAGAATGTTGAACGACTATCCCAACTAAAATCTATCCACTCAACAAAAATTATTTCAGAGAAATCATACTATATGGTAAGTTGTTCTTGTAGAATGTTGAACGACTACCCCAACTAAAATCTATCCACTCAACAAAAATTATTTCACATCACAGACTTATCTTGGTCAGGATCGATTTGAAATCTATCATGGTTTCAGAGAAATCATACTCCATGGTAAGTTGTTCTTGTAGAATGTTGAACGACTACCCCTAACTAAAATCTATCCACTCAACAAAAATTATTTCAGAGAAATCATACTCCATGGTTCGCTTTTCTTGTAGAATGTTGAACGACTACCCCAACTAAAATCTATCCACTCAACAAAAATTATTTCAGAGAAATCATACTATATGGTTCGTTATTCTTGTAAAATGTTGAACGACTACCCCAACTAAAATCTATCCACTCAACAAAAATTATTTCACAACACAGACTCATCTTGGTCAGGATCGATTTGAAATCTATCATGGTTTCAGAGAAATCATACTCCATGGTAAGTTGTTCTTGTAAAATGTTGAACGACTACCCTAACTAATATCTATCCACTCAACAAAAATTATTTCACACCACAGACTCATCTTGGTCAGGATCGATTTGAAATCTATCATGGTTTCAGAGATATCATACTCCATGGTTCGTTGTTCTTGTAAAATGTTGAACGACTACCCCAACTAAAATCTATCCACTCAACAAAAATTATTTCAGAGAAATCATACTCCATGGTAAGTTGTTCTTGTAGAATGTTGAACCACTACCAAAACTAAAATCTATCCACTCAACAAAAATTATTTCACACCACAGACTCATCTTGGTCAGGATCGATTTGAAATCTATCATGGTTTCAGAGAAATCATACTCCATGGTAAGTTGTTCTTGTAGAATGTTGAACGACTACCCCAACTAAAATCTATCCACTCAACAAAAATTATTTCACACCACAGACTCATCTTGGTCAGGATCGATTTGAAATCTATCATGGTTTCAGAGAAATCATACTCCATGGTTCGTTGTTCTTGTAGAATGTTGAACGACTATCCCAACTAAAATCTATCCACTCAACAAAAATTATTTCAGAGAAATCATACTCCATGGTAAGTTGTTCTTGTAGAATGTTGAACGACTACCCCAACTAAAATCTATCCACTCAACAAAAATTATTTCAGAGAAATCATACTCCATGGTAAGTTGTTCTTGTAGAATGTTGAACGACTACCCCAACTAAAATCTATCCACTCAACAAAAATTATTTCAGAGAAATCATACTCCATGGTTCGTTGTTCTTGTAAAATGTTGAACGACTACCCCAACTAAAATCTATCCACTCAACAAAAATTATTTCAGAGAAATCATACTCCATGGTAAGTTGTTCTTGTAGAATGTTGAACGACTACCCCAACTAAAATCTATCCACTCAACAAAAATTATTTCACACCACAGACTCATCTTGGTCAGGATCGATTTGAAATCTATCATGGTTTCAGAGAAATCATACTCCATGGTTCGTTGTTCTTGTAGAATGTTGAACGACTATCCCAACTAAAATCTATTCACTCAACAAAAATTATTTCACACCACAGACTCATCTTGGTCAGGATCGATTTGAAATCTATCATGGTTTCAGAGAAATCATACTCCATGGTTCGTTGTTCTTGTAGAATGTTGAACGACTATCCCAACTAAAATCTATCCACTCAACAAAAATTATTTCAGAGAAATCATACTCCATGGTAAGTTGTTCTTGTAGAATGTTGAACGACTACCCCAACTAAAATCTATCCACTCAACAAAAATTATTTCAGAGAAATCATACTCCATGGTAAGTTGTTCTTGTAGAATGTTGAACGACTACCCCAACTAAAATCTATCCACTCAACAAAAATTATTTCACAACACAGACTCATCTTGTTCAGGATCGATTTGAAATCTATCATGGTTTCAGAGAAATCATACTCCATGGTAAGTTGTTCTTGTAGAATGTTGAACGACTACCCCAACTAAAATCTATCCACTCAAAAATCTATCCACAAAAAAATCTATCACACCACATACTCATCTTGGTCAGGATCGATTTGAAATCTATCATGGTTTCAGAGAAATCATACTCCATGGTAAGTTGTTCTTATAGAATGTTGAACAACTACCCCAACTAAAATCTATCCACTCAACAAAAATTATTTCACACCACAGACTCATCTTGGTCAGGATCGATTTGAAATCTATCATGGTTTCAGAGAAATCATACTCCATGGTTCGTTGTTCTTGTAGAATGTTGAACGACTATCCCAACTAAAATCTATCCACTCAACAAAAATTATTTCAGAGAAATCATACTCCATGGTAAGTTGTTCTTGTAGAATGTTGAACGACTACCCCAACTAAAATCTATCCACTCAACAAAAATTATTTCAGAGAAATCATACTCCATGGTAAGTTGTTCTTGTAGAATGTTGAACGACTACCCCAACTAAAATCTATCCACTCAACAAAAATTATTTCAGAGAAATCATACTCCATGGTAAGTTGTTCTTGTAGAATGTTGAACCACTACCAAAACTAAAATCTATCCACTCAACAAAAATTATTTCACACCACAGACTCATCTTGGTCAGGATCGATTTGAAATCTATCATGGTTTCAGAGAAATCATACTCCATGGTAAGTTGTTCTTGTAGAATGTTGAACGACTACCCCAACTAAAATCTATCCACTCAACAAAAATTATTTCACACCACAGACTCATCTTGGTCAGGATCGATTTGAAATCTATCATGGTTTCAGAGAAATCATACTCCATGGTTCGTTGTTCTTGTAGAATGTTGAACGACTATCCCAACTAAAATCTATCCACTCAACAAAAATTATTTCAGAGAAATCATACTCCATGGTAAGTTGTTCTTGTAAAATGTTGAACGACTACCCCAACTAAAATCTATCCACTCAACAAAAATTATTTCAGAGAAATCATACTCCATGGTAAGTTGTTCTTGTAGAAAGTTGAACCACTACCAAAACTAAAATCTATCCACTCAACAAAAATTATTTCACACCACAGACTCATCTTGGTCAGGATCGATTTGAAATCTATCATGGTTTCAGAGAAATCATACTCCATTTTAAGTTGTTCTTGTAGAATGTTGAACGACTACCCCAACTAAAATCTATCCACTCAACAAAAATTATTTCACACCACAGACTCATCTTGGTCAGGATCGATTTGAAATCTATCATGGTTTCAGAGAAATCATACTCCATGGTTCGTTGTTCTTGTAGAATGTTGAACGTCTATCCCAACTAAAATCTATCCACTCAACAAAAATTATTTCAGAGAAATCATACTCCATGGTAAGTTGTTCTTGTAGAATGTTGAACGACTACCCCAACTAAAATCTATCCACTCAACAAAAATTATTTCAGAGAAATCATACTCCATGGTAAGTTGTTCTTGTAGAATGTTGAACGACTACCCCAACTAAAATCTATCCACTCAACAAAAATTATTTCAGAGAAATCATACTCCATGGTTCGTTGTTCTTGTAGAATGTTGAACGACTACCCCAACTAAAATCTATCCACTCAACAAAAATTATTTCACAACACAGACTCATCTTGGTCAGGATCGATTTGAAATCTATCATGGTTTCAGAGAAATCATACTCCATGGTAAGTTGTTCTTGTAAAATGTTGAACGACTACCCCAACTAAAATCTATCCACTCAACAAAAATTATTTCAGAGAAATCATACTCCATGGTAAGTTGTTCTTGTAGAATGTTGAACGACTACCCCAACTAAAATCTATCCACTCAACAAAAATTATTTCAGAGAAATCATACTCCATGGTTCGTTGTTCTTGTAGAATGTTGAACGACTATCGCAACTAAAATCTATCCACTCAACAAAAATTATTTCAGAGAAATCATACTCCATGGCAAGTTGTTCTTGTAGAATGTTGAACGACTACCCCAACTAAAATCTATCCACTCAACAAAAATTATTTCACACCACAGACTCATCTTGGTCAGGATCGATTTGAAATCTATCATGGTTTCAGAGATATCATACTCCATGGTTCGTTGTTCTTGTAAAATGTTGAACGACTACCCCAACTAAAATCTATCCACTCAACAAAAATTATTTCAGAGAAATCATACTCCATGGTAAGTTGTTCTTGTAGAATGTTGAACCACTACCAAAACTAAAATCTATCCACTCAACAAAAATTATTTCACACCACAGACTCATCTTGGTCAGGATCGATTTGAAATCTATCATGGTTTCAGAGAAATCATACTCCATGGTAAGTTGTTCTTGTAGAATGTTGAACGACTACCCCAACTAAAATCTATCCACTCAACAAAAATTATTTCACACCACAGACTCATCTTGGTCAGGATCGATTTGAAATCTATCATGGTTTCAGAGAAATCATACTCCATGGTTCGTTGTTCTTGTAGAATGTTGAACGACTATCCCAACTAAAATCTATCCACTCAACAAAAATTATTTCAGAGAAATCATACTCCATGGTAAGTTGTTCTTGTAGAATGTTGAACGACTACCCCAACTAAAATCTATCCACTCAACAAAAATTATTTCAGAGAAATCATACTCCATGGTAAGTTGTTCTTGTAGAATGTTGAACGACTACCCCAACTAAAATCTATCCACTCAACAAAAATTATTTCACACCACAGACTCATCTTGGTCAGGATCGATTTGAAATCTATCATGGTTTCAGAGATATCATACTCCATGGTTCGTTGTTCTTGTAAAATGTTGAACGACTACCCCAACTAAAATCTATCCACTCAACAAAAATTATTTCAGAGAAATCATACTCCATGGTAAGTTGTTCTTGTAGAATGTTGAACCACTACCAAAACTAAAATCTATCCACTCAACAAAAATTATTTCACACCACAGACTCATCTTGGTCAGGATCGATTTGAAATCTATCATGGTTTCAGAGAAATCATACTCCATGGTAAGTTGTTCTTGTAGAATGTTGAACGACTACCCCAACTAAAATCTATCCACTCAACAAAAATTATTTCACACCACAGACTCATCTTGGTCAGGATCGATTTGAAATCTATCATGGTTTCAGAGAAATCATACTCCATGGTTCGTTGTTCTTGTAGAATGTTGAACGACTATCCCAACTAAAATCTATCCACTCAACAAAAATTATTTCAGAGAAATCATACTCCATGGTAAGTTGTTCTTGTAGAATGTTGAACGACTACCCCAACTAAAATCTATCCACTCAACAAAAATTATTTCAGAGAAATCATACTCCATGGTAAGTTGTTCTTGTAGAATGTTGAACGAATACCCCAACTAAAATCTATCCACTCAACAAAAATTATTTCAGAGAAATCATACTCCATGGTTCGTTGTTCTTGTAAAATGTTGAACGACTACCCCAACTAAAATCTATCCACTCAACAAAAATTATTTCAGAGAAATCATACTCCATGGTAAGTTGTTCTTGTAGAATGTTGAACGACTACCCCAACTAAAATCTATCCACTCAACAAAAATTATTTCACACCACAGACTCATCTTGGTCAGGATCGATTTGAAATCTATCATGGTTTCAGAGAAATCATACTCCATGGTTCGTTGTTCTTGTAGAATGTTGAACGACTATCCCAACTAAAATCTATTCACTCAACAAAAATTATTTCACACCACAGACTCATCTTGGTCAGGATCGATTTGAAATCTATCATGGTTTCAGAGAAATCATACTCCATGGTTCGTTGTTCTTGTAGAATGTTGAACGACTATCCCAACTAAAATCTATCCACTCAACAAAAATTATTTCAGAGAAATCATACTCCATGGTAAGTTGTTCTTGTAGAATGTTGAACGACTACCCCAACTAAAATCTATCCACTCAACAAAAATTATTTCAGAGAAATCATACTCCATGGTAAGTTGTTCTTGTAGAATGTTGAACGACTACCCCAACTAAAATCTATCCACTCAACAAAAATTATTTCACAACACAGACTCATCTTGTTCAGGATCGATTTGAAATCTATCATGGTTTCAGAGAAATCATACTCCATGGTAAGTTGTTCTTGTAGAATGTTGAACGACTACCCCAACTAAAATCTATCCACTCAAAAATCTATCCACAAAAAAATCTATCACACCACATACTCATCTTGGTCAGGATCGATTTGAAATCTATCATGGTTTCAGAGAAATCATACTCCATGGTAAGTTGTTCTTATAGAATGTTGAACAACTACCCCAACTAAAATCTATCCACTCAACAAAAATTATTTCACACCACAGACTCATCTTGGTCAGGATCGATTTGAAATCTATCATGGTTTCAGAGAAATCATACTCCATGGTTCGTTGTTCTTGTAGAATGTTGAACGACTATCCCAACTAAAATCTATCCACTCAACAAAAATTATTTCAGAGAAATCATACTCCATGGTAAGTTGTTCTTGTAGAATGTTGAACGACTACCCCAACTAAAATCTATCCACTCAACAAAAATTATTTCAGAGAAATCATACTCCATGGTAAGTTGTTCTTGTAGAATGTTGAACGACTACCCCAACTAAAATCTATCCACTCAACAAAAATTATTTCAGAGAAATCATACTCCATGGTAAGTTGTTCTTGTAGAATGTTGAACCACTACCAAAACTAAAATCTATAAACTCAACAAAAATAATTTCACACCACAGACTCATCTTGGTCAGGATCGATTTGAAATCTATCATGGTTTCAGAGAAATCATACTCCATGGTAAGTTGTTCTTGTAGAATGTTGAACGACTACCCCAACTAAAATCTATCCACTCAACAAAAATTATTTCACACCACAGACTCATCTTGGTCAGGATCGATTTGAAATCTATCATGGTTTCAGAGAAATCATACTCCATGGTTCGTTGTTCTTGTAGAATGTTGAACGACTATCCCAACTAAAATCTATCCACTCAACAAAAATTATTTCAGAGAAATCATACTCCATGGTAAGTTGTTCTTGTAAAATGTTGAACGACTACCCCAACTAAAATCTATCCACTCAACAAAAATTATTTCAGAGAAATCATACTCCATGGTAAGTTGTTCTTGTAGAAAGTTGAACCACTACCAAAATTAAAATCTATCCACTCAACAAAAATTATTTCACACCACAGACTCATCTTGGTCAGGATCGATTTGAAATCTATCATGGTTTCAGAGAAATCATACTCCATTTTAAGTTGTTCTTGTAGAATGTTGAACGACTACCCCAACTAAAATCTATCCACTCAACAAAAATTATTTCACACCACAGACTCATCTTGGTCAGGATCGATTTGAAATCTATCATGGTTTCAGAGAAATCATACTCCATGGTTCGTTGTTCTTGTAGAATGTTGAACGTCTATCCCAACTAAAATCTATCCACTCAACAAAAATTATTTCAGAGAAATCATACTCCATGGTAAGTTGTTCTTGTAGAATGTTGAACGACTACCCCAACTAAAATCTATCCACTCAACAAAAATTATTTCAGAGAAATCATACTCCATGGTAAGTTGTTCTTGTAGAATGTTGAACGACTACCCCAACTAAAATCTATCCACTCAACAAAAATTATTTCAGAGAAATCATACTCCATGGTTCGTTGTTCTTGTAGAATGTTGAACGACTACCCCAACTAAAATCTATCCACTCAACAAAAATTATTTCACAACACAGACTCATCTTGGTCAGGATCGATTTGAAATCTATCATGGTTTCAGAGAAATCATACTCCATGGTAAGTTGTTCTTGTAAAATGTTGAACGACTACCCCAACTAAAATCTATCCACTCAACAAAAATTATTTCAGAGAAATCATACTCCATGGTAAGTTGTTCTTGTAGAATGTTGAACGACTACCCCAACTAAAATCTATCCACTCAACAAAAATTATTTCAGAGAAATCATACTCCATGGTTCGTTGTTCTTGTAGAATGTTGAACGACTATCGCAACTAAAATCTATCCACTCAACAAAAATTATTTCAGAGAAATCATACTCCATGGCAAGTTGTTCTTGTAGAATGTTGAACGACTACCCCAACTAAAATCTATCCACTCAACAAAAATTATTTCAGAGAAATCATACTCCATGTAAGTTGTTCTTGTAGAATGTTGAACCACTACCAAAACTAAAATCTATCCACTCAACAAAAATTATTTCACACCACAGACTCATCTTGGTCAGGATCGATTTGAAATCTATCATGGTTTCAGAGAAATCATACTCCATGGTAAGTTGTTCTTGTAGAATGTTGAACGACTACCCCAACTAAAATCTATCCACTCAACAAAAATTATTTCACACCACAGACTCATCTTGGTCAGGATCGATTTGAAATCTATCATGGTTTCAGAGAAATCATACTCCATGGTTCGTTGTTCTTGTAGAATGTTGAACGACTATCCCAACTAAAATCTATCCACTCAACAAAAATTATTTCAGAGAAATCATACTCCATGGTAAGTTGTTCTTGTAAAATGTTGAACGACTACCCCAACTAAAATCTATCCACTCAACAAAAATTATTTCAGAGAAATCATACTCCATGGTAAGTTGTTCTTGTAGAAAGTTGAACCACTACCAAAACTAAAATCTATCCACTCAACAAAAATTATTTCACACCACAGACTCATCTTGGTCAGGATCGATTTGAAATCTATCATGGTTTCAGAGAAATCATACTCCATGGTAAGTTGTTCTTGTAGAATGTTGAACGACTACCCCAACTAAAATCTATCCACTCAACAAAAATTATTTCACACCACAGACTCATCTTGGTCAGGATCGATTTGAAATCTATCATGGTTTCAGAGAAATCATACTCCATGGTTCGTTGTTCTTGTAAAATGTTGAACGACTACCAGAACTAAAATCTATCCACCCAATAAAAATTATTTCAGAGAAATCATACTCCATGGTAAGTTGTTCTTGTAGAATGTTGAACGACTACCCCAACTAAAATCTATCCACTCAACAAAAATTATTTCAGAGAAATCATACTCCATGGTTCGTTGTTCTTGTAGAATGTTGAACGACTATCGCAACTAAAATCTATCCACTCAACAAAAATTATTTCAGAGAAATCATACTCCATGGCAAGTTGTTCTTGTAGAATGTTGAACGACTACCCCAACTAAAATCTATCCACTCAACAAAAATTATTTCAGAGAAATCATACTCCATGGTAAGTTGTTCTTGTAGAATGTTGAACCACTACCAAAACTAAAATCTATCCACTCAACAAAAATTATTTCACACCACAGACTCATCTTGGTCAGGATCGATTTGAAATCTATCATGGTTTCAGAGAAATCATACTCCATGGTAAGTTGTTCTTGTAGAATGTTGAACGACTACCCCAACTAAAATCTATCCACTCAACAAAAATTATTTCACACCACAGACTCATCTTGGTCAGGATCGATTTGAAATCTATCATGGTTTCAGAGAAATCATACTCCATGGTTCGTTGTTCTTGTAGAATGTTGAACGACTATCCCAACTAAAATCTATCCACTCAACAAAAATTATTTCAGAGAAATCATACTCCATGGTAAGTTGTTCTTGTAAAATGTTGAACGACTACCCCAACTAAAATCTATCCACTCAACAAAAATTATTTCAGAGAAATCATACTCCATGGTAAGTTGTTCTTGTAGAAAGTTGAACCACTACCAAAACTAAAATCTATCCACTCAACAAAAATTATTTCACACCACAGACTCATCTTGGTCAGGATCGATTTGAAATCTATCATGGTTTCAGAGAAATCATACTCCATGGTAAGTTGTTCTTGTAGAATGTTGAACGACTACCCCAACTAAAATCTATCCACTCAACAAAAATTATTTCACACCACAGACTCATGTTGGTCAGGATCGATTTGAAATCTATCATGGTTTCAGAGAAATCATACTCCATGGTTCGTTGTTCTTGTAGAATGTTGAACGACTATCCCAACTAAAATCTATCCACTCAACAAAAATTATTTCAGAGAAATCATACTCCATGGTAAGTTGTTCTTGTAGAATGTTGAACGACTACCCCAACTAAAATCTATCCACTCAACAAAAATTATTTCAGAGAAATCATACTCCATGGTAAGTTGTTCTTGTAGAATGTTGAACGACTACCCCAACTAAAATCTATAAACTCAACAAAAATTATTTCAGAGAAGTCATACTCCATGGTTCGTTGTTCTTGTAGAATGTTGAACGACTACCCCAACTAAAATCTATGCACTCAACAAAAATTATTTCACAACACAGACTCATCTTGGTCAGGATCGATTTGAAATCTATCATGGTTTCAGAGAAATCATACTCCATGGTAAGTTGTTCTTGTAAAATGTTGAACGACTACCCCAACTAAAATCTATCCACTCAACAAAATTTATTTCACACCACAGACTCATCTTGGTCAGGATCGATTTGAAATCTATCATGGTTTCAGAGAAATCATAGTCCATGGTAAGTGGTTCTTGTAGAATGTTGAACGACTACCCCAACTAAAATCTATCCACTCAACAAAAATTATTTCAGAGAAATCATACTCCATGGTTCGTTGTTCTTGTAAAATGTTGAACGACTACCCCAACTAAAATCTATCCACTCAACAAAAATTATTTCAGAGAAATCATACTCCATGGTTCGTTGTTCTTGTAAAATGTTGAACGACTACCCCAACTAAAATCTATCCACTCAACAAAAATTATTTCACAACACAGACTCATCTTGGTCAGAATCGATTTGAAATCTATCATGGTTTCAGAGAAATCATACTCCATGGTTCGTTGTTCTTGTAAAATGTTGAACGACTACCCCAACTAAAATCTATCCACTCAACAAAAATTATTTCACACCACAGACTCATCTTGGTCAGGATCGATTTGAAATCTATCATGGTTCGTTGTTCTTGTGGAATGTTGAGCGACTATCGCAACTAAAATCTATCCACTCAACAAAAATTATTTCAGAGAAATCATACTCCATGGTAAGTTGTTCTTGTAGAATGTTGAACGACTATCCCAACTAAAATCTATCCACTCAACAAAAATTATTTCAGAGAAATCATACTCCATGGTAAGTTGTTCTTGTAGAATATTGAACGACTACCCCAACTAAAATCTATCCACTCAACAAAAATTATTTCACAACACAGACTCATCTTGGTCAGGATCGATTTGAAATCTATCATGGTTTCAGAGAAATCATACTCCATGGTTCGTTGTTCTTGTAAAATGTTGAACGACTACCCCAACTAAAATCTATCCACTCAACAAAATTTATTTCACAACACAGACTCATCTTGGTCAGGATCGATTTGAAATCTATCATGGTTTCAGAGAAATCATAGTCCATGGTAAGTGGTTCTTGTAGAATGTTGAACGACTACCCCAACTAAAATCTATCCACTCAACAAAAATTATTTCAGAGAAATCATACTCCATGGTTCGTTGTTCTTGTAAAATGTTGAACGACTACCCCAACTAAAATCTATCCACTCAACAAAAATTATTTCACAACACAGACTCATCTTGGTCAGGATCGATTTGAAATCTATCATGGTTTCAGAGAAATCATACTCCATGGTTCGTTGTTCTTGTAAAATGTTGAACGACTACCCCAACTAAAATCTATCCACTCAACAAAAATTATTTCACACCACAGACTCATCTTGGTCAGGATCGATTTGAAATCTATCATGGTTTCAGAGAAATCATACTCCATGGTTCGTTGTTCTTGTGGAATGTTGAGCGACTATCGCAACTAAAATCTATCCACTCAACAAAAATTATTTCAGAGAAATCATACTCCATGGTAAGTTGTTCTTGTAGAATGTTGAACGACTATCCCAACTAAAATCTATCCACTCAACAAAAATTATTTCAGAGAAATCATACTCCATGGTAAGTTGTTCTTGTAGAATGTTGAACGACTACCCCAACTAAAATCTATCCACTCAACAAAACTTATTTCACAACACAGACTCATCTTGGTCAGGATCGATTTGAAATCTATCATGGTTTCAGAGAAATCATACTCCATGGTTCGTTGTTCTTGTAAAATGTTGAACGACTACCCTAACTAATATCTATCCACTCAACAAAAATTATTTCACACCACAGACTCATCTTGGTCAGGATCGATTTGGAATCTATCATGGTTTCAGAGATATCATACTCCATGGTTCGTTGTTCTTGTAAAATGTTGAACGACTACCCCAACTAAAACCTATCCACTCAACAAAAATTATTTCAGAGAAATCATACTCCATGGTTCGTTGTTCTTGTAAAATGTTGAACGACTACCCCAACTAAAACCTATCCACTCAACAAAAATTATTTCAGAGAAATCATACTCCATGGTAAGTTGTTCTTGTAGAATGTTGAACGACTACCCCAACTAAAATCTATCCACTCAACAAAAATTATTTCACAACACAGACTCATCTTGGTCAGGATCGATTTGAAATCTATCATGGTTTCAGAGAAATCATACTCCATGGTTCGTTGTTCTTGTAAAATGTTGAACGACTACCCCAACTAAAATCTATCCACTCAACAAAAATTATTTCAGAGAAATCATACTCCATGGTAAGTTGTTCTTGTAGAATGTTGAACCACTACCAAAACTAAAATCTATCCACTCAACAAAAATTATTTCACACCACAGACTCATCTTGGTCAGGATCGATTTGAAATCTATCATGGTTTCAGAGAAATCATACTCCATGGTAAGTTGTTCTTGTAGAATGTTGAACGACTACCCCAACTAAAATCTATCCACTCAACAAAAATTATTTCACCCCACAGACTCATCTTGGTCAGGATCGATTTGAAATCTATCATGGTTTCAGAGAAATCATACTCCATGGTTCGTTGTTCTTGTAGAATGTTGAGCGACTATCCCAACTAAAATCTATCCAATCAACAAAAATTATTTCAGAGAAATCATACTCCATGTTAAGTTGTTCTTGTAGAATGTTGAACGACTACCCCAACTAAAATCTATCCACTCAACAAAAATTATTTCAGAGAAATCATTCTCCATGGTAAGTTGTTCTTGTAGAATGTTGAACGACTACCCCAACTAAAATCTATCCACTCAACAAAAATTATTTCACAACACAGACTCATCTTGGTCAGGATCGATTTGAAATCTATCATGGTTTCAGAGAAATCATACTCCATGGTAAGTTGTTCTTGTAGAATGTTGAACGACTACCCCTAACGAAAATCTATCCACTCAACAAAAATTATTTCAGAGAAATCATACTCCGTGGTTCGTTGTTCTTGTAGAATGTTGAACGACTACCCCAACTAAAATCTATCCACTCAACAAAAATTATTTCAGAGAAATCATACTCCATGGTTCGTTGTTCTTGTAAAATGTTGAACGATTACCCCAACTAAAATCTATCCACTCAACAAAAATTATTTCAGAGAAATCATACTCCATGGTAAGTTGTTCTTGTAGAATGTTGAACGACTACCCCAACTAAAATCTATCCACTCAACAAAAATTATTTCACACCACAGACTTATCTTGGTCAGGATCGATTTGAAATCTATCATGGTTTCAGAGAAATCATAGTCCATGGTAAGTTGTTCTTGTAGAATGTTGAACGACTATCCCAACTAAAATCTATCCACTCAACAAAAATTATTACAGAGAAATCATACTCCATGGTAAGTTGTTCTTGTAAAATGTTGAACGACTACCCCAACTAAAATCTATCCACTCAACAAAAATTATTTCACAACACAGACTCATCTTGGTCAGGATCGATTTGAACTCTATCATGGTTTCAGAGAAATCATACTCCATGGTTCGTTGTTCTTGTAAAATGTTGAACGACTACCCCAACTAAAATCTATCCACTCAACAAAATTTATTTCACACCACAGACTCATCTTGGTCAGGATCGATTTGAAATCTATCATGGTTTCAGAGAAATCATAGTCCATGGTAAGTGGTTCTTGTAGAATGTTGAACGACTACCCCAACTAAAATCTATCCACTCCATGGTAAGTTGTTCTTGTAGAATGTTGAACGACTACCCCAACTAAAATCTATCCACTCAACAAAAATTATTTCACACCACAGACTTATCTTGGTCAGGATCGATTTGAAATCTATCATGGTTTCAGAGAAATCATAGTCCATGGTAAGTGGTTCTTGTAGAATGTTGAACGACTACCCCAACTAAAATCTATCCACTCAACAAAAATTATTTCAGAGAAATCATACTTCATGGTTCGTTGTTCTTGTAAAATGTTGAACGACTACCCCAACTAAAATCTATCCACTCAACAAAAATTATTTCAGAGAAATCATACTAATTGGTTCGTTGTTCTTGTAAAATGTTGAACGACTACCCCAATTAAAATCTATCCACTCAACAAAAATTATTTCACAACACAGACTCATCTTGGTCAGGATCGATTTGAAATCTATCATGGTTTCAGAGAAATCATACTCCATGGTTCGTTGTTCTTGTAAAATGTTGAACGACTACCCCAACTAAAATCTATCCACTCAACAAAAATTATTTCACACCACAGACTCATCTTGGTCAGGATCGATTTGAAATCTATCATGGTTTCAGAGAAATCATACTCCATGGTTCGTTGTTCTTGTGGAATGTTGAGCGACTATCGCAACTAAAATCTATCCACTCAACAAAAATTATTTCAGAGAAATCATACTCCATGGTTCGTTGGTCTTGTAGAATGTTGAACGACTATCCCAACTAAAATCTATCCACTCAACAAAAATTATTTCAGAGAAATCATACTCCATGGTAAGTTGTTCTTGTAGAATGTTGAACGACTACCCCAACTAAAATCTATCCACTCAACAAAAATTATTTCACACCACAGACTTATCTTGGTCAGGATCGATTTGAAATCTATCATGGTTTCAGAGAAATCATACTCCATGGTAAGTTGTTCTTGTAGAATGTTGAACGCCTACCCCTAACTAAAATCTATCCACTCAACAAAAATTATTTCAGAGAAATCATACTCCATGGTTCGCTTTTCTTGTAGAATGTTGAACGACTACCCCAACTAAAATCTATCCACTCAACAAAAATTATTTCAGAGAAATCATACTCCATGGTTCGTTGTTCTTGTCAAATGTTGAACGACTACCCCAACTAAAATCTATCCACTCAACAAAAATTATTTCACAACACAGACTCATCTTGGTCAGGATCGATTTGAAATCTATCATGGTTTCAGAGAAATCATACTCCATGGTTCGTTGTTCTTGTAAAATGTTGAACGACTACCCTAACTAATATCTATCCACTCAACAAAAATTATTTCACACCACAGACTCATCTTGGTCAGGATCGATTTGAAATCTATCATGGTTTCAGAGATATCATACTCCATGGTTCGTTGTTCTTGTAAAATGTTGAACGACTACCCCAACTAAAATCTATCCACTCAACAAAAATTATTTCAGAGAAATCATACTCCATGGTAAGTTGTTCTTGTAGAATGTTGAACCACTACCCCAACTAAAATCTATCCACTCAACAAAAATTATTTCACACCACAGACTCATCTTGGTCAGGATCGATTTGAAATCTATCATGGTTTCAGAGAAATCATACTCCATGGTTCGTTGTTCTTGTAGAATGTTGAGCGACTATCCCAACTAAAATCTATCCACTCAACAAAAATTATTTCAGAGAAATCATGCTCCATGGTAAGTTGTTCTTGTAGAATGTTGAACGACTACCCCAACTAAAATCTATCCACTCAACAAAAATTATTTCAGAGAAATCATACTCCATGGTAAGTTGTTCTTGTAGAATGTTGAACGACTACCCCTAACGAAAATCTATCCACTCAACAAAAATTATTTCAGAGAAATCATACTCCATGGTTCGTTGTTCTTGTAGAATGTTGAACGACTACCCCAACTAAAATCTATCCACTCAACAAAAATTATTTCAGAGAAATCATACTCCATGGTTCGTTGTTCTTGTAAAATGTTGAACGACTACCCCAACTAAAATCTATCCACTCAACAAAAATTATTTCACAACACAGACTCATCTTGGTCAGGATCGATTTGAAATCTATCATGGTTTCAGAGAAATCATAGTCCATGGTAAGTTGTTCTTGTAGAATGTTGAACGACTACCCCAACTAAAATCTATCCACTCAACAAAAATTATTTCAGAGAAATCATACTCCATGGTAAGTTGTTCTTGTAGAATGTTTAACGACTACCCCAACTAAAATCTATCCACTCAACAAAAATTATTTCACACCACAGACTTATCTTGGTCAGGATCGATTTGGAATCTATCATGGTTTCAGAGAAATCATAGTCCATGGTAAGTTGTTCTTGTAGAATGTTGAACGACTATCCCAACTAAAATCTATCCACTCAACAAAAATTATTACAGAGAAATCATACTCCATGGTAAGTTGTTCTTGTAAAATGTTGAACGACTACCCCAACTAAAATCTATCCACTCAACAAAAATTATTTCACAACACAGACTCATCTTGGTCAGGATCGATTTGAAATCTATCATGGTTTCAGAGAAATCATACTCCATGGTTCGTTGTTCTTGTAAAATGTTGAACGACTACTCCAACTAAAATCTATCCACTCAACAAAAATTATTTCAGAGAAATCATACTCCATGGTAAGTTGTTCTTGTAGAATGTTGAACGACTACCCCAACTAAAATCTATCCACTCAACAAAAATTATTTCACACCACAGACTTATCTTGGTCAGGATCGATTTGAAATCTATCATGGTTTCAGAGAAATCATAGTCCATGGTAAGTTGTTCTTGTAGAATGTTGAACGACTACCCCAACTAAAATCTATCCACTCAACAAAAATTATTTCAGAGAAATCATACTCCATGGTAAGTTGTTCTTGTAGAATGTTGAACGACTACCCCAACTAAAATCTATCCACTCAACAAAAATTATTTCACACCACAGACTTATCTTGGTCAGGATCGATTTGAAATCTATCATGGTTTCAGAGAAATCATACTCCATGGTAAGTTGTTCTTGTAGAATGTTGAACGACTACCCCTAACTAAAATCTATCCACTCAACAAAAATTATTTCAGAGAAATCATACTCCATGGTTCGCTTTTCTTGTAGAATGTTGAACGACTACCCCAACTAAAATCTATCCACTCAACAAAAATTATTTCAGAGAAATCATACTCCATGGTAAGTTGTTCTTGTAGAATGTTGAACGACTACCCCAACTAAAATCTATCCACTCAACAAAAATTATTTCACAACACAGACTCAACTTGGTCAGGATCGATTTGAAATCTATCATGGTTTCAGAGAAATCATACTCCATGGTAAGTTGTTCTTGTAAAATGTTGAACGACTACCCTAACTAATATCTATCCACTCAACAAAAATTATTTCACACCACAGACTCATCTTGGTCAGGATCGATTTGAAATCTATCATGGTTTCAGAGATATCATACTCCATGGTTCGTTGTTCTTGTAAAATGTTGAACGACTACCCCAACTAAAATCTATCCACTCAACAAAAATTATTTCAGAGAAATCATACTCCATGGTAAGTTGTTCTTGTAGAATGTTGAACCACTACCCCAACTAAAATCTATCCACTCAACAAAAATTATTTCACAACACAGACTCATCTTGGTCAGGATCGATTTGAAATCTATCATGGTTTCAGAGAAATCATACTCCATGGTTCGTTGTTCTTGTAAAATGTTGAACGACTACCCTAACTAATATCTATCCACTCAACAAAAATTATTTCACACCACAGACTCATCTTGGTCAGGATCGATTTGAAATCTATCATGGTTTCAGAGATATCATACTCCATGGTTCGTCGTTCTTGTAAAATGTTGAACGACTACCCCAACTAAAATCTATCCACTCAACAAAAATTATTTCAGAGAAATCATACTCCATGGTAAGTTGTTCTTGTAGAATGTTGAACCACTACCCCAACTAAAATCTATCCACTCAACAAAAATTATTTCACACCACAGACTCATCTTGGTCAGGATCGATTTGAAATCTATCATGGTTTCAGAGAAATCATACTCCATGGTTCGTTGTTCTTGTAGAATGTTGAGCGACTATCCCAACTAAAATCTATCCACTCAACAAAAATTATTTCAGAGAAATCATGCTCCATGGTAAGTTGTTCTTGTAGAATGTTGAACGACTACCCCAACTAAAATCTATCCACTCAACAAAAATTATTTCAGAGAAATCATACTCCATGGTAAGTTGTTCTTGTAGAATGTTGAACGACTACCCCAACTAAAATCTATTAACTCAACAAAAATTATTTCACAACACAGACTCATCTTGGTCAGGATCGATTTGAAATCTATCATGGTTTCAGAGAAATCATACTCCATGGTAAGTTGTTCTTGTAGAATGTTGAACGACTACCCCTAACGAAAATCTATCCACTCAACAAAAATTATTTCAGAGAAATCATACTCCATGGTTCGTTGTTCTTGTAGAATGTTGAACGACTACCCCAACTAAAATCTATCCACTCAACAAAAATTATTTCAGAGAAATCATACTCCATGGTTGGTTGTTCTTGTAAAATGTTGAACGACTACCCCAACTAAAATCTATCCACTCAACAAAAATTATTTCACAACACAGACTCATCTTGGTCAGGATCGATTTGAAATCTATCATGGTTTCAGAGAAATCATAGTCCATGGTAAGTTGTTCTTGTAGAATGTTGAACGACTACCCCAACTAAAATCTATCCACTCAACAAAAATTATTTCAGAGAAATCATACTCCATGGTAAGTTGTTCTTGTAGAATGTTGAACGACTACCCCAACTAAAATCTATCCACTCAACAAAAATTATTTCACACCACAGACTTATCTTGGTCAGGATCGATTTGGAATCTATCATAGTTTCAGAGAAATCATAGTCCATGGTAAGTTGTTCTTGTAGAATGTTGAACGACTATCCCAACTAAAATCTATCCACTCAACAAAAATTATTACAGAGAAATCATACTCCATGGTAAGTTGTTCTTGTAAAATGTTGAACGACTACCCCAACTAAAATCTATCCACTCAACAAAAATTATTTCACAACACAGACTCATCTTGGTCAGGATCGATTTGAAATCTATCATGGTTTCAGAGAAATCATACTCCATGGTTCGTTGTTCTTGTAAAATGTTGAACGACTACTCCAACTAAAATCTATCCACTCAACAAAAATTATTTCAGAGAAATCATACTCCATGGTAAGTTGTTCTTGTAGAATGTTGAACGACTACCCCAACTAAAGTCTATCCACTCAACAAAAATTATTTCACACCACAGACTTATCTTGGTCAGGATCGATTTGAAATCTATCATGGTTTCAGAGAAATCATAGTCCATCGTAAGTTGTTCTTGTAGAATGTTGAACGACTACCCCAACTAAAATCTATCCACTCAACAAAAATTATTTCAGAGAAATCATACTCCATGGTAAGTTGTTCTTGTAGAATGTTGAACGACTACCATAACTAAAATCTATCCACTCAACAAAAATTATTTCAGAGAAATCATTCTCCATGGTTCGTGGTTCTTGTAAAATGTTGAACGACTACCCCAACTAAAATCTATCCACTCAACAAAAATTATTTCACAACACAGACTCATCTTGCTCAGGATCGATTTGAAATCTATCATGGTTTCAGAGAAATCATAGTCCATGGTAAGTTGTTCTTGTAGAATGTTGAACGACTGCCCCAACTAAAATCTATCCACTCAACAAAAATTATTTCAGAGAAATCATAGTCCATGGTAAGTTGTTCTTGTAGAATGTTGAACGACTATCCCAACTAAAATCTATCCACTCAACAAAAATTATTACAGAGAAATCATACTCCATGGTAAGTTGTTCTTGTAGAATGTTGAACGACTACCCCAACTAAAATCTATCCACTCAACAAAAATTATTTCACAGCACAGACTTATCTTGGTCAGGATCGATTTGAAATCTATCATGGTTTCAGAGAAATCATAGTCCATCGTAAGTTGTTCTTGTAGAATGTTGAACGACTATCCCAACTAAAATCTATCCACTCAACAAAAATTATTACAGAGAAATCATACTCCATGGTAAGTTGTTCTGGTAGTATGTTGAACGACTATCCACTCAACAAAAATTATTTCACACCACAGACTTAGCTTGGTCAGGATCGATTTGAAATCTATCATGGTTTCAGAGAAATCATACTCCATGGTTCGTTGTTCTTGTAAAATGTTGAACGACTACCCCAATAAAATCTATCCACTCAACAAAAATTATTTCACACCACAGACTCATCTTGGTCAGGATCGATTTGAAATCTATCATGGTTTCAGAGAAATCATACTCCATGGTTCGTTGTTCTTGTGGAATGTTGAGCGACTATCGCAACTAAAATCTATTCACTCAACAAAAATTATTTCAGAGAAATCATACTCCATGGTTCGTTGTTCTTGTAAAATGTTGAACGACTACCCCAACGAAAATCTATTAACTCAACAAAAATTATTTCACAACACAGACTCATCTTGGTCAGGATCGATTTGAAATCTATCATGGTTTCAGAGAAATCATACTCCATGGTTCATTGTTCTTGTGAAATGTTGAACAACTACCCCAACTAAAATCTATCCACTCAACAAAATTTATTTCACACCACAGACTCATCTTGGTCAGGATCGATTTGAAATCTATCATGGTTTCAGAGAAATCATAGTCCATGGTAAGTTGTTCTTGTAGAATGTTGAACGACTACCCCAACTAAAATCTATCCACTCAACAAAAATTATTTCACACCACAGACTCATCTTGGTCAGGATCGATTTGAAATCTATCATGGTTTCAGAGAAATCATACTCCATGGTTCGTTGTTCTTGTGGAATGTTGAGCGACTATCGCAACTAAAATCTATCCACTCAACAAAAATTATTTCAGAGAAATCATACTCCATGGTTCGTTGTTCTTGTAAAATGTTGAACGACTACCCCAACTTAAATCTATCCACTCAACAAAAATTATTTCACACCACAGACTCATCTTGGTCAGGATCGATTTGAAATCTATCATGGTTTCAGAGAAATCATACTCCATGGTAAGTTGTTCTTGTAAACTGTTGAACGACTACCCCAACTAAAATCTATCCACTCAACAAAAATTATTTCACACCACAGACTCATCTTGGTCAGGATCGATTTGAAATCTAACATGGTTTCAGAGAAATCATACTCCATGGTAAGTTGTTCTTGTAGAATGTTGAACGACTACCCCTAACGAAAATCTATCCACTCAACAAAAATTATTTCAGAGAAATCATACTCCATGGTTCGTTGTTCTTGTAGAATGTTGAACGACTACCCCAACTAAAATCTATCCACTCAACAAAAATTATTTCAGAGAAATCATACTCCATGGTTCGTTGTTCTTGTAAAATGTTGAACGACTACCCCAACTAAAATCTATCCACTCAACAAAAATTATTTCACACCACAGACTCATCTTGGCCAGAATCGATTTGAAATCTATCATGGTTTCAGAGAAATCATACTCCATCGTAAGTTGTTCTTGTAGAATGTTGAACGACTATCCCAACTAAAATCTATCCACTCAACAAAAATTATTTCACACCACAGACTCATCTTGGTCAGGATCGATTTGAAATCTATCATGGTTTCAGAGAAATCATACTCCATGGTTCGTTGTTCTTGTGGAATGTTGAGCGACTATCGCAACTAAAATCTATCCACTCAACAAAAATTATTTCAGAGAAATCATACTCCATGGTTCGTTGTTCTTGTAGAATGTTGAACGACTACCCCAACTAAAATCTATCCACTCAACAAAAATTATTTCAGAGAAATCATACTCCATGGTAAGTTGTTCTTGTAGAATGTTGAACGACTACCCCAACTAAAATCTATCCACTCAACAAAAATTATTTCACACCACAGACTTATCTTGGTAAGGATCGATTTGAAATCTATCATGGTTTCAGAGAAATCATACTCCATGGTAAGTTGTTCTTGTAAACTGTTGAACGACTACCCCAACTAAAATCTATCCACTCAACAAAAATTATTTCACACCACAGACTCATCTTGGTCAGGATCGATTTGAAATCTATCATGGTTTCAGAGAAATCATACTCCATGGTTCGTTGTTCTTGTGGAATGTTGAGCGACTATCGCAACTAAAATCTATCCACTCAACAAATATTATTTCAGAGAAATCATACTCCATGGTAAGTTGTTCTTGCAGAATGTTGAACGACTATCCCAACTAAAATCTATCCACTCAACAAAAATTATTTCAGAGAAATCATACTCCATGGTTCGTTGTTCTTGTAGAATGTTGAACGACTACCCCAACTAAAATCTATCCACTCAACAAAAATTATTTCAGAGAAATCATACTCCATGGTTCGTTGTTCTTGTAGAATGTTGAACGACTACCCCAACTAAAATCTATCCACTCAACAAAAATTATTTCACACCACAGACTTATCTTGGTCAGGATTGATTTGAAATCTATCATGGTTTCAGAGAAATCATACTCCATGGTAAGTTGTTCTTGTAGAATGTTGAACGACTATCCCAACTAAAATCTATCCACTCAACAAAAATTATTTCAGAGAAATCATACTCCATGGTTCGTTGTTCTTGTAGAATGTTGAACGACTACCCCAACTAAAATCTATCCACTCAACAAAAATTATTTCACACCACAGACTTATCTTGGTCAGGATTGATTTGAAATCTATCATGGTTTCAGAGAAATCATACTCCATGGTAAGTTGTTCTTGTAGAATGTTGAACGACTACCCCAACTAAAATCTATCCACTCAACAAAAATTATTTCACACCACAGACTCATCTTGGTCAGACTCGATTTGAAATCTATCATGGTTTCAGAGAAATCATACTCCATGGTTCGTTGTTCTTGTAAAATGTTGAAATTATTTCAGAGAAATCATACTCCATGGTAAGTTGTTCTTGTAGAATGTTGAACCACTACCCCAACTAAAATCTATCCACTCAACAAAAATTATTTCACACCACAGACTCATCTTGGTCAGGATCGATTTGAAATCTATCATGGTTTCAGAGAAATCATACTCCATGGTAAGTTGTTCTTGTAGAATGTTGAGCGACTACGCCAACTAAAATCTATCCACTCAACAAAAATTATTTCACACCACAGACTCATCTTGGTCAGGCTCGATTTGAAATCTATCATGGTTTCAGAGAAATCATACTCCATGGTTCGTTGTTCTTGTAAAATGTTGAAATTATTTCAGAGAAATCATACTCCATGGTAAGTTGTTCTTGTAGAATGTTGAACCACTACCCCAACTAAAATCTATCCACTCAACAAAAATTATTTCACACCACAGACTCATCTTGGTCAGGATCGATTTGAAATCTATCATGGTTTCAGAGAAATCATACTCCATGGTAAGTTGTTCTTGTAGAATGTTGAGCGACTACGCCAGCTAAAATCTATCCACTCAACAAAAATTATTTCACACCACAGACTCATTTTGGTCAGGATCGATTTGAAATCTATCATGGTTTCAGAGAAATCATACTCCATGTTTCGTTGTTCTTGTAGAATGTTGAACGACTATCCCAACTAAAATCTATCCACTCAACAAAAATTATTTCAGAGAAATCATACTCCTTGGTAAGTTGTTCTTGTAGAATGTTGAACGACTACCCCTAACTAAAATCTATCCACTCAACAAAAATTATTT
Source organism: Xylota sylvarum (assembly GCA_905220385.1). Taxonomy (NCBI): domain Eukaryota; kingdom Metazoa; phylum Arthropoda; class Insecta; order Diptera; family Syrphidae; genus Xylota; species Xylota sylvarum. The sequence goes on along the minus strand of CAJMZQ010000063.1, from coordinate 237,874 downwards.
CAGAGAAATCATACTCCATGGTTCGTTGTTCTTGTAAAATGTTGAACGACTACCCCAACTAAAATCTATCCACTCAACAAAAATTATTTCACAACACAGACTCATCTTGGTCAGGATCGATTTGAAATCTATCATGGTTTCAGAGAAATCATACTCCATGGTTCGTTGTTCTTGTAAAATGATGAACGACTACCCCAACTAAAATCTATCCACTCAACAAAAATTATTTCACACCACAGACTCATCTTGTTCAGGATCGATTTGAAATCTATCATGGTTGCAGAGAAATCATACTCCATGGTTCGTTGTTCTTGTAGAATGTTGAACGACTTACTTACTTACTTAACGGGCTCCCGACCCGCGAAGAGTCTCTGCCTGTTGAACGACTATCCCAACTAAAATCTATCCACTCAACAAAAATTATTTCAGAGAAATCATACTCCGTGGTAAGTTGTTCTTGTAGAATGTTGAACGACTACCCCAACTAAAATCTATCCACTCAACAAAAATTATTTCAGAGAAATCATACTACATGGTAAGTTGTTCTTGTAGAATGTTGAACGACTATCCCAAATAAAAAATTCACAACAAGAATTATTTCAGAGAAATCATACTACATGGTAAGTTGTTCTTGTAGAATGTTGAACGACTACCCCTAACTAAAATTTATAAACTCAACAAAAATTATTTCAGAGAAATCATACTCCATGGTTCGCTTTTCTTGTAGAATGTTGAAGGACTACCCCAACTAAAATCTATCCACTCAACAAAAATTATTTCAGAGAAATCATACTCCATGGTTCGTTGTTCTTGTAAAATGTTGAACGACTACCCCAACTAAAATCTATCCACTCAACAAAAATTATTTCACAACACAGACTCATCTTGGTCAGGATCGATTTGAAATCTATCATGGTTTCAGAGAAATCATACTCCATGGTTCGTTGTTCTTGTAAAATGTTGAACGACTACCCCAACTAAAATCTATCCACTCAACAAAAATTATTTCACAACACAGACTCATCTTGGTCAGGATCGATTTGAAATCTATCATGGTTGCAGAGAAATCATACTCCATAGTTCGTTGTTCTTGTAAAATGTTGAACGACTACCCCAACTAAAATCTATCCACTCAACAAAAATTATTTCACACCACAGACTCATCTTGGTCAGGATCGATTTGAAATCTATCATGGTTGCAGAGAAATCATACTCCATGGTTCGTTGTTCTTGTAGAATATTGAACGACTATTACAACTAAAATCTATCCACTCAACAAAAATTATTTCAGAGAAATCATACTCCGTGGTAAGTTGTTCTTGTAGAATGTTGAACGACTACCCCAACTAAAATCTATCCACTCAACAAAAATTATTTCACACCACAGACTCATCTTGTTCAGGATCGATTTGAAATCTATCATGGTTTCAGAGAAATCATACTCCATTGTAAGTTGTTCTTGTAGAATGTTGAACGACTACCCCTAACTAAAGTCTATCCACTCAACAGAAATTATTTCAGAGAAATCATACTCCATGGTTCGTTGTTCTTGTAAAATATTGAACGACTACCCCAACTAAAATCTATCCACTCAACAAAAATTATTTCAGAGAAATCATACTCCATGGTTCGTTGTTCTTGTAAAATGTTGAATGACTACCCCAACTAAAATCTATCCACTCAACAAAAATTATTTCACAACACAGACTCATCTTAGTCAGGATCGATTTGAAATCTATCATGGTTTCAGAGAAATCATACTCCATGGTTCGTTGTTCTTGTAAAATGTTGAACGACTACCCCAACTAAAATCTATCCACTCAACAAAATTTATTTCACACCACAGACTCATCTTGGTCAGGATCGATTTGAAATCTATCATGGTTTCAGAGAAATCATAGTCCACGGTAAGTTGTTCTTGTAGAATGATGAACGACTACCCCAACTAAAATCTATCCACTCAACAAAAATTATTTCAGAGAAATCATACTCCATGGTTCGTTGTTCTTGTAAAATGTTGAACGACTACCCCAACTAAAATCTATCCACTCAACAAAAATTATTTCAGAGAAATCATACTCCATGGTAAGTTGTTCTTGTAGAATGTTGAACGACTACCCCAACTAAAATCTATCCACTCAACAAAAATTATTTCACACCACAGACTCATCTTGGCCAGAATCGATTTGAAATCTATCATGGTTTCAGAGAAATCATACTCCATGGTTCGTTGTTCTTGTGGAATGTTGAACGACTATCGCAACTAAAATCTATACACTCAACAAAAATTATTTCAGAGAAATCATACTCCATGGTAAGTTGTTCTTGTAGAATGTTGAACGACTATCCCAACTAAAATCTATCCACTCAACAAAAATGATTTCAGAGAAATCATACTCCATGGTAAGTTGTTCTTGTAGAATGTTGAACGACTACCCCAACTAAAATCTATCCACTCAACAAAAATTATTTCACACCACAGACTTATCTTGGTAAGGACCGATTTGAAATCTATCATGGTTTCAGAGAAATCATACTCCATGGTAAGTTGTTCTTGTAGAATGTTGAACGACTACCCCTAACTAAAATCTATACACTCAACAAAAATTATTTCAGAGAAATCATACTCCATGGTAAGTTGTTCTTGTAGAATGTTGAACCACTACCCCAACTAAACTCTATCCACTCAACAAAAATTATTTCAGAGAAATCATACTCCATGGTTCGTTGTTCTTGTAAAATGTTGAACGACTACCCCAACTAAAATCTATCCACTCAACAAAAATTATTTCACAACACAGACTTATCTTGGTCAGGATCGATTTGAAATCTATCATGGTTTCAGAGAAATCATACTCCATGGTTCGTTGTTCTTGTAAAATGTTGAACGACTACCCCAACTAAAATCTATCCACTCAACAAAAATTATTTCAGAGAAATCATACTCCATGGTAAGTTGTTCTTGTAGAATGTTGAACCACTACCCCAACTAAAATCTATCCACTCAACAAAAATTATTTCACACCACAGACTCATCTTGGTCAGGATCGATTTGAAATCTATCATGGTTTCAGAGAAATCATACTCTATGGTAAGTTGTTCTTGTAGAATGTTGAACGACTACCCCAACTAAAATCTATCCACTCAACAAAAATTATTTCACACCACAGACTCATCTTGGTCAGGATCGATTTGAAATCTATCATGGTTTCAGAGAAATCATACTCCATGGTTCGTTGTTTTTGTAGAATGTTGAACGACTACCCCAACTAAAATCTATCCACTCAACAAAAATTATTTCACAACACAGACTCATCTTGGTCAGGATCGATTTGAAATCTATCATGGTTTCAGAGAAATCATACTCTATGGTAAGTTGTTCTTGTAGAATGTTGAACGACTACCCCAACTAAAATCTATCCACTCAACAAAAATTATTTCACACCACAGACTCATCTTGGTCAGGATCGATTTGAAATCTATCATGGTTTCAGAGAAATCATACTCCATGGTAAGTTGTTCTTGTAGAATGTTGAACGACTACCCCTAACTAAAATCTATCCACTCAACAAAAATTATTTCAGAGAAATCATACTCCATGGTTCGTTGTTCTTGTAGAATGTTGAACGACTACCCCAACTAAAATCTATCCACTCAAGTTGTTCTTGTAGAATGTTGAACGACTACCCCAACTAAAATCTATCCACTCAACAAAAATTATTTCACACCACAGACTTATCTTGGTCAGGATCGATTTGAAATCTATTATGGTTTCAGAGAAATCATAGTCCATGGTAAGTTGTTCTTGTAGAATGTTGAACGACTATCCCAACTAAAATCTATCCACTCAACAAAAATTATTACAGAGAAATCATACTCCATGGTAAGTTGTTCTTGTAGAATGTTGAACGACTACCCCAACTAAAATCTATCCACTCAACAAAAATTATTTCACACCACAGACTTATCTTGGTCAGGATCGATTTGAAATCTATCATGGTTTCAGAGAAATCATACTCCATGGTAAGTTGTTCTTGTTGAATGTTGAACGACTACCCCTAACTAAAATCTATCCACTCAACAAAAATTATTTCAGAGAAATCATACTCCATGGTTCGCTTTTCTTGTAGAATGTTGAACGACTACCCCAACTAAAATCTATCCACTCAACAAAAATTATTTCAGAGAAATCATACTCCATGGTTCGTTGTTCTTGTAAAATGTTGAACGACTACCCCAACTAAAATCTATCCACTCAACAAAAATTATTTCACACCACAGACTCATCTTGGTCAGGATCGATTTGAAATCTATCATGGTTTCAGAGAAATCATACTCCATGGTTCGTTGTTCTTGTAAAATGTTGAACGACTACCCCAACTAAAATCTATCCACTCAACAAAAATTATTTCAGAGAAATCATACTCCATGGTAAGTTGTTCTTGTAGAATGTTGAACGACTACCCCAACTAAAATCTATCCACTCAACAAAAATTTTTTCACACCACAGACTCATCTTGGTCAGGATCGATTTGAAATCTATTATGGTTTCAGAGAAATCATAGTCCATGGTAAGTTGTTCTTGTAGAATGTTGAACGACTACCCCAACTAAAATCTATCCACTCAAGTTGTTCTTGTAGAATGTTGAACGACTACCCCAACTAAAATCTATCCACTCAACAAAAATTATTTCACACCACAGACTTATCTTGGTCAGGATCGATTTGAAATCTATTATGGTTTCAGAGAAATCATAGTCCATGGTAAGTTGTTCTTGTAGAATGTTGAACGACTACCCCAACTAAAATCTATCCACTCAACAAAAATTATTTCACACCACAGACTTATCTTGGTCAGGATCGATTTGAAATCTATTATGGTTTCAGAGAAATCATAGTCCATGGTAAGTTGTTCTTGTAGAATGTTGAACGACTACCCCTAACTAAAATCTATCCACTCAACAAAAATTATTTCAGAGAAATCATACTCCATGGTTCGTTGTTCTTGTAGAATGTTGAACGACTACCCCAACTAAAATCTATCGACTCAAGTTGTTCTTGTAGAATGTTGAACGACTACCCCAACTAAAATCTATCCACTCAACAAAAATTATTTCACACCACAGACTTATCTTGGTCAGGATCGATTTGAAATCTATTATGGTTTCAGAGAAATCATAGTCCATGGTAAGTTGTTCTTGTAGAATGTTGAACGACTATCCCAACTAAAATCTATCCACTCAACAAAAATTATTACAGAGAAATCATACTCCATGGTAAGTTGTTCTTGTAGAATGTTGAACGACTACCCCAACTAAAATCTATCCACTCAACAAAAATTATTTCACACCACAGACTTATCTTGGTCAGGATCGATTTGAAATCTATCATGGTTTCAGAGAAATCATACTCCATGGTAAGTTGTTCTTGTTGAATGTTGAACGACTACCCCTAACTAAAATCTATCCACTCAACAAAAATTATTTCAGAGAAATCATACTCCATGGTTCGCTTTTCTTGTAGAATGTTGAACGACTACCCCAACTAAAATCTATCCACTCAACAAAAATTATTTCAGAGAAATCATACTCCATGGTTCGTTGTTCTTGTAAAATGTTGAACGACTACCCCAACTAAAATCTATCCACTCAACAAACATTATTTCACAACACAGACTCATCTTGGTCAGGATCGATTTGAAATCTATCATGGTTTCAGAGAAATCATACTCCATGGTTCGTTGTTCTTGTAAAATGTTGAACGACTACCCCAACTAAAATCTATCCACTCAACAAAAATTATTTCACACCACAGACTCATCTTGGTCAGGATCGATTTGAAATCTATCATGGTTTCAGAGAAATCATACTCCATGGTTCGTTGTTCTTGTAAAATGTTGAACGACTACCCCAACTAAAATCTATCCACTCAACAAAAATTATTTCAGAGAAATCATACTCCATGGTAAGTTGTTCTTGTAGAATGTTGAACGACTACCCCAACTAAAATCTATCCACTCAACAAAAATTTTTTCACACCACAGACTCATCTTGGTCAGGATCGATTTGAAATCTATCATGGTTTCAGAGAAATCATACTCCATGGTTCGTTGTTCTTGTAGAATGTTGAGCGGCTATCCCAACTAAAATCTATCCACTCAACAAAAATTTTTTCACACCACAGATCGATTTGAAATCTATCATGGTTTCAGAGAAATCATAGTCCATGGTAAGTTGTTCTTGTAGAATGTTGAACGACTATCCCAACTAAAATCTATCCACTCAACAAAAATTATTTCAGAGAAATCATACTCCATGGTTCGTTGTTCTTGTAAAATGTTGAACGACTACCCCCACTAAAATCTATCCACTCAACAAAAATTATTTCAGAGAAATCATACTCCATGGTAAGTTGTTCTTGTAGAATGTTGAACCACTACCCCAATAAAATCTATCCACTCAACAAAAATTATTTCACACCACAGACTCATCTTGGTCAGGATCGATTTGACATCTATCATGGTTTCAGAGAAATCATACTCCATGGTAAGTTGTTCTTGTAGAATGTTGAACGACTACCCCAACTAAAATCTATCCACTCAACAAAAATTATTTCACACCACATACTCATCTTGGTCAGGATCGATTTGAAATCTATCATATTTTCAGAGAAATCATACTCCATGGTTCGTTGTTCTTGTAGAATGTTGAGCGACTATCCCAACTAAAATCTATCCACTCAACAAAAATTATTTCAGAGAAATCATACTACATGGTAAGTTGTTCTTGTAGAATGTTGATCGACTATCCCAACTAAAATCTATCCACTCAACAAAAATTATTTCAGAGAAATCATACTCCATATTAAGTTGTTCTTGTAGAATGTTGAACGACTACCAAAACTAAAATCTATCCACTCAACAAAAATTATTCCACACCACATACTCATCTTGGTCAGGATCGATTTGAAATCTATCATTTTTTCAGAGAAATCATACTCCATGGTTCGTTGTTCTTGTAGAATGTTGAGCGACTACCCCAACTAAAATCTATCCACTCAACAAAAATTTTTTCACACCACAGATCGATTTGAAATCTATCATGGTTTCAGAGAAATCATAGTCCATGGTAAGTTGTTCTTGTAGAATGTTGAACGACTACCCCAACTAAAATCTATCCACTCAACAAAAATTATTTTACACCACAGACTTATCTTGGTCAGGATCGATTTGAAATCTATCATGGTTTCAGAGAAATCATACTCCATGGTAAGTTGTTCTTGTAGCATGTTGAACGACTACCCCTAACTAAAATTTATGCACTCAACAAAAATTATTTCAGAGAAATCATACTCCATGGTTCGCTTTTCTTGTAGAATGTTGAACGACTATCCCCAACTAAAATCTATCCACTCAACAAAAATTATTTCAGAGAAATCATACTCCATGGTTCGTTGTTCTTGTAAAATGTTGAACGACTACCCCAACTAAAATCTATCCACTCAACAAAAATTATTTCACAACACAGACTCATCTTGGTCAGGATCGATTTGAAATCTATAATGGTTTCAGAGAAATCATACTCCATGGTTCGTTGTTCTTGAAAAATGTTGAACGACTACCCCAACTAAAATCTATCCACTCAGCAAAAATTATTTCACACCACAGACTGGTCAGGATCGATTTGAAATCTATCATGGTTTCAGAGAAATCATACTCCATGGTTCGTTGTTCTTGTAAAATGTTGAACGACTACCCCAACTAAAATCTATCCACTCAACAAAACTTATTTCAGAGAAATCATACTCCATGGTAAGTTGTTCTTGTAGAATGTTGAACCACTACCCCAATAAAATCTATCCACTCAACAAAAATTATTTCACACCACAGACTCATCTTGGTCAGGATCGATTTGACATCTATCATGGTTTCAGAGAAATCATACTCCATGGTAAGTTGTTCTTGTAGAATGTTGAACGACTACCCCAACTAAAATCTATCCACTCAACAAAAATTATTTCACACCACATACTCATCTTATTCAGGATCGATTTGAAATCTATCATGGTTTCAGAGAAATCATACTCCATGGTTCGTTGTTCTTGTAGAATGTTGAGCGACTATCCCAACTAAAATCTATCCACTCAACAAAAATTATTTCAGAGAAATCATACTCCATGGTAAGTTGTTCTTGTAGAATGTTCAACGACTATCCCAACTAAAATCTATCCACTCAACAAAAATTATTTCAGAGAAATCATACTCCATATTAAGTTGTTCTTGTAGAATGTTGAACGACTACCAAAACTAAAATCTATCCACTCAACAAAAATTATTTCACACCACATACTCATCTTGGTCAGGATCGATTTGAAATCTATCATGGTTTCAGAGAAATCATACTCCATGGTTCGTTGTTCTTGTAGAATGTTGAGCGACTACCCCAACTAAAATCTATCCACTCAACAAAAATTATTTCAGAGAAATCATACTCCATGGTAAGTTGTTCTTGCAGAATGTTGAACGACTACCCCAACTAAAATCTAACCACTCAACAAAAATTATTTCACACCACATACTCATCTTGGTCAGGATCGATCTGAAATCTATCATGGATTCAGAGAAATCATACTCCATGGTTCGTTGTTCTTGTAGAATGTTGAGCGACTACCCCAACTAAAATCTATCCACTCAACAAAAATTATTTCAGAGAAATCATACTCCATGGTAAGTTGTTCTTGTAGAATGATGAACGACTACCCCAACTAAAATCTATCCACTCAACAAAAATTATTTCAGAGAAATCATACTCCATGTTAAGTTGTTCTTGTAGAATGTTGAACCACTACCCCAACAAAAATCTATCCACTCAACAAAAATTATTTCACACCACAGACTCATCTTGGTCAGGATCGATTTGACATCTATCATGGTTTCAGAGAAATCATACTCCATGGTTCGTTGTTCTTGTAAAATGTTGAACGACTACCCCAACTAAAATCTATCCACTCAGCAAAAATTATTTCACACCACAGACTGGTCAGGATCGATTTGAAATCTATCATGGTTTCAGAGAAATCATACTCCATGGTTCGTTGTTCTTGTAAAATGTTGAACGACTACCCCAACTAAAATCTATCCACTCAACAAAAATTATTTCAGAGAAATCATACTCCATGGTAAGTTGTTCTTGTAGAATGTTGAACCACTACCCCAACTAAAATCTATCCACTCAACAAAAATTATTTCACACCACAGACTCATCTTGGTCAGGATCGATTTGAAATCTATCATGGTTTCAGAGAAATCATACTCCATGGTAAGTTGTTCTTGTAGAATGTTGAACGACTACCCCAACTAAAATCTATCCACTCAACAAAAATTATTTCACACCACATACTCATCTTGGTCAGGATCGATTTGACATCTATCATGGTTTCAGAGAAATCATACTCAATTTTTCGTTGTTCTTGTAAAATGTTGAACGACTACCCCAACTAAAATCTATCCACTCAGCAAAAATTATTTCACACCACAGACTGGTCAGGATCGATTTGAAATCTATCATGGTTTCAGAGAAATCATACTCCATGGTTCGTTGTTCTTGTAAAATGTTGAACGACTACCCCAACTAAAATCTATCCACTCAACAAAAATTATTTCAGAGAAATCATACTCCATGGTAAGTTGTTCTTGTAGAATGTTGAACCACTACCCCAACTAAAATCTATCCACTCAACAAAAATTATTTCACACCACAGACTCATCTTGGTCAGGATCGATTTGAAATCTATCATGGTTTCAGAGAAATCATACTCCATGGTTCGTTGTTCTTGTAAAATGTTGAACGACTACCCCAACTAAAATCTATCCACTCAACAAAAATTATTTCAGAGAAATCATACTCCATGGTAAGTTGTTCTTGTAGAATGTTGAACCACTACCCCAATAAAATCTATCCACTCAACAAAAATTATTTCACACCACAGACTGGTCAGGATCGATTTGAAATCTATCATGGTTTCAGAGAAATCATACTCCATGGTTCGTTGTTCTTGTAAAATGTTGAACGACTACCCCAACTAAAATCTATCCACTCAACAAAAATTATTTCAGAGAAATCATACTCCATGGTAAGTTGTTCTTGTAGAATGTTGAACCACTACCCCAACTAAAATCTATCCACTCAACAAAAATTATTTCACACCACAGACTCATCTTGGTCAGGATCGATTTGAAATCTATCACGGTTTCAGAGAAATCATACTCCATGGTTCGTTGTTCTTGTAAAATGTTGAACGACTACCCCAACTAAAATCTATCCACTCAACAAAAATTATTTCAGAGAAATCATACTCCATGGTAAGTTGTTCTTGTAGAATGTTGAACCACTACCCCAATAAAATCTATCCACTCAACAAAAATTATTTCACACCACAGACTGGTCAGGATCGATTTGAAATCTATCATGGTTTCAGAGAAATCATACTCCATGGTTCGTTGTTCTTGTAAAATGTTGAACGACTACCCCAACTAAAATCTATCCACTCAACAAAAATTATTTCAGAGAAATCATACTCCATGGTAAGTTGTTCTTGTAGAATGTTGAACCACTACCCCAACTAAAATCTATCCACTCAACAAAAATTATTTCACACCACAGACTCATCTTGGTCAGGATCGATTTGAAATCTATCATGGTTTCAGAGAAATCATACTCCATGGTAAGTTGTTCTTGTAGAATGTTGAACGACTACCCCAACTAAAATCTATCCACTCAACAAAAATTATTTCACACCACATACTCATCTTGGTCAGGATCGATTTGACATCTATCATGGTTTCAGAGAAATCATACTCCATGGTTCGTTGTTCTAGTAAAATGTTGAACGACTACCCCAACTAAAATCTATCCACTCAGCAAAAATTATTTCACACCACAGACTGGTCAGGATCGATTTGAAATCTATCATGGTTTCAGAGAAATCATACTCCATGGTTCGTTGTTCTTGTAAAATGTTGAACGACTACCCCAACTAAAATCTAACCACTCAACAAAAATTATTTCACACCACATACTCATCTTGGTCAGGATCGATTTGAAATCTATCATGGTTTCAGAGAAATCATACTCCATGGTTCGTTGTTCTTGTAGAATGTTGAGCGACTACCCCAACTAAAATCTATCCACTCAACAAAAATTATTTCAGAGAAATCATACTCCATGGTAAGTTGTTCTTGTAGAATGATGAACGACTACCCCAACTAAAATCTATCCACTTAACAAAAATTATTTCAGAGAAATCATACTCCATGTTAAGTTGTTCTTGTAGAATGTTGAACCACTACCCCAACAAAAATCTATCCACTCAACAAAAATTATTTCACACCACAGACTCATCTTGGTCAGGATCGATTTGACATCTATCATGGTTTCAGAGAAATCATACTCCATGGTTCGTTGTTCTTGTAAAATGTTGAACGACTACCCCAACTAAAATCTATCCACTCAGCAAAAATTATTTCACACCACAGACTGGTCAGGATCGATTTGAAATCTATCATGGTTTCAGAGAAATCATACTCCATGGTTCGTTGTTCTTGTAAAATGTTGAACGACTACCCCAACTAAAATCTATCCACTCAACAAAAATTATTTCAGAGAAATCATACTCCATGGTAAGTTGTTCTTGTAGAATGTTGAACCACTACCCCAACTAAAATCTATCCACTCAACAAAAATTATTTCACACCACAGACTCATCTTGGTCAGGATCGATTTGAAATCTATCATGGTTTCAGAGAAATCATACTCCATGATAAGTTGTTCTTGTAGAATGTTGAACGACTACCCCAACTAAAATCTATCCACTCAACAAAAATTATTTCACACCACATACTCATCTTGGTCAGGATCGATTTGACATCTATCATGGTTTCAGAGAAATCATACTCCATGGTTCGTTGTTCTTGTAAAATGTTGAACGACTACCCCAACTAAAATCTATCCACTCAGCAAAAATTATTTCACACCACAGACTGGTCAGGATCGATTTGAAATCTATCATGGTTTCAGAGAAATCATACTCCATGGTTCGTTGTTCTTGTAAAATGTTGAACGACTACCCCAACTAAAATCTATCCACTCAACAAAAATTATTTCAGAGAAATCATACTCCATGGTAAGTTGTTCTTGTAGAATGTTGAACCACTACCCCAACTAAAATCTATCCACTCAACAAAAATTATTTCACACCACAGACTCATCTTGGTCAGGATCGATTTGAAATCTATCATGGTTTCAGAGAAATCATACTCCATGGTTCGTTGTTCTTGTAAAATGTTGAACGACTACCCCAACTAAAATCTATCCACTCAACAAAAATTATTTCAGAGAAATCATACTCCATGGTAAGTTGTTCTTGTAGAATGTTGAACCACTACCCCAATAAAATCTATCCACTCAACAAAAATTATTTCACACCACAGACTCATCTTGGTCAGGATCGATTTGTCATCTATCATGGTTTCAGAGAAATCACACTCCATGGTAAGTTGTTCTTGTAGAATGTTGAACGACTACCCCAACTAAAATCTATCCACTCAACAAAAATTATTTCACACCACATACTCATCTTATTCAGGATCGATTTGAAATCTATCATGGTTTCAGAGAAATCATACTCCATGGTTCGTTGTTCTTGTAGAATGTTGAGCGACTATCCCAACTAAAATCTATCCACTCAACAAAAATTATTTCAGAGAAATCATACTCCATGGTAAGTTGTTCTTGTAGAATGTTGAACGACTATCCCAACTAAAATCTATCCACTCAACAAAAATTATTTCAGAGAAATCATACTCCATATTAAGTTGTTCTTGTAGAATGTTGAACGACTACCAAAACTAAAATCTATCCACTCAACAAAAATTATTTCACACCACATACTCATCTTGGTCAGGATCGATTTGAAATCTATCATGGTTTCAGAGAAATCATACTCCATGGTTCGTTGTTCTTGTAGAATGTTGAGCGACTACCCCAACTAAAATCTATCCACTCAACAAAAATTATTTCAGAGAAATCATACTCCATGGTAAGTTGTTCTTGTAGAATGTTGAACGACTACCCCAACTAAAATCTAACCACTCAACAAAAATTATTTCACACCACATACTCATCTTGGTCAGGATCGATTTGAAATCTATCATGGTTTCAGAGAAATCATACTCCATGGTTCGTTGTTCTTGTAGAATGTTGAGCGACTACCCCAACTAAAATCTATCCACTCAACAAAAATTATTTCAGAGAAATCATACTCCATGGTAAGTTGTTCTTGTAGAATGATGACCGACTACCCCAACTAAAATCTATCCACTCAACAAAAATTATTTCAGAGAAATCATACTCCATGTTAAGTTGTTCTTGTAGAATGTTGAACAACTACCCCAACAAAAATCTATCCACTCAACAAAAATTATTTCACACCACAGACTCATCTTGGTCAGGATCGATTTGACATCTATCATGGTTTCAGAGAAATCATACTCCATGGTTCGTTGTTCTTGTAAAATGTTGAACGACTACATCAACTAAAATCTATCCACTCAGCAAAAATTATTTCACACCACAGACTGGTCAGGATCGATTTGAAATCTATCATGGTTTCAGAGAAATCATACTCCATGGTTCGTTGTTCTTGTAAAATGTTGAACGACTACCCCAACTAAAATCTATCCACTCAACAAAAATTATTTCAGAGAAATCATACTCCATGGTAAGTTGTTCTTGTAGAATGTTGAACCACTACCCCAACTAAAATCTATCCACTCAACAAAAATTATTTCACACCACAGACTCATCTTGGTCAGGATCGATTTGAAATCTATCATGGTTTCAGAGAAATCATACTCCATGGTAAGTTGTTCTTGTAGAATGTTGAACGACTACCCCAACTGAAATCTATCCACTCAACAAAAATTATTTCACACCACATACTCATCTTGGTCAGGATCGATTTGAAATCTATCATGGTTTCAGAGAAATCATACTCCATGGTTCGTTGTTCTTGTAGAATGTTGAACGACTACCCCAACTAAAATCTATCCACTCAACAAAAATTATTTCACAACACAGACTCATCTTGGTCAGGATCGATTTGAAATCTATCATGGTTTCAGAGAAATCATACTCCATGGGAAGTTGTTCTTGTAGAATGTTGAACGACTACCCCTAACTAAAATCTATCCACTCAACAAAAATTATTTCAGAGAAATCATACTCCATGGTTCGTTGTTCTTGTAGAATGTTGAACGACTACCCCAACTAAAATCTATCCACTCAAGTTGTTCTTGTAGAATGTTGAACGACTACCCCAACTATAATCTATCCACTCAACAAAAATTATTTCACACCACAGACTTACCTTGGTCAGGATCGATTTGAAATCTATTATGGTTTCAGAGAAATCATAGTCCATGGTAAGTTGTTCTTGTAGAATGTTGAACGACTATCCCAACTAAAATCTATCCACTCAACAAAAATTATTACAGAGAAATCATACTCCATGGTAAGTTGTTCTTGTAGAATGTTGAACGACTACCCCAACTAAAATCTATCCACTCAACAAAAATTATTTCACACCACAGACTTATCTTGGTCAGGATCGATTTGAAATCTATCATGGTTTCAGAGAAATCATACTCCATGGTAAGTTGTTCTTATAGAATGTTGAACGACTACCCCTAACTAAAATCTATCCACTCAACAAAAATTATTTCAGAGAAGTCATACTCCATGGTTCGCTTTTCTTGTAGAATGTTGAACGACTACCCCAACTAAAATCTATCCACTCAACAAAAATTATTTCAGAATAATCATACTCCATGGTTCGTTGTTCTTGTAAAATGTTGAACGACTACCCCAACTAAAATCTATCCACTCAACAAAAATTATTTCACAACACAGACTCATCTTGGTCAGGATCGATTTGAAATCTATAATGGTTTCAGAGAAATCATACTCCATGGTTCGTTGTTCTTGTAAAATGTTGAACGACTACCCCAACTAAAATCTATCCACTCAGCAAAAATTATTTCACACCACAGACTGGTCAGGATCGATTTGAAATCTATCATGGTTTCAGAGAAATCATACTCCATGGTTCGTTGTTCTTGTAAAATGTTGAACGACTACCCCAACTAAAATCTATCCACTCAACAAAAATTATTTCAGAGAAATCATACTCCATGGTAAGTTGTTCTTGTAGAATGTTGAACGACTACCCCAACTAAAATCTATCCACTCAACAAAAATTATTTCACACCACAGACTCATCTTGGTCAGCATCGATTTGACATCTATCATGGTTTCAGAGAAATCATACTCCATGGTAAGTTGTTCTTGTAGAATGTTGAACGACTACCCCAACTAAAATCTATCCACTCAACAAAAATTATTTCACACCACATACTCATCTTGGTCAGGATCGATTTGAAATCTATCATGGTTTCAGAGAAATCATACTCCATGGTTCGTTGTTCTTGTAGAATGTTGAGCGACTATCCCAACTAAAATCTATCCACTCAACAAAAATTATTTCAGAGAAATCATACTCCATGGTAAGTTGTTCTTGTAGAATGTTGAACGACTATCCCAACTAAAATCTATCCACTCAACAAAAATTATTTCAGAGAAATCATACTCCATATTAAGTTGTTCTTGTAGAATGTTGAACGACTACCCCAACTAAAATCTATCCACTCAACAAAAATTATTTCACACCACATACTCATCTTGGTCAGGATCGATTTGAAATCTATCATGGTTTCAGAGAAATCATACTCCATGGTTCGTTGTTCTTGTAGAATGTTGAGCGACTACCCCAACTAAAATCTATCCACTCAACAAAAATTATTTCAGAGAAATCATACTCCATGGTAAGTTGTTCTTGTAGAATGTTGAACCACTACCCCAACTAAAATCTATCCACTCAACAAAAATTATTTCACACCACAGACTCATCTTGGTCAGGATCGATTTGAAATCTATCATGGTTTCAGAGAAATCATACTCCATGGTAAGTTGTTCTTGTAGAATGTTGAACGACTACCCCAACTAAAATCTATCCACTCAACAAAAATTATTTCACACCACAGACTCATCTTGGTCAGGATCGATTTGAAATCTATCATGGTTTCAGAGAAATCATACTCCATGGTTCGTTGTTCTTGTAGAATGTTGAACGACTACCCCAACTAAAATC
This sequence comes from Xylota sylvarum, assembly GCA_905220385.1. Classification (NCBI taxonomy): domain Eukaryota; kingdom Metazoa; phylum Arthropoda; class Insecta; order Diptera; family Syrphidae; genus Xylota; species Xylota sylvarum. Next base: position 221,611 of record CAJMZQ010000063.1, on the reverse strand, counting down.
TATCCACTCAACAAAAATTATTTCACAACACAGACTCATCTTGGTCAGGATCGATTTGAAATCTATCATGGTTTCAGAGAAATCATACTCCATGGTAAGTTGTTCTTGTAGAATGTTGAACGACTACCCCTAACTAAAATCTATCCACTCAACAAAAATTATTTCAGAGAAATCATACTCCATGGTTCGTTGTTCTTGTAGAATGTTGAACGACTACCCCAACTAAAATCTATCCACTCAAGTTGTTCTTGTAGAATGTTGAACGACTACCCCAACTAAAATCTATAAACTCAACAAAAATTATTTCACACCACAGACTTATCTTGGTCAGGATCGATTTGAAATCTATTATGGTTTCAGAGAAATCATAGTCCATGGTAAGTTGTTCTTGTAGAATGTTGAACGACTATCGCAACTAAAATCTATCCACTCAACAAAAATTATTACAGAGAAATCATACTCCATGGTAAGTTGTTCTTGTAGAATGTTGAACGACTACCCCAACTAAAATCTATCCACTCAACAAAAATTATTTCACACCACAGACTTATCTTGGTCAGGATCGATTTGAAATCTATCATGGTTTCAGAGAAATCATACTCCATGGTTCGTTGTTCTTGTAGAATGTTGAGCGACTATCCCAACTAAAATCTATCCACTCAACAAAAATTATTTCAGAGAAATCATACTCCATGGTAAGTTGTTCTTGTAGAATGTTGAACGACTATCCCAACTAAAATCTATCCACTCAACAAAAATTATTTCAGAGAAATCATACTCCATATTAAGTTGTTCTTGTAGAATGTTGAACGACTACCCCAAATAAAATCTATCCACTCAACAAAAATTATTTCACAAAACATACTCATCTTGGTCAGGATCGATTTGAAATCTATCATGGTTTCAGAGAAATCATACTCCATGGTTCGTTGTTCTTGTAGAATGTTGAGCGACTACCCCAACTAAAATCTATCCACTCAACAAAAATTATTTCAGAGAAATCATACTCCATGGTAAGTTGTTCTTGTAGAATGTTGAACGACTACCCCAACTAAAATCTATCCACTCAACAAAAATTATTTCACACCACATACTCATCTTGGTCAGGATCGATTTGAAATCTATTATGGTTTCAGAGAAATCATAGTCCATGGTAAGTTGTTCTTGTAGAATGTTGAACGACTATCCCAACTAAAATCTATCCACTCAACAAAAATTATTACAGAGAAATCATACTCCATGGTAAGTTGTTCTTGTAGAATGTTGAACGACTACCCCAACTAAAATCTATCCACTCAACAAAAATTATTTCACACCACAGACTTATCTTGGTCAGGATCGATTTGAAATCTATCATGGTTTCAGAGAAATCATACTCCATGGTTCGTTGTTCTTGTAGAATGTTGAGCGACTATCCCAACTAAAATCTATCCACTCAACAAAAATTATTTCAGAGAAATCATACTCCATGGTAAGTTGTTCTTGTAGAATGTTGAACGACTATCCCAACTAAAATCTATCCACTCAACAAAAATTATTTCAGAGAAATCATACTCCATGGTAAGTTGTTCTTGTAGAATGTTGAACGACTATCCCAACTAAAATCTATCCACTCAACAAAAATTATTTCAGAGAAATCATACTCCATATTAAGTTGTTCTTGTAGAATGTTGAACGACTACCCCAAATAAAATCTATCCACTCAACAAAAATTATTTCACAAAACATACTCATCTTGGTCAGGATCGATTTGAAATCTATCATGGTTTCAGAGAAATCATACTCCATGGTTCGTTGTTCTTGTAGAATGTTGAACGACTACCCCAACTAAAATCTATCCACTCAACAAAAATTATTTCACAACACAGACTCATCTTGGTCAGGATCGATTTGAAATCTATCATGGTTTCAGAAAAATCATACTCCATGGTTCGTTGTTCTTGTAGAATGTTGAGCGACTACCCCAACTAAAATCTATATACTCAACAAAAATTATTTCAGAGAAATCATACTCCATGGTAAGTTGTTCTTGTAGAATGTTGAACCACTACCCCAACTAAAATCTATCCACTCAACAAAAATTGTTTCACACCACAGACTCATCTTGGTCAGGATCGATTTGAAATCTATCATGGTTTCAGAGAAATCATACTCCATGGTTCGTTGTTCTTGTAGAATGTTGAACGACTACCCCAACTAAAATCTATCCACTCAACAAAAATTATTTCACACCAAAGACTCATCTTGGTCAGGATCGATTTGAAATCTATCATGGTTTCAGAGAAATCATTCTCCATGGTTCGTTGTTCTTGTAGAATGTTGAACGACTACCCCAACTAAAATCTATCCACTCAACAAAAATTATTTCACAACACAGACTCATCTTGGTCAGGATCGATTTGAAATCTATCATGGTTTCAGAGAAATCATACTCCATGGTAAGTTGTTCTTGTAGAATGTTGAACGACTACCCCTAACTAAAATCTATCCACTCAACAAAAATTATTTCAGAGAAATCACACTCCATGGTTCGTTGTTCTTGTAGAATGTTGAACGACTACCCCAACTAAAATCTATCCACTCAAGTTGTTCTTGTAGAATGTTGAACGAGTACCCCAACTAAAATCTATCCACTCAACAAAAATTATTTCACACCACAGACTTATCTTGGTCAGGATCGATTTGAAATCTATTATGGTTTCAGAGAAATCATAGTCCATGGTAAGTTGTTCTTGTAGAATGTTGAACGACTATCCCAACTAAAATCTATCCACTCAACAAAAATTATTTCACACCACATACTCATCTTGGTCAGGATCGATTTGAAATCTATCATGGTTTCAGAAAAATCATACTCCATGGTTCGTTGTTCTTGTAGAATGTTGAGCGACTACCCCAACTAAAATCTATCCACTCAACAAAAATTATTTCAGAGAAATCATACTCCATGGTAAGTTGTTCTTGTAGAATGTTGAACCACTACCCCAACTAAAATCTATCCACTCAACAAAAATTGTTTCACACCACAGACTCATCTTGGTCAGGATCGATTTGAAATCTATCATGGTTTCAGAGAAATCATACTCCATGGTTCGTTGTTCTTGTAGAATGTTGAGCGACTACCCCAACTAAAATCTATCCACTCAACAAAAATTGTTTCACACCACAGACTCATCTTGGTCAGGATCGATTTGAAATCTATCATGATTTCAGAGAAATCATACTCCATGGTTCGTTGTTCTTGTAGAATGTTGAACGACTATCCCAACTAAAATCTATCCACTCAACAAAAATTATTTCAGAGAAATCATACTCCTTGGTAAGTTGTTCTTGTAGAATGTTGAACGACTACCCCTAACTAAAATCTATCCACTCAACAAAAATTATTTCAGAGAAATCATACTCCATGGTTCGTTGTTCTTGTAAAATGTTGAACGACTACCCCAACTAAAATCTATCCACTCAACAAAAATTATTTCACAACACAGACTCATCTTGGTCAGGATCGATTTGAAATCTATCATGGTTTCAGAGAAATCATACTCCATGGTTCGTTGTTCTTGTAGAATGTTGAGCGACTACCCCAACTAAAATCTATCCACTCAACAAAAATTATTTCAGAGAAATCATACTCCATGGTAAGTTGTTCTTGTAGAATGTTGAACCACTACCCCAACTAAAATCTATCCACTCAACAAAAATTGTTTCACACCACAGACTCATCTTGGTCAGGATCGATTTGAAATCTATCATGGTTTCAGAGAAATCATACTCCATGGTTCGTTGTTCTTGTAGAATGTTGAACGACTATCCCAACTAAAATCTATCCACTCAACAAAAATTATTTCAGAGAAATCATACTCCTTGGTAAGTTGTTCTTGTAGAATGTTGAACGACTACCCCTAACTAAAATCTATCCACTCAACAAAAATGATTTCAGAGAAATCATACTCCATGGTTCGTTGTTCTTGTAAAATGTTGAACGACTACCCCAACTAAAATCTATCCACTCAACAAAAATTATTTCACAACACAGACTCATCTTGGTCAGGATCGATTTGAAATCTATCATGGTTTCAGAGAAATCATACTCCATGGTTCGTTGTTCTTGTAAAATGTTGAACGACTACCGCAACTAAAATCTATCCACTCAACAAAAATTATTTCACAACACAGACTCATCTTGGCCAGGATCGATTTGAAATCTATCATGGTTTCAGAGAAATCATACTCCATGGTTCGTTGTTCTTGTAAAATGATGAACGACTACCCCAACTAAAATCTATCCACTCAACAAAAATTATTTCACACCACAGACTCATCTTGTTCAGGATCGATTTGAAATCTATCATGGTTGCAGAGAAATCATACTCCATGGTTCGTTGTTCTTGTAGAATGTTGAACGACTATCCCAACTAAAATCTATCCACTCAACAAAAATTATTTCAGAGAAATCATACTCCATGGTAAGTTGTTCTTGTAGAATGTTGAACGACTACCCCAACTAAAATCTATCCACTCAACAAAAATTATTTCAGAGAAATCATACTACATGGTAAGTTGTTCTTGTAGAATGTTGAACGACTATCCCAACTAAAATCTATCCACTCAACAAGAATTATTTCAGAGAAATCATACTACATGGTAAGTTGTTCTTGTAGAATGTTGAACGACTACCCCTAACTAAAATTTATAAACTCAACAAAAATTATTTCAGAGAAATCATACTCCATGGTTCGTTGTTCTTGTAAAATGTTGAACGACTACCCCAACTAAAATCTATCCACTCAACAAAAATTATTTCACAACACAGACTCATCTTGGTCAGGATCGATTTGAAATCTATCATGGTTTCAGAGAAATCATACTCCATGGTTCGTTGTTCTTGTAGAATGTTGAGCGACTACCCCAACTAAAATCTATCCACTCAACAAAAATTATTTCAGAGAAATCATACTCCATGGTAAGTTGTTCTTGTAGAATGTTGAACCACTACCCCAACTAAAATCTATCCACTCAACAAAAATTGTTTCACACCACAGACTCATCTTGGTCAGGATCGATTTGAAATCTATCATGGTTTCAGAGAAATCATACTCCATGGTTCGTTGTTCTTGTAGAATGTTGAACGACTATCCCAACTAAAATCTATCCACTCAACAAAAATTATTTCAGAGAAATCATACTCCTTGGTAAGTTGTTCTTGTAGAATGTTGAACGACTACCCCTAACTAAAATCTATCCACTCAACAAAAATGATTTCAGAGAAATCATACTCCATGGTTCGTTGTTCTTGTAAAATGTTGAACGACTACCCCAACTAAAATCTATCCACTCAACAAAAATTATTTCACAACACAGACTCATCTTGGTCAGGATCGATTTGAAATCTATCATGGTTGCAGAGAAATCATACTCCATGGTTCGTTGTTCTTGTAGAATGTTGAACGACTATCCCAACTAAAATCTATCCACTCAACAAAAATTATTTCAGAGAAATCATACTCCATGGTAAGTTGTTCTTGTAGAATGTTGAACGACTACCCCAACTAAAATCTATCCACTCAACAAAAATTATTTCAGAGAAATCATACTACATGGTAAGTTGTTCTTGTAGAATGTTGAACGACTATCCCAACTAAAATCTATCCACTCAACAAGAATTATTTCAGAGAAATCATACTACATGGTAAGTTGTTCTTGTAGAATGTTGAACGACTACCCCTAACTAAAATTTATAAACTCAACAAAAATTATTTCAGAGAAATCATACTCCATGGTTCGCTTTTCTTGTAGAATGTTGAAGGACTACCCCAACTAAAATCTATCCACTCAACAAAAATTATTTCAGAGAAATCATACTCCATGGTTCGTTGTTCTTGTAAAATGTTGAACGACTACCCCAACTAAAATCTATCCACTCAACAAAAATTATTTCACAACACAGACTCATCTTGGTCAGGATCGATTTGAAATCTATCATGGTTTCAGAGAAATCATACTCCATGGTTCGTTGTTCTTGTAAAATGTTGAACGACTACCCCAACTAAAATCTATCCACTCAACAAAAATTATTTCACAACACAGACTCATCTTGGTCAGGATCGATTTGAAATCTATCATGGTTGCAGAGAAATCATACTCCATAGTTCGTTGTTCTTGTAAAATGTTGAACGACTACCCCAACTAAAATCTATCCACTCAACAAAAATTATTTCACACCACAGACTCATCTTGGTCAGGATCGATTTGAAATCTATCATGGTTGCAGAGAAATCATACTCCATGGTTCGTTGTTCTTGTAGAATATTGAAAGACTATTACAACTAAAATCTATCCACTCAACAAAAGTTATTTCAGAGAAATCATACTCCGTGGTAAGTTGTTCTTGTAGAATGTTGAACGACTACCCCAACTAAAATCTATCCACTCAACAAAAATTATTTCACACCACAGACTCATCTTGTTCAGGATCGATTTGAAATCTATCATGGTTTCAGAGAAATCATACTCCATTGTAAGTTGTTCTTGTAGAATGTTGAACGACTACCCCTAACTAAAGTCTATCCACTCAACAGAAATTATTTCAGAGAAATCATACTCCATGGTTCGTTGTTCTTGTAAAATATTGAACGACTACCCCAACTAAAATCTATCCACTCAACAAAAATTATTTCAGAGAAATCATACTCCATGGTTCGTTGTTCTTGTAAAATGTTGAATGACTACCCCAACTAAAATCTATCCACTCAACAAAAATTATTTCACAACACAGACTCATCTTAGTCAGGATCGATTTGAAATCTATCATGGTTTCAGAGAAATCATACTCCATGGTTCGTTGTTCTTGTAAAATGTTGAACGACTACCCCAACTAAAATCTATCCACTCAACAAAATTTATTTCACACCACAGACTCATCTTGGTCAGGATCGATTTGAAATCTATCATGGTTTCAGAGAAATCATAGTCCACGGTAAGTTGTTCTTGTAGAATGTTGAACGACTACCCCAACTAAAATCTATCCACTCAACAAAAATTATTTCAGAGAAATCATACTCCATGGTTCGTTGTTCTTGTAAAATGTTGAACGACTACCCCAACTAAAATCTATCCACTCAACAAAAATTATTTCAGAGAAATCATACTCCATGGTAAGTTGTTCTTGTAGAATGTTGAACGACTACCCCAACTAAAATCTATCCACTCAACAAAAATTATTTCACACCACAGACTCATCTTGGCCAGAATCGATTTGAAATCTATCATGGTTTCAGAGAAATCATACTCCATGGTTCGTTGTTCTTGTGGAATGTTGAACGACTATCGCAACTAAAATCTATCCACTCAACAAAAATTATTTCAGAGAAATCATACTCCATGGTAAGTTGTTCTTGTAGAATGTTGAACGACTATCCCAACTAAAATCTATCCACTCAACAAAAATGATTTCAGAGAAATCATACTCCATGGTAAGTTGTTCTTGTAGAATGTTGAACGACTACCCCAACTAAAATCTATCCACTCAACAAAAATTATTTCACACCACAGACTTATCTTGGTAAGGACCGATTTGAAATCTATCATGGTTTCAGAGAAATCATACTCCATGGTAAGTTGTTCTTGTAGAATGTTGAACGACTACCCCTAACTAAAATCTATACACTCAACAAAAATTATTTCAGAGAAATCATACTCCATGGTAAGTTGTTCTTGTAGAATGTTGAACCACTACCCCAACTAAAATCTATCCACTCAACAAAAATTATTTCAGAGAAATCATACTCCATGGTTCGTTGTTCTTGTAAAATGTTGAACGACTACCCCAACTAAAATCTATCCACTCAACAAAAATTATTTCACAACACAGACTTATCTTGGTCAGGATCGATTTGAAATCTATCATGGTTTCAGAGAAATCATACTCCATGGTTCGTTGTTCTTGTAAAATGTTGAACGACTACCCCAACTAAAATCTATCCACTCAACAAAAATTATTTCAGAGAAATCATACTCCATGGTAAGTTGTTCTTGTAGAATGTTGAACCACTACCCCAACTAAAATCTATCCACTCAACAAAAATTATTTCACACCACAGACTCATCTTGGTCAGGATCGATTTGAAATCTATCATGGTTTCAGAGAAATCATACTCTATGGTAAGTTGTTCTTGTAGAATGTTGAACGACTACCCCAACTAAAATCTATCCACTCAACAAAAATTATTTCACACCACAGACTCATCTTGGTCAGGATCGATTTGAAATCTATCATGGTTTCAGAGAAATCATACTCCATGGTTCGTTGTTTTTGTAGAATGTTGAACGACTACCCCAACTAAAATCTATCCACTCAACAATAATTATTTCACAACACAGACTCATCTTGGTCAGGATCGATTTGAAATCTATCATGGTTTCAGAGAAATCATACTCTATGGTAAGTTGTTCTTGTAGAATGTTGAACGACTACCCCAACTAAAATCTATCCACTCAACAAAAATTATTTCACACCACAGACTCATCTTGGTCAGGATCGATTTGAAATCTATCATGGTTTCAGAGAAATCATACTCCATGGTAAGTTGTTCTTGTAGAATGTTGAACGACTACCCCTAACTAAAATCTATCCACTCAACAAAAATTATTTCAGAGAAATCATACTCCATGGTTCGTTGTTCTTGTAGAATGTTGAACGACTACCCCAACTAAAATCTATCCACTCAAGTTGTTCTTGTAGAATGTTGAACGACTACCCCAACTAAAATCTATCCACTCAACAAAAATTATTTCACACCACAGACTTATCTTGGTCAGGATCGATTTGAAATCTATTATGGTTTCAGAGAAATCATAGTCCATGGTAAGTTGTTCTTGTAGAATGTTGAACGACTATCCCAACTAAAATCTATCCACTCAACAAAAATTATTACAGAGAAATCATACTCCATGGTAAGTTGTTCTTGTAGAATGTTGAACGACTACCCCAACTAAAATCTATCCACTCAACAAAAATTATTTCACACCACAGACTTATCTTGGTCAGGATCGATTTGAAATCTATCATGGTTTCAGAGAAATCATACTCCATGGTAAGTTGTTCTTGTTGAATGTTGAACGACTACCCCTAACTAAAATCTATCCACTCAACAAAAATTATTTCAGAGAAATCATACTCCATGGTTCGCTTTTCTTGTAGAATGTTGAACGACTACCCCAACTAAAATCTATCCACTCAACAAAAATTATTTCAGAGAAATCATACTCCATGGTTCGTTGTTCTTGTAAAATGTTGAACGACTACCCCAACTAAAATCTATCCACTCAACAAAAATTATTTCACACCACAGACTCATCTTGGTCAGGATCGATTTGAAATCTATCATGGTTTCAGAGAAATCATACTCCATGGTTCGTTGTTCTTGTAAAATGTTGAACGACTACCCCAACTAAAATCTATCCACTCAACAAAAATTATTTCAGAGAAATCATACTCCATGGTAAGTTGTTCTTGTAGAATGTTGAACGACTACCCCAACTAAAATCTATCCACTCAACAAAAATTTTTTCACACCACAGACTCATCTTGGTCAGGATCGATTTGAAATCTATTATGGTTTCAGAGAAATCATAGTCCATGGTAAGTTGTTCTTGTAGAATGTTGAACGACTACCCCAACTAAAATCTATCCACTCAAGTTGTTCTTGTAGAATGTTGAACGACTACCCCAACAAAAATCTATCCACTCAACAAAAATTATTTCACACCACAGACTTATCTTGGTCAGGATCGATTTGAAATCTATTATGGTTTCAGAGAAATCATAGTCCATGGTAAGTTGTTCTTGTAGAATGTTGAACGACTACCCCTAACTAAAATCTATCCACTCAACAAAAATTATTTCAGAGAAATCATACTCCATGGTTCGTTGTTCTTGTAGAATGTTGAACGACTACCCCAACTAAAATCTATCGACTCAAGTTGTTCTTGTAGAATGTTGAACGACTACCCCAACTAAAATCTATCCACTCAACAAAAATTATTTCACACCACAGACTTATCTTGGTCAGGATCGATTTGAAATCTATTATGGTTTCAGAGAAATCATAGTCCATGGTAAGTTGTTCTTGTAGAATGTTGAACGACTATCCCAACTAAAATCTATCCACTCAACAAAAATTATTACAGAGAAATCATACTCCATGGTAAGTTGTTCTTGTAGAATGTTGAACGACTACCCCAACTAAAATCTATCCACTCAACAAAAATTATTTCACACCACAGACTTATCTTGGTCAGGATCGATTTGAAATCTATCATGGTTTCAGAGAAATCATACTCCATGGTAAGTTGTTCTTGTTGAATGTTGAACGACTACCCCTAACTAAAATCTATCCACTCAACAAAAATTATTTCAGAGAAATCATACTCCATGGTTCGCTTTTCTTGTAGAATGTTGAACGACTACCCCAACTAAAATCTATCCACTCAACAAAAATTATTTCAGAGAAATCATACTCCATGGTTCGTTGTTCTTGTAAAATGTTGAACGACTACCAAAACTAAAATCTATCCACTCAACAAACATTATTTCACAACACAGACTCATCTTGGTCAGGATCGATTTGAAATCTATCATGGTTTCAGAGAAATCATACTCCATGGTTCGTTGTTCTTGTAAAATGTTGAACGACTACCCCAACTAAAATCTATCCACTCAACAAAAATTATTTCACACCACAGACTCATCTTGGTCAGGATCGATTTGAAATCTATCATGGTTTCAGAGAAATCATACTCCATGGTTCGTTGTTCTTGTAAAATGTTGAACGACTACCCCAACTAAAATCTATCCACTCAACAAAAATTATTTCAGAGAAATCATACTCCATGGTAAGTTGTTCTTGTAGAATGTTGAACGACTACCCCAACTAAAATCTATCCACTCAACAAAAATTTTTTCACACCACAGACTCATCTTGGTCAGGATCGATTTGAAATCTATCATGGTTTCAGAGAAATCATACTCCATGGTTCGTTGTTCTTGTAGAATGTTGAGCGGCTATCCCAACTAAAATCTATCCACTCAACAAAAATTTTTTCACACCACAGATCGATTTGAAATCTATCATGGTTTCAGAGAAATCATAGTCCATGGTAAGTTGTTCTTGTAGAATGTTGAACGACTATCCCAACTAAAATCTATCCACTCAACAAAAATTATTTCAGAGAAATCATACTCCATGGTTCGTTGTTCTTGTAAAATGTTGAACGACTACCCCCACTAAAATCTATCCACTCAACAAAAATTATTTCAGAGAAATCATACTCCATGGTAAGTTGTTCTTGTAGAATGTTGAACCACTACCCCAATAAAATCTATCCACTCAACAAAAATTATTTCACACCACAGACTCATCTTGGTCAGGATCGATTTGACATCTATCATGGTTTCAGAGAAATCATACTCCATGGTAAGTTGTTCTTGTAGAATGTTGAACGACTACCCCAACTAAAATCTATCCACTCAACAAAAATTATTTCACACCACATACTCATCTTGGTCAGGATCGATTTGAAATCTATCATATTTTCAGAGAAATCATACTCCATGGTTCGTTGTTCTTGTAGAATGTTGAGCGACTATCCCAACTAAAATCTATCCACTCAACAAAAATTATTTCAGAGAAATCATACTACATGGTAAGTTGTTCTTGTAGAATGTTGATCGACTATCCCAACTAAAATCTATCCACTCAACAAAAATTATTTCAGAGAAATCATACTCCATATTAAGTTGTTCTTGTAGAATGTTGAACGACTACCAAAACTAAAATCTATCCACTCAACAAAAATTATTCCACACCACATACTCATCTTGGTCAGGATCGATTTGAAATCTATCATTTTTTCAGAGAAATCATACTCCATGGTTCGTTGTTCTTGTAGAATGTTGAGCGACTACCCCAACTAAAATCTATCCACTCAACAAAAATTTTTTCACACCACAGATCGATTTGAAATCTATCATGGTTTCAGAGAAATCATAGTCCATGGTAAGTTGTTCTTGTAGAAAGTTGAACGACTACCCCAACTAAAATCTATCCACTCAACAAAAATTATTTTACATCACAGACTTATCTTGGTCAGGATCGATTTGAAATCTATCATGGTTTCAGAGAAATCATACTCCATGGTAAGTTGTTCTTGTAGCATGTTGAACGACTACCCCTAACTAAAATTTATGCACTCAACAAAAATTATTTCAGAGAAATCATACTCCATGGTTCGCTTTTCTTGTAGAATGTTGAACGACTATCCCCAACTAAAATCTATCCACTCAACATAAATTATTTCAGAGAAATCATACTCCATGGTTCGTTGTTCTTGTAAAATGTTGAACGACTACCCCAACTAAAATCTATCCACTCAACAAAAATTATTTCACAACACAGACTCATCTTGGTCAGGATCGATTTGAAATCTATAATGGTTTCAGAGAAATCATACTCCATGGTTCGTTGTTCTTGAAAAATGTTGAACGACTACCCCAACTAAAATCTATCCACTCAGCAAAAATTATTTCACACCACAGACTGGTCAGGATCGATTTGAAATCTATCATGGTTTCAGAGAAATCATACTCCATGGTTCGTTGTTCTTGTAAAATGTTGAACGACTACCCCAACTAAAATCTATCCACTCAACAAAACTTATTTCAGAGAAATCATACTCCATGGTAAGTTGTTCTTGTAGAATGTTGAACCACTACCCCAATAAAATCTATCCACTCAACAAAAATTATTTCACACCACAGACTCATCTTGGTCAGGATCGATTTGACATCTATCATGGTTTCAGAGAAATCATACTCCATGGTAAGTTGTTCTTGTAGAATGTTGAACGACTACCCCAACTAAAATCTATCCACTCAACAAAAATTATTTCACACCACATACTCATCTTATTCAGGATCGATTTGAAATCTATCATGGTTTCAGAGAAATCATACTCCATGGTTCGTTGTTCTTGTAGAATGTTGAGCGACTATCCCAACTAAAATCTATCCACTCAACAAAAATTATTTCAGAGAAATCATACTCCATGGTAAGTTGTTCTTGTAGAATGTTCAACGACTATCCCAACTAAAATCTATCCACTCAACAAAAATTATTTCAGAGAAATCATACTCCATATTAAGTTGTTCTTGTAGAATGTTGAACGACTACCAAAACTAAAATCTATCCACTCAACAAAAATTATTTCACACCACATACTCATCTTGGTCAGGATCGATTTGAAATCTATCATGGTTTCAGAGAAATCATACTCCATGGTTCGTTGTTCTTGTAGAATGTTGAGCGACTACCCCAACTAAAATCTATCCACTCAACAAAAATTATTTCAGAGAAATCATACTCCATGGTAAGTTGTTCTTGCAGAATGTTGAACGACTACCCCAACTAAAATCTAACCACTCAACAAAAATTATTTCACACCACATACTCATCTTGGTCAGGATCGATCTGAAATCTATCATGGTTTCAGAGAAATCATACTCCATGGTTCGTTGTTCTTGTAGAATGTTGAGCGACTACCCCAACTAAAATCTATCCACTCAACAAAAATTATTTCAGAGAAATCATACTCCATGGTAAGTTGTTCTTGTAGAATGATGAACGACTACCCCAACTAAAATCTATCCACTCAACAAAAATTATTTCAGAGAAATCATACTCCATGTTAAGTTGTTCTTGTAGAATGTTGAACCACTACCCCAACAAAAATCTATCCACTCAACAAAAATTATTTCACACCACAGACTCATCTTGGTCAGGATCGATTTGACATCTATCATGGTTTCAGAGAAATCATACTCCATGGTTCGTTGTTCTTGTAAAATGTTGAACGACTACCCCAACTAAAATCTATCCACTCAGCAAAAATTATTTCACACCACAGACTGGTCAGGATCGATTTGAAATCTATCATGGTTTCAGAGAAATCATACTCCATGGTTCGTTGTTCTTGTAAAATGTTGAACGACTACCCCAACTAAAATCTATCCACTCAACAAAAATTATTTCAGAGAAATCATACTCCATGGTAAGTTGTTCTTGTAGAATGTTGAACCACTACCCCAACTAAAATCTATCCACTCAACAAAAATTATTTCACACCACAGACTCATCTTGGTCAGGATCGATTTGAAATCTATCATGGTTTCAGAGAAATCATACTCCATGGTAAGTTGTTCTTGTAGAATGTTGAACGACTACCCCAACTAAAATCTATCCACTCAACAAAAATTATTTCACACCACATACTCATCTTGGTCAGGATCGATTTGACATCTATCATGGTTTCAGAGAAATCATACTCAATTTTTCGTTGTTCTTGTAAAATGTTGAACGACTACCCCAACTAAAATCTATCCACTCAGCAAAAATTATTTCACACCACAGACTGGTCAGGATCGATTTGAAATCTATCATGGTTTCAGAGAAATCATACTCCATGGTTCGTTGTTCTTGTAAAATGTTGAACGACTACCCCAACTAAAATCTATCCACTCAACAAAAATTATTTCAGAGAAATCATACTCCATGGTAAGTTGTTCTTGTAGAATGTTGAACCACTACCCCAACTAAAATCTATCCACTCAACAAAAATTATTTCACACCACAGACTCATCTTGGTCAGGATCGATTTGAAATCTATCATGGTTTCAGAGAAATCATACTCCATGGTTCGTTGTTCTTGTAAAATGTTGAACGACTACCCCAACTAAAATCTATCCACTCAACAAAAATTATTTCAGAGAAATCATACTCCATGGTAAGTTGTTCTTGTAGAATGTTGAACCACTACCCCAATAAAATCTATCCACTCAACAAAAATTATTTCACACCACAGACTGGTCAGGATCGATTTGAAATCTATCATGGTTTCAGAGAAATCATACTCCATGGTTCGTTGTTCTTGTAAAATGTTGAACGACTACCCCAACTAAAATCTATCCACTCAACAAAAATTATTTCAGAGAAATCATACTCCATGGTAAGTTGTTCTTGTAGAATGTTGAACCACTACCCCAACTAAAATCTATCCACTCAACAAAAATTATTTCACACCACAGACTCATCTTGGTCAGGATCGATTTGAAATCTATCACGGTTTCAGAGAAATCATACTCCATGGTTCGTTGTTCTTGTAAAATGTTGAACGACTACCCCAACTAAAATCTATCCACTCAACAAAAATTATTTCAGAGAAATCATACTCCATGGTAAGTTGTTCTTGTAGAATGTTGAACCACTACCCCAATAAAATCTATCCACTCAACAAAAATTATTTCACACCACAGACTGGTCAGGATCGATTTGAAATCTATCATGGTTTCAGAGAAATCATACTCCATGGTTCGTTGTTCTTGTAAAATGTTGAACGACTACCCCAACTAAAATCTATCCACTCAACAAAAATTATTTCAGAGAAATCATACTCCATGGTAAGTTGTTCTTGTAGAATGTTGAACCACTACCCCAACTAAAATCTATCCACTCAACAAAAATTATTTCACACCACAGACTCATCTTGGTCAGGATCGATTTGAAATCTATCATGGTTTCAGAGAAATCATACTCCATGGTAAGTTGTTCTTGTAGAATGTTGAACGACTACCCCAACTAAAATCTATCCACTCAACAAAAATTATTTCACACCACATACTCATCTTGGTCAGGATCGATTTGAAATCTATCATGGTTTCAGAGAAATCATACTCCATGGTTCGTTGTTCTAGTAAAATGTTGAACGACTACCCCAACTAAAATCTATCCACTCAGCAAAAATTATTTCACACCACAGACTGGTCAGGATCGATTTGAAATCTATCATGGTTTCAGAGAAATCATACTCCATGGTTCGTTGTTCTTGTAAAATGTTGAACGACTACCCCAACTAAAATCTATCCACTCAACAAAAATTATTTCAGAGAAATCATACTCCATGGTAAGTTGTTCTTGTAGAATGTTGAACCACTACCCCAACTAAAATCTATCCACTCAACAAAAATTATTTCACACCACAGACTCATCTTGGTCAGGATCGATTTGAAATCTATCATGGTTTCAGAGAAATCATACTCCATGGTAAGTTGTTCTTGTAGAATGTTGAACGACTACCCCAACTAAAATCTATCCACTCAACAAAAATTATTTCACACCACATACTCATCTTGGTCAGGATCGATTTGACATCTATCATGGTTTCAGAGAAATCATACTCCATGGTTCGTTGTTCTAGTAAAATGTTGAACGACTACCCCAACTAAAATCTATCCACTCAGCAAAAATTATTTCACACCACAGACTGGTCAGGATCGATTTGAAATCTATCATGGTTTCAGAGAAATCATACTCCATGGTTCGTTGTTCTTGTAAAATGTTGAACGACTACCCCAACTAAAATCTAACCACTCAACAAAAATTATTTCACACCACATACTCATCTTGGTCAGGATCGATTTGAAATCTATCATGGTTTCAGAGAAATCATACTCCATGGTTCGTTGTTCTTGTAGAATGTTGAGCGACTACCCCAACTAAAATCTATCCACTCAACAAAAATTATTTCAGAGAAATCATACTCCATGGTAAGTTGTTCTTGTAGAATGATGAACGACTACCCCAACTAAAATCTATCCACTTAACAAAAATTATTTCAGAGAAATCATACTCCATGTTAAGTTGTTCTTGTAGAATGTTGAACCACTACCCCAACAAAAATCTATCCACTCAACAAAAATTATTTCACACCACAGACTCATCTTGGTCAGGATCGATTTGACATCTATCATGGTTTCAGAGAAATCATACTCCATGGTTCGTTGTTCTTGTAAAATGTTGAACGACTACCCCAACTAAAATCTATCCACTCAGCAAAAATTATTTCACACCACAGACTGGTCAGGATCGATTTGAAATCTATCATGGTTTCAGAGAAATCATACTCCATGGTTCGTTGTTCTTGTAGAATGTTGAACGACTACCCCAACTAAAATCTATCCACTCAACAAAAATTATTTCAGAGAAATCATACTCCATGGTAAGTTGTTCTTGTAGAATGTTGAACCACTACCCCAACTAAAATCTATCCACTCAACAAAAATTATTTCACACCACAGACTCATCTTGGTCAGGATCGATTTGAAATCTATCATGGTTTCAGAGAAATCATACTCCATGGTAAGTTGTTCTTGTAGAATGTTGAACGACTACCCCAACTAAAATCTATCCACTCAACAAAAATTATTTCACACCACATACTCATCTTGGTCAGGATCGATTTGACATCTATCATGGTTTCAGAGAAATCATACTCCATGGTTCGTTGTTCTTGTAAAATGTTGAACGACTACCCCAACTAAAATCTATCCACTCAGCAAAAATTATTTCACACCACAGACTGGTCAGGATCGATTTGAAATCTATCATGGTTTCAGAGAAATCATACTCCATGGTTCGTTGTTCTTGTAAAATGTTGAACGACTACCCCAACTAAAATCTATCCACTCAACAAAAATTATTTCAGAGAAATCATACTCCATGGTAAGTTGTTCTTGTAGAATGTTGAACCACTACCCCAACTAAAATCTATCCACTCAACAAAAATTATTTCACACCACAGACTCATCTTGGTCAGGATCGATTTGAAATCTATCATGGTTTCAGAGAAATCATACTCCATGGTTCGTTGTTCTTGTAAAATGTTGAACGACTACCCCAACTAAAATCTATCCACTCAACAAAAATTATTTCAGAGAAATCATACTCCATGGTAAGTTGTTCTTGTAGAATGTTGAACCACTACCCCAATAAAATCTATCCACTCAACAAAAATTATTTCACACCACAGACTCATCTTGGTCAGGATCGATTTGTCATCTATCATGGTTTCAGAGAAATCACACTCCATGGTAAGTTGTTCTTGTAGAATGTTGAACGACTACCCCAACTAAAATCAATCCACTCAACAAAAATTATTTCACACCACATACTCATCTTATTCAGGATCGATTTGAAATCTATCATGGTTTCAGAGAAATCATACTCCATGGTTCGTTGTTCTTGTAGAATGTTGAGCGACTATCCCAACTAAAATCTATCCACTCAACAAAAATTATTTCAGAGAAATCATACTCCATGGTAAGTTGTTCTTGTAGAATGTTGAACGACTATCCCAACTAAAATCTATCCACTCAACAAAAATTATTTCAGAGAAATCATACTCCATATTAAGTTGTTCTTGTAGAATGTTGAACGACTACCAAAACTAAAATCTATCCACTCAACAAAAATTATTTCACACCACATACTCATCTTGGTCAGGATCGATTTGAAATCTATCATGGTTTCAGAGAAATCATACTCCATGGTTCGTTGTTCTTGTAGAATGTTGAGCGACTACCCCAACTAAAATCTATCCACTCAACAAAAATTATTTCAGAGAAATCATACTCCATGGTAAGTTGTTCTTGTAGAATGTTGAACGACTACCCCAACTAAAATCTAACCACTCAACAAAAATTATTTCACACCACATACTCATCTTGGTCAGGATCGATTTGAAATCTATCATGGTTTCAGAGAAATCATACTCCATGGTTCGTTGTTCTTGTAGAATGTTGAGCGACTACCCCAACTAAAATCTATCCACTCAACAAAAATTATTTCAGAGAAATCATACTCCATGGTAAGTTGTTCTTGTAGAATGATGACCGACTACCCCAACTAAAATCTATCCACCCAACAAAAATTATTTCAGAGAAATCATACTCCATGTTAAGTTGTTCTTGTAGAATGTTGAACAACTACCCCAACAAAAATCTATCCACTCAACAAAAATTATTTCACACCACAGACTCATCTTGGTCAGGATCGATTTGACATCTATCATGGTTTCAGAGAAATCATACTCCATGGTTCGTTGTTCTTGTAAAATGTTGAACGACTACCCCAACTAAAATCTATCCACTCAGCAAAAATTATTTCACACCACAGACTGGTCAGGATCGATTTGAAATCTATCATGGTTTCAGAGAAATCATACTCCATGGTTCGTTGTTCTTGTAAAATGTTGAACGACTACCCCAACTAAAATCTATCCACTCAACAAAAATTATTTCAGAGAAATCATACTCCATGGTAAGTTGTTCTTGTAGAATGTTGAACCACTACCCCAACTAAAATCTATCCACTCAACAAAAATTATTTCACACCACAGACTCATCTTGGTCAGGATCGATTTGAAATCTATCATGGTTTCAGAGAAATCATACTCCATGGTAAGTTGTTCTTGTAGAATGTTGAACGACTACCCCAACTAAAATCTATCCACTCAACAAAAATTATTTCACACCACATACTCATCTTGGTCAGGATCGATTTGAAATCTATCATGGTTTCAGAGAAATCATACTCCATGGTTCGTTGTTCTTGTAGAATGTTGAACGACTACCCCAACTAAAATCTATCCACTCAACAAAAATTATTTCACAACACAGACTCATCTTGGTCAGGATCGATTTGAAATCTATCATGGTTTCAGAGAAATCATACTCCATGGGAAGTTGTTCTTGTAGAATGTTGAACGACTACCCCTAACTAAAATCTATCCACTCAACAAAAATTATTTCAGAGAAATCATACTCCATGGTTCGTTGTTCTTGTAGAATGTTGAACGACTACCCCAACTAAAATCTATCCACTCAAGTTGTTCTTGTAGAATGTTGAACGACTACCCCAACTATAATCTATCCACTCAACAAAAATTATTTCACACCACAGACTTATCTTGGTCAGGATCGATTTGAAATCTATTATGGTTTCAGAGAAATCATAGTCCATGGTAAGTTGTTCTTGTAGAATGTTGAACGACTATCCCAACTAAAATCTATCCACTCAACAAAAATTATTACAGAGAAATCATACTCCATGGTAAGTTGTTCTTGTAGAATGTTGAACGACTACCCCAACTAAAATCTATCCACTCAACAAAAATTATTTCACACCACAGACTTATCTTGGTCAGGATCGATTTGAAATCTATCATGGTTTCAGAGAAATCATACTCCATGGTAAGTTGTTCTTATAGAATGTTGAACGACTACCCCTAACTAAAATCTATCCACTCAACAAAAATTATTTCAGAGAAATCATACTCCATGGTTCGCTTTTCTTGTAGAATGTTGAACGACTACCCCAACTAAAATCTATCCACTCAACAAAAATTATTTCAGAGAAATCATACTCCATGGTTCGTTGTTCTTGTAAAATGTTGAACGACTACCCCAACTAAAATCTATCCACTCAACAAAAATTATTTCACAACACAGACTCATCTTGGTCAGGATCGATTTGAAATCTATAATGGTTTCAGAGAAATCATACTCCATGGTTCGTTGTTCTTGTAAAATGTTGAACGACTACCCCAACTAAAATCTATCCACTCAGCAAAAATTATTTCACACCACAGACTCATCTTGGTCAGGATCGATTTGAAATCTATCATGGTTTCAGAGAAATCATACTCCATGGTTCGTTGTTCTTGTAAAATGTTGAACGACTACCCCAACTAAAATCTATCCACTCAACAAAAATTATTTCAGAGAAATCATACTCCATGGTAAGTTGTTCTTGTAGAATGTTGAACGACTACCCCAACTAAAATCTATCCACTCAACAAAAATTATTTCACACCACAGACTCATCTTGGTCAGGATCGATTTGACATCTATCATGGTTTCAGAGAAATCATACTCCATGGTAAGTTGTTCTTGTAGAATGTTGAACGACTACCCCAACTAAAATCTATCCACTCAACAAAAATTATTTCACACCACATACTCATCTTGGTCAGGATCGATTTGAAATCTATCATGGTTTCAGAGAAATCATACTCCATGGTAAGTTGTTCTTGTAGAATGTTGAACGACTACCCCAACTAAAATCTATCCACTCAACAAAAATTATTTCACACCACAGACTCATATTGGTCAGGATCGATTTGAAATCTATCATGGTTTCAGAGAAATCATACTCCATGGTAAGTTGTTCTTGTAGAATGTTGAACGACTACCCCAACTAAAATCTATCCACTCAACAAAAATTATTTCAGAGAAATCATACTCCATGGTAAGTTGCTCTTGTAGAATGTTGAACGACTATCCCAACTAAAATCTATCCACTCAACAAAAATTATTTCAGAGAAATCATACTCCATGGTTCGTTGTTCTTGTAGAATGTTGAACGACTACCCCAACTAAAATCTATCCAC
The DNA here is from genome assembly GCA_905220385.1 of Xylota sylvarum. Lineage (NCBI taxonomy): Eukaryota > Metazoa > Arthropoda > Insecta > Diptera > Syrphidae > Xylota > Xylota sylvarum. Next base: position 200,272 of record CAJMZQ010000063.1, on the reverse strand, counting down.
TCAGCAAAAATTATTTCACACCACAGACTCATCTTGGTCAGGATCGATTTGAAATCTATCATGGTTTCAGAGAAATCATACTCCATGGTTCGTTGTTCTTGTAAAATGTTGAACGACTACCCCAACTAAAATCTATCCACTCAACAAAAATTATTTCAGAGAAATCATACTCCATGGTAAGTTGTTCTTGTAGAATGTTGAACGACTACCCCAACTAAAATCTATCCACTCAACAAAAATTATTTCACACCACAGACTCATCTTGGTCAGGATCGATTTGACATCTATCATGGTTTCAGAGAAATCATACTCCATGGTAAGTTGTTCTTGTAGAATGTTGAACGACTACCCCAACTAAAATCTATCCACTCAACAAAAATTATTTCACACCACATACTCATCTTGGTCAGGATCGATTTGAAATCTATCATGGTTTCAGAGAAATCATACTCCATGGTTCGTTGTTCTTGTAGAATGTTGAGCGACTATCCCAACTAAAATCTATCCACTCAACAAAAATTATTTCAGAGAAATCATACTCCATGGTAAGTTGTTCTTGTAGAATGTTGAACGACTATCCCAACTAAAATCTATCCACTCAACAAAAATTATTTCAGAGAAATCATACTCCATATTAAGTTGTTCTTGTAGAATGTTGAACGACTACCCCAACTAAAATCTATCCACTCAACAAAAATTATTTCACACCACATACTCATCTTGGTCAGGATCGATTTGAAATCTATCATGGTTTCAGAGAAATCATACTCCATGGTTCGTTGTTCTTGTAGAATGTTGAGCGACTACCCCAACTAAAATCTATCCACTCAACAAAAATTATTTCAGAGAAATCATACTCCATGGTAAGTTGTTCTTGTAGAATGTTGAACCACTACCCCAACTAAAATCTATCCACTCAACAAAAATTATTTCACACCACAGACTCATCTTGGTCAGGATCGATTTGAAATCTATCATGGTTTCAGAGAAATCATACTCCATGGTAAGTTGTTCTTGTAGAATGTTGAACGACTACCCCAACTAAAATCTATCCACTCAACAAAAATTATTTCACACCACAGACTCATCTTGGTCAGGATCGATTTGAAATCTATCATGGTTTCAGAGAAATCATACTCCATGGTTCGTTGTTCTTGTAGAATGTTGAACGACTACCCCAACTAAAATCTATCCACTCAACAAAAATTATTTCACAACACAGACTCATCTTGGTCAGGATCGATTTGAAATCTATCATGGTTTCAGAGAAATCATACTCCATGGTAAGTTGTTCTTGTAGAATGTTGAACGACTACCCCTAACTAAAATCTATCCACTCAACAAAAATTATTTCAGAGAACTCATACTCCATGGTTCGTTGTTCTTGTAGAATGTTGAACGACTACCCCAACTAAAATCTATCCACTCAAGTTGTTCTTGTAGAATGTTGAACGACTACCCCAACTAAAATCTATAAACTCAACAAAAATTATTTCACACCACAGACTTATCTTGGTCAGGATCGATTTGAAATCTATTATGGTTTCAGAGAAATCATAGTCCATGGTAAGTTGTTCTTGTAGAATGTTGAACGACTATCCCAACTAAAATCTATCCACTCAACAAAAATTATTACAGAGAAATCATACTCCATGGTAAGTTGTTCTTGTAGAATGTTGAACGACTACCCCAACTAAAATCTATCCACTCAACAAAAATTATTTCACACCACAGACTTATCTTGGTCAGGATCGATTTGAAATCTATCATGGTTTCAGAGAAATCATACTCCATGGTTCGTTGTTCTTGTAGAATGTTGAGCGACTATCCCAACTAAAATCTATCCACTCAACAAAAATTATTTCAGAGAAATCATACTCCATGGTAAGTTGTTCTTGTAGAATGTTGAATGACTATCCCAACTAAAATCTATCCACTCAACAAAAATTATTTCAGAGAAATCATACTCCATATTAAGTTGTTCTTGTAGAATGTTGAACGACTACCCCAAATAAAATCTATCCACTCAACAAAAATTATTTCACAAAACATACTCATCTTGGTCAGGATCGATTTGAAATCTATCATGGTTTCAGAGAAATCATACTCCATGGTTCGTTGTTCTTGTAGAATGTTGAGCGACTACCCCAACTAAAATCTATCCACTCAACAAAAATTATTTCAGAGAAATCATACTCCATGGTAAGTTGTTCTTGTAGAATGTTGAACGACTACCCCAACTAAAATCTATCCACTCAACAAAAATTATTTCACACCACATACTCATCTTGGTCAGGATCGATTTGAAATCTATCATGGTTTCAGAAAAATCATACTCCATGGTTCGTTGTTCTTGTAGAATGTTGAGCGACTACCCCAACTAAAATCTATATACTCAACAAAAATTATTTCAGAGAAATCATACTCCATGGTAAGTTGTTCTTGTAGAATGTTGAACCACTACCCCAACTAAAATCTATCCACTCAACAAAAATTGTTTCACACCACAGACTCATCTTGGTCAGGATCGATTTGAAATCTATCATGGTTTCAGAGAAATCATACTCCATGGTTCGTTGTTCTTGTAGAATGTTGAACGACTACCCCAACTAAAATCTATCCACTCAACAAAAATTATTTCACAACACAGACTCATCTTGGTCAGGATCGATTTGAAATCTATCATGGTTTCAGAGAAATCATTCTCCATGGTTCGTTGTTCTTGTAGAATGTTGAACGACTACCCCAACTAAAATCTATCCACTCAACAAAAATTATTTCACAACACAGACTCATCTTGGTCAGGATCGATTTGAAATCTATCATGGTTTCAGAGAAATCATACTCCATGGTAAGTTGTTCTTGTAGAATGTTGAACGACTACCCCTAACTAAAATCTATCCACTCAACAAAAATTATTTCAGAGAAATCACACTCCATGGTTCGTTGTTCTTGTAGAATGTTGAACGACTACCCCAACTAAAATCTATCCACTCAAGTTGTTCTTGTAGAATGTTGAACGAGTACCCCAACTAAAATCTATCCACTCAACAAAAATTATTTCACACCACAGACTTATCTTGGTCAGGATCGATTTGAAATCTATTATGGTTTCAGAGAAATCATAGTCCATGGTAAGTTGTTCTTGTAGAATGTTGAACGACTATCCCAACTAAAATCTATCCACTCAACAAAAATTATTTCACACCACATACTCATCTTGGTCAGGATCGATTTGAAATCTATCATGGTTTCAGAAAAATCATACTCCATGGTTCGTTGTTCTTGTAGAATGTTGAGCGACTACCCCAACTAAAATCTATCCACTCAACAAAAATTATTTCAGAGAAATCATACTCCATGGTAAGTTGTTCTTGTAGAATGTTGAACCACTACCCCAACTAAAATCTATCCACTCAACAAAAATTGTTTCACACCACAGACTCATCTTGGTCAGGATCGATTTGAAATCTATCATGGTTTCAGAGAAATCATACTCCATGGTTCGTTGTTCTTGTAGAATGTTGAGCGACTACCCCAACTAAAATCTATCCACTCAACAAAAATTATTTCAGAGAAATCATACTCCATGGTAAGTTGTTCTTGTAGAATGTTGAACCACTACCCCAACTAAAATCTATCCACTCAACAAAAATTGTTTCACACCACAGACTCATCTTGGTCAGGATCGATTTGAAATCTATCATGGTTTCAGAGAAATCATACTCCATGGTTCGTTGTTCTTGTAGAATGTTGAGCGACTATCCCAACTAAAATCTATCCACTCAACAAAAATTATTTCAGAGAAATCATACTCCATGGTAAGTTGTTCTTGTAGAATGTTGAACGACTATCCCAACTAAAATCTATCCACTCAACAAAAATTATTTCAGAGAAATCATACTCCATATTAAGTTGTTCTTGTAGAATGTTGAACGACTACCCCAAATAAAATCTATCCACTCAACAAAAATTATTTCACAAAACATACTCATCTTGGTCAGGATCGATTTGAAATCTATCATGGTTTCAGAGAAATCATACTCCATGGTTCGTTGTTCTTGTAGAATGTTGAGCGACTACCCCAACTAAAATCTATCCACTCAACAAAAATTATTTCAGAGAAATCATACTCCATGGTAAGTTGTTCTTGTAGAATGTTGAACGACTACCCCAACTAAAATCTATCCACTCAACAAAAATTATTTCACACCACATACTCATCTTGGTCAGGATCGATTTGAAATTTATCATGGTTTCAGAAAAATCATACTCCATGGTTCGTTGTTCTTGTAGAATGTTGAGCGACTACCCCAACTAAAATCTATCCACTCAACAAAAATTATTTCAGAGAAATCATACTCCATGGTAAGTTGTTCTTGTAGAATGTTGAACCACTACCCCAACTAAAATCTATCCACTCAACAAAAATTGTTTCACACCACAGACTCATCTTGGTCAGGATCGATTTGAAATCTATCATGGTTTCAGAGAAATCATACTCCATGGTTCGTTGTTCTTGTAGAATGTTGAACGACTACCCCAACTAAAATCTATCCACTCAACAAAAATTATTTCACACCAAAGACTCATCTTGGTCAGGATCGATTTGAAATCTATCATGGTTTCAGAGAAATCATTCTCCATGGTTCGTTGTTCTTGTAGAATGTTGAACGACTACCCCAACTAAAATCTATCCACTCAACAAAAATTATTTCACAACACAGACTCATCTTGGTCAGGATCGATTTGAAATCTATCATGGTTTCAGAGAAATCATACTCCATGGTAAGTTGTTCTTGTAGAATGTTGAACGACTACCCCAACTAAAATCTATCCACTCAACAAAAATTATTTCAGAGAAATCATACTCCATGGTAAGTTGTTCTTGTAGAATGTTGAACGACTACCCCAACTAAAATCTATCCACTCAACAAAAATTATTTCACACCACATACTCATCTTGGTCAGGATCGATTTGAAATCTATCATGGTTTCAGAAAAATCATACTCCATGGTTCGTTGTTCTTGTAGAATGTTGAGCGACTACCCCAACTAAAATCTATCCACTCAACAAAAATTATTTCAGAGAAATCATACTCCATGGTAAGTTGTTCTTGTAGAATGTTGAACCACTACCCCAACTAAAATCTATCCACTCAACAAAAATTGTTTCACACCACAGACTCATCTTGGTCAGGATCGATTTGAAATCTATCATGGTTTCAGAGAAATCATACTCCATGGTTCGTTGTTCTTGTAGAATGTTGAGCGACTACCCCAACTAAAATCTATCCACTCAACAAAAATTATTTCAGAGAAATCATACTCCATGGTAAGTTGTTCTTGTAGAATGTTGAACCACTACCCCAACTAAAATCTATCCACTCAACAAAAATTGTTTCACACCACAGACTCATCTTGGTCAGGATCGATTTGAAATCTATCATGGTTTCAGAGAAATCATACTCCATGGTTCGTTGTTCTTGTAGAATGTTGAACGACTACCCCAACTAAAATCTATCCACTCAACAAAAATTATTTCACACCAAAGACTCATCTTGGTCAGGATCGATTTGAAATCTATCATGGTTTCAGAGAAATCATTCTCCATGGTTCGTTGTTCTTGTAGAATGTTGAACGACTACCCCAACTAAAATCTATCCACTCAACAAAAATTATTTCACAACACAGACTCATCTTGGTCAGGATCGATTTGAAATCTATCATGGTTTCAGAGAAATCATACTCCATGGTAAGTTGTTCTTGTAGAATGTTGAACGACTACCCCTAACTAAAATCTATCCACTCAACAAAAATTATTTCAGAGAAATCACACTCCATGGTTCGTTGTTCTTGTAGAATGTTGAACGACTACCCCAACTAAAATCTATCCACTCAAGTTGTTCTTGTAGAATGTTGAACGAGTACCCCAACTAAAATCTATCCACTCAACAAAAATTATTTCACACCACAGACTTATCTTGGTCAGGATCGATTTGAAATCTATTATGGTTTCAGAGAAATCATAGTCCATGGTAAGCTGTTCTTGTAGAATGTTGAACGACTATCCCAACTAAAATCTATCCACTCAACAAAAATTATTACAGAGAAATCATACTCCATGGTAAGTTGTTCTTGTAGAATGTTGAACGACTACCCCAACTAAAATCTATTCACTCAACAAAAATTATTTCACACCACAGACTTATCTTGGTCAGGATCGATTTGAAATCTATCATGGTTTCAGAGAAATCATACTCCATGGTTCGTTGTTCTTGTAGAATGTTGAGCGACTATCCCAACTAAAATCTCTCCACTCAACAAAAATTATTTCAGAGAAATCATACTCCATGGTAAGTTGTTCTTGTAGAATGTTGAACGACTATCCCAACTAAAATCTATCCACTCAACAAAAATTATTTCAGAGAAATCATACTCCATATTAAGTTGTTCTTGTAGAATGTTGAACGACTACCCCAAATAAAATCTATCCACTCAACAAAAATTATTTCACAAAACATACTCATCTTGGTCAGGATCGATTTGAAATCTATCATGGTTTCAGAGAAATCATACTCCATGGTTCGTTGATCTTGTAGAATGTTGAGCGACTACCCCAACTAAAATCTATCCACTCAACAAAAATTATTTCAGAGAAATCATACTCCATGGTAAGTTGTTCTTGTAGAATGTTGAACGACTACCCCAACTAAAATCTATCCACTCAACAAAAATTATTTCACACCACATACTCATCTTGGTCAGGATCGATTTGAAATCTATCATGGTTTCAGAAAAATCATACTCCATGGTTCGTTGTTCTTGTAGAATGTTGAGCGACTACCCCAACTAAAATCTATCCACTCAACAAAAATTATTTCAGAGAAATCATACTCCATGGTAAGTTGTTCTTGTAGAATGTTGAACCACTACCCCAACTAAAATCTATCCACTCAACAAAAATTATTTCACACCACAGACTCATCTTGGTCAGGATCGATTTGAAATCTATCATGGTTTCAGAGAAATCATACTCCATGGTTCGTTGTTCTTGTAGAATGTTGAACGACTACCCCAACTAAAATCTATCCACTCAACAAAAATTATTTCACACCAAAGACTCATCTTGGTCAGGATCGATTTGAAATCTATCATGGTTTCAGAGAAATCATTCTCCATGGTTCGTTGTTCTTGTAGAATGTTGAACGACTACCCCAACTAAAATCTATCCACTCAACAAAAATTATTTCACAACACAGACTCATCTTGGTCAGGATCGATTTGAAATCTATCATGGTTTCAGAGAAATCATACTCCATGGTAAGTTGTTCTTGTAGAATGTTGAACGACTACCCCTAACTAAAATCTATCCACTCAACAAAAATTATTTCAGAGAAATCACACTCCATGGTTCGTTGTTCTTGTAGAATGTTGAACGACTACCCCAACTAAAATCTATCCACTCAAGTTGTTCTTGTAGAATGTTGAACGAGTACCCCAACTAAAATCTATCCACTCAACAAAAATTATTTCACACCACAGACTTATCTTGGTCAGGATCGATTTGAAATCTATTATGGTTTCAGAGAAATCATAGTCCATGGTAAGTTGTTCTTGTAGAATGTTGAACGACTATCCCAACTAAAATCTATCCACTCAACAAAAATTATTTCACACCACAGACTTATCTTGGTCAGGATCGATTTGAAATCTATCATGGTTTCAGAGAAATCATACTCCATGGTAAGTTGTTCTTGTAGAATGTTGAACGACTACCCCTAACTAAAATCTATCCACTCAACAAAAATTATTTCAGAGAAATCATACTCCATGGTTCGCTTTTCTTGTAGAATATTGAACGACTACCCCAACTAAAATCTATCCACTCAACAAAAATTATTTCAGAGAAATCATACTCCATGGTTCGTTGTTCTTGTAAAATGTTGAACGACTACCCCAACTAAAATCTATCCACTCAACAAAAATTATTTCACAACACAGACTCATCTTGGTCAGGATCGATTTGAAATCTATAATGGTTTCAGAGAAATCATACTCCATGGTTCGTTGTTCTTGTAAAATGTTGAACGACCACCCCAACTAAAATCTATCCACTCAGCAAAAATTATTTCACACCACAGACTGGTCAGGATCGATTTGAAATCTATCATGGTTTCAGAGAAATCATACTCCATGGTTCGTTGTTCTTGTAAAATGTTGAACGACTACCCCAACTAAAATCTATCCACTCAACAAAAATTATTTCAGAGAAATCATACTCCATGGTAAGTTGTTCTTGTAGAATGTTGAACCACTAAACCAACTAAAATCTATCCACTCAACAAAAATTATTTCACACCACAGACTCATCTTGGTCAGGATCGATTTGACATCTATCATGGTTTCAGAGAAATCATACTCCGTGGTAAGTTGTTCTTGTAGAATGTTGAACGACTACCCCAACTAAAATCTATCCACTCAACAAAAATTATTTCACACCACATACTCATCTTGGTCAGGATCGATTTGAAATCTATCATGGTTTCAGAGAAATCATACTCCATGGTTCGTTGTTCTTGTAGAATGTTGAACGACTACCCCAACTAAGATCTATCCACTCAACAAAAATTATTTCAGAGAAATCATACTCCATGGTAAGTTGTTCTTGTAGAATGTTGAACGACTATCCCAACTAAAATCTATCCACTCAACAAAAATTATTTCAGAGAAATCATACTCCATATTAAGTTGTTCTTGTAGAATGTTGAACGACTACCCCAACTAAAATCTATCCACTCAACAAAAATTATTTCACAACACATACTCATCTTGGTCAGGATCGATTTGAAATCTATCATGGTTTCAGAGAAATCATACTCCATGGTAAGTTGTTCTTGTAGAATGTTGAGCGACTACCCCAACTAAAATCTATCCACTCAACAAAAATTATTTCAGAGAAATCATACTCCATGGTAAGTTGTTCTTGTAGAATGTTGAACGACTACCCCAACTAAAATCTATATACTCAACAAAAATTATTTCACACCACATACTCATCTTGGTCAGGATCGATTTGAAATCTATCATGGTTTCAGAGAAATCATACTCCATGGTTCGTTGTTCTTGTAGAATGTTGAGCGACTACCCCAACTAAAATCTATCCACTCAACAAAAATTATTTCAGAGAAATCATACTCCATGGTTCGTTGTTCTTGTAGAATGTTGAACCACTACCCCAACTAAAATCTATCCACTCAACAAAAATTATTTCACACCACAGACTCATCTTGGTCAGGATCGATTTGAAATCTATCATGGTTTCAGAGAAATCATACTCCATGGTAAGTTGTTCTTGTAGAATGTTGAACGACTACCCCAACTAAAATCTATCCACTCAACAAAAATTATTTCAGAGAAATCATACTCCATGTTAAGTTGTTCTTGTAGAATGTTGAACGACTACCATTAACTAAAATCTATCCACTCAACAAAAATTATTTCAGATAAATCATACTCCATGGTTCGCTTTTCTTGTAGAATGTTGAACGACTACCCCAACTAAAATCTATCCACTCAACAAAAATTATTTCAGAGAAATCATACTCCATGGTTCGTTGTTCTTGTAAAATGTTGAACGACTACCCCAACTAAAATCTATCCACTCAACAAACATTATTTCACAACACAGACTCATCTTGGTCAGGATCGATTTGAAATCTATCATGGTTTCAGAGAAATCATACTCCATGTTTCGTTGTTCTTGTAAAATGTTGAACGACTACCACAACTAAAATCTATCCACTCAACAAAAATTATTTCACACCACAGACTCATCTTGGTCAGGATCGATTTGAAATCTATCATGGTTTCAGAGAAATCATACTCCATGGTTCGTTGTTCTTGTAAAATGTTGAACGACTACCCCAACTAAAATCTATCCACTCAACAAAAATTATTTCAGAGAAATTATACTCCATGGTAAGTTGTTCTTGTAGAATGTTGAACGACTACCCCAACTAAAATCTATCCACTCAACAAAAATTATTTCACACCACAGACTCATCTTGGTCAGGATCGATTTGAAATCTATCATGGTTTCAGAGAAATCATACTCCATGGTTCGTTGTTCTTGTAAAATGTTGAACGACTACCCCAACTAAAATCTATCCACTCAACAAAAATTATTTCAGAGAAATTATACTCCATGGTAAGTTGTTCTTGTAGAATGTTGAACGACTACCCCAACTAAAATCTATCCACTCAACAAAAATTATTTCACACCACAGACTCATCTTGGTCAGGATCGATTTGAAATCTATCATGGTTTCAGAGAAATCATACTCCATGGTTCGTTGTTCTTGTAGAATGTTGAGCGGCTACCCCAACTAAAATCTATCCACTCAACAAAAATTATTTCACACCACAGACTCATCTTGGTCAGGATCGATTTGAAATCTATCATGGTTTCAGAGAAATCATACTCCATGGTTCGTTGTTCTTGTAGAATGTTGAGCGGCTACCCCAACTAAAATCTATCCACTCAACAAAAATTATTTCACACCACAGACTCATCTTGGTCAGGATCGATTTGAAATCTATCATGGTTTCAGAGAAATCATAGTCCATGGTAAGTTGTTCTTGTAGAATGTTGAACGACTATCCCAACTAAAATCTATCCACTCAACAAAAATTATTTCAGAGAAATCATACTCCATGGTAAGTTGTTCTTGTAGAATGTTGAACGACTACCCCAACTAAAATCTATCCACTCAACAAAAATTATTTCACACCACAGACTTATCTTGGTCAGGATCGATTTGAAATCTATCATGGTTTCAGAGAAATCATACTCCATGGTAAGTTGTTCTTGTAGAATGTTGAACGACTACCCCTAACTAAAATTTATGCACTCAACAAAAATTATTTCAGAGAAATCATACTCCATGGTTCGCTTTTCTTGTAGAATGTTGAACGACTATCCCCAACTAAAATCTATCCACTCAACAAAAATTATTTCAGAGAAATCATACTCCATGGTTCGTTGTTCTTGTAAAATGTTGAACGACTACCCCAACTAAAATCTGTCCACTCAACAAAAATTATTTCACAACACAGACTCATCTTGGTCAGGATCGATTTGAAATCTATAATGGTTTCAGAGAAATCATACTCCATGGTTCGTTGTTCTTGTAAAATGTTGAACGACTACCCCAACTAAAATCTATCCACTCAGCAAAAATTATTTCACACCACAGACTGGTCAGGATCGATTTGAAATCTATCATGGTTTCAGAGAAATCATACTCCATGGTTCGTTGTTCTTGTAAAATGTTGAACGACTACCCCAACTAAAATCTATCCACTCAACAAAAATTATTTCAGAGAAATCATACTCCATGGTAAGTTGTTCTTGTAGAATGTTGAACCACTACCTCAACTAAAATCTATCCACTCAACAAAAATTATTTCACACCACAGACTCATCTTGGTCAGGATCGATTTGACATCTATCATGGTTTCAGAGAAATCATACTCCATGGTAAGTTGTTCTTGTAGAATGTTGAACGACTACCCCAACTAAAATCTATCCACTCAACAAAAATTATTTCACACCACATACTCATCTTGGTCAGGATCGATTTGAAATCTATCATGGTTTCAGAGAAATCATACTCCATGGTTCGTTGTTCTTGTAGAATGTTGAGCGACTATCCCAACTAAAATCTATCCACTCAACAAAAATTATTTCAGAGAAATCATACTCCATGGTAAGTTGTTCTTGTAGAATGTTGAACGACTATCCCAACTAAAATCTATCCACTCAACAAAAATTATTTCAGAGAAATCATACTCCATATTAAGTTGTTCTTGTAGAATGTTGAACGACTACCCCAACTAAAATCTATCCACTCAACAAAAATTATTTCACACCACAGACTCATCTTGGTCAGGATCGATTTGAAATCTATCATGGTTTCAGAGAAATCATAGTCCATGGTAAGTTGTTCTTGTAGAATGTTGAACGACTACCCCAACTAAAATCTATCCACTCAACAAAAATTAATTCACACCACAGACTCATCTTGGTCAGGATCGATTTGAAATCTATCATGGTTTCAGAGAAATCATACTCCATGGTTCGTTGTTCTTGTAGAATGTTGAACGACTATCCCAACTAAAATCTATCCACTCAACAAAAATTATTTCAGAGAAATCATACTCCATGGTTCGTTGTTCTTGTAAAATGTTGAACGACTACCCCAACTGAAATCTATCCACTCAACAAAAATTATTTCAGAGAAATCATACTCCATGGTTCGTTGTTCTTGTAGAATGTTGAACGACTATCCCAACTAAAATCTATCCACTCAACAAAAATTATTTCAGAGAAATCATACTCCATATTAAGTTGTTCTTGTAGAATGTTGAACGACTACCCCAACTAAAATCTATCCACTCAACAAAAATTATTTCACACCGCAGACTCATCTTGGTCAGGATCGATTTGAAATCTATCATGGTTTCAGAGAAATCATAGTCCATGGTAAGTTGTTCTTGTAGAATGTTGAACGACTACCCCAACTAAAATCTATCCACTCAACAAAAATTAATTCACACCACAGACTCATCTTGGTCAGGATCGATTTGAAATCTATCATGGTTTCAGAGAAATCATACTCCATGGTTCGTTGTTCTTGTAGAATGTTGAACGACTACCCCAACTAAAATCTATCCACTCAACAAAAATTATTTCAGAGAAATCATACTCCATGGTTCGTTGTTCTTGTAGAATGTTGAACGACTACCCCAACTAAAATCTATCCACTCAGCAAAAATTATTTCACAACACAGACTCATCTTGGTCAGGATCGATTTGAAATCTATCATGGTTTCAGAGAAATCATAGTCCATGGTAAGTTGTTCTTGTAGAATGTTGAACGACTACCCCAACTAAAATCTATCCACTCAACAAAAATTATTTCACACCACAGACTCATCTTGGTCAGGATCGATTTGAAATCTATCATGGTTTCAGAGAAATCATACTCCATGGTTCGTTGTTCTTGTAGAATGTTGAACGACTATCCCAACTAAAATCTATCCACTCAACAAAAATTATTTCAGAGAAATCATACTCCATGGTAAGTTGTTCTTGTAGAATGTTGAACGACTACCCCAACTAAAATCTATCCACTCAACAAAAATTATTTCAGAGAAATCATACTCCATGGTTCGTTGTTCTTGTAGAATGTTGAACGACTACAACAACTAAAATCTATCCACTCAACAAAAATTATTTCACACCACAGACTCATCTTGGTCAGGATCGATTTGAAATCTATCATGGTTTCAGAGAAATCATACTCCATGTTTCGTTGTTCTTGTAGAATGTTGAACGACTATCCCAACTAAAATCTATCCACTCAACAAAAATTATTTCAGAGAAATCATACTCCATGGTTCGTTGTTCTTGTAGAATGTTGAACGACTACCCCAACTAAAATCTATCCACTCAACAAAAATTATTTCACACCACAGACTCATCTTGGTCAGGATCGATTTGAAATCTATCATGGTTTCAGAGAAATCATAGTCCATGGTAAGTTGTTCTTGTAGAATGTTGAACGACTATCCCAACTAAAATCTATCCACTCAACAAAAATTATTTCAGAGAAATCATACTCCATGGTTCGTTGTTCTTGTAGAATGTTGAACGACTATCCCAACTAAAATCTATCCACTCAACAAAAATTAATTCAGAGAAATCATACTCCATATTAAGTTGTTCTTGTAGAATGTTGAACGACTACCCCAACTAAAATCTATCCACTCAACAAAAATTATTTCACACCACAGACTCATCTTGGTCAGGATCGATTTGAAATCTATCATGGTTTCAGAGAAATCATACTCCATGGTTCGTTGTTCTTGTAGAATGTTGAACGACTATCCCAACTAAAATCTATCCACTCAACAAAAATTATTTCAGAGAAATCATACTCCATGGTAAGTTGTTCTTGTAGAATGTTGAACGACTACCCCAACTAAAATCTATCCACTCAACAAAAATTATTTCAGAGAAATCATACTCCATGGTTCGTTGTTCTTGTAGAATGTTGAACGACTACCCCAACTAAAATCTATCCACTCAGCAAAAATTATTTCACACCACAGACTCATCTTGGTCAGGATCGATTTGAAATCTATCATGGTTTCAGAGAAATCATACTCCATGTTTCGTTGTTCTTGTAGAATGTTGAACGACTATCCCAACTAAAATCTATCCACTCAACAAAAATTATTTCAGAGAAATCATACTCCATGGTTCGTTGTTCTTGTAGAATGTTGAACGACTACCCCAACTAAAATCTATCCACTCAACAAAAATTATTTCACACCACAGACTCATCTTGGTCAGGATCGATTTGAAATCTATCATGGTTTCAGAGAAATCATAGTCCATGGTAAGTTGTTCTTGTAGAATGTTGAACGACTATCCCAACTAAAATCTATCCACTCAACAAAAATTATTTCAGAGAAATCATACTCCATGGTTCGTTGTTCTTGTAGAATGTTGAACGACTACCCCAACTAAAATCTATCCACTCAACAAAAATTATTTCACACCACAGACTCATCTTGGTCAGGATCGATTTGAAATCTATCATGGTTTCAGAGAAATCATACTCCATGGTTCGTTGTTCTTGTAGAATGTTGAGCGACTATCCCAACTAAAATCTATCCACTCAACAAAAATTATTTCAGAGAAATCATACTCCATGGTAAGTTGTTCTTGTAGAATGTTGAACGACTATCCCAACTAAAATCTATCCACTCAACAAAAATTATTTCAGAGAAATCATACTCCATATTAAGTTGTTCTTGTAGAATGTTGAACGACTACCCCAACTAAAATCTATCCACTCAACAAAAATTATTTCACACCACAGACTCATCTTGGTCAGGATCGATTTGAAATCTATCATGGTTTCAGAGAAATCATAGTCCATGGTAAGTTGTTCTTGTAGAATGTTGAACGACTACCCCAACTAAAATCTATCCACTCAACAAAAATTAATTCACACCACAGACTCATCTAGGTCAAAATCGATTTGAAATCTATCATGGTTTCAGAGAAATCATACTCCATGGTTCGTTGTTCTTGTAGAATGTTGAACGACTATCCCAACTAAAATCTATCCACTCAACAAAAATTATTTCAGAGAAATCATACTCCATATTAAGTTGTTCTTGTAGAATGTTGAACGACTACCCCAACTAAAATCTATCCACTCAATAAAAATTATTTCAGAGAAATCATACTCCTTGGTTCGTTGATCTTGTAAAATGTTGAACGACTACCCCAACTAAAATCTATCCACTCAACAAAAATTATTTCACAACACAGACTCATCTTGGTCAGGATCGATTTGAAATCTATCATGGTTTCAGAGAAATCATAGTCCATGGTAAGTTGTTCTTGTAGAATGTTGAACGACTACCCCAACTAAAATCTATCCACTCAACAAAAATTATTTCACACCACAGACTCATCTTGGTCAGGATCGATTTGAAATCTATCATGGTTTCAGAGAAATCATACTCCATGGTTCGTTGTTCTTGTAGAATGTTGAACGACTATCCCAACTAAAATCTATCCACTCAACAAAAATTATTTCAGAGAAATCATACTCCATGGTAAGTTGTTCTTGTAGAATGTTGAACGACTATCCCAACTAAAATCTATCCACTCAACAAAAATTATTTCAGAGAAATCATACTCCATGGTAAGTTGTTCTTGTAGAATGTTGAACGACTACCCCAACTAAAATCTATCCACTCAACAAAAATTATTTCACACCACAGACTTATCTTGGTCAGGATCGATTTGAAATCTATCATGGTTTCAGAGAAATCATACTCCATGGTAAGTTGTTCTTGTAGAATGTTGAACGACTACCCCTAACTAAAATTTATGCACTCAACAAAAATTATTTCAGAGAAATCATACTCCATGGTTCGCTTTTCTTGTAGAATGTTGAACGACTATCCCCAACTAAAATCTATCCACTCAACAAAAATTATTTCAGAGAAATCATACTCCATGGTTCGTTGTTCTTGTAAAATGTTGAACGACTACCCCAACTAAAATCTGTCCACTCAACAAAAATTATTTCACAACACAGACTCATCTTGGTCAGGATCGATTTGAAATCTATAATGGTTTCAGAGAAATCATACTCCATGGTTCGTTGTTCTTGTAAAATGTTGAACGACTACCCCAACTAAAATCTATCCACTCAGCAAAAATTATTTCACACCACAGACTGGTCAGGATCGATTTGAAATCTATCATGGTTTCAGAGAAATCATACTCCATGGTTCGTTGTTCTTGTAGAATGTTGAACGACTACCCCAACTAAAATCTATCCACTCAACAAAAATTATTTCAGAGAAATCATACTCCATGGTAAGTTGTTCTTGTAGAATGTTGAACCACTACCTCAACTAAAATCTATCCACTCAACAAAAATTATTTCACACCACAGACTCATCTTGGTCAGGATCGATTTGACATCTATCATGGTTTCAGAGAAATCATACTCCATGGTAAGTTGTTCTTGTAGAATGTTGAACGACTACCCCAACTAAAATCTATCCACTCAACAAAAATTATTTCACACCACATACTCATCTTGGTCAGGATCGATTTGAAATCTATCATGGTTTCAGAGAAATCATACTCCATGGTTCGTTGTTCTTGTAGAATGTTGAGCGACTATCCCAACTAAAATCTATCCACTCAACAAAAATTATTTCAGAGAAATCATACTCCATGGTAAGTTGTTCTTGTAGAATGTTGAACGATTATCCCAACTAAAATCTATCCACTCAACAAAAATTATTTCAGAGAAATCATACTCCATATTAAGTTGTTCTTGTAGAATGTTGAACGACTACCCCAACTAAAATCTATCCACTCAACAAAAATTATTTCACACCACAGACTCATCTTGGTCAGGATCGATTTGAAATCTATCATGGTTTCAGAGAAATCATAGTCCATGGTAAGTTGTTCTTGTAGAATGTTGAACGACTACCCCAACTAAAATCTATCCACTCAACAAAAATTATTTCACACCACAGACTCATCTTGGTCAGGATCGATTTGAAATCTATCATGGTTTCAGAGAAATCATACTCCATGGTTCGTTGTTCTTGTAGAATGTTGAACGACTATCCCAACTAAAATCTATCCACTCAACAAAAATTATTTCAGAGAAATCATACTCCATGGTAAGTTGTTCTTGTAGAATGTTGAACGACTACCCCAACTAAAATCTATCCACTCAACAAAAATTATTTCAGAGAAATCATACTCCATGGTTCGTTGTTCTTGTAAAATGTTGAACGACTACCCCAACTAAAATCTATCCACTCAACAAAAATTATTTCACAACACAGACTCATCTTGGTCAGGATCGATTTGAAATCTATCATGGTTTCAGAGAAATCATAGTCCATGGTAAGTTGTTCTTGTAGAATGTTGAACGACTACCCCAACTAAAATCTATCCACTCAACAAAAATTATTTCACACCACAGACTCATCTTGGTCAGGATCGATTTGAAATCTATCATGGTTTCAGAGAAATCATACTCCATGGTTCGTTGTTCTTGTAGAATGTTGAACGACTATCCCAACTAAAATCTATCCACTCAACAAAAATTATTTCAGAGAAATCATACTCCATGGTAAGTTGTTCTTGTAGAATGTTGAACGACTACCCCAACTAAAATCTATCCACTCAACAAAAATTATTTCAGAGAAATCATACTCCATGGTTCGTTGTTCTTGTAGAATGTTGAACGACTACCCCAACTAAAATCTATCCACTCAACAAAAATTATTTCACACCACAGACTCATCTTGGTCAGGATCGATTTGAAATCTATCATGGTTTCAGAGAAATCATACTCCATGTTTCGTTGTTCTTGTAGAATGTTGAACGACTATCCCAACTAAAATCTATCCACTCAACAAAAATTATTTCAGAGAAATCATACTCCATGGTTCGTTGTTCTTGTAGAATGTTGAACGACTACCCCAACTAAAATCTATCCACTCAACAAAAATTATTTCACACCACAGACTCATCTTGGTCAGGATCGATTTGAAATCTATCATGGTTTCAGAGAAATCATAGTCCATGGTAAGTTGTTCTTGTAGAATGTTGAACGACTATCCCAACTAAAATCTATCCACTCAACAAAAATTATTTCAGAGAAATCATACTCCATGGTTCGTTGTTCTTGTAGAATGTTGAACGACTACCCCAACTAAAATCTATCCACTCAACAAAAATTATTTCACACCACAGACTCATCTTGGTCAGGATCGATTTGAAATCTATCATGGTTTCAGAGAAATCATACTCCATGGTTCGTTGTTCTTGTAGAATGTTGAGCGACTATCCCAACTAAAATCTATCCACTCAACAAAAATTATTTCCGAGAAATCATACTCCATGATAAGTTGTTCTTGTAGAATGTTGAACGACTATCCCAACTAAAATCTATCCACTCAACAAAAATTATTTCAGAGAAATCATACTCCATATTAAGTTGTTCTTGTAGAATGTTGAACGACTACCCCAACTAAAATCTATCCACTCAACAAAAATTATTTCACACCACAGACTCATCTTGGTCAGGATCGATTTGAAATCTATCATGGTTTCAGAGAAATCATAGTCCATGGTAAGTTGTTCTTGTAGAATGTTGAACGACTACCCCAACTAAAATCTATCCACTCAACAAAAATTATTTCACACCACAGACTCATCTTGGTCAGGATCGATTTGAAATCTATCATGGTTTCAGAGAAATCATACTCCATGGTTCGTTGTTCTTGTAGAATGTTGAACGACTATCCCAACTAAAATCTATCCACTCAACAAAAATTATTTCAGAGAAATCATACTCCATGGTAAGTTGTTCTTGTAGAATGTTGAACGACTACCCCAACTAAAATCTATCCACTCAACAAAAATTATTTCAGAGAAATCATACTCCATGGTTCGTTGTTCTTGTAAAATGTTGAACGACTACCCCAACTAAAATCTATCCACTCAACAAAAATTATTTCACAACACAGACTCATCTTGGTCAGGATCGATTTGAAATCTATCATGGTTTCAGAGAAATCATAGTCCATGGTAAGTTGTTCTTGTAGAATGTTGAACGACTACCCCAACTAAAATCTATCCACTCAACAAAAATTATTTCACACCACAGACTCATCTTGGTCAGGATCGATTTGAAATCTATCATGGTTTCAGAGAAATCATACTCCATGGTTCGTTGTTCTTGTAGAATGTTGAACGACTATCCCAACTAAAATCTATCCACTCAACAAAAATTATTTCAGAGAAATCATACTCCATGGTAAGTTGTTCTTGTAGAATGTTGAACGACTACCCCAACTAAAATCTATCCACTCAACAAAAATTATTTCAGAGAAATCATACTCCATGGTTCGTTGTTCTTGTAGAATGTTGAACGACTACCCCAACTAAAATCTATCCACTCAACAAAAATTATTTCACACCACAGACTCATCTTGGTCAGGATCGATTTGAAATCTATCATGGTTTCAGAGAAATCATACTCCATGTTTCGTTGTTCTTGTAGAATGTTGAACGACTATCCCAACTAAAATCTATCCACTCAACAAAAATTATTTCAGAGAAATCATACTCCATGGTTCGTTGTTCTTGTAGAATGTTGAACGACTACCCCAACTAAAATCTATCCACTCAACAAAAATTATTTCAGAGAAATCATACTCCATATTAAGTTGTTCTTGTAGAATGTTGAACGACTACCCCAACTAAAATCTATCCACTCAACAAAAATTATTTCACACCACAGACTCATCTTGGTCAGGATCGATTTGAAATCTATCATGGTTTCAGAGAAATCATAGTCCATGGTAAGTTGTTCTTGTAGAATGTTGAACGACTACCCCAACTAAAATCTATCCACTCAACAAAAATTATTTCACACCACAGACTCATCTTGGTCAGGATCGATTTGAAATCTATCATGGTTTCAGAGAAATCATACTCCATGGTTCGTTGTTCTTGTAGAATGTTGAACGACTATCCCAACTAAAATCTATCCACTCAACAAAAATTATTTCAGAGAAATCATACTCCATGGTTCGTTGTTCTTGTAGAATGTTGAACGACTACCCCAACTAAAATCTATCCACTCAACAAAAATTATTTCAGAGAAATCATACTCCATGGTTCGTTGTTCTTGTAAAATGTTGAACGACTACCCCAACTAAAATCTATCCACTCAACAAAAATTATTTCACAACACAGACTCATCTTGGTCAGGATCGATTTGAAATCTATCATGGTTTCAGAGAAATCATAGTCCATGGTAAGTTGTTCTTGTAGAATGTTGAACGACTACCCCAACTAAAATCTATCCACTCAACAAAAATTATTTCACACCACAGACTCATCTTGGTCAGGATCGGTTTGAAATCTATCATGGTTTCAGAGAAATCATACTCCATGGTTCGTTGTTCTTGTAGAATGTTGAACGACTATCCCAACTAAAATCTATCCACTCAACAAAAATTATTTCAGAGAAATCATACTCCATATTAAGTTGTTCTTGTAGAATGTTGAACGACTACCCCAACTAAAATCTATCCACTCAACAAAAATTATTTCACACCACAGACTCATCTTGGTCAGGATCGATTTGAAATCTATCGTGGTTTCAGAGAAATCATAGTCCATGGTAAGTTGTTCTTGTAGAATGTTGAACGACTACCCCAACTAAAATCTATCCACTCAACAAAAATTATTTCACACCACAGACTCATCTTGGTCAGGATCGATTTGAAATCTATCATGGTTTCAGAGAAATCATACTCCATGGTTCGTTGTTCTTGTAGAATGTTGAACGACTATCCCAACTAAAATCTATCCACTCAACAAAAATTATTTCAGAGAAATCATACTCCATGGTAAGTTGTTCTTGTAGAATGTTGAACGACTACCCCAACTAAAATCTATCCACTCAACAAAAATTATTTCAGAGAAATCATACTCCATGGTTCGTTGTTCTTGTAAAATGTTGAACGACTACCCCAACTAAAATCTATCCACTCAACAAAAATTATTTCACAACACAGACTCATCTTGGTCAGGATCGATTTGAAATCTATCATGGTTTCAGAGAAATCATAGTCCATGGTAAGTTGTTCTTGTAGAATGTTGAACGACTACCCCAACTAAAATCTATCCACTCAACAAAAATTATTTCACACCACAGACTCATCTTGGTCAGGATCGATTTGAAATCTATTATGGTTTCAGAGAAATCATACTCCATGGTTCGTTGTTCTTGTAGAATGTTGAACGACTATCCCAACTAAAATCTATCCACTCAACAAAAATTATTTCAGAGAAATCATACTCCATGGTAAGTTGTTCTTGTAGAATGTTGAACGACTACCCCAACTAAAATCTATCCACTCAACAAAAATTATTTCAGAGAAATCATACTCCATGGTTCGTTGTTCTTGTAGAATGTTGAACGACTACCCCAACTAAAATCTATCCACTCAACAAAAATTATTTCACACCACAGACTCATCTTGGTCAGGATCGATTTGAAATCTATCATGGTTTCAGAGAAATCATACTCCATGTTTCGTTGTTCTTGTAGAATGTTGAACGACTATCCCAACTAAAATCTATCCACTCAACAAAAATTATTTCAGAGAAATCATACTCCATGGTTCGTTGTTCTTGTAGAATGTTGAACGACTACCCCAACTAAAATCTATCCACTCAACAAAAATTATTTCACACCACAGACTCATCTTGGTCAGGATCGATTTGAAATCTATCATGGTTTCAGAGAAATCATAGTCCATGGTAAGTTGTTCTTGTAGAATGTTGAACGACTATCCCAACTAAAATCTATCCACTCAACAAAAATTATTTCAGAGAAATCATACTCCATGGTTCGTTGTTCTTGTAGAATGTTGAACGACTACCCCAACTAAAATCTATCCACTCAACAAAAATTATTTCACCCCACAGACTCATCTTGGTCAGGATCGATTTGAAATCTATCATGGTTTCAGAGAAATCATACTCCATGGTTCGTTGTTCTTGTAGAATGTTGAGCGACTATCCCAACTAAAATCTATCCACTCAACAAAAATTATTTCCGAGAAATCATACTCCATGGTAAGTTGTTCTTGTAGAATGTTGAACGACTACCCCAACTAAAATCTATCCACTCAACAAAAATTATTTCAGAGAAATCATACTCCATATTAAGTTGTTCTTGTAGAATGTTGAACGACTACCCCAACTAAAATCTATCCACTCAACAAAAATTATTTCACACCACAGACTCATCTTGGTCAGGATCGATTTGAAATCTATCATGGTTTCAGAGAAATCATACTCCATGGTTCGTTGTTCTTGTAGAATGTTGAACGACTATCCCAACTAAAATCTATCCACTCAACAAAAATTATTTCAGAGAAATCATACTCCATGGTAAGTTGTTCTTGTAGAATGTTGAACGACTACCCCAACTAAAATCTATCCACTCAACAAAAATTATTTCAGAGAAATCATACTCCATGGTTCGTTGTTCTTATAGAATGTTGAACGACTACCCCAACTAAAATCTATCCACTCAACAAAAATTATTTCACACCACAGACTCATCTTGGTCAGGATCGATTTGAAATCTATCATGGTTTCAGAGAAATCATACTCCATGGTTCGTTGTTCTTGTAGAATGTTGAACGACTATCCCAACTAAAATCTATCCACTCAACAAAAATTATTTCAGAGAAATCATACTCCATGGTTCGTTGTTCTTGTAGAATGTTGAACGACTACCCCAACTAAAATCTATCCACTCAACAAAAATTATTTCACACCACAGACTCATCTTGGTCAGGATCGATTTGAAATCTATCATGGTTTCAGAGAAATCATAGTCCATGGTAAGTTGTTCTTGTAGAATATTGAACGACTATCCCAACTAAAATCTATCCACTCAACAAAAATTATTTCAGAGAAATCATACTCCATGGTTCGTTGTTCTTGTAGAATGTTGAACGACTACCCCAACTAAAATCTATCCACTCAACAAAAATTATTTCACACCACAGACTCATCTTGGTCAGGATCGATTTGAAATCTATCATGGTTTCAGAGAAATCATAGTCCATGGTAAGTTGTTCTTGTAGAATATTGAACGACTATCCCAACTAAAATCTATCCACTCAACAAAAATTATTTCAGAGAAATCATACTCCATGGTTCGTTGTTCTTGTAGAATGTTGAACGACTACCCCAACTAAAATCTATCCACTCAACAAAAATTATTTCACACCACAGACTCATCTTGGTCAGGATCGATTTGAAATCTATCATGGTTTCAGAGAAATCATACTCCATGGTTCGTTGTTCTTGTAGAATGTTGAGCGACTATCCCAACTAAAATCTATCCACTCAACAAAAATTATTTCAGAGAAATCATACTCCATGGTAAGTTGTTCTTGTAGAATGTTGAACGACTATCCCAACTAAAATCTATCCACTCAACAAAAATTATTTCAGAGAAATCATACTCCATGGTTCGTTGTTCTTGTAGAATGTTGAACGACTACCCCAACTAAAATCTATCCACTCAACAAAAATTATTTCACACCACAGACTCATCTTGGTCAGGATCGATTTGAAATCTATCATGGTTTCAGAGAAATCATAGTCCATGGTAAGTTGTTCTTGTAGAATATTGAACGACTATCCCAACTAAAATCTATCCACTCAACAAAAATTATTTCAGAGAAATCATACTCCATGGTAAGTTGTTCTTGTAGAATATTGAACGACTATCCCAACTAAAATCTATCCACTCAACAAAAATTATTTCAGAGAAATCATACTCCATGGTTCGTTGTTCTTGTAGAATGTTGAACGACTACCCCAACTAAAATCTATCCACTCAACAAAAATTATTTCACACCACAGACTCATCTTGGTCAGGATCGATTTGAAATCTATCATGGTTTCAGAGAAATCATACTCCATGGTTCGTTGTTCTTGTAGAATGTTGAGCGACTATCCCAACTAAAATCTATCCACTCAACAAAAATTATTTCAGAGAAATCATACTCCATGGTAAGTTGTTCTTGTAGAATGTTGAACGACTATCCCAACTAAAATCTATCCACTCAACAAAAATTATTTCAGAGAAATCATACTCCATATTAAGTTGTTCTTGTAGAATGTTGAACGACTACCCCAACTAAAATCTATCCACTCAACAAAAATTATTTCACACCACAGACTCATCTTGGTCAGGATCGATTTGAAATCTATCATGGTTTCAGAGAAATCATAGTCCATGGTAAGTTGTTTTCATTTTCATTTCATTTTTACTGCATTTTATTGTTAAATTCATTAATTCTTACATGCTAGACAAAAGTACTTAAAACTAGCTTAACTAACTTAACTATGTTATGACTAACTTACTGGCTCTGTATGAGCGCTCTAAGCTAAACTTAACTCTTAACCTATGTCTTTCGACGTAATCTAACTTAATTATTACTTATTTATTTTTATTTTACTTTTAATTTTGATTTTCACAAAGAAAAAGAGATTTGGAAAAACTTTGTAAATGAATACTTTATGTGTTTTTTATATAAAACTTAAAGTTACTTAAACTACCTTAAAATAAATAAATAAATCTTAACCTACCTAACTATAATCATAATTAAATACAATCTTTTTTTTTGTTTTTTTTTTATTTTTTATTTTTTTTTTTGTTTTTTTTTTTTTTTTTTGTTCCCGCTTGCTGTGTTGTATTTAGCAACAGCAAAACACAACCAGCACTTGGGCCTACCTTAAAGCTACGTAAGCCGGCCAGGTTACATATATACACCGTATAAATAAAATGGCCAGCTTGCCCTACTAACAGGGCTACCCAGGACTAAGAGGGATCGACGAGGGAGTTCCCTCTTGTACCACAAGCCACCAGAATTTCTGGTGCTGCTGTTCCACTTCTTTAATATCTCGCCCCGATACCGACCTGCTGAATCGGAGACGATCCTCGTTGCTCTGTGCTACGCCTCGATCGTAGTTGAGCCGCCTATCCACAGCATTTCTGGCGACGTGGTAGATTAACGGTGTACCCGTTCTCTCCTGTATCAGACCATGTCTATCGAAATAGAGGAATGCCTCTGGAGGAACAAAGCCGTTAAGGCGCACACTCTCGTGGTACATATCATTGGGGTAGTAAGCCCCAAAGATCAGGCTATTAGTTGAGTTCATTGCTCTTGCAATATGACCCCGAATCAACTTCACCAGGAAATTGTCCACTCTGATCAGATTCGCTTTATTGTACAGGATCTCATTGGAGTAGAATTTTATGTACTCGGACTCTGGTGTTCGATATAAGTGAAGGCAAGCCCGAAGACAAGCCCTCTCAAACACCCGCATCCTTTCCATTAGACTTGCTCTTACGTTGAACCACACCGGACAGCCATAGGTGAGCATTGGCCTTATAAGGGCCGTGTAGCAGATGACCTTCACCCTTGCATCGAGTTGGGTGCTATAAAACAGTCTCTTTGTAAGGGCAAAAGCAACTTTGGCTCTGGCTAGAGCAGCATCTATATGTTTGTTAAAATATAGATACTGATCTAGCCAGATCCCAAGGTATCTGACTACACTTCTGCTCGCCAATGGTCGTCCGTTCGGTCCTACGATAGAGAACTTTCGCCAATTCTTTCTGGTGTCCCGTGAGGCCCCAGACAACGGCGTTCTGAACAGGATGGTTTCCGACTTCTGGATGACTTCCAGTCATCGCAATATCGCTGGATCTTGTCGAAGTCACGTTGCAAGAGAGCTGTAATGACCTCGACTTTAGGACCTGACCTGTACGCAATCAAGTCGTCTGCGTACGCAATAGCATGGTGAAGGGAACCTATGAGATCGCTGGTGTAAATGTTGAAAAGGATAGGCGAATTAACCGCACCCTGTTGCAGACCGTTTTTAATTTGAAACGTACCAGCAGAAGTCACGTTGCCATTTTTCACAACGAACTGTCTGCTGGTGAGCATGTTAAGGAGAATGTACAGTATTGGCTTGGAGATACCCAGCCTGCTCAACTTGTAAAAGAGTCCCTCTAACCATACGGTATCGAAGGCCTTCTCCAAGTCAACCAGGCAGGCACCCGTGCATTGTTTCTTGCTTTTATTCCATTGGACGTCCGACACCAGTTTCGACGCGGCATGTAGATTATCATGCCCCGCCTTGAAACCGAATTGGTTGTCCGGAATTATATTCCTGTCCTCAGCCCACTTATTCAGTGCGCTATGGATCACTTTTTCGAATACCTTGCTGATGATCGGAAGGAGACTTATTGACCGGAGATTTGCCGGATTGGAGGTGTCTTTTCCCCTTTTGGGAATGGGCTGCACCACTGCTGTCTTCCAATGCGCCGGATAATGTGCATTATTCAACGCATTGTTAAACAGGGTGGTGTATATGTCCACCGCTTCTAGAGGGAGATGTCTGAGCACAATGTTAGGAATTCCGTCGATTCCCACGGATTTCTTACTTCTCAATGAGATGAAGATCGTTTGGAGTTCTACCTTCGATATGAACGGGGGGTGAGCCCTCACGTTGGCGACGGCATTGTTTGCCATGTTTCCTTCATTGAACACGGTGAAACCAGTGTTCTCGGATCGCCATTGTTGCATATCATTTCGAAGGTAGAAGTTGTGCACAAGGACGCGATTTTCCAGGTCATGGTTCGGGTGAACACTATCATTCACCTTGTACACTTCCTGGAAAGTCGCTCCTATGGCCTCTACCTTCTCCTGCGGATCTTCTATCAGAAAGAAGTCGTCATTCTCGACAGCGTTATCTGGATCTATACCTGCTGTTGTAAGTATTTGTTCATTGTAAGTCGTTCGGGGTAGTTTGAGACACGGAAGGTCGTTGAGGTTATTCCTCCGAAAAACCTTATTGATCTGCGGGAACATGCTTGGATTGTTGGCTCTTATCGCCGAAATCTTCCCGTTCCAATGCGCATTTACCGTCATTCTACAGTTCTCTTTGATCAATTTCTGGAGATTTTTGATCAACGACTTCAGTGTCCTAACCTCCGAGTTGTGTCTGTCAGCAAACTGCCTGTACAAGGTTTTTAATCTTGAGAGGAGTCTGCTTTTCTGTTGGTAGAGTGCGTCGATGGTCGCGTTGCGGAAAAAGTTTGCATTGTCAGTATGTTGATACCGAGGTATCGTACTGTCCATCGTTTGTTTGATTGTCTCGTCCATTTGTTTCAGGTATCTGTCAATCTCCTCGTTTGATAGGTTCCTATCGGTCGGTGGGTAGAGCGAGTTCGAGGAGAGTGCTCTTGTCAGTACTCTAGAGAAGCGTGTCCAGCGCGTCCTACTGTAGTTGTAGGTATGCGTTTGAACAAACTCTTCCAATTCCGCAATTTCGTTTGGGATCGTTATTTCGGCACTAAGTCCGCAATGGTCGCTGTCGTACACAAAAGTGTGCAAACAGTTCATCGTTTGTCGGTCCGTGTCGGCCAGTTGTATCCGTACGTCGAACAGCATGAGATCCAGATAAGAGCCGCCCCTGGGAAAGGACGGAATATCCGATGCTTTCACATCGAGTC
Source organism: Xylota sylvarum (assembly GCA_905220385.1). Classification (NCBI taxonomy): domain Eukaryota; kingdom Metazoa; phylum Arthropoda; class Insecta; order Diptera; family Syrphidae; genus Xylota; species Xylota sylvarum. The sequence continues at coordinate 172,514 of CAJMZQ010000063.1, read as the reverse complement.
TAAACTCGACATTGTGCAGACCCCACCAATTGAGTAGTAGGTTCCCTCTAGGATTTGGCGTATTATTTCCCCAATCCCCGTGCTTCGCGTTTAGATCTCCGGCCATGAGATAATAATTCTCCGCCGACTCCAGCTTAAGGCATCGAAAAAGTGATTCTAGCTCAGAAATAAATAAAGAAGGTTGAGTAGCTTCAGGTGCATAGAGCGAGACCACGTACATCTTCTTTCCACTATGGAGAGGGATGCACACGATACACGCTTCCAGCACCTGGAACCTCCGCACTTCACCACTGTACACTGTCTTGTAACGCAGCTCTTTACGTACGAAGATCGCCACACCACCTCCTTGGGTGGAGTTGGGCCGGTCTCTTCTTATTATATTATATTTGCTGTTCCTTAATTTATGTCTCTGATTTAGCTTAGTTTCGCTAATCAGAAGCAAATCAGGATTATCATCATCTAGCAACTTAAAAAGTGAGTTTCTACGTTCTATCCTTATCAGTGAATTCACATTCACCGCAAGGATCTTTAAGGGATTCTCCGCCGTGGTACCCATTAGGACTGAAGATGCGCTAGGCCCGGCAGCAGCGCGTAGATTTGGTCCACCCGCGTCGCCTGCTCTTGTATTTGACGTTGGAGCTGGCCCATCTGCCCTTGGATCGCGAGCAAGATAGCCAACACGTCAGGTTGCGCCTCAGGTGCTTTAGGCACTGACGCCTTTGGAGCAGCCTTTGGAAGTTGTTTTTGCGTCTTGCCCTGACCCGACGCCATTTGGGCGTAGGTCAATTGGGGTGTGACGGCTTGTGAACGTAGAGCGGGACCAGGTGGACGTTTCACCTCGCTTTTCTGCTGACGAGCCAGATTTACTTTTTTAATAACCTGGAACTTAGGGCAACCCCGATAGTTAGCGGTGTGCCCCGTGTTCCCACATAATGCACACGCGAGTTGTGCCTTATCTGCGGCCCTATCACTGCCTAAGGGGCATTCTTCTGCCTTGTGGTCTTTGCTGCACTTCACGCATCGAGGTTGCATGTCGCAGTTCGACGCCGCGTGCCCAAACCTTTGGCAGCGAACGCATTGCAAGATGATTTCGCTCCTTCTTAATTTTTCCCATCGCACAACTTGGTAGTCAAGGACTTTAATGCCTTTAAGACTATCAAGTTTGCTGGTGGGAGACAACTGAACCAGAAAGAACGGTAACTTCCGGTTCTCCCTCTTCGCCTTGGCTGTGACGAATGACTTGACCCCTACGAAATCGAGGTCGTCGCACTTTCTACTTTGGAGCATCTTAAGGATCTCCTCCGGCTCTGTGGACGGTTCTAGCCCCTTTAACAGCATGGTCTGCAGCTTTTCCCCTTTCGGGGTAAAGGAGAAGAACTCCGTCGTCGAGTCCCTCAATAATTTCTTAATCTTGTGATAATCTACGAGGCTTTCGCATTGAATTGCGTGCCTATCGCTACTGAATCTAATTATTTTAAATTTATCTCCTATGGCCGACTTACATAGATCCTTGGTTTCCTTGAGCTCCATCTTGTATGTGTTGATTGGAGGCACACGTTTCTTCGTTGTCTTCTGTTGCTGTTGTTGTTGCTGTTGTGTCTGCTGTTGTTGCGGTTGTTGTTGTGTCTGCTGCTGCTGCTGTTGTCTCTGCTGCTGCTGTTGTTGCTGCTGCTGTGTTTGCTGCTGCTGTTGTTGTGGTTGTTGCTTTAGCTGCTGCTTCATCTGTGGCTGCTGTGCTTTTTGCTTTGGCAGCTTTTGCTTTGACAGCTGTTTTTGCTGCTGCAGTTGTTGTGTGTTTTGTTGTTGCTGCTTGGGTTTCTGCAGCTGCTGCCCTTGCTGTTGTTGTTGTTGTTGCTTGAGCTGCTGACGCTGGAGTTCTTCTGTGCGCTCACGAAGCCTTCAGGCCGTTTGTTTGGCCTTTATTGCGACTACTTGTTGCTGTAGCATTTGAATGCTACTGCATATGTTTGCTAGCGTCTCGTCTTCGTCTTCAGATTCGGTTGACGCTAATTTGGCGAAGGTGTCATTATCGCCGGCGTATCGCCCTTCCCCACCGTCGGAGACGTATGGGGAGTTCTCCTCCTCGTCATCGGCGGAATCCAGCTGCATTGCTGATGCCGTAGCCGCCCCCCCCCCTTTGCTTCTGCAGGCAGCTTTACTGCAGGGCGCGATAGTGAGGGGCGCTTTACTAGGTTGGGCCCTGGTCTTAATTTCCTCCTCCTTTTCACCGTTCCTTCGGTGGTGACGACGGCTGTGTAGCCAGATGTGGAAGCCGCGTTAGAATCGGCAGATGTTTGTTGTTTGTCCGCATCTTCCGCTATTGGGAGTGCGGACCGTTGCTCTCTGTCCATCGCGTGACCACTTCACTTTTTGCTTTTGCAATTTTCCACTGTCTTTATTGTTCGTATTTTTTAATTAAATGAAAAAAAAAAATACTTCCACTTGCTGGAATTGAACCAGCGTCTGTTTGCTTAGGGCACACTACTGCTTGCACTGCGCCACTGCGTCTCTTTTACGATTACGTAAATTTTGCTCACTTGATCACACTACAATTTCACTAAGAGAAGCCGAATCACGTCTTTCCACTGTGATGGTCTATGAACGACTGATGGTAAGTTGTTCTTGTAGAATGTTGAACGACTACCCCAACTAAAATCTATCCACTCAACAAAAATTAATTCACACCACAGACTCATCTTGGTCAGGATCGATTTGAAATCTATCATGGTTTCAGAGAAATCATACTCCATGGTTCGTTGTTCTTGTAGAATGTTGAACGACTATCCCAACTAAAATCTATCCACTCAACAAAAATTATTTCAGAGAAATCATACTCCATGGTAAGTTGTTCTTGTAGAATGTTGAACGACTACCCCAACTAAAATCTATCCACTCAACAAAAATTATTTCAGAGAAATCATACTCCATGGTTCGTTGTTCTTGTAAAATGTTGAACGACTACCCCAACTAAAATCTATCCACTCAACAAAAATTATTTCACAACACAGACTCATCTTGGTCAGGATCGATTTGAAATCTATCATGGTTTCAGAGAAATCATAGTCCATGGTAAGTTGTTCTTGTAGAATGTTGAACGACTACCCCAACTAAAATCTATCCACTCAACAAAAATTATTTCACAACACAGACTCATCTTGGTCAGGTTCGATTTGAAATCTATCATGGTTTCAGAGAAATCATACTCCATGGTTCGTTGTTCTTGTAGAATGTTGAACGACTATCCCAACTAAAATCTATCCACTCAACAAAAATTATTTCAGAGAAATCATACTCCATGATTCGTTGTTCTTGTAGAATGTTGAACGACTACCCCAACTAAAATCTATCCACTCAACAAAAATTATTTCAGAGAAATCATACTCCATGGTTCGTTGTTCTTGTAGAATGTTGAACGACTACCCCAACTAAAATCTATCCACTCAACAAAAATTATTTCACACCACAGACTCATCTTGGTCAGGATCGATTTGAAATCTATCATGGTTTCAGAGAAATCATACTCCATGTTTCGTTGTTCTTGTAGAATGTTGAACGACTATCCCAACTAAAATCTATCCACTCAACAAAAATTATTTCAGAGAAATCATACTCCATGGTTCGTTGTTCTTGTAGAATGTTGAACGACTACCCCAACTAAAATCTATAAACTCAACAAAAATTATTTCACACCACAGACTCATCTTGGTCAGGATCGATTTGAAATCTATCATGGTTTCAGAGAAATCATACTCCATGGTAAGTTGTTCTTGTAGAATGTTGAACGACTATCCCAACTAAAATCTATCCACTCAACAAAAATTATTTCAGAGAAATCATACTCCATGGTTCGTTGTTCTTGTAGAATGTTGAACGACTACCCCAACTAAAATCTATCCACTCAACAAAAATTATTTCACACCACAGACTCATCTTGGTCAGGATCGATTTGAAATCTATCATGGTTTCAGAGAAATCATAGTCCATGGTAAGTTGTTCTTGTAGAATGTTGAACGACTACCCCAACTAAAATCTATCCACTCAACAAAAATTATTTCACACCACAGACTCATCTTGGTCAGGATCGATTTGAAATCTATCGTGGTTTCAGAGAAATCATACTCCATGGTTCGTTGTTCTTGTAGAATGTTGAACGACTATCCCAACTAAAATCTATCCACTCAACAAAAATTATTTCAGAGAAATCATACTCCATGGTAAGTTGTTCTTGTAGAATGTTGAACCACTACCTCAACTAAAATCTATCCACTCAACAAAAATTATTTCACAACACAGACTCATCTTGGTCAGGATCGATTTGAAATCTATCATGGTTTCAGAGAAATCATAGTCCATGGTAAGTTGTTCTTGTAGAATGTTGAACGACTACCCCAACTAAAATCTATCCACTCAACAAAAATTATTTCACAACACAGACTCATCTTGGTCAGGTTCGATTTGAAATCTATCATGGTTTCAGAGAAATCATACTCCATGGTTCGTTGTTCTTGTAGAATGTTGAACGACTATCCCAACTAAAATCTATCCACTCAACAAAAATTATTTCAGAGAAATCATACTCCATGATTCGTTGTTCTTGTAGAATGTTGAACGACTACCCCAACTAAAATCTATCCACTCAACAAAAATTATTTCAGAGAAATCATACTCCATGGTTCGTTGTTCTTGTAGAATGTTGAACGACTACCCCAACTAAAATCTATCCACTCAACAAAAATTATTTCACACCACAGACTCATCTTGGTCAGGATCGATTTGAAATCTATCATGGTTTCAGAGAAATCATACTCCATGTTTCGTTGTTCTTGTAGAATGTTGAACGACTATCCCAACTAAAATCTATCCACTCAACAAAAATTATTTCAGAGAAATCATACTCCATGGTTCGTTGTTCTTGTAGAATGTTGAACGACTACCCCAACTAAAATCTATAAACTCAACAAAAATTATTTCACACCACAGACTCATCTTGGTCAGGATCGATTTGAAATCTATCATGGTTTCAGAGAAATCATACTCCATGGTAAGTTGTTCTTGTAGAATGTTGAACGACTATCCCAACTAAAATCTATCCACTCAACAAAAATTATTTCAGAGAAATCATACTCCATGGTTCGTTGTTCTTGTAGAATGTTGAACGACTACCCCAACTAAAATCTATCCACTCAACAAAAATTATTTCACACCACAGACTCATCTTGGTCAGGATCGATTTGAAATCTATCATGGTTTCAGAGAAATCATAGTCCATGGTAAGTTGTTCTTGTAGAATGTTGAACGACTACCCCAACTAAAATCTATCCACTCAACAAAAATTATTTCACACCACAGACTCATCTTGGTCAGGATCGATTTGAAATCTATCGTGGTTTCAGAGAAATCATACTCCATGGTTCGTTGTTCTTGTAGAATGTTGAACGACTATCCCAACTAAAATCTATCCACTCAACAAAAATTATTTCAGAGAAATCATACTCCATGGTAAGTTGTTCTTGTAGAATGTTGAACGACTACCCCAACTAAAATCTATCCACTCAACAAAAATTATTTCAGAGAAATCATACTCCATGGTTCGTTGTTCTTGTAGAATGTTGAACGACTACCCCAACTAAAATCTATCCACTCAACAAAAATTATTTCACACCACAGACTCATCTTGGTCAGGATCGATTTGAAATCTATCATGGTTTCAGAGAAATCATACTCCATGGTAAGTTTTTCTTGTAGAATGTTGAACGACTACCCCAACTAAAATCATCCACTCAACAAAAATTATTTCAGAGAAATCATAGTCCATGGTAAGTTGTTCTTGTAGAATGTTGAACGACTATCCCAACTAAAATCTATCCACTCAACAAAAATTATTTCAGAGAAATCATACTCCATGGTAAGTTGTTCTTGTAGAATGTTGAACGACTACCCCAACTAAAATCTATCCACTCAACAAAAATTATTTCACACCACAGACTTATCTTGGTCAGGATCGATTTGAAATCTATCATGGTTTCAGAGAAATCATACTCCATGGTAAGTTGTTCTTGTAGAATGTTGAACGACTACCCCTAACTAAAATTTATGCACTCAACAAAAATTATTTCAGAGAAATCATACTCCATGGTTCGCTTTTCTTGTAGAATGTTGAACGACTATCCCCAACTAAAATCTATCCACTCAACAAAAATTATTTCAGAGAAATCATACTCCATGGTTCGTTCTTCTTGTAAAATGTTGAACGACTACCCCAACTCAAATCTGTCCACTCAACAAAAATTATTTCACAACACAGACTCATCTTGGTCAGGATCGATTTGAAATCTATAATGGTTTCAGAGAAATCATACTCCATGGTTCGTTGTTCTTGTAAAATGTTGAACGACTACCCCAACTAAAATCTATCCACTCAGCAAAAATTATTTCACACCACAGACTGGTCAGGATCGATTTGAAATCTATCATGGTTTCAGAGAAATCATACTCCATGGTTCGTTGTTCTTGTAAAATGTTGAACGACTACCCCAACTAAAATCTATCCACTCAACAAAAATTATTTCAGAGAAATCATACTCCATGGTAAGTTGTTCTTGTAGAATGTTGAACCACTACCTCAACTAAAATCTATCCACTCAACAAAAATTATTTCACACCACAGACTCATCTTGGTCAGGATCGATTTGACATCTATCATGGTTTCAGAGAAATCATACTCCATGGTAAGTTGTTCTTGTAGAATGTTGAACGACTACCCCAACTAAAATCTATCCACTCAACAAAAATTATTTCACACCACATACTCATCTTGGTCAGCATCGATTTGAAATCTATCATGGTCTCAGAGAAATCATACTCCATGGTTCGTTGTTCTTGTAGAATGTTGAGCGACTATCCCAACTAAAATCTATCCACTCAACAAAAATTATTTCAGAGAAATCATACTCCATGGTAAGTTGTTCTTGTAGAATGTTGAACGACTATCCCAACTAAAATCATACTCCATGGTTCGTTGTTCTTGTAAAATGTTGAACGACTACCATAACTAAAATCTATCCACTCAACAAAAATTATTTCACAACACAGACTCATCTTGGTCAGGATCGATTTGAAATCTATCATGGTTTCAGAGAAATCATAGTCCATGGTAAGTTGTTCTTGTAGAATGTTGAACGACTACCCCAACTAAAATCTATCCACTCAACAAAAATTATTTCACAACACAGACTCATCTTGGTCAGGATCGATTTGAAATCTATCATGGTTTCAGAGAAATCATACTCCATGGTTCGTTGTTCTTGTAGAATGTTGAACGACTATCCCAACTAAAATCTATCCACTCAACAAAAATTATTTCAGAGAAATCATACTCCATGGTAAGTTGTTCTTGTAGAATGTTGAACGACTACCCCAACTAAAATCTATCCACTCAACGAAAATTATTTCAGAGAAATCATACTCCATGGTTCGTTGTTCTTGTAGAATGTTGAACGACTACCCCAACTAAAATCTATCCACTCAACAAAAATTATTTCACACCACAGACTCATCTTGGTCAGGATCGATTTGAAATCTATCATGGTTTCAGAGAAATCATACTCCATGTTTCGTTGTTCTTGTAGAATGTTGAACGACTATCCCAACTAAAATCTATCCACTCAACAAAAATTATTTCAGAGAAATCATACTCCATGGTTCGTTGTTCTTGTAGAATGTTGAACGACTACCCCAACTAAAATCTATCCACTCAACAAAAATTATTTCACACCACAGACTCATCTTGGTCAGGATCGATTTGAAATCTATCATGGTTTCAGAGAAATCATACTCCATGGTAAGTTGTTCTTGTAGAATGTTGAACGACTATCCCAACTAAAATCTATCCACTCAACAAAAATTATTTCAGAGAAATCATACTCCATGGTTCGTTGTTCTTGTAGAATGTTGAACGACTACCCCAACTAAAATCTATCCACTCAACAAAAATTATTTCACACCACAGACTCATCTTGGTCAGGATCGATTTGAAATCTATCATGGTTTCAGAGAAATCATAGTCCATGGTAAGTTGTTCTTGTAGAATGTTGAACGACTACCCCAACTAAAATCTATCCACTCAACAAAAATTATTTCACACCACAGACTCATCTTGGTCAGGATCGATTTGAAATCTATCGTGGTTTCAGAGAAATCATACTCCATGGTTCGTTGTTCTTGTAGAATGTTGAACGACTATCCCAACTAAAATCTATCCACTCAACAAAAATTATTTCAGAGAAATCATACTCCATGGTAAGTTGTTCTTGTAGAATGTGGAACGACTACCCCAACTAAAATCTATCCACTCAACAAAAATTATTTCAGAGAAATCATACTCCATGGTTCGTTGTTCTTGTAGAATGTTGAACGACTACCCCAACTAAAATCTATCCACTCAACAAAAATTATTTCACACCACAGACTCATCTTGGTCAGGATCGATTTGAAATCTATCATGGTTTCAGAGAAATCATACTCCATGGTAAGTTGTTCTTGTAGAATGTTGAACGACTACCCCAACTAAAATCATCCACTCAACAAAAATTATTTCAGAGAAATCATAGTCCATGGTAAGTTGTTCTTGTAGAATGTTGAACGACTATCCCAACTAAAATCTATCCACTCAACAAAAATTATTTCAGAGAAATCATACTCCATGGTAAGTTGTTCTTGTAGAATGTTGAACGACTACCCCAACTAAAATCTATCCACTCAACAAAAATTATTTCACACCACAGACTTATCTTGGTCAGGATCGATTTGAAATCTATCATGGTTTCAGAGAAATCATACTCCATGGTAAGTTGTTCTTGTAGAATGTTGAACGACTACCCCTAACTAAAATTTATGCACTCAACAAAAATTATTTCAGAGAAATCATACTCCATGGTTCGCTTTTCTTGTAGAATGTTGAACGACTATCCCCAACTAAAATCTATCCACTCAACAAAAATTATTTCAGAGAAATCATACTCCATAGTTCGTTCTTCTTGTAAAATGTTGAACGACTACCCCAACTAAAATCTGTCCACTCAACAAAAATTATTTCACAACACAGACTCATCTTGGTCAGGATCGATTTGAAATCTATAATGGTTTCAGAGAAATCATACTCCATGGTTCGTTGTTCTTGTAAAATGTTGAACGACTACCCCAACTAAAATCTATCCACTCAGCAAAAATTATTTCACACCACAGACTGGTCAGGATCGATTTGAAATCTATCATGGTTTCAGAGAAATCATACTCCATGGTTCGTTGTTCTTGTAAAATGTTGAACGACTACCCCAACTAGAATCTATCCACTCAACAAAAATTATTTCAGAGAAATCATACTCCATGGTAAGTTGTTCTTGTAGAATGTTGAACCACTACCCCAACTAAAATCTATCCACTCAACAAAAATTATTTCACACCACAGACTCATCTTGGTCAGGATCGATTTGACATCTATCATGGTTTCAGAGAAATCATACTCCATGGTAAGTTGTTCTTGTAGAATGTTGAACGACTACCCCAACTAAAATCTATCCACTCAACAAAAATTATTTCACACCACATACTCATCTTGGTCAGCATCGATTTGAAATCGATCATGGTTTCAGAGAAATCATACTCCATGGTTCGTTGTTCTTGTAGAATGTTGAGCGACTATCCCAACTAAAATCTATCCACTCAACAAAAATTATTTCAGAGAAATCATACTCCATGGTAAGTTGTTCTTGTAGAATGTTGAACGACTATCCCAACTAAAATCTATCCACTCAACAAAAATTATTTCAGAGAAATCATACTCCATATTAAGTTGTTCTTGTAGAATGTTGAACGACTACCCCAACTAAAATCTATCCACTCAACAAAAATTACTTCACACCACAGACTCATCTTGGTCAGGATCGATTTGAAATCTATCATGGTTTCAGAGAAATCATAGTCCATGGTAAGTTGTTCTTGTAGAATGTTGAACGACTACCCCAACTAAAATCTATCCACTCAACAAAAATTAATTCACACCACAGACTCATCTTGGTCAGGATCGATTTGAAATCTATCATGGTTTCAGAGAAATCATACTCCATGGTTCGTTGTTCTTGTAGAATGTTGAACGACTATCCCAACTAAAATCTATCCACTCAACAAAAATTATTTCAGAGAAATCATACTCCATGGTTCGTTGTTCTTGTAGAATGTTGAACGACTACCCCAACTAAAATCTATCCACTCAACAAAAATTATTTCAGAGAAATCATACTCCATGGTTCGTTGTTCTTGTAAAATGTTGAACGACTACCCCAACTAAAATCTATCCACTCAACAAAAATTATTTCACAACACAGACTCATCTTGGTCAGGATCGATTTGAAATCTATCATGGTTTCAGAGAAATCATAGTCCATGGTAAGTTGTTCTTGTAGAATGTTGAACGACTACCCCAACTAAAATCTATCCACTCAACAAAAATTATTTCACACCACAGACTCATCTTGGTCAGGATCGATTTGAAATCTATCATGGTTTCAGAGAAATCATACTCCATGGTTCGTTGTTCTTGTAGAATGTTGAACGACTATTCCAACTAAAATCTATCCACTCAACAAAAATTATTTCAGAGAAATCATACTCCATGGTAAGTTGTTCTTGTAGAATGTTGAACGACTACCCCAACTAAAATCTATCCACTCAACAAAAATTATTTCAGAGAAATCATACTCCATGGTTCGTTGTTCTTGTAGAATGTTGAACGACTACCCCAACTAAAAGCTATCCACTCAAGAAAAATTATTTCACACCACAGACTCATCTTGGTCAGGATCGATTTGAAATCTATCATGGTTTCAGAGAAATCATACTCCATGTTTCGTTGTTCTTGTAGAATGTTGAACGACTATCCCAACTAAAATCTATCCACTCAACAAAAATTATTTCAGAGAAATCATACTCCATGGTTCGTTGTTCTTGTAAAATGTTGAACGACTACCCCAACTAAAATCTATCCACTCAACAAAAATTATTTCACACCACAGACTCATCTTGGTCAGGATCGATTTGAAATCTATCATGGTTTCAGAGAAATCATAGTCCATGGTAAGTTGTTCTTGTAGAATGTTGAACGACTATCCCAACTAAAATCTATCCACTCAACAAAAATTATTTCAGAGAAATCATACTCCATGGTTCGTTGTTCTTGTAGAATGTTGAACGACTACCCCAACTAAAATCTATCCACTCAACAAAAATTATTTCACACCACAGACTCATCTTGGTCAGGATCGATTTGAAATCTATCATGGTTTCAGAGAAATCATACTCCATGGTTCGTTGTTCTTGTAGAATGTTGAACGACTATCCCAACAAAAATCTATCCACTCAACAAAAATTATTTCAGAGAAATCATACTCCATGGTAAGTTGTTCTTGTAGAATGTTGAACGACTACCCCAACTAAAATCTATCCACTCAACAAAAATTATTTCAGAGAAATCATACTCCATGGTTCGTTGTTCTTGTAAAATGTTGAACGACTACCCCAACTAAAATCTATCCAATCAACAAAAATTATTTCACAACACAGACTCATCTTGGTCAGGATCGATTTGAAATCTATCATGGTTTCAGAGAAATCATAGTCCATGGTAAGTTGTTCTTGTAGAATGTTGAACGACTACCCCAACTAAAATCTATCCACTCAACAAAAATTATTTCACACCACAGACTCATCTTGGTCAGGATCGATTTGAAATCTATCATGGTTTCAGAGAAATCATACTCCATGGTTCGTTGTTCTTGTAGAATGTTGAACGACTACCCCAACTAAAATCATCCACTCAACAAAAATTATTTCAGAGAAATCATAGTCCATGGTAAGTTGTTCTTGTAGAATGTTGAACGACTATCCCAACTAAAATCTATCCACTCAACAAAAATTATTTCAGAGAAATCATACTCCATGGTAAGTTGTTCTTGTAGAATGTTGAACGACTACCCCAACTAAAATCTATCCACTCAACAAAAATTATTTCACACCACAGACTTATCTTGGTCAGGATCGATTTGAAATCTATCATGGTTTCAGAGAAATCATACTTAATGGTAAGTTGTTCTTGTAGAATGTTGAACGACTACCCCTAACTAAAATTTATGCACTCAACAAAAATTATTTCAGAGAAATCATACTCCATGGTTCGCTTTTCTTGTAGAATGTTGAACGACTATCCCCAACTAAAATCTATCCACTCAACAAAAATTATTTCAGAGAAATCATACTCCATGGTTCGTTGTTCTTGTAAAATGTTGAACGACTACCCCAACTAAAATCTGTCCACTCAACAAAAATTATTTCACAACACAGACTCATCTTGGTCAGGATCGATTTGAAATCTATAATGGTTTCAGAGAAATCATACTCCATGGTTCGTTGTTCTTGTAAAATGTTGAACGACTACCCCAACTAAAATCTATCCACTCAGCAAAAATTATTTCACACCACAGACTGGTCAGGATCGATTTGAAATCTATCATGGTTTCAGAGAAATCATACTCCATGGTTCGTTGTTCTTGTAAAATGTTGAACGACTACCCCAACTAAAATCTATCCACTCAACAAAAATTATTTCAGAGAAATCATACTCCATGGTAAGTTGTTCTTGTAGAATGTTGAACCACTACCTCAACTAAAATCTATCCACTCAACAAAAATTATTTCACACCACAGACTCATCTTGGTCAGCATCGATTTGACATCTATCATGGTTTCAGAGAAATCATACTCCATGGTAAGTTGTTCTTGTAGAATGTTGAACGACTACCCCAACTAAAATCTATCCACTCAACAAAAATTATTTCACACCACATACTCATCTTGGTCAGGATCGATTTGAAATCTATCATGGTTTCAGAGAAATCATACTCCATGGTTCGTTGTTCTTGTAGAATGTTGAGCGACTATCCCAACTAAAATCTATCCACTCAACAAAAATTATTTCAGAGAAATCATACTCCATGGTAAGTTGTTCTTGTAGAATGTTGAACGACTATCCCAACTAAAATCTATCCACTCAACAAAAATTATTTCAGAGAAATCATACTCCATATTAAGTTGTTCTTGTAGAATGTTGAACGACTACCCCAACTAAAATCTATCCACTCAACAAAAATTATTTCACACCACAGACTCATCTTGGTCAGGATCGATTTGAAATCTATCATGGTTTCAGAGAAATCATAGTCCATGGTAAGTTGTTCTTGTAGAATGTTGAACGACTACCCCAACTAAAATCTATGCACTCAACAAAAATTAATTCACACCACAGACTCATCTTGGTCAGGATCGATTTGAAATCTATCATGGTTTCAGAGAAATCATACTCCATGATTCGTTGTTCTTGTAGAATGTTGAACGACTATCCCAACTAAAATCTATCCACTCAACAAAAATTATTTCAGAGAAATCATACTCCATGGTAAGTTGTTCTTGTAGAATGTTGAACGACTACCCCAACTAAAATCTATCCACTCAACAAAAATTATTTCAGAGAAATCATACTCCATGGTTCGTTGTTCTTGTAAAATGTTGAACGACTACCCCAACTAAAATCTATCCACTCAACAAAAATTATTTCACAACACAGACTCATCTTGGTCAGGATCGATTTGAAATCTATCATGGTTTCAGAGAAATCATAGTCCATGGTAAGTTGTTCTTGTAGAATGTTGAACGACTACCCCAACTAAAATCTATCCACTCAACAAAAATTATTTCACACCACAGACTCATCTTGGTCAGGATCGATTTGAAATCTATCATGGTTTCAGAGAAATCATAGTCCATGGTAAGTTGTTCTTGTAGAATGTTGAACGACTACCCCAACTAAAATCTATCCACTCAACAAAAATTATTTCACACCACAGACTCATCTTGGTCAGGATCGATTTGAAATCTATCATGGTTTCAGAGAAATCATACTCCATGGTTCGTTGTTCTTGTAGAATGTTGAACGACTATCCCAACTAAAATCTATCCACTCAACAAAAATTATTTCAGAGAAATCATACTCCATGGTTCGTTGTTCTTGTAGAATGTTGAACGACTACCCCAACTAAAATCTGTCCACTCAACAAAAATTATTTCACAACACAGACTCATCTTGGTCAGGATCGATTTGAAATCTATCATGGTTTCAGAGAAATCATAGTCCATGGTAAGTTGTTCTTGTAGAATGTTGAACGACTACCCCAACTAAAATCTATCCACTCAACAAAAATTATTTCACACCACAGACTCATCTTGGTCAGGATCGATTTGAAATCTATCATGGTTTCAGAGAAATCATACTCCATGGTTCGTTGTTCTTGCAGAATGTTGAACGACTACCCCAACTAAAATCTATCCACTCAACAAAAATTATTTCAGAGAAATCATACTCCATGGTTCGTTGTTCTTGTAAAATGTTGAACGACTAAACCAACTAAAATCTATCCACTCAACAAAAATTATTTCAGAGAAATCATACTCCATGGTAAGTTGTTCTTGTAGAATGTTGAACCACTACCTCAACTAAAATCTATCCACTCAACAAAAATTATTTCACACCACAGACTCATCTTGGTCAGCATCGATTTGACATCTATCATGGTTTCAGAGAAATCATACTCCATGGTAAGTTGTTCTTGTAGAATGTTGAACGACTACCCCAACTAAAATCTATCCACTCAACAAAAATTATTTCACACCACAGACTTATCTTGGTCAGGATCGATTTGAAATCTATCATGGTTTCAGAGAAATCATACTCCATGGTAAGTTGTTCTTGTAGAATGTTGAACGACTACCCCTAACTAAAATTTATGCACTCAACAAAAATTATTTCAGAGAAATCATACTCCATGGTTCGCTTTTCTTGTAGAATGTTGAACGACTATCCCCAACTAAAATCTATCCACTCAACAAAAATTATTTCAGAGAAATCATACTCCATGGTTCGTTGTTCTTGTAAAATGTTGAACGACTACCCCAACTAAAATCTGTCCACTCAACAAAAATTATTTCACAACACAGACTCATCTTGGTCAGGATCGATTTGAAATCTATAATGGTTTCAGAGAAATCATACTCCATGGTTCGTTGTTCTTGTAAAATGTTGAACGACTACCCCAACTAAAATCTATCCACTCAGCAAAAATTATTTCACACCACAGACTGGTCAGGATCGATTTGAAATCTATCATGGTTTCAGAGAAATCATACTCCATGGTTCGTTGTTCTTGTAAAATGTTGAACGACTACCCCAACTAAAATCTATCCACTCAACAAAAATTATTTCAGAGAAATCATACTCCATGGTAAGTTGTTCTTGTAGAATGTTGAACCACTACCTCAACTAAAATCTATCCACTCAACAAAAATTATTTCACACCACAGACTCATCTTGGTCAGCATCGATTTGACATCTATCATGGTTTCAGAGAAATCATACTCCATGGTAAGTTGTTCTTATAGAATGTTGAACGACTACCCCAACTAAAATCTATCCACTCAACAAAAATTATTTCACACCACATACTCATCTTGGTCAGGATCGATTTGAAATCTATCATGGTTTCAGAGAAATCATACTCCATGGTTCGTTGTTCTTGTAGAATGTTGAGCGACTATCCCAACTAAAATCTATCCACTCAACAAAAATTATTTCAGAGAAATCATACTCCATGGTAAGTTGTTCTTGTAGAATGTTGAACGACTATCCCAACTAAAATCTATCCACTCAACAAAAATTATTTCAGAGAAATCATACTCCATATTAAGTTGTTCTTGTAGAATGTTGAACGACTACCCCAACTAAAATCTATCCACTCAACAAAAATTATTTCACACCACAGACTCATCTTGGTCAGGATCGATTTGAAATCTATCATGGTTTCAGAGAAATCATAGTCCATGGTAAGTTGTTCTTGTAGAATGTTGAACGACTACCCCAACTAAAATCTATCCACTCAACAAAAATTAATTCACACCACAGACTCATCTTGGTCAGGATCGATTTGAAATCTATCATGGTTTCAGAGAAATCATACTCCATGGTTCGTTGTTCTTGTAGAATGTTGAACGACTATCCCAACTAAAATCTATCCAGTCAACAAAAATTATTTCAGAGAAATCATACTCCATGGTAAGTTGTTCTTGTAGAATGTTGAACGACTACCCCAACTAAAATCTATCCACTCAACAAAAATTATTTCAGAGAAATCATACTCCATGGTTCGTTGTTCTTGTAAAATGTTGAACGACTACCCCAACTAAAATCTATCCACTCAACAAAAATTATTTCACAACACAGACTCATCTTGGTCAGGATCGATTTGAAATCTATCATGGTTTCAGAGAAATCATAGTCCATGGTAAGTTGTTCTTGTAGAATGTTGAACGACTACCCCAACTAAAATCTATCCACTCAACAAAAATTATTTCACACCACAGACTCATCTTGGTCAGGATCGATTTGAAATCTATCATGGTTTCAGAGAAATCATACTCCATGGTTCGTTGTTCTTGTAGAATGTTGAACGACTATCCCAACTAAAATCTATCCACTCAACAAAAATTATTTCAGAGAAATCATACTCCATGGTTCGTTGTTCTTGTAGAATGTTGAACGACTACCCCAACTAAAATCTATCCACTCAACAAAAATTATTTCACACCACAGACTCATCTTGGTCAGGATCGATTTGAAATCTATCATGGTTTCAGAGAAATCATACTCCATGGTTCGTTGTTCTTGCAGAATGTTGAACGACTACCCCAACTAAAATCTATCCACTCAACAAAAATTATTTCACACCACAGACTTATCTTGGTCAGGATCGATTTGAAATCTATCATGGTTTCAGAGAAATCATACTCCATGGTAAGTTGTTCTTGTAGAATGTTGAACGACTACCCCTAACTAAAATTTATGCACTCAACAAAAATTATTTCAGAGAAATCATACTCCATGGTTCGCTTTTCTTGTAGAATGTTGAACGACTATCCCCAACTAAAATCTATCCACTCAACAAAAATTATTTCAGAGAAATCATACTCCATGGTTCGTTGTTCTTGTAAAATGTTGAACGACTACCCCAACTAAAATCTGTCCACTCAACAAAAATTATTTCACAACACAGACTCATCTTGGTCAGGATCGATTTGAAATCTATAATGGTTTCAGAGAAATCATACTCCATGGTTCGTTGTTCTTGTAAAATGTTGAACGACTACCCCAACTAAAATCTATCCACTCAGCAAAAATTATTTCACACCACAGACTGGTCAGGATCGATTTGAAATCTATCATGGTTTCAGAGAAATCATACTCCATGGTTCGTTGTTCTTGTAAAATGTTGAACGACTACCCCAACTAAAATCTATCCACTCAACAAAAATTATTTCAGAGAAATCATACTCCATGGTAAGTTGTTCTTGTAGAATGTTGAGCCACTACCTCAACTAAAATCTATCCACTCAACAAAAATTATTTCACACCACAGACTCATCTTGGTCAGCATCGATTTGACATCTATCATGGTTTCAGAGAAATCATACTCCATGGTAAGTTGTTCTTGTAGAATGTTGAACGACTACCCCAACTAAAATCTATCCACTCAACAAAAATTATTTCACACCACATACTCA
The DNA here is from genome assembly GCA_905220385.1 of Xylota sylvarum. Lineage (NCBI taxonomy): Eukaryota > Metazoa > Arthropoda > Insecta > Diptera > Syrphidae > Xylota > Xylota sylvarum. Next base: position 154,799 of record CAJMZQ010000063.1, on the reverse strand, counting down.
TCTTGGTCAGGATCGATTTGAAATCTATCATGGTTTCAGAGAAATCATACTCCATGGTTCGTTGTTCTTGTAGAATGTTGAGCGACTATCCCAACTAAAATCTATCCACTCAACAAAAATTATTTCAGAGAAATCATACTCCATGGTAAGTTGTTCTTGTAGAATGTTGAACGACTATCCCAACTAAAATCTATCCACTCAACAAAAATTATTTCAGAGAAATCATACTCCATATTAAGTTGTTCTTGTAGAATGTTGAACGACTACCCCAACTAAAATCTATCCACTCAACAAAAATTATTTCACACCACAGACTCATCTTGGTCAGGATCGATTTGAAATCTATCATGGTTTCAGAGAAATCATAGTCCATGGTAAGTTGTTCTTGTAGAATGTTGAACGACTACCCCAACTAAAATCTATCCACTCAACAAAAATTATTTCAGAGAAATCATACTCCATGGTTCGTTGTTCTTGTAAAATGTTGAACGACTACCCCAACTAAAATCTATCCACTCAACAAAAATTATTTCACAACACAGACTCATCTTGGTCAGGATCGATTTGAAATCTATCATGGTTTCAGAGAAATCATAGTCCATGGTAAGTTGTTCTTGTAGAATGTTGAACGACTACCCCAACTAAAATCTATCCACTCAACAAAAATTATTTCACACCACAGACTCATCTTGGTCAGGATCGATTTGAAATCTATCATGGTTTCAGAGAAATCATACTCCATGGTTCGTTGTTCTTGTAGAATGTTGAACGACTATCCCAACTAAAATCTATCCACTCAACAAAAATTATTTCAGAGAAATCATACTCCATGGTAAGTTGTTCTTGTAGAATGTTGAACGACTACCCCAACTAAAATCTATCCACTCAACAAAAATTATTTCAGAGAAATCATACTCCATGGTTCGTTGTTCTTGTAGAATGTTGAACGACTACCCCAACTAAAATCTATCCACTCAACAAAAATTATTTCACACCACAGACTCATCTTGGTCAGGATCGATTTGAAATCTATCATGGTTTCAGAGAAATCATAGTCCATGTTTCGTTGTTCTTGTAGAATGTTGAACGACTATCCCAACTAAAATCTATCCACTCAACAAAAATTATTTCAGAGAAATCATACTCCATGGTTCGTTGTTCTTGTAGAATGTTGAACGACTACCCCAACTAAAATCTATCCACTCAACAAAAATTATTTCACACCACAGACTCATCTTGGTCAGGATCTATTTGAAATCTATCATGGTTTCAGAGAAATCATAGTCCATGGTAAGTTGTTCTTGTAGAATGTTGAACGACTATCCCAACTAAAATCTATCCACTCAACAAAAATTATTTCAGAGAAATCATACTCCATGGTTCGTTGTTCTTGTAGAATGTTGAACGACTACCCCAACTAAAATCTATCCACTCAACAAAAATTATTTCACACCACAGACTCATCTTGGTCAGGATCGATTTGAAATCTATCATGGTTTCAGAGAAATCATAGTCCATGGTAAGTTGTTCTTGTAGAATGTTGAACGACTACCCCAACTAAAATCTATCCACTCAACAAAAATTATTTCACACCACAGACTCATCTTGGTCAGGATCGATTTGAAATCTATCGTGGTTTCAGAGAAATCATACTCCATGGTTCGTTGTTCTTGTAGAATGTTGAACGACTATCCCAACTAAAATCTATCCACTCAACAAAAATTATTTCAGAGAAATCATACTCCATGGTAAGTTGTTCTTGTAGAATGTTGAACGACTACCCCAACTAAAATCTATCCACTCAACAAAAATTATTTCAGAGAAATCATACTATATGGTTCGTTGTTCATGTAGAATGTTGAACGACTACCCCAACTAAAATCTATCCACTCAACAAAAATTATTTCACACCACAGACTCATCTTGGTCAGGATCGATTTGAAATCTATCATGGTTTCAGAGAAATCATACTCCATGGTTCGTTGTTCTTGTAGAATGTTGAACGACTACCCCAACTAAAATCATAGACTCAACAAAAATTATTTCACACCACAGACTCATCTTGGTCAGGATCGATTTGAAATCTATCATGGTTTCAGAGAAATCATAGTCCATGGTAAGTTGTTCTTGTAGAATGTTGAACGACTACCCCAACTAAAATCTATCCACTCAACAAAAATTATTTCACACCACAGACTCATCTTGGTCAGGATCGATTTGAAATCTATCATGGTTTCAGAGAAATCATAGTCCATGGTAAGTTGTTCTTGTAGAATGTTGAACGACTACCCCAACTAAAATCTATCCACTCAACAAAAATTATTTCAGAGAAATCATACTCCATGGTAAGTTGTTCTTGTAGAATGTTGAACGACTACCCCAACTAAAATCTATCCACTCAACAAAAATTATTTCAGAGAAATCATACTCCATGGTTCGTTGTTCTTGTAAAATGTTGAACGACTACCCCATTTAAAATCTATCCACTCAACAAAAATTATTTCAGAGAAATCATACTCCATGGTAAGTTGTTCTTGTAGAATGTTGAACGACTACCCCAACTAAAATCTATCCACTCAACAAAAATTATTTCACACCACAGACTCATCTTGGTCAGGATCGATTTGAAATCTATCATGGTTTCAGAGAAATCATACTCCATGGTAAGTTGTTCTTGTAGAATGTTGAACGACTACCCCAACTAAAATCATCCACTCAACAAAAATTATTTCACACCACAGACTCATCTTGGTCAGGATCGATTTGAAATCTATCATGGTTTCAGAGAAATTATAGTCCATGGTAAGTTGTTCTTGTAGAATGTTGAACGACTATCCCAACTAAAATCTATCCACTCAACAAAAATTATTTCAGAGAAATCATACTCCATGGTAAGTTGTTCTTGTAGAATGTTGAACGACGACCCCAACTAAAATCTATCCACTCAACAAAAATTATTTCACACCACAGACTCATCTTGGTCAGGATCGATTTGAAATCTATCATGGTTTCAGAGAAATCATACTCCATGTTTCGTTGTTCTTGTAGAATGTTGAACAACTATCCCAACTAAAATCTATCCACTCAACAAAAATTATTTCACACCACAGACTCATCTTGGTCAGGATCGATTTGAAATCTATCATGGTTTCAGAGAAATCATAGTCCATGGTAAGTTGTTCTTGTAGAATGTTGAACGACTACCCCAACTAAAATCTATCCACTCAACAAAAATTATTTCAGACCACAGACTCATCTTTTTCAGGATCGATTTGAAATCTATCATGGTTTCAGAGAAATCATACTCCATGGTTCGTTGTTCTTGTAGAATGTTGAACGACTATCCCAACTAAAATCTATCCACTCAACAAAAATTATTTCAGAGAAATCATACTCCATGGTAAGTTGTTCTTGTAGAATGTTGAACGACTACCCCAACTAAAATCTATCCACTCAACAAAAATTATTTCACACCACAGACTCATCTTGGTCACAATCGATTTGAAATCTATCATGGTTTCAGAGAAATCATACTCCATGGTTCGTTGTTCTTGTAAAATGTTGAACGACTATCCCAACTAAAATCTATCCACTCAACAAAAATTATTTCAGAGAAATCATACTCCATGGTAAGTTGTTCTTGTAGAATGTTGAACGACTACCCCAACTAAAATCTATCCACTCAACAAAAATTATTTCACACCACAGACTCATCTTGGTCAGGATCGATTTGAAATCTATCATGGTTTCAGAGAAATCATACTCCATGGTAAGTTGTTCTTGTAGAATGCTGAACGACTACCCCAACTAAAATCTATCCACTCAACAAAAATTATTTCACACCACAGACTCATCTTGGTCAGGATCGATTTGAAATCTATCATGGTTTCAGAGAAATCATACTCCATGGTTCGTTGTTCTTGTAGAATGTTGAACGACTACCCCAACTAAAATCTATCCTCTCAGCAAAAATTATTTCAGAGAAATCATACTCCATGGTTCGTTGTTCTTGTAGAATGTTGAACGACTATCCCAACTAAAATCTATCCACTCAACAAAAATTATTTCAGAGAAATCATACTCCATGGTAAGTTGTTCTTGTAGAATGTTGAACGACTACCCCAACTAAAATCTATCCACTCAACAAAAATTATTTCAGAGAAATCATACTCCATGGTTCGTTGTTCTTGTAGAATGTTGAACGACTACCCCAACTAAAATCTATCCACTCAACAAAAATTATTTCACACCACAGACTCATCTTGGTCAGGATCGATTTGAAATCTATCATGGTTTCAGAGAAATCATACTCCATGTTTCGTTGTTCTTGTAGAATGTTGAACGACTATCCCAACTAAAATCTATCCACTCAACAAAAATTATTTCAGAGAAATCATACTCCATGGTTCGTTGTTCTTGTAGAATGTTGAACGACTACCCCAACTAAAATCTATCCACTCAACAAAAATTATTTCACACCACAGACTCATCTTGGTCAGGATCGATTTGAAATCTATCATGGTTTCAGAGAAATCATAGTCCATGGTAAGTTGTTCTTGTAGAATGTTGAACGACTATCCCAACTAAAATCTATCCACTCAACAAAAATTATTTCAGAGAAATCATACTCCATGGTTCGTTGTTCTTGTAGAATGTTGAACGACTACCCCAACTAAAATCTATCCACTCAACAAAAATTATTTCACACCACAGACTCATCTTGGTCAGGATCGATTTGAAATCTATCATGGTTTCAGAGAAATCATAGTCCATGGTAAGTTGTTCTTGTAGAATGTTGAACGACTATCCCAACTAAAATCTATCCACTCAACAAAAATTATTTCAGAGAAATCATACTCCATGGTAAGTTGTTCTTGTAGAATGTTGAACGACTACCCCAACTAAAATCTATCCACTCAACAAAAATTATTTCAGAGAAATCATACTCCATGGTTCGTTGTTCATGTAGAATGTTGAACGACTACCCCAACTAAAATCTATCCACTCAACAAAAATTATTTCACACCACAGACTCATCTTGGTCAGGATCGATTTGAAATCTATCATGGTTTCAGAGAAATCATAGTCCATGGTAAGTTGTTCTTGTAGAATGTTGAACGACTACCCCAACTAAAATCTATCCACTCAACAAAAATTATTTCACACCACAGACTCATCTTGGTCAGGATCGATTTGAAATCTATCGTGGTTTCAGAGAAATCATACTCCATGGTTCGTTGTTCTTGTAGAATGTTGAACGACTATCCCAACTAAAATCTATCCACTCAACAAAAATTATTTCAGAGAAATCATACTCCATGGTAAGTTGTTCTTGTAGAATGTTGAACGACTACCCCAACTAAAATCTATCCACTCAACAAAAATTATTTCAGAGAAATCATACTCCATGGTTCGTTGTTCATGTAGAATGTTGAACGACTACCCCAACTAAAATCTATCCACTCAACAAAAATTATTTCACACCACAGACTCATCTTGGTCAGGATCGATTTGAAATCTATCATGGTTTCAGAGAAATCATACTCCATGGTAAGTTGTTCTTGTAGAATGTTGAACGACTACCCCAACTAAAATCATAGACTCAACAAAAATTATTTCACACCACAGACTCATCTTGGTCAGGATCGATTTGAAATCTATCATGGTTTCAGAGAAATCATAGTCCATCTTAAGTTGTTCTTGTAGAATGTTGAACGACTACCCCAACTAAAATCTATCCACTCAACAAAAATTATTTCACACCACAGACTCATCTTGGTCAGGATCGATTTGAAATCTATCATGGTTTCAGAGAAATCATAGTCCATGGTAAGTTGTTCTTGTAGAATGTTGAACGACTACCCCAACTAAAATCTATCCACTCAACAAAAATTATTTCAGAGAAATCATACTCCATGGTAAGTTGTTCTTGTAGAATGTTGAACGACTACCCCAACTAAAATCTATCCACTCAACAAAAATTATTTCAGAGAAATCATACTCCATGGTTCGTTGTTCTTGTAAAATGTTGAACGACTACACCATTTAAAATCTATCCACTCAACAAAAATTATTTCAGAGAAATCATACTCCATGGTAAGTTGTTCTTGTAGAATGTTGAACGACTACCCCAACTAAAATCTATCCACTCAACAAAAATTATTTCACACCACAGACTCATCTTGGTCAGGATCGATTTGAAATCTATCATGGTTTCAGAGAAATCATACTCCATGGTAAGTTGTTCTTGTAGAATGTTGAACGACTACCCCAACTAAAATCATCCACTCAACAAAAATTATTTCACACCACAGACTCATCTTGGTCAGGATCGATTTGAAATCTATCATGGTTTCAGAGAAATTATAGTCCATGGTAAGTTGTTCTTGTAGAATGTTGAACGACTATCCCAACTAAAATCTATCCACTCAACAAAAATTATTTCAGAGAAATCATACTCCATGGTAAGTTGTTCTTGTAGAATGTTGAACGACGACCCCAACTAAAATCTATCCACTCAACAAAAATTATTTCACACCACAGACTCATCTTGGTCAGGATCGATTTGAAATCTATCATGGTTTCAGAGAAATCATACTCCATGTTTCGTTGTTCTTGTAGAATGTTGAACAACTATCCCAACTAAAATCTATCCACTCAACAAAAATTATTTCACACCACAGACTCATCTTGGTCAGGATCGATTTGAAATCTATCATGGTTTCAGAGAAATCATAGTCCATGGTAAGTTGTTCTTGTAGAATGTTGAACGACTACCCCAACTAAAATCTATCCACTCAACAAAAATTATTTCAGACCACAGACTCATCTTTTTCAGGATCGATTTGAAATCTATCATGGTTTCAGAGAAATCATACTCCATGGTTCGTTGTTCTTGTAGAATGTTGAACGACTATCCCAACTAAAATCTATCCACTCAACAAAAATTATTTCAGAGAAATCATACTCCATGGTAAGTTGTTCTTGTAGAATGTTGAACGACTACCCCAACTAAAATCTATCCACTCAACAAAAATTATTTCACACCACAGACTCATCTTGGTCACAATCGATTTGAAATCTATCATGGTTTCAGAGAAATCATACTCCATGGTTCGTTGTTCTTGTAAAATGTTGAACGACTATCCCAACTAAAATCTATCCACTCAACAAAAATTATTTCAGAGAAATCATACTCCATGGTAAGTTGTTCTTGTAGAATGTTGAACGACTACCCCAACTAAAATCTATCCACTCAACAAAAATTATTTCACACCACAGACTCATCTTGGTCAGGATCGATTTGAAATCTACCATGGTTTCAGAGAAATCATACTCCATGGTAAGTTGTTCTTGTAGAATGTTGAACGACTACCCCAACTAAAATCTATCCACTCAACAAAAATTATTTCAGAGAAATCATACTCCATGGTAAGTTGCTCTTGTAGAATGTTGAACGACTACCCCAACTAAAATCTATCCACTCAACAAAAATTATTTCAGAGAAATCATAGTCCATGGTAAGTTGTTCTTGTAGAATGCTGAACGACTACCCAACTAAAATCTATCCACTCAACAAAAATTATTTCACACCACAGACTCATCTTTGTCAGGATCGATTTGAAATCTATCATGGTTTCAGAGAAATCATACTCCATGGTTCGTTGTTCTTGTAGAATGTTGAACGACTACCCCAACTAAAATCTATCCACTCAACAAGACTTATTTCAGAGAAATCATAGTCCATGGTAAGTTGTTCTTGTAGAATGCTGAACGACTACCCTAACTAAAATCTATCCACTCAACAAAAATTATTTCAGAGAAATCATAGTCCATGGTAAGTTGTTCTTGTAGAATGCTGAACGACTACCCCAACTAAAATCTATCCACTCAACAAAAATTATTTCAGAGAAATCATAGTCCATGGTAAGTTGTTCTTGTAGAATGCTGAACGACTACCCTAACTAAAATCTATCCACTCAACAAAAATTGTTTCACACCACAGACTCATCTTGGTCAGGATCGATTTGAAATCTATCATGGTTTCAGAGAAAACATACTCCATGGTAAGTTGTTCTTGTAGAATGTTGAACGACTACCGCAACTAAAATCTATCCACTCAACAAGACTTATTTCAGAGAAATCATACTCCATGGTAAGTTGTTCTTGTAGAATGTTGAACGACTATCCCAACTAAAATCTATCCACTCAACAAAAATTATTTCACACCACAGACTGATCTTGGTCAGGATCGATTTGAAATCTATCATGGTTTCAGAGAAATCATACTCCATGGTTCGTTGTTCTTGTAGAATGTTGAACGACTATCCCAACTAAAATCTATCCACTCAACAAAAATTATTTCACACCACAGACTCATCTTGGTCAGGATCGATTTGAAATCTATCATGGTTTCAGAGAAATCATACTCCATGGTAAGTTGTTCTTGTAGAATGTTGAACGACTACCCCAACTAAAATCTATCCACTCAACAAAACTTATTTCAGAGAAATCATACTCCATGGTAAGTTGTTCTTGTAGAATATTGAACGACTACCCCAACTAAAATCTATCCACTCAACAAAAATTATTTCACACCACAGACTCATCTTGGTCAGGATCGATTTGAAATCTATCATGGTTTCAGAGAAATCATACTATATGGTTCGTTGTTCTTGTAAAATGTTGAACGACTATCCCAACTAAAATCTATCCACTCAACAAAAATTATTTCAGAGAAATCATACTCCATGGTAAGTTGTTCTTGTAGAATGTTGAACGACTACCCCAACTAAAATCTATCCACTCAACAAAAATTATTTCACACCACAGACTCATCTTGGTCAGGATCGATTTGAAATCTATCATGGTTTCAGAGAAATCATACTCCATGGTAAGTTGTTCTTGTAGAATGTTGAACGACTACCCCAACTAAAATCTATCCACTCAACAAAAATTATTTCAGAGAAATCATACTCCATGGTAAGTTGCTCTTATAGAATGTTGAACGACTACCCCAACTAAAATCTATCCACTCAACAAAAATTATTTCAGAGAAATCATAGTCCATGGTAAGTTGTTCTTGTAGAATGCTGAACGACTACCCCAACTAAAATCTATCCACTCAACAAAAATTATTTCACACCACAGACTCATCTTGGTCAGGATCGTTTTGAAATCTATCATGGTTTCAGAGAAATCATACTCCATGATAAATTGTTCTTGTAGAATGTTGAACGACTACCCCAACTAAAATCTATCCATTCAACAAAAATTATTTCACACCACAGACTCATCTTGGTCAGGATCGATTTGAAATCTATCGTGGTTTCAGAGAAAACATACTCCATGGTAAGTTGTTCTTGTAGAATGTTGAACGACTACCCCAACTAAAATCTATCCACTCAACAAAACTTATTTCAGAGAAATCATACTCCATGGTAAGTTGTTCTTGTAGAATGTTGAACGACTATCCCAACTAAAATCTATCCACTCAACAAAAATTATTTCACACCACAGACTCATCTTGGTCAGGATCGATTTGAAATCTATCATGGTTTCAGAGCAATTATACTCCATGGTTCGTTGTTCTTGTAGAATGTTGAACGACTATCCCAACTAAAATCTATCCACCCAACAAAAATTATTTCACACCACAGACTCATCTTGGTCAGGATCGATTTGAAATCTATCATGGTTTCAGAGAAATCATACTCCATGGTAAGTTGTTCTTGTAGAATGTTGAACGACTACCCCAACTAAAATCTATCCACTCAACAAAAATTATTTCACACCACAGACTCATCTTGGTCAGGATCGATTTGAAATCTATCATGGTTTCAGAGAAATCATACTCCATGGTAAGTTGTTCTTGTAGAATGTTGAACGACTACCCCAACTAAAATCATCCACTCAACAAAAATTATTTCACACCACAGACTCATCTTGGTCAGGATCGATTTGAAATCTATCATGGTTTCAGAGAAATTATAGTCCATGGTAAGTTGTTCTTGTAGAATGTTGAACGACTATCCCAACTAAAATCTATCCACTCAACAAAAATTATTTCAGAGAAATCATACTCCATGGTAAGTTGTTCTTGTAGAATGTTGAACGACGACCCCAACTAAAATCTATCCACTCAACAAAAATTATTTCACACCACAGACTCATCTTGGTCAGGATCGATTTGAAATCTATCATGGTTTCAGAGAAATCATACTCCATGTTTCGTTGTTCTTGTAGAATGTTGAACAACTATCCCAACTAAAATCTATCCACTCAACAAAAATTATTTCACACCACAGACTCATCTTGGTCAGGATCGATTTGAAATCTATCATGGTTTCAGAGAAATCATAGTCCATGGTAAGTTGTTCTTGTAGAATGTTGAACGACTACCCCAACTAAAATCTATCCACTCAACAAAAATTATTTCAGACCACAGACTCATCTTTTTCAGGATCGATTTGAAATCTATCATGGTTTCAGAGAAATCATACTCCATGGTTCGTTGTTCTTGTAGAATGTTGAACGACTATCCCAACTAAAATCTATCCACTCAAAAAAATTATTTCAGAGAAATCATACTCCATGGTAAGTTGTTCTTGTAGAATGTTGAACGACTACCCCAACTAAAATCTATCCACTCAACAAAAATTATTTCACACCACAGACTCATCTTGGTCACAATCGATTTGAAATCTATCATGGTTTCAGAGAAATCATACTCCATGGTTCGTTGTTCTTGTAAAATGTTGAACGACTATCCCAACTAAAATCTGTCCACTCAACAAAAATTATTTCAGAGAAATCATACTCCATGGTAAGTTGTTCTTGTAGAATGTTGAACGACTACCCCAACTAAAATCTATCCACTCAACAAAAATTATTTCACACCACAGACTCATCTTGGTCAGGATCGATTTGAAATCTATCATGGTTTCAGAGAAATCATACTCCATGGTAAGTTGTTCTTGTAGAATGTTGAACGACTACCCCAACTAAAATCTATCCACTCAACAAAAATTATTTCAGAGAAATCATACTCCATGGTAAGTTGCTCTTGTAGAATGTTGAACGACTACCCCAACTAAAATCTATCCACTCAACAAAAATTATTTCAGAGAAATCATAGTCCATGGTAAGTTGTTCTTGTAGAATGCTGAACGACTACCCTAACTAAAATCTATCCACTCAACAAAAATTATTTCACACCACAGACTCATCTTTGTCAGGATCGATTTGAAATCTATCATGGTTTCAGAGAAATCATACTCCATGGTTCGTTGTTCTTGTAGAATGTTGAACGACTACCCCAACTAAAATCTATCCACTCAACAAAAATTGTTTCACACCACAGACTCATCTTGGTCAGGATCGATTTGAAATCTATCATGGTTTCAGAGAAAACATACTCCATGGTAAGTTGTTCTTGTAGAATGTTGAACGACTACCGCAACTAAAATCTATCCACTCAACAAGACTTATTTCAGAGAAATCATACTCCATGGTAAGTTGTTCTTGTAGAATGTTGAACGACTATCCAACTAAAATCTATCCACTCAACAAAAATTATTTCACACCACAGACTGATCTTGGTCAGGATCGATTTGAAATCTATCATGGTTTCAGAGAAATCATACTCCATGGTTCGTTGTTCTTGTAGAATGTTGAACGACTATCCCAACTAAAATCTATCCACTCAACAAAAATTATTTCACACCACAGACTCATCTTGGTCAGGATCGATTTGAAATCTATCATGGTTTCAGAGAAATCATACTCCATGGTAAGTTGTTCTTGTAGAATGTTGAACGACTACCCCAACTAAAATCTATCCACTCAACAAAACTTATTTCAGAGAAATCATACTCCATGGTAAGTTGTTCTTGTAGAATATTGAACGACTACCCCAACTAAAATCTATCCACTCAACAAAAATTATTTCACACCACAGACTAATCTGGGTCAGGATCGATTTGAAATCTATCATGGTTTCAGAGAAATCATACTCCATGGTTCGTTGTTCTTGTAAAATGTTGAACGACTATCCCAACTAAAATCTATCCACTCAACAAAAATTATTTCAGAGAAATCATACTCCATGGTAAGTTGTTCTTGTAGAATGTTGAACGACTACCCCAACTAAAATCTATCCACTCAACAAAAATTATTTCACACCACAGACTCATCTTGGTCAGGATCGATTTGAAATCTATCATGGTTTCAGAGAAATCATACTCCATGGTAAGTTGTTCTTGTAGAATGTTGAACGACTACCCCAACTAAAATCTATCCACTCAACAAAAATTATTTCAGAGAAATCATACTCCATGGTAAGTTGCTCTTATAGAATGTTGAACGACTACCCCAACTAAAATCTATCCACTCAACAAAAATTATTTCAGAGAAATCATAGTCCATGGTAAGTTGTTCTTGTAGAATGCTGAACGACTACCCCAACTAAAATCTATCCACTCAACAAAAATTATTTCACACCACAGACTCATCTTGGTCAGGATCGTTTTGAAATCTATCATGGTTTCAGAGAAATCATACTCCATGGTAAATTGTTCTTGTAGAATGTTGAACGACTACCCCAACTAAAATCTATCCACTCAACAAAAATTATTTCACACCACAGACTCATCTTGGTCAGGATCGATTTGAAATCTATCGTGGTTTCAGAGAAAACATACTCCATGGTAAGTTGTTCTTGTAGAATGTTGAACGACTACCCCAACTAAAATCTATCCACTCAACAAAACTTATTTCAGAGAAATCATACTCCATGGTAAGTTGTTCTTGTAGAATGTTGAACGACTATCCCAACTAAAATCTATCCACCCAACAAAAATTATTTCACACCACAGACTCATCTTGGTCAGGATCGATTTGAAATCTATCATGGTTTCAGAGCAATTATACTCCATGGTTCGTTGTTCTTGTAGAATGTTGAACGACTATCCCAACTAAAATCTATCCACCCAACAAAAATTATTTCACACCACAGACTCATCTTGGTCAGGATCGATTTGAAATCTATCATGGTTTCAGAGCAATTATACTCCATGGTTCGTTGTTCTTGTAGAATGTTGAACGACTACCCCAACTAAAATCTATCCACTCAACAAAAATTATTTCACACCACAGACTCATCTTGGTCAGGATCGATTTGAAATCTATCATGGTTTCAGAGCAATTATACTCCATGGTTCGTTGTTCTTGTAGAATGTTGAACGACTATCCCAACTAAAATCTATCCACCCAACAAAAATTATTTCACACCACAGACTCATCTTGGTCAGGATCGATTTGAAATCTATCATGGTTTCAGAGAAATCATACTCCATGGTAAGTTGTTCTTGTAGAATGTTGAACGACTACCCCAACTAAAATCTATCCACTCAACAAAAATTATTTCACACCACAGACTCATCTTGGTCAGGATCGATTTGAAATCTATCATGGTTTCAGAAAAATCATTCTCCATGGTTCGTTGTTCTTGTAGAATGTTGAACGACTATCCCAACTAAAATCTATCCACTCAACAATAATTATTTCACACCACAGACTCATCTTGGTCAGGATCGATTTGAAATCTATCATGGTTTCAGAGAAATCATACTCCATGGTAAGTTGTTCTTGTAGAATGTTGAACGACTACCCCAACTAAAATCTATCCACTCAACAAAAATTATTTCACACCACAGACTCATCTTGGTCAGGATCGATTTGAAATCTATCATGGTTTCAGAGCAATTATACTCCATGGTTCGTTGTTCTTGTAGAATGTTGAACGACTATCCCAACTAAACTCTATCCACTCAACAAAAATTATTGCAGAGAAATCATACTCCATGGTAAGTTGTTCTTGTAGAATGTTGAACGACTATCCCAACTAAAATCTATCCACTCAACAAAAATTATTTCACACCACAGACTCATCTTGGTCAGGATCGATTTGAAATCTATCATGGTTTCAGAGAAATCATACTCCATGGTAAGTTGTTCTTGTAGAATGTTGAACGACTACCCCAACTAAAATCTATCCACTCAACAAAAATTATTTCAGAGAAATCATACTCCATGATAAGTTGTTCTTGTAGAATGTTGAACGACTACCCCAACTAAAATCTATATACTCAACAAAAATTATTTCACACCACAGACTCATTTTGGTCAGGATCGATTTGAAATCTATCATGGTTTCAGAGAAATCATAGTCCATGGTAAGTTGTTCTTGTAGAATGTTGAACGACTACCCCAACTAAAATCTATCCACTCAACAAAAATTATTTCACACCACAGACTCATCTTGGTCAGGATCGATTTGAAATCTATCATGGTTTCAGAGCAATTATACTCCATGGTTCGTTGTTCTTGTAGAATGTTGAACGACTATCCCAACTAAACTCTATCCACTCAACAAAAATTATTGCAGAGAAATCATACTCCATGGTAAGTTGTTCTTGTAGAATGTTGAACGACTATCCCAACTAAAATCTATCCACTCAACAAAAATTATTTCACACCACAGACTCATCTTGGTCAGGATCGATTTGAAATCTATCATGGTTTCAGAGAAATCATACTCCATGGTAAGTTGTTCTTGTAGAATGTTGAACGACTACCCCAACTAAAATCTATCCACTCAACAAAAATTATTTCACACCACAGACTCATCTTGGTCAGGATCGATTTGAAATCTATCATGGTTTCAGAGAAATCATACTCCATGGTAAGTTGTTCTCTCTCCATACTCCATGTTGAACGACTACCCCAACTAAAATCTATCCACTCAACAAAAATTATTTCACACCACAGACTCATCTTGGTCAGGATCGATTTGAAATCTATCATGGTTTCAGAGAAATCATACTCCATGGTTCGTTGTTCTTGTAGAATGTTGAACGACTACCCCAACTAAAATCTATCCACTCAACAAAAATTATTTCAGAGAAATCATACTCCATGGTAAGTTGTTCTTGTAGAATGTTGAACGACTACCCCAACTAAAATCTATCCACTCAACAAAAATTATTTCAGAGAAATCATACTCCATGGTAAGTTGTTTTTGTAGAATGTTGAACGACTACCCCAACTCAAATCTATCCACTCAACAAAAATTATTTCACACCACAGTTATCTTGGTCAGGATCGATTTGAAATCTATCATGGTTTCAGAGAAATCATAGTCCATGGTAAGTTGTTCTTGTAGAATGTTGAACGACTACCAAAACTAAAATCTATCCACTCAACAAAAATTATTTCACACCACAGACTCATCTTGGTCAGGATCGATTTGAAATCTATCATGGTTTCAGAGAAATCATACTCCATGGTTCGTTGTTCTTGTAGAATGTTGAACGACTACCCCAACTAAAATCTATCCACTCAACAAAAATTATTTCAGAGAAATCATACTCCATGGTTCGTTGTTCTTGTAGAATGTTGAACGACTATCCCAACTAAAATCTATCCACTCAACAAAAATTATTTCAGAGAAATCATACTCCATGGTTCGTTGTTCTTGAAGGATGTTGAACGACTACCCCAACTAAAATCTATCCACTCAACAAAAATTATTTCACACCACAGACTCATCTTGGCCAGGACCGATTTGAAATCTATCATGGTTTCAGAGAAATCATACTCCATGGTTCGTTGTTCTTGTAAAATGTTGAACGACTACCCCAGCTAAAATCTATTCACTCAACAAAAATTATTTCACACCACAGACTCATCTTGGTCAGGATCGATTTGAAATCTATCGTAGTTTCAGAGAAATCATACTCCATGGTTCGTTGTTCTTGTAGAATGTTGAACGACTATCCCAACTAAAATCTATCCACTCAACAAAAATTATTTCACACCACAGACTCATCTTGGTCAGGATCGATTTGAAATCTATCATGGTTTCAGAGAAATCATACTCCATGGTAAGTTGTTCTTGTAGAATGTTGAACGACTACCCCAACTAAAATCTATCCACTCAACAAAAATTATTTCAGAGAAATCATACTCCATGGTAAGTTGCTCTTGTAGAATGTTGAACGACTACCCCAACTAAAATCTATCCACTCAACAAAAATTATTTCAGAGAAATCATAGTCCATGTTAAGTTGTTCTTGTAGAATGTTGAACGACTACCAAAACTAAAATCTATCCACTCAACAAAAATTATTTCACACCACAGACTCATCTTGGTCAGGATCGATTTGAAATCTATCATGGTTTCAGAGAAATCATACTCCATGGTTCGTTGTTCTTGTAGAATGTTGAACGACTACCCCAACTAAAATCTATCCACTCAACAAAAATTATTTCAGAGAAATCATACTCCATGGTTCGTTGTTCTTGTAGAATGTTGAGCGACTATCCCAACTAAAATCTATCCACTCAACAAAAATTATTTCAGAGAAATCATACTCCATGGTTCGTTGTTCTTGAAGGATGTTGAACTACTACCCCAACTAAAATCTATCCACTCAACAAAAATTATTTCACACCACAGACTCATCTTGGCCAGGATCGATTTGAAATCTATCATGGTTTCAGAGAAATCATACTCCATGGTTCGTTGTTCTTGTAAAATGTTGAACGACTACCCCAGCTAAAATCTATTCACTCAACAAAAATTATTTCACACCACAGACTCATCTTGGTCAGGATCGATTTGAAATCTATCGTAGTTTCAGAGAAATCATACTCCATGGTTCGTTGTTCTTGTAGAATGTTGAACGACTATCCCAACTAAAATCTATCCACTCAACAAAAATTATTTCACACCACAGACTCATCTTGGTCAGGATCGATTTGAAATCTATCATGGTTTCAGAGAAATCATACTCCATGGTAAGTTGTTCTTGTAGAATGTTGAACGACTACCCCAACTAAAATCTATCCACTCAACAAAAATTATTTCAGAGAAATCATACTTCATGGTAAGTTGCTCTTGTAGAATGTTGAACGACTACCCCAACTAAAATCTATCCACTCAACAAAAATTATTTCAGAGAAATCATAGTCCATGGTAAGTTGTTCTTGTAGAATGTTGAACGACTACCCCAACTAAAATCTATAAACTCAACAAAAATTATTTCAGAGAAATCATACTCCATGGTAAGTTGTTCTTGTAGAATGTTTAACGACTACCCCAACTAAAATCTATCCACTCAACAAAAATTATTTCACACCACAGACTCATCTTGGTCAGGATCGATTTGAAATCTATCATGTTTTCAGAGAAATCATACTCCATGGTAAGTTGTTCTTGTAGAATGTTGAACGACTACCCCAACTAAAATCTATATACTCAACAAAAATTATTTCAGAGAAATCATACTCCATGGTAAGTTGCTCTTGTAGAATGTTGAACGACTACCCCAACTAAAATCTATCCACTCAACAAAAATTATTTCAGAGAAATCATAGTCCATGGTAAGTTGTTCTTGTAGAATGCTGAACGACTACCCCAACTAAAATCTATCCACTCAACAAAAATTATTTCACACCACAGACTCATCTTGGTCAGGATCGATTTGAAATCTATCATGGTTTCAGAGAAATCATACTCCATGGTAAATTGTTCTTGTAGAATGTTGAACGACTACCCCAACTAAAATCTATCCACTCAACAAAAATTATTTCACACAACAGACTCATCTTGGTCAGGATCGATTTGAAATCTATCATGGTTTCAGAGAAATCATACTCCATGGTAAGTTGTTCTTGTAGAATGTTGAACGACTATCCCAACTAAAATCTATCCACTCAACAAAAATTATTTCAGAGAAATCATACTCCATGGTTCGTTGTTCTTGAAGGATGTTGAACGACTACCCCAACTAAAATCTATCCACTCAACAAAAATTATTTCACACCACAGACTCATCTTGGTCAGGATCGATTTGAAATCTATCATGTTTTCAGAGAAATCATACTCCATGGTAAGTTGTTCTTGTAGAATGTTGAACGACTACCCCAACTAAAATCTATCCACTCAACAAAAATTATTTCAGAGAAATCATACTCCATGGTAAGTTGCTCTTGTAGAATGTTGAACGACTACCCCAACTAAAATCTATCCACTCAACAAAAATTATTTCAGAGAAATCATACTCCATGGTAAGTTGTTCTTGTAGAATGTTTAACGACTACCCCAACTAAAATCTATCCACTCAACAAAAATTATTTCACACCACAGACTCATCTTGGTCAGGATCGATTTGAAATCTGTCATGTTTTCAGAGAAATCATAATCCATGGTAAGTTGTTCTTGTAGAATGTTGAACGACTACCCCAACTAAAATCTATCCACTCAACAAAAATTATTTCAGAGAAATCATACTCCATGGTAAGTTGCTCTTGTAGAATGTTGAACGACTACCAAAACTAAAATCTATCCACTCAACAAAAATTATTTCAGAGAAATCATAGTCCATGGTAAGTTGTTCTTGTAGAATGCTGAACGACTACCCCAACTAAAATCTATCCACTCAACAAAAATTATTTCACACCACAGACTCATCTTGGTCAGGATCGATTTGAAATCTATCATGGTTTCAGAGAAATCATACTCCATATTAAATTGTTCTCGTAGAATGTTGAACGACTACCCCAACTAAAATCTATCCACTCAACAAAAATTATTTCACACCACAGACTCATCTTGGTCAGGATCGATTTGAAATCTATCATGGTTTCAGAGAAATCATACTCCATGGTAAGTTGTTCTTGTAGAATGTTGAACGACTACCCCAACTAAAATCTATCCACTCAACAAAAATTATTTCAGAGAAATCATACTCCATGGTTCGTTGTTCTTGAAGGATGTTGAACGACTACCCCAACTAAAATCTATCCACTCAACAAAAATTATTTCACACCACAGACTCATCTTGGTCAGGATCGATTTGAAATCTATCATGGTTTCAGAGAAATCATACTCCATTGTAAGTTGTTCTTGTAGAATGTTGAACGACTATCCCAACTAAAATCTATCCACTCAACAAAAATTATTTCAGAGAAATCATACTCAATGGTTCGTTGTTCTTGAAGGATGTTGAACGACTACCCCAACTAAAATCTATCCACTCAACAAAACTTATTTCAGAGAAATCATACTCCATGATAAGTTGTTCTTGTAGAATGTTGAACGACTATCCCAACTAAAATCTATCCACTCAACAAAAATTATTTCAGAGAAATCATACTCCATGGTTCGTTGTTCTTGAAGGATGTTGAACGACTACCCCAACTAAAATCTATCCACTCAACAAAAATTATTTCACACCACAGACTCATCTTGGTCAGGATCGATTTGAAATCTATCATGGTTTCAGAGAAATCATACTCCATGGTTCGTTGTTCTTGTAAAATGTTGAACGACTTCCCCAACTAAAATCTATTCACACAACAAAAATTATTTCACACCACAGATTCATCTTGGTCAGGATCGATTTGAAATCTATCGTGGTTTCAGAGAAATCATACTCCATGGTTCGTTGTTCTTGTAGAATGTTGAACGACTATCCCAACTAAAATCTATCCACTCAACAAAAATTATTTCACACCACAGACTCATCTTGGTCAGGATCGATTTGAAATCTATCATGGTTTCAGAGAAATCATAGTCCATGGTAAGTTGTTCTTGTAGAATGTTGAACGACTACCCCTAACTAAAATCTATCCACTCAACAAAAATTATTTCACACCATAGACTCATCTTGGTCAGGATCGATTTGAAATCTATCATGGTTTCAGAGAAATCATAGTCCATGGTAAGTTGTTCTTGTAGAATGTTGAACGACTATCCCAACTAAAATCTATCCACTCAACAAAAATTATTTCAGAGAAATCATACTCCATGGTAAGTTGTTCTTGTAGAATGTTGAACGACTACCCCTAACTAAAATCTATCCACTCAACAAAAATTATTTCACACCACAGACTCATCTTGGTCAGGATCGATTTGAAATCTATCATGGTTTCAGAGAAATCATAGTCCATGGTAAGTTGTTCTTGTAGAATGTTGAACGACTACCCCTAACTAAAATCTATCCACTCAACAAAAATTATTTCAGAGAAATCATACTCCATGGTAAGTTGTTCTTGTAGAATGTTGAACGACTACCCCAACTAAAATCTATCCACTCAACAAAAATTATTTCACACCACAGACTCATCTTGGTCAGGATCGATTTGAAATCTATCATGGTTTCAGAGAAATCATAGTCCATGGTAAGTTGTTCTTGTAGAATGTTGAACGAATACCCCTAACTAAAATCTATCCACTCAACAAAAATTATTTCACACCACAGACTCATCTTGGTCATGATCGATTTGAAATCTATCATGGTTTCAGAGAAATCATAGTCCATGGTAAGTTGTTCTTGTAGAATGTTGAACGACTATCCCAACTAAAATCTATCCACTCAACAAAAATTATTTCAGAGAAATCATACTCCATGGTAAGTTGTTCTTGTAGAATGTTGAACGACTACCCCAACTAAAATCTATCCACTCAACAAAAATTATTTCAGAGAAATCATACTCCATGGTTCGTTGTTCTTGTAGAATGTTGAACGACTATGCCAACTGAAATCTATCCACTCAACAAAAATTATTTCAGAGAAATCATACTCCAAGGTAAGTTGTTCTTGTAGAATGTTGAACGACTACCCCAACTAAAATCTATCCACTCAACAAAAATTATTTCAGAGAAATCGTACTCCATGGCTCGTTGTTCTTGTAGAATGTTGAACGACTACCCCAACTAAAATCTATCCACTCAACAAAAATTATTTCAGAGAAATCGTACTCCATGGTTCGTTGTTCTTGTAGAATGTTGAACGACTACCCCAACTAAAATCTATCCACTCAACAAAAATTATTTCAGAGAAATCATACTCCATGGTTCGTTGTTCTTGAAGGATGTTGAACGACTACCCCAACTAAAATCTATCCACTCAACAAAAATTATTTCAGAGAAATCATACTCCATGGTTCGTTGTTCTTGTAGAATGTTGAACGACTATGCCAACTAAAATCTATCCACTCAACAAAAATTATTTCAGAGAAATCATACTCCATGGTAAGTTGTTCTTGTAGAATGTTGAACGACTACCCCAACTAAAATCTATCCACTCAACAAAAATTATTTCAGAGAAATCGTACTCCATGGTTCGTTGTTCTTGTAGAAAGTTGAACGACTACCCCAACTAAAATCTATCCACTCAACAAAAATTATTTCAGAGAAATCATACTCCATGGTTCGTTGTTCTTGAAGGATGTTGAACGACTACCCCAACTAAAATCTATCCACTCAACAAAAATTATTTCACACCACAGACTCATCTTGGTCAGGATCGATTTGAAGTCTATCATGGTTTCAGAGAAATCATACTCCATGGTTCGTTGTTCTTGTAAAATGTTGAACGACTACCCCAACTAAAATCTATTCACTCAACAAAAATTATTTCACACCACAGACTCATCTTGGTCAGGATCGATTTGAAATCTATCATGGTTTCAGAGAAATCATACTCCATGGTTCGTTGTTCTTGTAAAATGTTGAACGACTATCCCAACTAAAATCTATCCACTCAACAAAAATTATTTCAGAGAAATCATACTCCATGGTTCGTTGTTCTTGTAGAATGTTGAACGACTACCCCAACTAAAATCTATCCACTCAACAAAAATTATTTCACACCACAGACTCATCTTGGTCATGATCGATTTGAAATCTATCATGGTTTCAGAGAAATCATAGTCCATGGTAAGTTGTAGAATGTTGAACGACTATCCCAACTAAAATCTATCCACTCAACAAAAATTATTTCAGAGAAATCATACTCCATGGTAAGTTGTTCTTGTAGAATGTTGAACGACTACCCCAACTAAAATCTATCCACTCAACAAAAATTATTTCACACCACAGACTCATCTTGGTCAGGATCGATTTGAAATCTATCATGGTTTCAGAGAAATCATAGTCCATGGTAAGTTGTTCTTGTAGAATGTTGAACGAATACCCCTAACTAAAATCTATCCACTCAACAAAAATTATTTCACACCACAGACTCATCTTGGTCATGATCGATTTGAAATCTATCATGGTTTCAGAGAAATCATAGTCCATGGTAAGTTGTTCTTGTAGAATGTTGAACGACTATCCCAACTAAAATCTATCCACTCAACAAAAATTATTTCAGAGAAATCATACTCCATGGTAAGTTGTTCTTGTAGAATGTTGAACGACTACCCCAACTAAAATCTATCCACTCAACAAAAATGATTTCAGAGAAATCATACTCCATGGTTCGTTGTTCTTGTAGAATGTCCAAGGTAAGTTGTTCTTGTAGAATGTTGAACGACTACCCCAACTAAAATCTATCCACTCAACAAAAATTATTTCAGAGGAATCGTACTCCATGGTTCGTTGTTCTTGTAGAATGTTGAACGACTACCCCAACTAAAATCTATCCACTCAACAAAAATTATTTCAGAGAAATCATACTCCATGGTTCGTTGTTCTTGAAGGATGTTGAACGACTACCCCAACTAAAATCTATCCACTCAACAAAAATTATTTCAGAGAAATCATACTCCATGGTTCGTTGTTCTTGTAGAATGTTGAACGACTATGCCAACTAAAATCTATCCACTCAACAAAAATTATTTCAGAGAAAACATACTCCATGGTAAGTTGTTCTTGTAGAATGTTGAACGACTACCCCAACTAAAATCTATCCACTCAACAAAAATTATTTCAGAGAAATCGTACTCCATGGCTCGTTGTTCTTGTAGAATGTTGAACGACTACCCCAACTAAAATCTATCCACTCAACAAAAATTATTTCAGAGAAATCATACTCCATGGTTCGTTGTTCTTGAAGGATGTTGAACGACTACCCCAACTAAAATCTATCCACTCAACAAAAATTATTTCACACCACAGACTCATCTTGGTCAGGATCGATTTGAAGTCTATCATGGTTTCAGAGAAATCATACTCCATGGTTCGTTGTTCTTGTAGAATGTTGAACGACTACCCCAACTAAAATCTATTCACTCAACAAAAATTATTTCACTCCACGGACTCATCTTGGTCAGGATCGATTTGAAATCAATCATGGTTTCAGAGAAATCATACTCCATGGTTCGTTGTTCTTGTAAAATGTTGAACGACTATCCCAACTAAAATCTATCCACTCAACAAAAATTATTTCAGAGAAATCATACTCCATGGTTCGTTGTTCTTGTAGAATGTTGAACGACTACCCCAACTAAAATCTATCCACTCAACAAAAATTATTTCACACCACAGACTCATCTTGGTCAGGATCGATTTGAAATCTATCATGGTTTCAGAGAAATCATACTCCATGGTTCGTTGTTCTTGTAATATGTTGAACGACTACCCCAACTAAAATCTATTCACTCAACAAAAATTATTTCACACCACAGACTCATCTTGGTCAGGATCGATTTGAAATCTATCATGGTTTCAGAGAAATCATACTCCATGGTTCGTTGTTCTTGTAAAATGTTGAACGACTATCCCAACTAAAATCTATCCACTCAACAAAAATTATTTCAGAGAAATCGTACTCCATGGTTCGTTGTTCTTGTAGAATGTTGAACGACTACCCCAACTAAAATCTATCCACTCAACAAAAATTATTTCAGAGAAATCGTACTCCATGGTTCGTTGTTCTTGAAGAATGTTGAACGAATACCCCAACTAAAATCTATCCACTCAACAAAAATTATTTCAGAGAAATCATACTCCATGGTTCGTTGTTCTTGAAGGATATTGAACGACTAATCCAACTAAAATCTATCCACTCAACAAAAATTATTTCAGAGAAATCATACTCCATGGTTCGTTGTTCTTGTAGAATGTTGAACGACTATGCCATCTAAAATCTATCCACTCAACAAAAATTATTTCAGAGAAATCATACTCCATGGTAAGTTGTTCTTGTAGAATGTTGAACGACTACCCCAACTAAAATCTATCCACTCAACAAAAATTATTTCAGAGAAATCGTACTCCATGGTTCGTTGTTCTTGTAGAATGTTGAACGACTACCCCAACTAAAATCTATCCACTCAACAAAAATTATTTCAGAGAAATCATACTCCATGGTTCGTTGTTCTTGAAGGATGTTGAACGACTACCCCAACTAAAATCTATCCACTCAACAAAAATTATTTCACACCACAGACTCATCTTGGTCAGGATCGATTTGAAATCTATCATGGTTTCAGAGAAATCATACTCCATGGTAAGTTGTTCTTGTAGAATGTTGAACGACTACCCCAACTAAAATCTATTTACTCAACAAAAATTATTTCACACCACAGACTCATCTTGGTCAGGATCGATTTGAAATCTATCATGGTTTCAGAGAAATCATACTCCATGGTTCGTTGTTCTTGTAAAATGTTGAACGACTATCCCAACTAAAATCTATCCACTCAACAAAAATTATTTCAGAGAAATCATACTAGATGGTTCGTTGTTCTTGTAGAATGTTGAACGACTACCCCAACTAAAATCTATCCACTCAACAAAAATTATTTCACACCACAGACTCATCTTGGTCAGGATCGATTTGAAATCTATCATGGTTTCAGAGAAATCATACTCCATGGTTCGTTGTTCTTGCAGAATGTTGAACGACTACCCCAACTAAAATCTATCCACTCAACAAAAATTATTTCAGAGAAATCATACTCCATGGTTCGTTGTTCTTGTAGAATGTGGAACGACTATGCCAACTAAAATCTATCTACTCAACAAAAATTATTTCAGAGAAATCATACTCCATGATACGTTGTTCTTGAAGGATGTTGAACGACTACCCCAACTAAAATCTATCCACTCAACAAAAATTATTTCACACCACAGACTCATCTTGGTCAGGATCGATTTGAAATCTATCATGGTTTCAGAGAAATCATAGTCCATGGTAAGTTGTTCTTGTAGAATGTTGAACGAATACCCCTAACTAAAATCTATCCACTCAACAAAAATTATTTCACACCACAGACTCATCTTGGTCATGATCGATTTGAAATCTATCATGGTTTCAGAGAAATCATAGTCCATGGTAAGTTGTTCTTGTAGAATGTTGAACGACTATCCCAACTAAAATCTATCCACTCAACAAAAATTATTTCAGAGAAATCATACTCCATGGTAAGTTGTTCTTGTAGAATGTTGAACGACTACCCCAACTAAAATCTATCCACTCAACAAAAATGATTTCAGAGAAATCATACTCCATGGTTCGTTGTTCTTGTAGAATGTCCAAGGTAAGTTGTTCTTGTAGAATGTTGAACGACTACCCCAACTAAAATCTATCCACTCAACAAAAATTATTTCAGAGAAATCGTACTCCATGGTTCGTTGTTCTTGTAGAATGTTGAACGACTACCCCAACTAAAATCTATCCACTCAACAAAAATTATTTCAGAGAAATCATACTCCATGGTTCGTTGTTCTTGAAGGATGTTGAACGACTACCCCAACTAAAATCTATCCACTCAACAAAAATTATTTCAGAGAAATCATACTCCATGGTTCGTTGTTCTTGTAGAATGTTGAACGACTATGCCAACTAAAATCTATCCACTCAACAAAAATTATTTCAGAGAAAACATACTCCATGGTAAGTTGTTCTTGTAGAATGTTGAACGACTACCCCAACTAAAATCTATCCACTCAACAAAAATTATTTCAGAGAAATCGTACTCCATGGCTCGTTGTTCTTGTAGAATGTTGAACGACTACCCCAACTAAAATCTATCCACTCAACAAAAATTATTTCAGAGAAATCATACTCCATGGTTCGTTGTTCTTGAAGGATGTTGAACGACTACCCCAACTAAAATCTATCCACTCAACAAAAATTATTTCACACCACAGACTCATCTTGGTCAGGATCGATTTGAAGTCTATCATGGTTTCAGAGAAATCATACTCCATGGTTCGTTGTTCTTGTAGAATGTTGAACGACTACCCCAACTAAAATCTATTCACTCAACAAAAATTATTTCACTCCACGGACTCATCTTGGTCAGGATCGATTTGAAATCAATCATGGTTTCAGAGAAATCATACTCCATGGTTCGTTGTTCTTGTAAAATGTTGAACGACTATCCCAACTAAAATCTATCCACTCAACAAAAATTATTTCAGAGAAATCATACTCCATGGTTCGTTGTTCTTGTAGAATGTTGAACGACTACCCCAACTAAAATCTATCCACTCAACAAAAATTATTTCACACCACAGACTCATCTTGGTCAGGATCGATTTGAAATCTATCATGGTTTCAGAGAAATCATACTCCATGGTTCGTTGTTCTTGTAATATGTTGAACGACTACCCCAACTAAAATCTATTCACTCAACAAAAATTATTTCACACCACAGACTCATCTTGGTCAGGATCGATTTGAAATCTATCATGGTTTCAGAGAAATCATACTCCATGGTTCGTTGTTCTTGTAAAATGTTGAACGACTATCCCAACTAAAATCTATCCACTCAACAAAAATTATTTCAGAGAAATCGTACTCCATGGTTCGTTGTTCTTGTAGAATGTTGAACGACTACCCCAACTAAAATCTATCCACTCAACAAAAATTATTTCAGAGAAATCGTACTCCATGGTTCGTTGTTCTTGAAGAATGTTGAACGAATACCCCAACTAAAATCTATCCACTCAACAAAAATTATTTCAGAGAAATCATACTCCATGGTTCGTTGTTCTTGAAGGATATTGAACGACTAATCCAACTAAAATCTATCCACTCAACAAAAATTATTTCAGAGAAATCATACTCCATGGTTCGTTGTTCTTGTAGAATGTTGAACGACTATGCCATCTAAAATCTATCCACTCAACAAAAATTATTTCAGAGAAATCATACTCCATGGTAAGTTGTTCTTGTAGAATGTTGAACGACTACCCCAACTAAAATCTATCCACTCAACAAAAATTATTTCAGAGAAATCGTACTCCATGGTTCGTTGTTCTTGTAGAATGTTGAACGACTACCCCAACTAAAATCTATCCACTCAACAAAAATTATTTCAGAGAAATCATACTCCATGGTTCGTTGTTCTTGAAGGATGTTGAACGACTACCCCAACTAAAATCTATCCACTCAACAAAAATTATTTCACACCACAGACTCATCTTGGTCAGGATCGATTTGAAATCTATCATGGTTTCAGAGAAATCATACTCCATGGTAAGTTGTTCTTGTAGAATGTTGAACGACTACCCCAACTAAAATCTATTTACTCAACAAAAATTATTTCACACCACAGACTCATCTTGGTCAGGATCGATTTGAAATCTATCATGGTTTCAGAGAAATCATACTCCATGGTTCGTTGTTCTTGTAAAATGTTGAACGACTATCCCAACTAAAATCTATCCACTCAACAAAAATTATTTCAGAGAAATCATACTAGATGGTTCGTTGTTCTTGTAGAATGTTGAACGACTACCCCAACTAAAATCTATCCACTCAACAAAAATTATTTCACACCACAGACTCATCTTGGTCAGGATCGATTTGAAATCTATCATGGTTTCAGAGAAATCATACTCCATGGTTCGTTGTTCTTGCAGAATGTTGAACGACTACCCCAACTAAAATCTATCCACTCAACAAAAATTATTTCAGAGAAATCATACTCCATGGTTCGTTGTTCTTGTAGAATGTGGAACGACTATGCCAACTAAAATCTATCTACTCAACAAAAATTATTTCAGAGAAATCATACTCCATGATACGTTGTTCTTGAAGGATGTTGAACGACTACCCCAACTAAAATCTATCCACTCAACAAAAATTATTTCACACCACAGACTCATCTTGGTCAGGATCGATTTGAAATCTATCATGGTTTCAGAGAAATCATACTCCATGGTTCGTTGTTCTTGTAAAATGTTGAACGACTACCCCAACTAAAATCTATTCACTCAACAAAAATTATTTCACACCACAGACTCATCTTGGTCAGGATCGATTTGAAATCTATCGTGGTTTCAGAGAAATCATACTCCATGGTTCGTTGTTCTTGTAGAATGTTGAACGACTATCCCAACTAAAATCTATCCACTCAACAAAAATTATTTCACACCACAGACTCATCTTGGTCAGGATCGATTTGAAATCTATCATGGTTTCAGAGAAATCATACTCCATGGTTCGTTGTTCTTGTAGAATGTTGAACGACTACCCCAACTAAAATCTATCCACTCAACAAAAATTATTTCACACCACAGACTCATCTTGGTCAGGATCGATTTGAAATCTATCATGGTTTCAGAGAAATCATAGTCCATGGTAAGTTGTTCTTGTAGAATGTTGAACGACTATCCCAACTAAAATCTATCCACTCAACAAAAATTATTTCACACCACAGACTCATCTTGGTCAGGATCGATTTGAAATCTATCATGGTTTCAGAGAAATCATAGTCCATGGTAAGTTGTTCTTGTAGAATGTTGAACGACTATCATAACTAAAATCTATCCACTCAACAAAAATTATTTCAGAGAAATCATACTCTATGGTTCGTTGTTCTTGTAGAATGTTGAACGACTATCCCAACTAAAATCTATCCACTCAACAAAAATTATTTCAGAGAAATCGTACTCCATGGTTCGTTGTTCTTGTAGAATGTTGAACGACTACCCCAACTAAAATCTATCCACTCAACAAAAATTATTTCAGAGAAATCATACTCCATGATACGTTGTTCTTGAAGGATGTTGAACGACTACGACAACTAAAATCTATCCACTCAACAAAAATTATTTCAGAGAAATCATACTCCATGATACGTTGTTCTTGAAGGATGTTGAACGACTACCCCAACTAAAATCTATCCACTCAACAAAAATTATTTCACACCACAGACTCATCTTGGTCAGGATCGATTTGAAATCTATCATGGTTTCAGAGAAATCATACTCCATGGTTCGTTGTTCTTGTAAAATGTTGAACGACTACCCCAACTAAAATCTATTCACTCAACAAAAATTATTTCACACCACAGACTCATCTTGGTCAGGATCGATTTGAAATCTATCGTGGTTTCAGAGAAATCATACTCCATGGTTCGTTGTTCTTGTAGAATGTTGAACGACTATCCCAACTAAAATCTATCCACTCAACAAAAATTATTTCCCACCACAGACTCATCTTGGTCAGGATCGATTTGAAATCTATCATGGTTTCAGAGAAATCATACTCCATGGTAAGTTGTTCTTGTAGAATGTTGAACGACTACCCCAACTAAAATCTATCCACTCAACAAAAATTATTTCAGAGAAATCATACTCCATGATACGTTGTTCTTGAAGGATGTTGAACGACTACCCCAACTAAAATCTATCCACTCAACAAAAATTATTTCAGAGAAATCATACTCCATGATACGTTGTTCTTGAAGGATGTTGAACGACTACCCCAACTAAAATCTATCCACTCAACAAAAATTATTTCACACCACAGACTCATCTTGGTCAGGATCGATTTGAAATCTATCATGGTTTCAGAGAAATCATACTCCATGGTTCGTTGTTCTTGTAGAATGTTGAACGACTACCCCAACTAAAATCTATCCACTCAACAAAAATTATTTCAGAGAAATCGTACTCCATGGTTCGTTGTTCTTGTAGAATGTTGAACGACTACCCCAACTAAAATCTATCCACTCAACAAAAATTATTTCAGAGAAATCATACTCCATGATACGTTGTTCTTGAAGGATGTTGAACGACTACCCCAACTAAAATCTATCCACTCAACAAAAATTATTTCACACCACAGACTCATCTTGGTCAGGATCGATTTGAAATCTATCATGGTTTCAGAGAAATCATACTCCATGGTTCGTTGTTCTTGTAGAATGTTGAACGACTACCCCAACTAAAATCTATCCACTCAACAAAAATTATTTCAGAGAAATCGTACTCCATGGTTCGTTGTTCTTGTAGAATGTTGAACGACTACCCCAACTAAAATCTATCCACTCAACAAAAATTATTTCAGAGAAATCATACTCCATGATACGTTGTTCTTGAAGGATGTTGAACGACTACCCCAACTAAAATCTATCCACTCAACAAAAATTATTTCACACCACAGACTCATCTTGGTCAGGATCGATTTGAAATCTATCATGGTCTCAGAGAAATCATACTCCATGGTTCGTTGTTCTTGTAAAATGTTGAACGACTACCCCAACTAAAATCTATTCACTCAACAAAAATTATTTCACACCACAGACTCATCTTGGTCAGGATCGATTTGAAATCTATCGTGGTTTCAGAGAAATCATACTCCATGGTTCGTTGTTCTTGTAGAATGTTGAACGACTATCCCAACTAAAATCTATCCACTCAACAAAAATTATTTCACACCACAGACTCATCTTGGTCAGGATCGATTTGAAATCTATCATGGTTTCAGAGAAATCATATTCCATGGTAAGTTGTTCTTGTAGAATGTTGAACGACTACCCCAACTAAAATCTATCCACTCAACAAAAATTATTTCACACCACAGACTCATCTTGGTCAGGATCGATTTGAAATCTATCATGGTTTCAGAGAAATCATAGTCCATGGTAAGTTGTTCTTGTAGAATGTTGAACGACTATCCCAACTAAAATCTATCCACTCAACAAAAATTATTTCACACCACAGACTCATCTTGGTCAGGATCGATTTGAAATCTATCATGGTTTCAGAGAAATCATAGTCCATGGTAAGTTGTTCTTGTAGAATGTTGAACGACTATCCCAACTAAAATCTATCCACTCAACAAAAATTATTTCAGAGAAATCATACTCTATGGTTCGTTGTTCTTGTAGAATGTTGAACGACTATCCCAACTAAAATCTATCCACTCAACAAAAATTATTTCACACCACAGACTCAACTTGGTCAGGATCGATTTGAAATCTATCATGGTTTCAGAGAAATCATACTCCATGGTAAGTTGTTCTTGTAGAATGTTGAACGACTACCCCAACTAAAATCTATCCACTCAACAAAAATTATTTCACACCACAGACTCATCTTGGTCAGGATCGATTTGAAATCTATCATGGTTTCAGAGAAATCATACTCCATGGTAAGTTGTTCTTATAGAATGTTGAACGACTACCCCAACTAAAATCTATCCACTCAACAAAAATTATTTCACACCACAGACTCATCTTGGTCAGGATCGATTTGAAATCTATCATGGTTTCAGAGAAATCATACTCCATGATTCGTTGTTCTTGTAAAATGTTGAACGACTATCCCAACTAAAATCTATCCACTCAACAAAAATTATTTCAGAGAAAACATACTCCATGGTTCGTTGTTCCTGTAGAATGTTGAACGACTACCCCAACTAAAATCTATCCACTCAACAAAAATTATTTCACACCACAGACTCATCTTGGTCAGGATCGATTTGAAATCTATCATGGTTTCAGAGAAATCATAGTCCATGGTAAGTTGTTCTTGTAGAATGTTGAACGACTACCCCTAACTAAATTCTATCCACTCAACAAAAATTATTTCACACCACAGACTCATCTTGGTCAGGATCGATTTGAAATCTATCATGGTTTCAGAGAAATCATACTCCATGGTTCGTTGTTCTTGTAAAATGTTGAACGACTATCCCAACTAAAATCTATCCACTCAACAAAAATTATTTCAGAGAAATCATACTCCATGGTAAGTTGTTCTTGTAGAATGTTGAACGACTACCCCAACTAAAATCTATCCACTCAACAAAAATTATTTCACACCACAGACTCATCTTGGTCAGGATCGATTTGAAATCTATCATGGTTTCAGAGAAATCATACTCCATGGTTCGTTGTTCTTGCAGAATGTTGAACGACTACCCCAACTAAAATCTATCCACTCAACAAAAATTATTTCAGAGAAATCATACTCCATGGTTCGTTGTTCTTGTAGAATGTTGAACGACTACCCCAACTAAAATCTATCCACTCAACAAAAATTATTTCACACCACAGACTCATCTTGGTCAGGATCGATTTGAAATCTATCATGGTTTCAGAGAAATCATACTCCATGGTTCGTTGTTCTTGCAGAATGTTGAACGACTACCCCAACTAAAATCTATCCACTCAACAAAAATTATTTCAGAGAAATCATACTCCATGGTTCGTTGTTCTTGTAGAATGTTGAACGACTATCCCAACTAAAATCTATCCACTCAACAAAAATTATTTCAGAGAAATCATACTCCATGATAAGTTGTTCTTGTAGAATGTTGAACGACTACCCCAACTAAAATCTATCCACTCAACAAAAATTATTTCAGAGAAATCATACTCCATGATACGTTGTTCTTGAAGGATGTTGAACGACTACCCCAACTAAAATCTATCCACTCAACAAAAATTATTTCACACCACAGACTCATCTTGGTCAGGATCAATTTGAAATCTATCATGGTTTCAGAGAAATCATACTCCATGGTTCGTTGTTCTTGTAAAATGTTGAACGACTACCCCAACTAAAATCTATTCACTCAAAAAAAATTATTTCACACCACAGACTCATCTTGGTCAGGATCGATTTGAAATCTATCGTGGTTTCAGAGAAATCATACTCCATGGTTCGTTGTTCTTGTAGAATGTTGAACGACTATCCCAACTAAAATCTATCCACTCAACAAAAATTATTTCACACCACAGACTCATCTTGGTCAGGATCGATTTGAAATCTATCATGGTTTCAGAGAAATCATACTCCATGGTAAGTTGTTTTTGTAGAATGTTGAACGACTACCCCAACTAAAATCTATCCACTCAACAAAAATTATTTCACACCACAGACTCATCTTGGTCAGGATCGATTTGAAATCTATCATGGTTTCAGAGAAATCATAGTCCATGGTAAGTTGTTCTTGTAGAATGTTGAACGACTATCCCAACTAAAATCTATCCACTCAACAAAAATTATTTCACACCACAGACTCATCTTGGTCAGGATCGATTTGAAATCTATCATGGTTTCAGAGAAATCATAGTCCATGGTAAGTTGTTCTTGTAGAATGTTGAACGATTATCCCAACTAAAATCTATCCACTCAACAAAAATTATTTCAGAGAAATCATACTCCATGGTTCGTTGTTCTTGTAGAATGTTGAACGACTATCCCAACTAAAATCTATCCACTCAACAAAAATTTTTTCACACCACAGACTCATCTTGGTCAGGATCGATTTGAAATCTATCATGGTTTCAGAGAAATCATACTCCATGATAAGTTGTTCTTGTAGAATGTTGAACGACTACCCCAACTAAAATCTATCCACTCAACAACAATTATTTCACACCACAGACTCATCTTGGTCAGGATCGATTTGAAATCTATCATGGTTTCAGAGAAATCATACTCCATGGTAAGTTGTTCTTGTAGAATGTTGAACGACTACCCCAACTAAAATCTATCCACTCAACAAAAATTATTTCACACCACAGACTCATCTTGGTCAGGATCGATTTGAAATCTATCATGGTTTCAGAGAAATCATAGTCCATGGTAAGTTGTTCTTGTAGAATGTTGAACGACTATCCCAACTAAAATCTATCCACTCAACAAAAATTATTTCACACCACAGACTCATCTTGGTCAGGATCGATTTGAAATCTATCATGGTTTCAGAGAAATCATAGTCCATGGTAAGTTGTTCTTGTAGAATGTTGAACGACTATCCCAACTAAAATCTATCCACTCAACAAAAATTATTTCAGAGAAATCATACTCCATGGTTCGTTGTTCTTGTAGAATGTTGAACGACGACCCCAACTAAAATCTATCCACTCAACAAAAATTATTTCACACCACAGACTCATCTTGGTCAGGATCGATTTGAAATCTATCATGGTTTCAGAGAAATCATACTCCATGGTAAGTTGTTCTTGTAGAATGTTGAACGACTACCCCAACTAAAATCTATCCACTCAACAAAAATTATTTCACACCACAGACTCATCTTGGTCAGGATCGATTTGAAATCTATCATGGTTTCAGAGAAATCATACTCCATGGTAAGTTGTTCTTGTAGAATGTTGAACGACTACCCCAACTAAAATCTATCCACTCAACAAAAATTATTTCACACCACAGACTCATCTTGGTCAGGATCGATTTGAAATCTATCATGGTTTCAGAGAAATCATACTCCATGGTAAGTTGTTCTTATAGAATGTTGAACGACTACCCCAACTAAAATCTATCCACTCAACAAAAATTATTTCACACCACAGACTCATCTTGGTCAGGATCGATTTGAAATCTATCATGGTTTCAGAGAAATCATACTCCATGATTCGTTGTTCTTGTAAAATGTTGAACGACTATCCCAACTAAAATCTATCCACTCAACAAAAATTATTTCAGAGAAATCATACTCCATGGTTCGTTGTTCCTGTAGAATGTTGAACGACTACCCCAACTAAAATCTATCCACTCAACAAAAATTATTTCACACCACAGACTCATCTTGGTCAGGATCGATTTGAAATCTATCATGGTTTCAGAGAAATCATACTCCATGGTTCGTTGTTCCTGTAGAATGTTGAACGACTACCCCAACTAAAATCTATCCACTCAACAAAAATTATTTCACACCACAGACTCATCTTGGTCAGGATCGATTTGAAATCTATCACGGTTTCAGAGAAATCATACTCCATGGTTCGTTGTTCTTGTAAAATGTTGAACGACTATCCCAACTAAAATCTATCCACTCAACAAAAATTATTTCAGAGAAATCATACTCCATGGTTCGTTGTTCTTGTAAAATGTTGAACGACTATCCCAACTAAAATCTATCCACTCAACAAAAATTATTTCAGAGAAATCATACTCCATGGTTCGTTGTTCTTGTAGAATGTTGAACGACTACCCCAACTAAAATCTATCCACTCAACAAAAATTATTTCACACCACAGACTCATCTTGGTCAGGATCGATTTGAAATCTATCATGGTTTCAGAGAAATCATACTCCATGGTTCGTTGTTCTTGCAGAATGTTGAACGACTACCCCAACTAAAATCTATCCACTCAACAAAAATTATTTCAGAGAAATCATACTCCATGGTTCGTTGTTCTTGTAGAATGTTGAACGACTATCCCAACTAAAATCTATCCACTCAACAAAAATTATTTCAGAGAAATCATACTCCATGGTTCGTTGTTCTCTTAGAATGTGGAACGACTATGCCAACTAAAATCTATCCACTCAACAAAAATTATTTCAGAGAAATCATACTCCATGAGAAGTTGTTCTTGTAGAATGTTGAACGACTACCCCAACTAAAATCTATCCACTCAACAAAAATTATTTCAGAGAAATCGTACTCCATGGTTCGTTGTTCTTGTAGAATGTTGAACGACTACCCCAACTAAAATCTATCCACTCAACAAAAATTATTTCAGAGAAATCATACTCCATGATACGTTGTTCTTGAAGGATGTTGAACGACTACCCCAACTAAAATCTATCCACTCAACAAAAATTATTTCACACCACAGACTCATCTTGGTCAGGATCGATTTGAAATCTATCATGGTTTCAGAGAAATCATACTCCATGGTTCGTTGTTCTTGTAAAATGTTGAACGACTACCCCAACTAAAATCTATTCACTCAAAAAAATTTATTTCACACCACAGACTCATCTTATTCAGGATCGATTTGAAATCTATCGTGGTTTCAGAGAAATCATACTCCATGGTTCGTTGTTCTTGTAGAATGTTGAACGACTATCCCAACTAAAATCTATCCACTCAACAAAAATTATTTCACACCACAGACTCATCTTGGTCAGGATCGATTTGAAATCTATCATGGTTTCAGAGAAATCATACTCCATGGTAAGTTGTTCTTGTAGAATGTTGAACGACTACCCCAACTAAAATCTATCCACTCAACAAAAATTATTTCACACCACAGACTCATCTTGGTCAGGATCGATTTGAAATCTATCATGGTTTCAGAGAAATCATAGTCCATGGTAAGTTGTTCTTGTAGAATGTTGAACGACTATCCCAACTAAAATCTATCCACTCAACAAAAATTATTTCACACCACAGACTCATCTTGGTCAGGATCGATTTGAAATCTATCATGGTTTCAGAGAAATCATAGTCCATGGTAAGTTGTTCTTGTAGAATGTTGAACGACTATCCCAACTAAAATCTATCCACTCAACAAAAATTATTTCAGAGAAATCATACTCCATGGTTCGTTGTTCTTGTAGAATGTTGAACGACTATCCCAACTAAAATCTATCCACTCAACAAAAATTATTTCACACCACAGACTCATCTTGGTCAGGATCGATTTGAAATCTATCATGGTTTCAGAGAAATCATACTCCATGGTAAGTTGTTCTTGTAGAATGTTGAACGACTACCCCAACTAAAATCTATCCACTCAACAAAAATTATTTCACACCACAGACTCATCTTGGTCAGGATCGATTTGAAATCT
Source organism: Xylota sylvarum (assembly GCA_905220385.1). Classification (NCBI taxonomy): domain Eukaryota; kingdom Metazoa; phylum Arthropoda; class Insecta; order Diptera; family Syrphidae; genus Xylota; species Xylota sylvarum. Next base: position 118,208 of record CAJMZQ010000063.1, on the reverse strand, counting down.
ATCATGGTTTCAGAGAAATCATACTCCATGGTAAGTTGTTCTTATAGAATGTTGAACGACTACCCCAACTAAAATCTATCCACTCAACAAAAATTATTTCACACCACAGACTCATCTTGGTCAGGATCGATTTGAAATCTATCATGGTTTCAGAGAAATCATACTCCATGATTCGTTGTTCTTGTAAAATGTTGAACGACTATCCCAACTAAAATCTATCCACTCAACAAAAATTATTTCAGAGAAATCATACTCCATGGTTCGTTGTTCCTGTAGAATGTTGAACGACTACCCCAACTAAAATCTATCCACTCAACAAAAATTATTTCACACCACAGACTCATCTTGGTCAGGATCGATTTGAAATCTATCATGGTTTCAGAGAAATCATACTCCATGGTTCGTTGTTCTTGTAAAATGTTGAACGACTATCCCAACTAAAATCTATCCACTCAACAAAAATTATTTCACACCACAGACTCATCTTGGTCACAATCGATTTGAAATCTATCATGGTTTCAGAGAAATCATAGTCCATGGTAAGTTGTTCTTGTAGAATGTTGAACGACTACCCCTAACTAAAATCTATCCACTCAACAAAAATTATTTCACACCACAGACTCATCTTGGTCAGGATCGATTTGAAATCTATCATGGTTTCAGAGAAATCATAGTCCATGGTAAGTTGTTCTTGTAAAATGTTGAACGACTATCCCAACTAAAATCTATCCACTCAACAAAAATTATTTCAGAGAAATCATACTCCATGGTAAGTTGTTCTTGTAGAATGTTGAACGACTACCCCAACTAAAATCTATCCACTCAACAAAAATTATTTCACACCACAGACTCATCTTGGTCAGGATCGATTTGAAATCTATCATGGTTTCAGAGAAATCATAGTCCATGGTAAGTTGTTCTTGTAGAATGTTGAACGACTACCCCTAACTAAAATCTACCCACTCAACAAAAATTATTTCACACCACAGACTCATCTTGGTCAGGATCGATTTGAAATCTATCATGGTTTCAGAGAAATCATAGTCCATGGTAGGTTGTTCTTGTAGAATGTTGAACGACTACCCCTAACTAAAATCTATCCACTCAACAAAAATTATTTCAGAGAAATCATACTCCATGGTAAGTTGTTCTTGTAGAATGTTGAACGACTACCCCAACTAAAATCTATCCACTCAACAAAAATTATTTCACACCACAGACTCATCTTGGTCAGGATCGATTTGAAATCTATCATGGTTTCAGAGAAATCATAGTCCATGGTAAGTTGTTCTTGTAGAATGTTGAACGACTACCCCTAACTAAAATCTACCCACTCAACAAAAATTATTTCACACCACAGACTCATCTTGGTCAGGATCGATTTGAAATCTATCATGGTTTCAGAGAAATCATAGTCCATGGTAAGTTGTTCTTGTAGAATGTTGAACGACTACCCCTAACTAAAATCTACCCACTCAACAAAAATTGTTTCACACCACAGACTCATCTTGGTCAGGATCGATTTGAAATCTATCATGGTTTCAGAGAAATCATAGTCCATGGTAGGTTGTTCTTGTAGAATGTTGAACGACTACCCCTAACTAAAATCTATCCACTCAACAAAAATTATTTCACAGCACAGACTCATCTTGGTCAGGATCGATTTGAAATCTATCATGGTTTCAGAGAAATCATAGTCCATGGTAAGTTGTTCTTGTAAAATGTTGAACGACTATCCCAACTAAAATCTATCCACTCAACAAAAATTATTTCAGAGAAATCATACTCCATGGTAAGTTGTTCTTGTAGAATGTTGAACGACTACCCCAACAAAAATCTCTCCACTCAACAAAAATTATTTCACACCACAGACTCATCTTGGTCAGGATCGATTTGAAATCTATCATGGTTTCAGAGAAATCATAGTCCATGGTAAGTTGTTCTTGTAGAATGTTGAACGACTACCCCAACTAAAATCTATCCACTCAACAAAAATTATTTCACACCACAGACTCATCTTGGTCAGGATCGATTTGAAATCTATCGTGGTTTCAGAGAAATCATACTCCATGGTAAGTTGTTCTTGTAGAATGTTGAACGACTACCCCAACTAAAATCTATCCACTCAACAAAAATTATTTCACACCACAGACTCATCTTGGTCAGGATCGATTTGAAATCTATCATGGTTTCACAGAAATCATAGTCCATGGTAAGTTGTTCTTGTAGAATGTTGAACGACTATCCCAACTAAAATCTATCCACTCAACAAAAATTATTTCACACCACAGACTCATCTTGGTCAGGATCGATTTGAAATCTATCGTGGTTTCAGAGAAATCATAGTCCATGGTAAGTTGTTCTTGTAGAATGTTGAACGACTACCCCTAACTAAAATCTACCCACTCAACAAAAATTATTTCAGAGAAATCATACTCCATGGTTAGTTGTTCTTGTAGAATGTTGAACGACTATCCCAACTAAAATCTATCCACTCAACAAAAATTATTTCACACCACAGACTCATCTTGGTCAGGATCGATTTGAAATCTATCATGGTTTCAGAGAAATCATAGTCCATGGTAGGTTGTTCTTGTAGAATGTTGAACGACTACCCCTAACTAAAATCTATCCACTTAACAAAAATTATTTCACACCACAGACTCATCTTGCTCAGGATCGATTTGAAATCTATCGTGGTTTCAGAGAAATCATACTCCATGGTTCGTTGTTCTTGTAGAATGTTGAACGACTATCCCAACTAAAATCTATCCACTCAACAAAAATTATTTCACACCACAGACTCATCTTGGTCAGGATCGATTTGAAATCTATCATGGTTTCAGAGAAATCATACTCCATGGTAAGTTGTTCTTGTAGAATGTTGAACGACTACCCCAACTAAAATCTATCCACTCAACAAAAATTATTTCACACCACAGACTCATCTTGGTCAGGATCGATTTGAAATCTATCGTGGTTTCAGAGAAATCATACTCCATGGTAAGTTGTTCTTGTAGAATGTTGAACGACTACCCCAACTAAAATCTATCCACTCAACAAAAATTATTTCACACCACAGACTCATCTTGGTCAGGATCGATTTGAAATCTATCATGGTTTCAGAGAAATCATAGTCCATGGTAAGTTGTTCTTGTAGAATGTTGAACGACTATCCCAACTAAAATCTATCCACTCAACAAAAATTATTTCAGAGAAATCATACTCCATGGTTAGTTGTTCTTGTAGAATGTTGAACGACTATCCCAACTAAAATCTATCCACTCAACAAAAATTATTTCAGAGAAATCATACTCCATGGTTAGTTGTTCTTGTAGAATGTTGAACGACTATCCCAACTAAAATCTATCCACTCAACAAAAATTATTTCACACCACAGACTCATCTTGGTCAGGATCGATTTGAAATCTATCATGGTTTCAGAGAAATCATAGTCCATGGTAGGTTGTTCTTGTAGAATGTTGAACGACTACCCCTAACTAAAATCTATCCACTCAACAAAAATTATTTCACAGCACAGACTCATCTTGGTCAGGATCGATTTGAAATCTATGATGGTTTCAGAGAAATCATAGTCCATGGTAAGTTGTTCTTGTAAAATGTTGAACGACTATCCCAACTAAAATCTATCCACTCAACAAAAATTATTTCACACCACAGACTCATCTTGGTCAGGATCGATTTGAAATCTATCATGGTTTCAGAGAAATCATAGTCCATGGTAAGTTGTTCTTGTAGAATGTTGAACGACTATCCCAACTAAAATCTATCCACTCAACAAAAATTATTTCAGAGAAATCATACTCCATGGTTAGTTGTTCTTGTAGAATGTTGAACGACTATCCCAACTAAAATCTATCCACTCAACAAAAATTATTTCACACCACAGACTCATCTTGGTCAGGATCGATTTGAAATCTATCATGGTTTCAGAGAAATCATAGTCCATGGTAGGTTGTTCTTGTAGAATGTTGAACGACTACCCCTAACTAAAATCTATCCACTCAACAAAAATTATTTCACAGCACAGACTCATCTTGGTCAGGATCGATTTGAAATCTATGATGGTTTCAGAGAAATCATAGTCCATGGTAAGTTGTTCTTGTAAAATGTTGAACGACTATCCCAACTAAAATCTATCCACTCAACAAAAATTATTTCAGAGAAATCATAGTCCATGGTAAGTTGTTCTTGTAAAATGTTGAACGACTACCCCAACTAAAATCTATCCACTCAACAAAAATTATTTCACACCACAGACTCATCTTGGTCAGGATCGATTTGAAATCTATCATGGTTTCAGAGAAATCATACTCCATGGTAAGTTGTTCTTGTAGAATGTTGAACGACTACCCCAACTAAAATCTATCCACTCAACAAAAATTATTTCACACCACAGACTCATCTTGGTCAGGATCGATTTGAAATCTATCATGGTTTCAGAGAAATCATACTCCATGGTAAGTTGTTCTTGTAGAATGTTGAACGACTACCCCAACTAAAATCTATCCACTCAACAAAAATTATTTCACACCACAGACTCATCTTGGTCAGGATCGATTTGAAATCTATCATGGTTTCAGAGAAATCATAGTCCATGGTAAGTTGTTCTTGTAGAATGTTGAACGACTATCCCAACTAAAATCTATCCACTCAACAAAAATTATTTCACACCACAGACTCATCTTGGTCAGGATCGATTTGAAATCTATCATGGTTGCAGAGAAATCATACTCCATGGTTCGTTGTTCTTGTAGAATGTTGAACGACTATCCCAACTAAAATCTATCCACTCAACAAAAATTATTTCAGAGAAATCATACTCCATGCTTCGTTGTTCTTGTAGAATGTTGAACGACTATCCCAACTAAAATCTATCCACTCAACAAAAATTATTTCACACCACAGACTCATCTTGGTCAGGATCGATTTGAAATCTATCATGGTTTCAGAGAAATCATACTCCATGGTAAGTTGTTCTTGTAGAATGTTGAACGACTACCCCAACTAAAATCTATCCACTCAACAAAAATTATTTCACACCACAGACTCATCTTGGTCAGGATCGATTTGAAATCTATCATGGTTTCAGAGAAATCATACTCCATGGTAAGTTGTTCTTATAGAATGTTGAACGACTACCCCAACTAAAATCTATCCACTCAACAAAAATTATTTCACACCACAGACTCATCTTGGTCAGGATCGATTTGAAATCTATCATGGTTTCAGAGAAATCATACTCCATGATTCGTTGTTCTTGTAAAATGTTGAACGACTATCCCAACTAAAATCTATCCACTCAACAAAAATTATTTCAGAGAAATCATACTCCATGGTTCGTTGTTCCTGTAGAATGTTGAACGACTACCCCAACTAAAATCTATCCACTCAACAAAAATTATTTCACACCACAGACTCATCTTGGTCAGGATCGATTTGAAATCTATCATGGTTTCAGAGAAATCATACTCCATGGTTCGTTGTTCTTGTAAAATGTTGAACGACTATCCCAACTAAAATCTATCCACTCAACAAAAATTATTTCACACCACAGACTCATCTTGGTCACAATCGCTTTGAAATCTATCATGGTTTCAGAGAAATCATAGTCCATGGTAAGTTGTTCTTGTAGAATGTTGAACGACTACCCCTAACTAAAATCTATCCACTCAACAAAAATTATTTCACACCACAGACTCATCTTGGTCAGGATCGATTTGAAATCTATCATGGTTTCAGAGAAATCATAGTCCATGGTAAGTTGTTCTTGTAAAATGTTGAACGACTATCCCAACTAAAATCTATCCACTCAACAAAAATTATTTCAGAGAAATCATACTCCATGGTAAGTTGTTCTTGTAGAATGTTGAACGACTACCCCAACTAAAATCTATCCACTCAACAAAAATTATTTCACACCACAGACTCATCTTGGTCAGGATCGATTTGAAATCTATCATGGTTTCAGAGAAATCATAGTCCATGGTAAGTTGTTCTTGTAGAATGTTGAACGACTACCCCTAACTAAAATCTACCCACTCAACAAAAATTATTTCACACCACAGACTCATCTTGGTCAGGATCGATTTGAAATCTATCATGGTTTCAGAGAAATCATAGTCCATGGTAGGTTGTTCTTGTAGAATGTTGAACGACTACCCCTAACTAAAATCTATCCACTCAACAAAAATTATTTCACAGCACAGACTCATCTTGGTCAGGATCGATTTGAAATCTATCATGGTTTCAGAGAAATCATAGTCCATGGTAAGTTGTTCTTGTAAAATGTTGAACGACTATCCCAACTAAAATCTATCCACTCAACAAAAATTATTTCAGAGAAATCATACTCCATGGTAAGTTGTTCTTGTAGAATGTTGAACGACTACCCCAACTAAAATCTATCCACTCAACAAAAATTATTTCACACCACAGACTCATCTTGGTCAGGATCGATTTGAAATCTATCATGGTTTCAGAGAAATCATAGTCCATGGTAAGTTGTTCTTGTAGAATGTTGAACGACTACCCCAACTAAAATCTATCCACTCAACAAAAATTATTTCACACCACAGACTCATCTTGGTCAGGATCGATTTGAAATCTATCATGGTTTCAGAGAAATCATACTCCATGGTAAGTTGTTCTTGTAGAATGTTGAACGACTACCCCAACTAAAATCTATCCACTCAACAAAAATTATTTCACACCACAGACTCATCTTGGTCAGGATCGATTTGAAATCTATCATGGTTTCAGAGAAATCATACTCCATGGTAAGTTGTTCTTGTAGAATGTTGAACGACTACCCCAACTAAAATCTATCCACTCAACAAAAATTATTTCACACCACAGACTCATCTTGGTCAGGATCGATTTGAAATCTATCATGGTTTCAGAGAAATCATACTCCATGGTAAGTTGTTCTTGTAGAATGTTGAACGACTGCCCCAACTAAAATCTATCCACTCAACAAAAATTATTTCACACCACAGACTCATCTTGGTCAGGATCGATTTGAAATCTATCATGGTTTCAGAGAAATCATACTCCATGGTAAGTTGTTCTTGTAGAATGTTGAACGACTACCCCAACTAAAATCTATATACTCAACAAAAATTATTTCACACCACAGACTCATCTTGGTCAGGATCGATTTGAAATCTATCATGGTTTCAGAGAAATCATAGTCCATGGTAAGTTGTTCTTGTAGAATGTTGAACGACTACCCCAACTAAAATCTATCCACTCAACAAAAATTATTTCACACCACAGACTCATCTTGGTCAGGATCGATTTGAAATCTATCATGGTTTCAGAGAAATCATAGTCCATGGTAAGTTGTTCTTGTAAAATGTTGAACGACTATCCGAACTAAAATCTATCCACTCAACAAAAATTATTTCAGAGAAATCATACTCCATGGTAAGTTGTTCTTGTAGAATGTTGAACGACTACCCCAACTAAAATCTATCCACTTAACAAAAATTATTTCACACCACAGACTCATCTTGCTCAGGATCGATTTGAAATCTATCATGGTTTCAGAGAAATCATACTCCATGGTAAGTTGTTCTTGTAGAATGTTGAACGACTACCCCAACTAAAATCTATCCACTCAACAAAAATTATTTCACACCACAGACTCATCTTGGTCAGGATCGATTTGAAATCTATCATGGTTTCAGAGAAATCATACTCCATGGTAAGTTGTTCTTGTAGAATGTTGAACGACTACCCCAACTAAAATCTATCCACTCAACAAAAATTATTTCACACCACAGACTCATCTTGGTCAGGATCGATTTGAAATCTATCATGGTTTCAGAGAAATCATAGTCCATGGTAAGTTGTTCTTGTAGAATGTTGAACGACTACCCCTAACTAAAATCTATCCACTCAACAAAAATTATTTCACAGCACAGACTCATCTTGGTCAGGATCGATTTGAAATCTATCATGGTTTCAGAGAAATCATAGTCCATGGTAAGTTGTTCTTGTAAAATGTTGAACGACTACCCCAACTAAAATCTATCCACTCAACCAAAATTATTTCAGAGAAATCATACTCCATGGTAAGTTGTTCTTGTAGAATGTTGAACGACTACCCCAACTAAAATCTATCCACTCAACAAAAATTATTTCACACCACAGACTCATCTTGGTCAGGATCGATTTGAAATCTATCATGGTTTCAGAGAAATCATAGTCCATGGTAAGTTGTTCTTGTAAAATGTTGAACGACTACCCCAACTAAAATCTATCCACTCAACCAAAATTATTTCAGAGAAATCATACTCCATGGTAAGTTGTTCTTGTAGAATGTTGAACGACTACCCCAACTAAAATCTATCCACTCAACAAAAATTATTTCAGAGAAATCATACTCCATGGTTCGTTGTTCCTGTAGAATGTTGAACGACTACCCCAACTAAAATCTATCCACTCAACAAAAATTATTTCACAGCACAGACTCATCTTGGTCAGGATCGATTTGAAATCTATCATGGTTTCAGAGAAATCATAGTCCATGGTAAGTTGTTCTTGTAAAATGTTGAACGACTACCCCAACTAAAATCTATCCACTCAACCAAAATTATTTCAGAGAAATCATACTCCATGGTAAGTTGTTCTTGTAGAATGTTGAACGACTACCCCAACTAAAATCTATCCACTCAACAAAAATTATTTCACACCACAGACTCATCTTGGTCAGGATCGATTTGAAATCTATCATGGTTTCAGAGAAATCATACTCCATGGTAAGTTGTTCTTGTAGAATGTTGAACGACTACCCCAACTAAAATCTATCCACTCAACAAAAATTATTTCACACCACAGACTCATCTTGGTCAGGATCGATTTGAAATCTATCATGGTTTCAGCGAAATCATACTCCATGGTAAGTTGTTCTTGTAGAATGTTGAACGACTACCCCAACTAAAATCTATCCACTCAACAAAAATTATTTCACACCACAGACTCATCTTGGTCAGGATCGATTTGAAATCTATCATGGTTTCAGAGAAATCATAGTCCATGGTAAGTTGTTCTTGTAGAATGTTGAACGACTACCCCTAACTAAAATCTATCCACTCAACAAAAATTATTTCACAGCACAGACTCATCTTGGTCAGGATCGATTTGAAATCTATCATGGTTTCAGAGAAATCATAGTCCATGGTAAGTTGTTCTTGTAAAATGTTGAACGACTACCCCAACTAAAATCTATCCACTCAACCAAAATTATTTCAGAGAAATCATACTCCATGGTAAGTTGTTCTTGTAGAATGTTGAACGACTACCCCAACTAAAATCTATCCACTCAACAAAAATTATTTCACACCACAGACTCATCTTGGTCAGGATCGATTTGAAATCTATCATGGTTTCAGAGAAATCATAGTCCATGGTAAGTTGTTCTTGTAGAATGTTGAACGATTACCCCAACTAAAATCTATCCACTCAACAAAAATTATTTCACACCACAGACTCATCTTGGTCAGGATCGATTTGAAATCTATCATGGTTTCAGAGAAATCATACTCCATGGTAAGTTGTTTTTGTAGAATGTTGAACGACTACCCCAACTAAAATCTATCCACTCAACAAAAATTATTTCACACCACAGACTCATCTTGGTCAGGATCGATTTGAAATCTATCATGGTTTCAGAGAAATCATACTCCATGGTTCGTTGTTCTTGTAGAATGTTGAACGACTACCCCAACTAAAATCTATCCACTCAACAAAAATTATTTCACACCACAGACTCATCTTGGTCAGGATCGATTTGAAATCTATCATGGTTTCAGAGAAATCATACTCCATGGTAAGTTGTTCTTGTAGAATGTTGAACGACTACCCCAACTAAAATCTATCCACTCAACAAAAATTATTTCACACCACAGACTCATCTTGGTCAGGATCGATTTGAAATCTATCATGGTTTCAGAGAAATCATACTCCATGGAAAGTTGTTCTTGTAGAATGTTGAACGACTACCCCAACTAAAATCTATCCACTCAACAAAAATTATTTCAGAGAAATCATACTCCATGGTAAGTTGTTCTTGTAGAATGTTGAACGACTACCCCAACTAAAATCTATCCACTCAACAAAAATTATTTCACACCACAGACTCATCTTGGTCAGGATCGATTTGAAATCTATCATGGTTTCAGAGAAATCATACTCCATGGTAAGTTGTTCTTGTAGAATGTTGAACGACTACCCCAACTAAACTCTATCCACTCAACAAAAATTATTTCACACCACAGACTCATCTTGGTCAGGATCGATTTGAAATCTATCATGGTTTCAGAGAAATCATAGTCCATGGTAAGTTGTTCTTGTAAAATGTTGAACGACTACCCCAACTAAAATCTATCCACTCAACAGAAATTATTTCACACCACAGACTCATCTTGGTCAGGATCGATTTGAAATCTATCATGGTTTCAGAGAAATCATACTCCATGGTAAGTTGTTCTTGTAGAATGTTGAACGACTACCCCAACTAAAATCTATCCACTCAACAAAAATTATTTCACACCACAGACTCATCTTGGTCAGGATCGATTTGAAATCTATCATGGTTTCAGAGAAATCATACTCCATGGTAAGTTGTTCTTGTAGAATGTTGAACGACTACCCCAACTAAAATCTATCCACTCAACAAAAATTATTTCAGAGAAATCATACTCCATGGTAAGTTGTTCTTGTAGAATGTTGAACGACTACCCCAACTAAAATCTATCCACTCAACAAAAATTATTTCACACCACAGACTCATCTTGGTCAGGATCGATTTGAAATCTATCATGGTTTCAGAGAAATCATAGTCCATGGTAAGTTGTTCTTGTAGAATGTTGAACGACTACCCCAACTAAAATCTATCCACTCAACAAAAATTATTTCACACCACAGACTCATCTTGGTCAGGATCGATTTGAAATGTATCATGGTTTCAGAGAAATCATACTACATGGTAAGTTGTTCTTGTAGAATGTTGAACGACTACCCCAACTAAAATCTATCCACTCAACAAAAATTATTTCACACCACAGACTCATCTTGGTCAGGATCGATTTGAAATCTATCATGGTTTCAGAGAAATCATACTCCATGGTTCGTTGTTCTTGTAGAATGTTGAACGACTACCCCAACTAAAATCTATCCACTCAACAAAAATTATTTCACACCGCAGACTCATCTTGGTCAGGATCGATTTGAAATCTATCATGGTTTCAGAGAAATCATACTCCATGGTAAGTTGTTCTTGTAGAATGTTGAACGATTACCCCAACTAAAATCTATCCACTCAACAAAAATTATTTCACACCACAGACTCATCTTGGTCAGGATCGATTTGAAATCTATCATGGTTTCAGAGAAATCATACTCCATGGTAAGTTGTTCTTGTAGAATGTTGAACGACTACCCCAACTAAAATCTATCCACTCAACAAAAATTATTTCACACCACAGACTCATCTTGGTCAGGATCGATTTCAAATCTATCATGGTTTCAGAGAAATCATAGTCCATGGTTCGTTGTTCTTGTAGAATGTTGAACGACTACCCCAACTAAAATCTATCCACTCAACAAAAATTATTTCACACCACAGACTCATCTTGGTCAGGATCGATTTGAAATCTATCATGGTTTCAGAGAAATTATAGTCCATGGTAAATTGTTCTTGTAGAATGTTGAACGACTACCCCAACTAAAATCTATCCACTCAACAAAAATTATTTCACACCACAGACTCATCTTGGTCAGGATCGATTTGAAATCTATCATGGTTGCAGAGAAATCATACTCCATGGTTCGTTGTTCTTGTAGAATGTTGTACGACTACCAAAACTCAAATCTATCCACTCAACAAAAATTATTTCAGAGAAATCATACTCCATGGTAAGTTGTTCTTGTAGAATGTTGAACGACTACCCCTAACTAAAATCTATCCACTCAACAAAAATTATTTCAGAGAAATCATACTCCATGGTTCGTTGTTCTTGTAGAATGTTGAACGACTACCCCAACTAAAATCTATCCACTCAACAAAACTTATTTCACACCACAGACTCATCTTGGTCAGGATCGATTTGAAATCTATCATGGTTGCAGAGAAAACATACTCCATGGTTCGTTGTTCTTGTAGAATGTTGAACGACTACCCCAAATAAAATCTATCCACTCAACAAAAATTATTTCACACCACAGACTCATCTTGGTCAGGATCGATTTGTAATCTATCATGGTTTCAGAGAAATCATAGTCCATGGTAAGTTGTTCTTGTAGAATGTTGAACGACTACCCCAACTAAAATCTATCCACTCAACAAAAATTATTTCAGAGAAATCATACTCCATGGTTCGTTGTTCTTGTAGAATGTTGAACGACTACCCCAACTAAAATCTATCCACTCAACAAAAATTATTTCACACCACAGACTCATCTTGGTCAGGATCGATTTGAAATCTATCATGGTTGCAGAGAAATCATACTCCATGGTTCGTTGTTCTTGTAGAATGTTGAGCGACTACCCCAACTAAAATCTATCCACTCAACAAAAATTATTTCACACCACAGACTCATCTTGGTCAGGATCGATTTGAAATCTATCATGGTTTCAGAGAACTCATACTCCATGGTAAGTTGTTCTTGTAGAATGTTGAACGACTACCCCAACTAAAATCTATCCACTCAACAAAAATTATTTCAGAGAAATTATACTCCATGGTAAGTTGTTCTTGTAGAATGTTGAACGACTACCCCTAACTAAAATCTATGCACTCAACAAAAATTATTTTAGAGAAATCATACTCCATGGTAAGTTGTTCTTGTAGAATGTTGAACGACTACCCCAACTAAAATCTATCCACTCAACAAAAATTATTTCACACCACAGACTCATCTTGGTCAGGATCGATTTGAAATCTATCATGGTTTCAGAGAAATCATACTCCATGGTAAGTTGTTCTTGTAGAATGTTGAACGACTACCCCAACTAAAATCTATCCACTCAACAAAAATTATTTCAGAGAAATCATACTCCATGGTAAGTTGTTCTTGTAGAATGTTGAACGACTACCCCAACTAAAATCTATCCACTCAACAAAAATTATTTCACACCACAGACTCATCTTGGTCAGGATCGATTTGAAATCTATCATGGTTGCAGAGAAATCATACTCCATGGTTCGTTGTTCTTGTAGAATGTTGAACGACTACCCCAAATAAAATCTATCCACTCAACAAAAATTATTTTACACCACAGACTCATCTTGGTCAGGATCGATTTGTAATCTATCATGGTTTCAGAGAAATCATAGTCCATGGTAAGTTGTTCTTGTAGAATGTTGAACGACTACCCCTAACTAAAATCTATCCACTCAACAAAAATTATTTCAGAGAAATCATACTCCATGGTTCGTTGTTCTTGTAGAATGTTGAACGACTACCCCAACTAAAATCTATCCACTCAACAAAAATTATTTCACACCACAGACTCATCTTGGTCAGGATCGATTTGAAATCTATCATGGTTGCAGAGAAATCATACTCCATGGTTCGTTGTTCTTGTAGAATGTTGAACGACTACCCCAACTAAAATCTATCCACTCAACAAAAATTATTTCACACCACAGACTCATCTTGGTCAGGATCGATTTGAAATCTATCATGGTTTCAGAGAAATCATACTCCATGGTAAGTTGTTCTTGTAGAATGTTGAACGACTACCCCAACTAAAATCTATCCACTCAACAAAAATTATTTCAGAGAAATCATACTCCATGGTAAGTTGTTCTTGTAGAATGTTGAACGACTACCCCTAACTAAAATCTATGCACTCAACAAAAATTATTTTAGAGAAATCATACTCCATGGTTCGTTGTTCTTGTAGAATGTTGAACGACTACCCCAACTAAAATCTATCCACTCAACAAAAATTATTTCACACCACAGACTCATCTTGGTCAGGATCGATTTGAAATCTATCATGGTTTCAGAGAAATCATACTCCATGGTAAGTTGTTCTTGTAGAATGTTGAACGACTACCCCAACTAAAATCTATCCACTCAACAAAAATTATTTCAGAGAAATCATACTCCATGGTAAGTTGTTCTTGTAGAATGTTGAACGACTACCCCTAACTAAAATCTATGCACTCAACAAAAATAATTCTAGAGAAATCATACTCCATTGTTCGTTGTTCTTGTAGAATGTTGAACGACTACCCCAACTAAAATCTATCCACTCAACAAAAATTATTTCACACCACAGACTCATCTTGGTCAGGATCGATTTGAAATCTATCATGGTTGCAGAGAAATCATACTCCATGGTTCGTTGTTCTTGTAGAATGTTGAACGACTACCCCAACTCAAATCTATCCACTCAACAAAAATTATTTCACACCACAGACTCGTCTTGGTCAGGATCGATTTGAAATCTATCATGGTTTCAGAGAAATCATACTCCATGGTAAGTTGTTCTTGTAGAATGTTGAACGACTACCCCAACTAAAATCTATCCACTCAACAAAAATTATTTCAGAGAAATCATACTCCATGGTAAGTTGTTCTTGTAGAATGTTGAACGACTACCCCAACTAAAATCTATCCACTCAACAAAAATTATTTCACACCACAGACTCATCTTGGTCAGGATCGATTTGAAATCTATCATGGTTGCAGAGAAATCATACTCCATGGTTCGTTGTTCTTGTAGAATGTTGAACGACTACCCCAACTAAAATCTATCCACTAAACAAAAATTATTTCACACCACAGACTCATCTTGGTCAGGATCGATTTGAAATCTATCATGGTTTCAGAGAAATCATACTCCATGGTAAGTTGTTCTTGTAGAATGTTGAACGACTACCCCAACTAAAATCTATCCACTCAACAAAAATTATTTCACACCACAGACTCATCTTGGTCAGGATCGATTTGAAATCTATCATGGTTTCAGAGAAATCATAATCCATGGTAAGCTGTTCTTGTAGAATGTTGAACGACTACCCCAACTAAAATCTATCCACTCAACAAAAATTATTTCACACCACAGGCTCATCTTGGTCAGGATCGATTTGAAATCTATCATGGTTTCAGAGAAATCATAGTCCATGGTAAGTTGTTCTTGTAGAATGTTGAACAACTACCCCAACTAAAATCTATCCACTCAACAAAAATTATTTCACACCACAGACTCATCTTGGTCAGGATCGATTTGAAATCTATCATGGTTTCAGAGAAATTATAGTCCATGGTAAATTGTTCTTGTAGAATGTTGAACGACTACCCCTAACTAAAATCTATCCACTCTACAAAAATTATTTCAGAGAAATCATACTCCATGGTTCGTTGTTCTTGTAGAATGTTGAACGACTACCCCAACTAAAATCTATCCACTCAACAAAAATTATTTCACACCACAGACTCATCTTGGTCAGGATCGATTTGAAATCTATCATGGTTGCAGAGAAATCATACTCCATGGTTCGTTGTTCTTGTAGAATGTTGAACGACTACCCCAACTCAAATCTATCCACTCAACAAAAATTATTTCACACCACAGACTCATCTTGGTCAGGATCGATTTGAAATCTATCATGGTTTCAGAGAAATCATACTCCATGGTAAGTTGTTCTTGTAGAATGTTGAACGACTACCCCAACTAAAATCTATCCACTAAACAAAAATTATTTCACACCACAGACTCATCTTGGTCAGGATCGATTTGAAATCTATCATGGTTTCAGAGAAATCATACTCCATGGTAAGTTGTTCTTGTAGAATGTTGAACGACTACCCCAACTAAAATCTATCCACTCAACAAAAATTATTTCACACCACAGACTCATCTTGGTCAGGATCGATTTGAAATCTATCATGGTTGCAGAGAAATCATACTCCATGGTTCGTTGTTCTTGTAGAATGTTGAACGACTACCCCAACTAAAATCTATCCACTAAACAAAAATTATTTCACACCACAGAC
The DNA here is from genome assembly GCA_905220385.1 of Xylota sylvarum. Classification (NCBI taxonomy): domain Eukaryota; kingdom Metazoa; phylum Arthropoda; class Insecta; order Diptera; family Syrphidae; genus Xylota; species Xylota sylvarum. The sequence continues at coordinate 102,170 of CAJMZQ010000063.1, read as the reverse complement.
TCATCTTGGTCAGGATCGATTTGAAATCTATCATGGTTTCAGAGAAATCATACTCCATGGTAAGTTGTTCTTGTAGAATGTTGAACGACTACCCCAACTAAAATCTATCCACTCAACAAAAATTATTTCACACCACAGACTCATCTTGGTCAGGATCGATTTGAAATCTATCATGGTTTCAGAGAAATCATAATCCATGGTAAGTTGTTCTTGTAGAATGTTGAACGACTACCCCAACTAAAATCTATCCACTCAACAAAAATTATTTCACACCACAGGCTCATCTTGGTCAGGATCGATTTGAAATCTATCATGGTTTCAGAGAAATCATAGTCCATGGTAAGTTGTTCTTGTAGAATGTTGAACAACTACCCCAACTAAAATCTATCCACTCAACAAAAATTATTTCACACCACAGACTCATCTTGGTCAGGATCGATTTGAAATCTATCATGGTTTCAGAGAAATTATAGTCCATGGTAAATTGTTCTTGTAGAATGTTGAACGACTACCCCTAACTAAAATCTATCCACTCTACAAAAATTATTTCAGAGAAATCATACTCCATGGTTCGTTGTTCTTGTAGAATGTTGAACGACTACCCCAACTAAAATCTATCCACTCAACAAAAATTATTTCACACCACAGACTCATCTTGGTCAGGATCGATTTGAAATCTATCATGGTTGCAGAGAAATCATACTCCATGGTTCGTTGTTCTTGTAGAATGTTGAACGACTACCCCAACTCAAATCTATCCACTCAACAAAAATTATTTCAGAGAAATCATACTCCATGGTAAGTTGTTCTTGTAGAATGTTGAACGACTACCCCAACTAAAATCTATCCACTCAACAAAAATTATTTCAGAGAAATCATACTCCATGGTTCGTTGTTCTTGTAGAATGTTGAACGACTATCCCAACTAAAATCTATCCACTCAACAAAAATTATTTCACACCACAGACTCATCTTGGTCAGGATCGATTTGAAATCTATCATGGTTGCAGAGAAATCATACTCCATGGTTCGTTGTTCTTGTAGAATGTTGAACGACTACCCCAACTAAAATCTATAAACTCAACAAAAATTATTTCACACCACAGACTCATCTTGGTCAGGATCGATTTGAAATCTATCATGGTTGCAGAGAAATCATACTCCATGGTTCGTTGTTCGTGTAGAATGTTGAACGACTACCCCAACTCAAATCTATCCACTCAACAAAAATTATTTCAGAGAAATCATGCTCCATGGTAAGTTGTCCTTGTAGAATGTTGAACGACTACCCCAACTAAAATCTATCCACTCAACAAAAATTATTTCACACCACAGACTCATCTTGGTCAGGATCGATTTGAAATCTATCATGGTTGCAGAGAAATCATACTCCATGGTTCGTTGTTCTTGTAGAATGTTGAACGACTACCCCAACTAAAATCTATAAACTCAACGAAAATTATTTCACACCACAGACTCATCTTGGTCAGGATCGATTTGAAATCTATCATGGTTTCAGAGAAATCATACTCCATGGTTCGCTGTTCTTGTAGAATGTTGAAGGACTACCCCAACTCAAATCTATCCACTCAACAAAAATTATTTCAGAGAAATCATGCTCCATGGTAAGTTGTTCTTGTAGAATGTTGAACGACTACCCCAACTAAAATCTATCCACTCAACAAAAATTATTTCACACCACAGACTCATCTTGGTCAGGATCGATTTGAAATCTATCATGGTTGCAGAGAAATCATACTCCATGGTTCGTTGTTCTTGTAGAATGTTGAACGACTACCCCAACTCAAATCTATCCACTCAACAAAAATTATTTCAGAGAAATCATACTCCATGGTAAGTTGTTCTTGTAGAATGCTGAACGACTACCCCTAACTAAAATCTATCCACTCAACAAAAATTATTTCAGAGAAATTATACTCCATGGTTCGTTGTTCTTGTAGAATGTTGAACGACTACCCCAACTAAAATCTATCCACTCAACAAAAATTATTTCACACCACAGACTCATCTTGGTCAGGATCGATTTGAAATCTATCATGGTTGCAGAGAAATCATACTCCATGGTTCGCTGTTCTTGTAGAATGTTGAAGGACTACCCCAACTCAAATCTATCCACTCAACAAAAATTATTTCAGAGAAATCATGCTCCATGGTAAGTTGTTCTTGTAGAATGTTGAACGACTACCCCAACTAAAATCTATCCACTCAACAAAAATTATTTCACACCACAGACTCATCTTGGTCAGGATCGATTTGTAATCTATCATGGTTTCAGAGAAATCATAGTCCATGGTAAGTTGTTCTTGTAGAATGTTGAAAGACTACCCCTAACTAAAATCTATCCACTCAACAAAAATTATTTCAGAGAAATCATACTCCATGGTTCGTTGTTCTTGTAGAATGTTGAACCACTACCCCAACTAAAATCTATCCACTCAACAAAAATTATTTCACACCACAGACTCATCTTGGTCAGGATCGATTTGAAATCTATCATGGTTGCAGAGAAATCATACTCCATGGTTCGTTGTTCTTGTAGAATGTTGAACGACTACCCCAACTAAAATCTATCCACTCAACAAAAATTATTTCACACCACAGACTCATCTTGGTCAGGATCGATTTGAAATCTATCATGGTTTCAGAGAAATCATAGTCCATGGTAAGTTGTTCTTGTAAAATGTTGAACGACTACCCCAACTAAAATCTATCCACTCAACAAAAATTATTTCACACCACAGACTCATCTTGGTCAGGATCGATTTGAAATCTATCATGGTTGCAGAGAAATCATACTCCATGGTTCGTTGTTCTTGTAGAATGTTGAACGACTACCCCAACTAAAATCTATAAACTCAACAAAAATTATTTCACACCACAGACTCATCTTGGTCAGGATCGATTTGAAATCTATCATGGTTTCAGAGAAATCATACTCCATGGTTCGCTGTTCTTGTAGAATGTTGAAGGACTACCCCAACTCAAATCTATCCACTCAACAAAAATTATTTCAGAGAAATCATGCTCCATGGTAAGTTGTTCTTGTAGAATGTTGAACGACTACCCCAACTAAAATCTATCCACTCAACAAAAATTATTTCACACCACAGACTCATCTTGGTCAGGATCGATTTGAAATCTATCATGGTTGCAGAGAAATCATACTCCATGGTTCGTTGTTCTTGTAGAATGTTGAACGACTACCCCTAACTAAAATCTATCCACTCAACAAAAATTATTTCAGAGAAATCATACTCCATGGTTCGTTGTTCTTGTAGAATGTTGAACGACTACCCCAACTAAAATCTATCCACTCAACAAAAATTATTTCACACCACAGACTCATCTTGGTCAGGATCGATTTGAAATCTATCATGGTTTCAGAGAAATCATACTCCATGGTTCGTTGTTCTTGTAGAATGTTGAACGACTACCCCAACTAAAATCTATCCACTCAACAAAAATTATTTCACACCACAGACTCATCTTGGTCAGGATCGATTTGAAATCTATCATGGTTTCAGAGAAATCATACTCCATGGTTCGTTGTTCTTGTGGAATGTTGAGCGACTATCGCAACTAAAATCTATCCACTCAACAAAAATTATTTCACACCACAGACTCATCTTGGTCAGGATCGATTTGAAATCTATCATGGTTTCAGAGAAATCATACTCCATGGTTCGCTGTTCTTGTAGAATGTTGAAGGACTACCCCAACTCAAATCTATCCACTCAACAAAAATTATTTCACACCACAGACTCATCTTGGTCAGGATCGATTTGTAATCTATCATGGTTTCAGAGAAATCATACTCCATGGTTCGTTGTTCTTGTGGAATGTTGAAGGACTACCCCAACTCAAATCTATCCACTCAACAAAAATTATTTCACACCACAGACTCATCTTGGTCAGGATCGATTTGAAATCTATCATGGTTTCAGAGAAATCATACTCCATGGTAAGTTGTTCTTGTAGAATGTTGAACGACTACCCCAACTAAAATCTATCCACTCAACAAAAATTATTTCACACCACAGACTCATCTTGGTCAGGATCGATTTGTAATCTATCATGGTTTCAGAGAAATCATAGTCCATGGTAAGTTGTTCTTGTAGAATGTTGAACGACTAAACCTAACTAAAATCTATGCACTCAACAAAAATTGTTTCAGAGAAATCATACTCCATGGTTCGTTGTTCTTGTAGAATGTTGAACGACTACCCCAACTAAAATCTATCCACTCAACAAAAATTATTTCACACCACAGACTCATCTTGGTCAGGATCGATTTGAAATCTATCATGGTTTCAGAGAAATCATACTCCATGGTTCGTTGTTCTTGTAGAATGTTGAACGACTACCCCAACTAAAATCTATCCACTCAACAAAAATTATTTCACACCACAGACTCATCTTGGTCAGGATCGATTTGAAATCTATCATGGTTTCAGAGAAATCATACTCCATGGTTCGTTGTTCTTGTGGAATGTTGAGCGACTATCGCAACTAAAATCTATCCACTCAACAAAAATTATTTCACACCACAGACTCATCTTGGTCAGGATCGATTTTAAATCTATCATGGTTTCAGAGAAATCATAGTCCATGGTAAGTTGTTCTTGTAGAATGTTGAACGACTACCCCTAACTAAAATCTATGCACTCAACAAAAATTATTTCAGAGAAATCATACTCCATGGTTCGTTGTTCTTGTAGAATGTTGAACGACTACCCCAACTAAAATCTATCCACTCAACAAAAATTATTTCACACCACAGACTCATCTTGGTCAGGATCGATTTGAAATCTATCATGGTTGCAGAGAAATCATACTCCATGGTTCGTTGTTCTTGTAGAATGTTGAACGACTACCCCAACTAAAATCTATCCACTCAACAAAAATTATTTCACACCACAGACTCATCTTGGTCAGGATCGATTTGAAATCTATCATGGTTTCAGAGAAATCATAGTCCATGGTAAGTTGTTCTTGTAGAATGTTGAACGACTACCCCAACTAAAATCTATTCACTCAACAAAAATTATTTCAGAGAAATCATACTCCATGGTAAGTTGTTCTTGTAGAATGTTGAACGACTACGCCAACTAAAATCTATCCACTCAACAAAAATTATTTCACACCACAGACTCATCTTGGTCAGGATCGATTTGAAATCTATCATGGTTGCAGAGAAATCATACTCCATGGTTCGTTGTTCTTGTAGAATGTTGAACGACTACCCCAACTAAAATCTATCCACTCAACAAAAATTATTTCACACCACAGACTCATCTTGGTCAGGATCGATTTGTAATCTATCATGGTTTCAGAGAAATCATAGTCCATGGTAAGTTGTTCTTGTAGAATGTTGAACGACTACCCCTAACTAAAATCTATGCACTCAACAAAAATTATTTCAGAGAAATCATACTCCATGGTTCGTTGTTCTTGTAGAATGTTGAACGACTACCCCAACTAAAATCTATCCACTCAACAAAAATTATTTCACACCACAGACTCATCTTGGTCAGGATCGATTTGAAATCTATCATGGTTTCAGAGAAATCATACTCCATGGTTCGTTGTTCTTGTGGAATGTTGAGCGACTATCGCAACTAAAATCTATCCACTCAACAAAAATTATTTCACACCACAGACTCATCTTCGTCAGGATCGATTTGAAATCTATCATGGTTTCAGAGAAATCATAGTCCATGGTAAGTTGTTCTTGTAGAATGTTGAACGACTACCCCTAACTAAAATCTGTGCACTCAACAAAAATTATTTCAGAGAAATCATACTCCATGGTTCGTTGTTCTTGTAGAATGTTGAACGACTACCCCAACTAAAATCTATCCACTCAACAAAAATTATTTCACACCACAGACTCATCTTGGTCAGGATCGATTTGAAATCTATCATGGTTGCAGAGAAATCATACTCCATGGTTCGTTGTTCTTGTAGAATGTTGAACGACTACCCCAACTAAAATCTATCCACTCAACAAAAATTATTTCACACCACAGACTCATCTTGGTCAGGATCGATTTGAAATCTATCATGGTTTCAGAGAAATCATACTCCATGGTAAGTTGTTCTTGTAAAATGTTGAACGACTATCCCAACTAAAATCTATCCACTCAACAAAAATTATTTCACACCACAGACTTATCTTGGTCAGGATCGATTTGAAATCTATCATGGTTTCAGAGAAATCATAGTCCATGGTAAGTTGTTCTTGTAGTATGTTGAACGACTACCCCAACTAAAATCGATCCACTCAACAAAAATTATTTCACACCACAGACTCATCTTGGTCAGGATCGATTTGAAATCTATCATGGTTTCAGAGAAATCATACTCCATGGTAAGTTGTTCTTGTAGAATGTTGAATGACTACCCCTAACTAAAATCTATCCACTCAACAAAAATTATTTCAGAGAAATCATACTCCATGGTAAGTTGTTCTTGTAGAATGTTGAACGACTACCCCAACTAAAATCTATCCACTCAACAAAAATTATTTCACACCACAGACTCATCTTGGTCAGGATCGATTTGAAATCTATCATGGTTGCAGAGAAATCATACTCCATGGTTCGTTGTTATTGTAGAATGTTGAACGACTACCCCAACTAAAATCTATCCACTCAACAAAAATTATTTCACACCACAGACTCATCTTGGTCAGGATCGATTTGAAATCTATCATGGTTTCAGAGAAATCATCGTCCATGGTAAGTTGTTCTTGTAGAATGTTGAACGACTACCCCAACTAAAATCTATCCAACAGAGAAATCATACTCCATGGTTCGTTGTTCTTGTAGAATGTTGAACGACTACCCCAACTAAAATCTATCCACTCAACAAAAATTATTTCACACCACAGACTCATCTTGGTCAGGATCGATTTGAAATCTATCATGGTTTCAGAGAAATCATAGTCCATGGTAAGTTGTTCTTGTAGAATGTTGAACGACTACCCCAACTAAAATCTATCCACTCAACAAAAATTATTTCACACCACAGACTCATCTTGGTCAGGATCGATTTGAAATCTATCATGGTTGCAGAGAAATCATACTCCATGGTTCGTTGTTCTTGTAAAAAGTTGAACGACTATAACAACTAAAATCTATCCACTCAACAAAAATTATTTCAGAGAAATCATAGTCCATGGTAAGTTGTTCTTGTAGAATGTTGAACGACTATCCCAACTAAAATCTATCCACTCAACAAAAATTATTTCACACCACAGACTCATCTTTGTCAGGATCGATTTGAAATCTATCATGGTTTCAGAGAAATCATACTCCATGGTAAGTTGTTCTTGTAGAATGTTGAACGACTACCCCAACTAAAATCTATCCACTCAACAAAAATTATTTCAGAGAAATCATAGTCCATGGTAAGTTGTTCTTGTAGAATGTTGAACGACTACCCCAACTAAAATCTATCCACTCAGCAAAAATTATTTCACACCACAGACTCATCTTGGTCAGGATCGATTTGAAATCTATCATGGTTGCAGAGAAATCATACTCCATGGTTCGTTGTTCTTGTAGAATGTTGAACGACTACCCCAACTAAAATCTATCCACTCAACAAAAATTATTTCAGAGAAATCATACTCCATGGTTCGTTGTTCTTGTAGAATGTTGAACGACTACCCCAACTAAAATCTATCCACTCAACAAAAATTATTTCACACCACAAACTCATCTTGGTCAGGATCGATTTCAAATCTATCATGGTTGCAGAGAAATCATACTCCATGGTTCGTTGTTCTTGTAGAATGTTGAACGACTACCCCAACTAAAATCTATCCACTCAACAAAAATTATTTCAGAGAAATCATACTCCATGGTAAGTTGTTCTTGTAGAATGTTGAACGACTACCCCAACTAAAATCTATCCACTCAACAAAAATTATTTCACACCACAGACTCATCTTGGTCAGGATCGATTTGAAATCTATCATGGTTGCAGAGAAATCATACTCCATGGTTCGTTGTTCTTGTAGAATGTTGAACGACTACCCCAACTAAAATCTATCCACTCAACAAAAATTATTTCACACCACAGACTCATCTTTTTCAGGATCGATTTGAAATCTATCATGGTTTCAGAGAAATCATAGTCCATGGTAAGTTGTTCTTGTAGAATGTTGAACGACTACCCCAACTAAAATCTATCCACTCAACAAAAATTATTTCACACCACAGACTCATCTTGGTCAGGATCGATTTGAAATCTATCATGGTTGCAGAGAAATCATACTCCATGATTCGTTGTTCTTGTAGAATGTTGAACGACTACCCCAACTCAAATCTATCCACTCAACAAAAATTATTTCAGAGAAATCATACTCCATGGTAAGTTGTTCTTGTAGAATGTTGAACGACTACCCCAACTAAAATCTATCCACTCAACAAAAATTATTTCACACCACAGACTCATCTTGGTCAGGATCGATTTGAAATCTATCATGGTTTCAGAGAAATCATACTCCATGGTTCGTTGTTCTTGTAGAATGTTGAACGACTATCCCAACTAAAATCTATCCACTCAACAAAAATTATTTCAGAGAAATCATACTCCATGGTAAGTTGTTCTTGTAGAATGTTGAACAACTACCCCAACTAAAATCTATCCACTCAACAAAAATTATTTCACACCACAGACTCATCTTGGTCAGGATCGATTTGAAATCTATCATGGTTGCAGAGAAATCATACTCCATGGTTCGTTGTTCTTGTAGAATGTTGAACGACTACCCCAACTAAAATCTATCCACTCAACAAAAATTATTTCAGAGAAATCATACTCCATGGTAAGTTGTTCTTGTAGAATGTTGAACGACTACCCCAACTAAAATCTATCCACTCAACAAAAATTATTTCACACCACAGACTCATTTTGGTCAGGATCGATTTGAAATCTATCATGGTTTCAGAGAAATCATACTGCATGGTAAGTTGTTCTTGTAGAAGAAAATCTATTAACTCAACAAAAATTATTAAATCATACTCCATGGTAAGTTGTTCTTGTAGAATGTTGAACGACTACCTCAACTAAAATCTATCCACTCAACAAAAATTATTTCAGAGAAATCATACTCCATGGTTCGCTGTTCTTGTAGAATGTTGAAGGACTACCCCAACTCAAATCTATCCACTCAACAAAAATTATTTCAGAGAAATCATGCTCCATGGTAAGTTGTTCTTGTAGAATGTTGAACGACTACCCCAACTAAAATCTATCCACTCAACAAAAATTATTTCACACCACAGACTCATCTTGGTCAGGATCGATTTGAAATCTATCATGGCTTCAGAGAAATCATACTCCATGGTAAGTTGTTCTTTTAGAATGTTGAACGACTATCCCAACAAAAATATATCCACTCAACAAAATTTATTTCAGAGAAATCATACTCCATGGTAAGTTGTTCTTGTAGAATGTTGAACGACTACCCCAACTAAAATCTATCCACTCAACAAAAATTATTTCACACCACAGACTCATCTTGGTCAGGATCGATTTGAAATCTATCATTGTTCCAGAGAAATCATACTCCATGGTTCGTTGTTCTTGTAGAATGTTGAACGCCTATCCCTAACTAAAATCTATCCACTCAACAAAAATTATTTCACACCACAGACTCATCTTGGTCAGGATCGATTTGAAATCTATCATGGTTTCAGAGAAATCATACTCCATGGTTCGTTGTTCTTGTAGAATGTTGAACGACTATCCCTAACTAAAATCTATCCACTCAACAAAAATTATTTCACACCACAGACTCATCTTGGTCAGGATCGATTTGAAATCTATCATGGCTTCAGAGAAATCATACTCCATGGTTCGCTGTTCTTGTAGAATGTTGAAGGACTACCCCAACTCAAATCTATCCACTCAACAAAAATTATTTCAGAGAAATCATACTCCATGGTTCGTTGTTCTTGTAGAATGTTGAACGACTATCCCAACTAAAATCTATCCACTCAACAAAAATTATTTCACACCACAGACTCATCTTGGTCAGGATCGATTTGAAATCTATCATGGTTTCAGAGAAATCATACTCCATGGTTCGTTGTTCTTGTAGAATGTTGAACGACTACCCCAACTAAAATCTATCCACTCAACAAAAATTATTTCACACCACAGACTCATCTTGGTCAGGATCGATTTGAAACCTATCATGGTTTCAGAGAAATCATACTCCATGGTAAGTTGTTCTTGTAGAATGTTGAACGACTACCCCAACTAAAATCTATCCACTCAACAAAAATTATTTCACACCACAGACTCATCTTGGTCAAAATCGATTTGAAATCTATCATGGCTTCAGAGAAATCATACTCCATGGTAAGTTGTTCTTTTAGAATGTTGAACGACTATCCCAACAAAAATATATCCACTCAACAAAAATTATTTCAGAGAAATCATTCTCCATGGTAAGTTGTTCTTGTAGAATGTTGAACGACTATCCCAACTAAAATCAATCCACTCAACAAAAATTATTTCACACCACAGACTCATCTTGGTCAGGATCGATTTGAAATCTATCATGGTTTCAGAGAAAACATACTCCATGGTAAGTTGTTCTTGTAGAATGTTGAACGACTACCCCAACTAATATCTGTCCACTCAACAAAAATTATTTCACACCACAGACTCATCTTGGTCAGGATCGATTTGAAATCTATCATGGTTTCAGAAAAATCATACTCCATGGTTCGTTGTTCTTGTAAAATGTTGAACGACTACCCCAACTAAAATCTATCCACTCAACAAAAATTATTTCACACCACAGACTCATCTTGGTCAGGATCGATTTGAAATCTATCATGGTTTCAGAGAAATCATACACTATGGTTCGTTGTTCTTGTAGAATGTTGAACGACTATCCAAACTAAAATCTGTCCACTCAACAAAAATTATATCAGAGAAATCATACTCCATGGTAAGTTGTTCTTGTAGAATGTTGAACGACTACCCCAACTAAAATCTATCCACTCAACAAAAATTATTTCACACCACAGACTCATCTTGGTCAGGATCGATTTGAAATCTATCATGGTTTCAGAGAAATCATACTCCATGGTAAGTTGTTCTTGTGGAATGTTGAACGACTATCCCAACTAAAAGCTATCCACTCAACAAAAATTATTTCAGAGAAATCATACTCCATGGTAAGTTGTGCTTGTAGAATGTTGAACGACTACCCCAACTAAAATCTATCCACTCAACAAAAATTATTTCACACCACAGACTCATCTTGGTCAGGATCGATTTGAAATATATCATGGCTTCAGAGAAATCATACTCCATGGTAAGTTGTTCTTGTAGAATGTTGAACGACTATCCCAACTAAAATCTATCCAATCAACAAAAAATTATTTCAGAGAAATCATACTCCATGGTTCGTTGTTCTTGTAGAATGTTGAACGACTACCCCAACTAAAATCTATTAACTCAACAAAAATTATTTCAGAGAAATCATACTCCATGGTAAGTTGTTCTTGTAGAATGTTGAACGACTACCCCAACTAAAATCTATCCACTCAACAAAAATTATTTCACACCACAGACTCATCTTGGTCAGGATCGATTTGAAATCTATCATGGTTGCAGAGAAATCATACTCCATGGCTCGTTGTTCTTGTAGAATGTTGAACGACTATCCCAACTAAAATCTATCCACTCAACAAAAATTATTTCACACAACAGACTCATCTTGGTCAGGATCGATTTGAAATCTATCATGGTTTCAGAGAAATCATAGTCCATGGTAAGTTGTTCTTGTAGAATGTTGAACGACTACCCCTAACTAAAATCTATCCAATCAACAAAAATTATTTCAGAGAAATCATACTCCATGGTTCGTTGTTCTTGTAGAATGTTGAGCGACTACCCCAACTAAAATCTATCCACTCAACAAAAATTATTTCAGAGAAATCATACTCCATGGTAAGTTGTTCTTGTAGAATGTTGGACGACTACTCCAACTAAAATCTATCCACTCAACAAAAATTATTTCACACCACAGACTCATCTTGGTCAGGATCGATTTGAAATCTATCATGGTTTCAGAGAAATCATACTCCATGGTAAGTTGTTCTTGTAGAATGTTGAACGACTACCCCAACTAAAATCTATCCACTCAACAAAAATTATTTCAGAGAAATCATACTCCATGGTAAGTTGTTCTTGTAGAATGTTGAACGACTACCCCAACTAAAATCTATCCACTCAACAAAAATTATTTCACACCACAGACTCATCTTGGTCAGGATCGATTTGAAATCTATCATGGTTGCAGAGAAATCATACTCCATGGTAAGTTGTTCTTGTAGAATGTTGAACGACTACCCCAACTAAAATCTATCCACTCAACAAAAATTATTTCAGAGAAATCATACTCCATGGTAAGTTGTTCTTGTAGAATGTTGGACGACTACCCCAACTAAAATCTATCCACTCAACAAAAATTATTTCACACCACAGACTCATCTTGGTCAGGATCGATTTGAAATCTATCATGGTTTCAGAGAAATCATAGTCCATGGTAAGTTGTTCTTGTAGAATGTTGAGCGACTATCCCAACTAAAATCTATCCACTCAACAAAAATTATTTCAGAGAAATCATACTCCATGGTTTGTTGTTTTTGTAGAATGTTGAACGACTACCCCAACTAAAATTTATCCACTCAACAAAAATTATTTCACACCACAGACTCATCTTGGTCAGGATCGATTTGAAATCTATCATGGTTTCAGAGAAATCATAGTCCAAGGTAAGTTGTTCTTGTAGAAAGTTGAACGACTACCCCTAACTAAAATCTATCCACTCAACAAAAATTATTTCACACCACAGACTCATCTTGGTCAGGATCGATTTGAAATCTATCATGGTTTCAGAGAAATCATACTCCATGGTTCGTTGTTCTTGTAGAATGTTGAACGACTACCCCAACTAAAATCTATCCACTCAACAAAAATTATTTCACACCACAGACTCATCTTGGTCAGGATCGATTCGAAATCTATCATGGTTTCAGAGAAATCATAGTCCATGGTAAGTTGTTCTTGAAGAATGTTGAACGACTATCCCAACTAAAATCTATCCACTCAACAAAAATTATTTCAGAGAAATCATACTCCATGGTTCGTTGTTCTTGTAGAATGTTGAACGACTACCCCAACTAAAATCTATCCACTCAACAAAAATTATTTCACACCACAGACTCATCTTGGTCAGGATCGATTTGAAATCTATCATGGTTGCAGAGAAATCATACTCCATGGTTCGTTGTTCTTGTAGAATGTTGAACGACTACCCCAACTAAAATCTATCCACTCAACAAAAATTATTTCAGAGAAATCATACTCCATTGTTCGTTGTTCTTGTAGAATGTTGAACGACTACCCCAACTAAACTCTATCCACTCAACAAAAATTATTTCACACCACAGACTCATCTTGGTCAGGATCGATTTGAAATCTATCATGGTTTCGGAGAAATCATACTCCATGGTTCGTTGTTCTTGTAGAATGTTGGGCGACTATCCCAACTAAAATCTATCCACTCAACAAAAATTATTTCACACCACAGACTCATCTTGGTCAGGATCGATTTGAAATCTATCATGGTTTCAGAGAAATCATACTCCATGGTAAGTTGTTCTTGTAGAATGTTGAACGACTACCCCAACTAAAGTCTATCCACTCAACAAAAATTATTTCAGAGAAATCATACTCCATGGTAAGTTGTTCTTGTAGTATGTTGAACGACTATCCCAACTAAAATCTATCCACTCAACAAAAATTATTTCAGAGAAATCATACTCCATGGTTCGTTGTTCTTGTAGAATGTTGAACGACTATCCCAACTAAAATCTATGCACTCAACAAAAATTATTTCACACCACAGACTCATCTTGGTCAGGATCGATTTGAAGTCTATCATGGTTTCAGAGAAAACATACTCCATGGTAAGTTGTTCTTGTAGAATGTTGAACGACTACCCCAACTAATATCTGTCCACTCAACAAAAATTATTTCACACCACAGACTCATCTTGGTCAGGATCGATTTGAAATCTATCATGGTTTCAGAAAAATCATACTCCATGGTTCGTTGTTCTTGTAAAATGTTGAACGACTACCCCAACTAAAATCTATCCACTCAACAAAAATTATTTCACACCACAGACTCATCTTGGTCAGGATCGATTTGAAATCTATCATGGTTTCAGAGAAATCATACACTATGGTTCGTTGTTCTTGTAGAATGTTGAGCAACTATCCCAACTAAAATCTGTGAACTCAACAAAAATTACATCAGAGAAATCATACTCCATGGTAAGTTGTTCTTGTAGAATGTTGAACGACCACCCCAACTAAAATCTATCCACTCAACAAAAATTATTTCACACCACAGACTCATCTTGGTCAGGATCGATTTGAAATCTATCATGGTTTCAGAGAAATCATACTCCATGGTAAGTTGTTCTTGTGGAATGTTGAACGACTATCCCAACTAAAAGCTATCCACTCAACAAAAATTATTTCAGAGAAATCATACTCCATGGTAAGTTGTTCTTGTAGAATGTTGAACGACTACCCCAACTAAAATCTATCCACTCAACAAAAATTACTTTCACACCACAGACTCATCTTGGTCAGGATCGATTTGAAATCTATCATGGTTTCAGAGAAATCATACTCCATGGTAAGTTGTTCTTGTAGAATGTTGAACGACTATCCCAACTAAAATCTATCCACTCAACAAAAATTATTTCAGAGAAATCATACTCCATGGTTCGTTGTTCTTGTAGAATGTTGAACGACTACCCCAACTAAAATCTATCCACTCAACAAAAATTATTTCAGAGAAATCATACTCCATGGTAAGTTGTTCTTGTAGAATGTTGAACGACTACCCCAACTAAAATCTATCCACTCAACAAAAATTATTTCACACCACAGACTCATCTTGGTCAGGATCGATTTGAAATCTATCATGGTTGCAGAGAAATCATACTCCATGGCTCGTTGTTCTTGTAGAATGTTGAACGACTATCCCAACTAAAATCTATCCACTCAACAAAAATTATTTCACACCACAGACTCATCTTGGTCCGGATCGATTTGAAATCTATCATGGTTTCAGAGAAATCATAGTCCATGGTAAGTTGTTCTTGTAGAATGTTGAACGACTACCCCTAACTAAAATCTATCCACTCAACAAAAATTATTTCAGAGAAATCATACTCCATGGTTCGTTGTTCTTGTAGAATGTTGAGCGACTACCCCAACTAAAATCTATCCACTCAACAAAAATTATTTCAGAGAAATCATACTCCATGGTAAGTTGTTCTTGTAGAATGTTGGACGACTACCCCAACTAAAATCTATCCACTCAACAAAAATTATTTCACACCACAGACTCATCTTGGTCAGGATCGATTTGAAATCTATCACGGTTTCAGAGAAATCATACTCCATGGTAAGTTGTTCTTGTAGAATGTTGAACGACTACCCCAACTAAAATCTATCCACTCAACAAAAATTATTTCAGAGAAATCATACTCCATGGTAAGTTGTTCTTGTAGAATGTTGGACGACTACCCCAACTAAAATCTATCCACTCAACAAAAATTATTTGACACCACAGACTCATCTTGGTCAGGATCGATTTGAAATCTATCATATTTGCAGAGAAATCATACTCCATGGTAAGTTGTTCTTGTAGAATGTTGAACGACTACCCCAACTAAAATCTATCCACTCAACAAAAATTATTTCAGAGAAATCATACTCCATGGTAAGTTGTTCTTGTAGAATGTTGGACGACTACCCCAACTAAAATCTATCCACTCAACAAAAATTATTTCACACCACAGACTCATCTTGGTCAGGATCGATTTGAAATCTATCATGGTTTCAGAGAAATCATAGTCCATGGTAAGTTGTTCTTGTAGAATGTTGAACGACTATCCCAACTAAAATCTATCCACTCAACAAAAATTATTTCAGAGAAATCATACTCCATGGTTTGTTATTCTTGTAGAATGTTGAACGACTACCCCAACTAAAATCTATCCACTCAACAAAAATTATTTCACACCACAGACTCATCTTGGTTAGGATCGATTTGAAATCTATCATGGTTTCAGAGAAATCATAGTCCATGGTAAGTTGTTCTTGTAGAAAGTTGAACGACTATCCCTAACTAAAATCTATCCACTCAACAAAAATTATTTCACACCACAGACTCATCTTGGTCAGGATCGATTTGAAATCTATCATGGTTTCAGAGAAATCTTACTCCATGGTTCGTTGGTCTTGTAGAATGTTGAACGACTACCCCAACTAAAATCTATCCACTCAACAAAAATTATTTCACACCACAGACTCATCTTGGTCAGGATCGATTCGAAATCTATCATGGTTTCAGAGAAATCATAGTCCATGGTAAGTTGTTCTTGAAGAATGTTGAACGACTATCCCAACTAAAATCTATCCACTCAACAAAAATTATTTCAGAGAAATCATACTCCATGGTTCGTTGTTCTTGTAGAATGTTGAACGACTACCCCAACTAAAATCTATCCACTCAACAAAAATTATTTCACACCACAGACTCATCTTGGTCAGGATCGATTTGAAATCTATCATGGTTGCAGAGAAATCATACTCCATGGTTCGTTGTTCTCGTAGAATGTTGAACGACTACCCCAACTAAAATCTATCCACTCAACAAAAATTATTTCAGAGAAATCATACTCCATGGTTCGTTGTTCTTGTAGAATGTTGAACGACTACCCCAACTAAAATCCATCCACTCAACAAAAATTATTTCACACCGCAGACTCATCTTGGTCAGGATCGATTTGAAATCTATCATGGTTTCAGAGAAATCATACTCCATGGTTCGTTGTTCTTGTAGAATGTTGGACAACTATCCCAACTAAAATCTATCCACTCAACAAAAATTATTTCACACCACAGACTCATCTTGGTCAGGATCGATTTGAAATCTATCATGGTTTCAGAGAAATCATACTCCATGGTAAGTTGTTCTTGTAGAATGTTGAACGACTACCCCAACTAAAGTCTATCCACTCAACAAAAATTATTTCAGAGAAATCATACTCCATGGTAAGTTGTTCTTGTAGTATGTTGAACGACTATCCCAACTAAAATCTATCCACTCAACAAAAATTATTTCAGAGAAATCATACTCCATGGTTCGTTGTTCTTGTAGAATGTTGAACGACTATCCCAACTAAAATCTATGCACTCAACAAAAATTATTACAGAGAAATCATACTCCATGTTAAGATGTTCTTGTAGAATGTTGAACGACTATCCCAACTAAAATCTATCCACTCAACAAAAATTATTTCACACCACAGACTCATCTTGGTCAGGATCGATTTGAAATCTATCATGGTTTCAGAGAAATCATACTCCATGGTAAGTTGTTCTTGTAGAATGTTGAACGACTACCCCAACTAAAATCTATCCACTCCACAAAAATTATTTCAGAGAAATCATACTCCATGGTTCGTTGTTCTTGTAGAATGTTGAACGACTACCCCAACTAAAATCTATCCACTCAACAAAAATTATTTCAGAGAAATCATAGTCCATGGTAAGTTGTTCTTGTAGAATGTTGAACGACTACCCCTAACTAAAATCTATCCACTCAACAAAAATTATTTCACACCACAGACTCATCTTGGTCAGGATCGATTTGAAATCTATCATGGTTTCAGAGAAATCATACTCCATGGTAAGTTGTTCTTGTAGAATGTTGAACGACTACCCCAACTAAAATCTATCCAATCCACAAAAATTATTTCAGAGAAATCATACTCCATGGTTCGTTGTTCTTGTAGAATGTTGAACGACTACCCCAACTAAAATCTATCCACTCAACAAAAATTATTTCACACCACAGACTCATCTTGGTCAGGATCGATTTGAAATCTATCATGGTTTCAGAGAAATCATACTCCATGGTAAGTTGTTCTTGTAGAATTTTGAACGACTACCCCAACTAAAATCTATCCACTCAACAAAAATTATTTCAGAGAAATCATACTCCATGGTAAGTTGTTCTTGTAGAATGTTGAACGACTATCCCAACTAAAATCTATCCACTCAACAAAAATTATTTCAGAGAAATCATACTCCATGGTAAGTTGTTCTTGTAGAATGTTGAACTACCCCAACTAAAATCTATCCACTCAACAAAAATTATTTCACACCACAGACTCATCTTGGTCAGGATCGATTTGAAATCTATCATGGTTTCAGAGAAATCATACTCCATGGTTCGTTGTTCTTGTAGAATGTTGAACGACTATCCCAACTAAAATCTATCCACTAAACAAAAATTATTTCACACCACAGACTCATCTTGGTCAGGATCGATTTGAAATCTATCATGGTTTCAGAGAAATCATACTCCATGGTTCGTTGTTCTCGTAGAATGTTGAACGACTATCCCAACTAAAATCTATCCACTCAACAAAAATTATTTCACACCACAGACTCATCTTGGTCAGGATCGATTTGAAATCTATCATGGTTTCAGAGAAATCATACTAAATGGTAAGTTGTTCTTGTAAAATGTTGAACAACTATCCCAACTAAAATCTATCCACTCAACAAAAATTATTTCACACCACAGACTCATCTTGGTCAGGATCGATTTGAAATCTATCATGGGTTCAGAGAAATCATACTCCATGGTAAGTTATTCTTGTAGAATGTTGAACGACTACCCCAACTAAAATCTATCCACTCAACAAAAATTATTTCAGAGAAATCATACTCCATGGTAAGTTGTTCTTGTAGAATGTTGAACGACTATCCCAACTAAAATCTATCCACTCAACAAAAATTATTTCAGAGAAATCATACTCCACGGTTCGTTGTTCTTGTAGAATGTTGAACGACTATCCCAACTAAAATCTATCCACTCAACAAAAATTATTTCACACCACAGACTCATCTTGGTCAGAATCGATTTGAAATCTATCATGGGTTCAGAGAAATCATACTCCATGGTAAGTTATTCTTGTAGTATGTTGAACGACTACCCCAACTAAAATATATCCACTCAACAAAAATTATTTCAGAGAAATCATACTCCATGGTTCGTTGTTCTTGTAAAATGTTGAACGACTATCCCAACTAAAATCTATCCACTCAACAAAAATTATTTCACACCACAGACTCATCTTGGTCAGGATCGATTTGAAATCTATCATGGGTTCAGAGAAATCATACTCCATGGTAAGTTATTCTTGTAGAATTTTGAACGACTACCCCAACTAAAATCTATCCACTCAACAAAAATTATTTCAGAGAAATCATACTCCATGGTAAGTTATTCTTGTAGAATGTTGAACGACTACCCCAACTAAAATCTATCCACTCAACAAAAATTATTTCAGAGAAATCATACTCCATGGTAAGTTGTTCTTGTAGAATGTTGAACGACTATCCCAACTAAAATCTATCCACTCAACAAAAATTATTTCAGAGAAATCATACTCCATGGTAAGTTGTTCTTGTAGAATGTTGAACGACTATCCCAACTAAAATCTATCCACTCAACAAAAATTATTTCACACCACAGACTCATCTTGGTCAGGATCGATTTGAAATCTATCATGGTTTCAGAGAAATCATACTCCATGGTAAGTTATTCTTGTAGAATGTTGAACGACTACCCCAACTAAAATCTATCCACTCAATAAAAATTATTTCAGAGAAATCATACTCCATGGTAAGTTATTCTTGTAGAATGTTGAACGACTACCCCAACTAAAATCTATCCACTCAACAAAAATTATTTCAGAGAAATCATACTCCATGGTAAGTTGTTCTTGTAGAATGTTGAACGACTATCCCAACTAAAATCTATCCACTCAACAAAAATTATTTCAGAGAAATCATACTCCATGGTAAGTTGTTCTTGTAGAATGTTGAACGACTATCCCAACTAAAATCTATCCACTCAACAAAAATTATTTCACACCACAGACTCATCTTGGTCAGGATCGATTTGAAATCTATCATGGTTTCAGAGAAATCATACTCCATGGTAAGTTATTCTTGTAGAATGTTGAACGACTACCCCAACTAAAATCTATCCACTCAACAAAAATTATTTCAGAGAAATCATACTCCATGGTAAGTTATTCTTGTAGAATGTTGAACGACTACCCCAACTAAAATCTATCCACTCAACAAAAATTATTTCAGAGAAATCATACTCCATGGTAAGTTGTTCTTGTAGAATGTTGAACGACTATCCCAACTAAAATCTATCCACTCAACAAAAATTATTTCACACCACAGACTCATCTTGGTCAGGATCGATTTGAAATCTATCATGGTTTCAGAGAAATCATACTCCATGGTAAGTTATTCTTGTAGAATGTTGAACGACTACCCCAACTAAAATCTATCCACTCAACAAAAATTATTTCAGAGAAATCATACTCCATGGTTCGTTGTTCTTGTAGAATGTTGAACGACTACGCCAACTAAAATCTATCCACTCAACAAAAATTATTTCAGAGAAATCATACTCCATGGTAAATTGTTCTTGTAGAATGTTGAACGACTATCCCAACTAAAACCTATCCACTCAACAAAAATTATTTCAGAGAAATCATACTCCACGGTTCGTTGTTCTTGTAAAATGTTGAACGACTATCCCAACTAAAATCTATCCACTCAACAAAAATTATTTGACACCACAGACTCTTCTTGGTCAGGATCGATTTGAAATCTATCATGGTTTCAGAGAAATCATACTCCATGGTAAGTTATTCTTGTAGAATGTTGAACGACTACCCCAACTGAAATCTATCCACTCAACAAAAATTATTTCAGAGAAATCATACTCCATGGTAAGTTGTTCTTGTAGAATGTTGAACGACTACCCCAACTAAAATCTATCCACTCAACAAAAATTATTTCAGAGAAATCATACTCCATGGTAAGTTGTTCTTGTAGAATGTTGAACGACTATCCCAACTAAAATCTATCCACTCAACAAAAATTATTTCAGAGAAATCATACTCCACGGTTCGTTGTTCTTGTAAAATGTTGAACGACTATCCCAACTAAAATCTATCCACTCAACAAAAATTATTTCACACCACAGACTCTTCTTGGTCAGGATCGATTTGAAATCTATCATGGTTTCAGAGAAATCATACTCCATGGTAAGTTATTCTTGTAGAATATTGAACGACTACCCCAACTGAAATCTATCCACTCAACAAAATTTATTTCAGAGAAATCATACTCCATGGTTCGTTGTTCTTGTAGAATGTTGAACGACTATCCCAACTAAAATCTATCCACTCAACAAAAATTATTTCACACCACAGACTCATCTTGGTCAGGATCGATTTGAAATCTATCATGGTTTCAGAGAAATCATACTCCATGGTAAGTTATTCTTGTAGAATGTTGAACGACTACCCCAACTAAAATCTATCCACTCAACAAAAATTATTTCAGAGAAATCATACTCCATGGTTCGTTGTTCTTGTAGAATGTTGAACGACTACCCCAACTAAAATCTATCCACTCAACAAAAATTATTTCAGAGAAATCATACTCCACGGTTCGTTGTTCTTGTAGAATGTTGAACGACTACCCCAACTAAAATCTATCCACTCAACAAAAATTATTTCACACCACAGACTCATCTTGGTCAGGATCGATTTGAAATCTATCATGGTTTCAGAGAAATCATACTCCATGGTTCGTTGTTCTTGTAAAATGTTGAACAACTATCCCAACTAAAATCTATCCACTCAACAAAAATTATTTCACACCACAGACTCATCTTGGTCAGGATCGATTTGAAATCTATCATGGTTTCAGAGAAATCATACTCCGTGTTAAGTTATTCTTGTAGAATGTTGAACGACTACCCCAACTAAAATCTATCCACTCAACAAAAATTATTTCAGAGAAATCATACTCCATGGTAAGTTGTTCTTGTAGAATGTTGAACGACTACGCCAACTAAAATCTATCCACTCAACAAAAATTATTTCAGAGAAATCATACTCCATGGTAAGTTGTTCTTGTAGAATGTTGAACGACTATCCCAACTAAAACCTATCCACTCAACAAAAATTATTTCAGAGAAATCATACTCCACGGTTCGTTGTTCTTGTAAAATGTTGAACGACTATCCCAACTAAAATCTATCCGCTCAACAAAAATTATTTCACACCACAGACTCTTCTTGGTCAGGATTGATTTGAAATCTATCATGGTTTCAGAGAAATCATACTCCATGGTAAGTTATTCTTGTAGAATGTTGAACGACTACCCCAACTGAAATCTATCCACTCAACAAAAATTATTTCAGAGAAATCATACTCCATGGTAAGTTGTTCTTGTAGAATGTTGAACGACTACCCCAACTAAAATCTATCCACTCAACAAAAATTATTTCAGAGAAATCATACTCCATGGTAAGTTGTTCTTGTAGAATGTTGAACGACTATCCCAACTAAAATCTATCCACTCAACAAAAATTATTTCAGAGAAATCATACTCCACGGTTCGTTGTTCTTGTAGAATGTTGAACGACTACCCCAACTAAAATCTATCCACTCAACAAAAATTATTTCACACCACAGACTCATCTTGGTCAGGATCGATTTGAAATCTATCATGGTTTCAGAGAAATCATACTCCATGGTTCGTTGTTCTTGTAGAATGTTGAACGACTACCCCAACTAAAATCTATCCACTCAACAAAAATTATTTCAGAGAAATCATACTCCACGGTTCGTTGTTCTTGTAGAATGTTGAACGACTACCCCAACTAAAATCTATCCACTCAACAAAAATTATTTCACACCACAGACTCATCTTGGTCAGGATCGATTTGAAATCTATCATGGTTTCAGAGAAATCATACTCCATGTTTCGTTGTTCTTGTAGAATGTTGAACGACTATCCCAACTAAAATCTATCCACTCAACAAAAATTATTTCACACCACAGACTCATCTTGGTCAGGATCGATTTGAAATCTATCATGGTTTCAGAGAAATCATACTCCATGGTTCGTTGTTCTTGTAAAATGTTGAACGACTATCCCAACTAAAATCTATGCACTCAACAAAAATTATTTCACACCACAGACTCATCTTGGTCAGGATCGATTTGAAATCTATCATGGTTTCAGAGAAATCATACTCCATGTTAAGTTATTCTTGTAGAATGTTGAACGACTACCCCAACTAAAATCTATCCACTCAACAAAAATTATTTCAGAGAAATCATACTCCATGGTAAGTTGTTCTTGTAGAATGTTGAACGACTATCCCAACTAAAATCTATCCACTCAACAAAAATTATTTCACACCACAGACTCATCTTGGTCAGGATCGTTTTGAAATCTATCATGGTTTCAGAGAAATCATAGTCCATGGTAAGTTGTTCTTGTAGAATGTTGAACGACTATCCCAACTAAAATCTATTAACTCAACAAAAATTATTTCAGAGAAATCATACTCCATGGTTCGTTGTTCTTGTAGAATGTTGAACGACTACCCCAAATAAAATCTATCCACTCAACAAAAATTATTTCACACCACAGACTCATCTTGGTCAGGATCGATTTGAAATCTATCATTGTTGCAGAGAAATCATACTCCATGGTTCGTTGTTCTTGTAGAATGTTGAACGACTACCCCAACTAAAATCTATCCACTCAACAAAAATTATTTCAGAGAAATCATACTCCATGGTTCGTTGTTCTTGTAGAATGTTGAACGACTATCCCAACTAAAATCTATGCACTCAACAAAAATTATTTCACACCACAGACTCATCTTGGTCAGGATCGATTTGAAATCTATCATGGTTTCAGAGAAATCATACTCCATGGTAAGTTATTCTTATAGAATGTTGAACGACTACCCCAACTAAAATCTATCCACTCAACAAAAATTATTTCAGAGAAATCATACTCCATGGTTCGTTGTTCTTGTAGAATGTTGAACGACTACGCCAACTAAAATCTATTAACTCAACAAAAATTATTTCAGAGAAATCATACTCCATGGTAAGTTGTTCTTGTAGAATGTTGAACGACTATCCCAACTAAAATCTATCCACTCAACAAAAATTATTTCACACCACAGACTCATCTTGGTCAGGATCGATTTGAAATCTATCATGGTTTCAGAGAAATCATACTCCATGGTTCGTTGTTCTTGTAAAATGTTGAACGACTATCCCAACTAAAATCTATCCACTCAACAAAAATTATTTCACAGCACAGACTCATCTTGGTCAGGATCGATTTGAAATCTATCATGGGTTCAGAGAAATCATACTCCATGGTAAGTTATTCTTGTAGAATGTTGAACGACTACCCCAACTAAAATCTATCCACTCAACAAAAATTATTTCAGAGAAATCATACTCCATGGTAAGTTGTTCTTGTAGAATGTTGAACGACTATCCCAACTAAAACCTATCCACTCAACAAAAATTATTTCAGAGAAATCATACTCCACGGTTCGTTGTTCTTGTAGAATGTTGAACGACTATCCCAACTAAAATCTATCCACTCAACAAAAATTATTTCACACCACAGACTCATCTTGGTCAGGATCGATTTGAAATCTATCATGGATTCAGAGAAATCATACTCCATGGTAAGTTATTCTTGTAGAATGTTGAACGACTACCCCAACTAAAATCTATCCACTCAACAAAAATTATTTCAGAGAAATCATACTCCATGGTAAGTTGTTCTTGTAAAATGTTGAACGACTATCCCAACTAAAATCTATCCACTCAACAAAAATTATTTCACACCACAGACTCATCTTGGTCAGGATCGATTTGAAATCTATCATGGGTTCAGAGAAATCATACTCCATGGTAAGTTATTCTTGTAGAATGTTGAACGCCTACCCCAACTAAAATCTATCCACTCAACAAAAATTATTTCAGAGAAATCATACTCCATGGTAAGTTATTCTTGTAGAATGTTGAACGACTACCCCAACTAAAATCTATCCACTCAACAAAAATTATTTCAGAGAAATCATACTTCATGGTAAGTTGTTCTTGTAGAATGTTGAACGACTATCCCAAATAAAATCTATCCACTCAACAAAAATTATTTCAGAGAAATCATACTCCATGGTAAGTTGTTCTTGTGGAATGTTGAACGACTATCCCAACTAAAATCTATCCACTCAACAAAAATTATTTCACACCACAGACTCATCTTGGTCAGGATCGATTTGAAATCTATCATGGTTTCAGAGAAATCATACTCCATGGTAAGTTATTCTTGTAGAATGTTGAACGACTACCCCAACTAAAATCTATCCACTCAACAAAAATTATTTCAGAGAAATCATACTCCATGGTTCGTTGTTCTTGTAGAATGTTGAACGACTACGCCAAATAAAATCTATCCACTCAACAAAAATTATTTCAGAGAAATCATACTCCATGGTAAGTTGTTCTTGTAGAATGTTGAACGACTATCCCAACTAAAACCTATCCACTCAACAAAAATTATTTCAGAGAAATCATACTCCACGGTTCGTTGTTCTTGTAAAATGTTGAACGACTATCCCAACTAAAATCTATCCACTCAACAAAAATTATTTCACACCACAGACTCTTCTTGGTCAGGATCGATTTGAAATCTATCATGGTTTCAGAGAAATCATACTCCATGGTAAGTTATTCTTGTAGAATGTTGAACGACTACCCCAACTGAAATCTATACACTCAACAAAAATTATTTCAGAGAAATCATACTCCGTGGTAAGTTGTTCTTGTAGAATGTTGAACGACTACCCCAACTAAAATCTATCCACTCAACAAAAATTATTTCAGAGAAATCATACTCCATGGTAAGTTGTTCTTGTAGAATGTTGAACGACTATCCCAACTAAAATCTATCCACTCAACAAAAATTATTTCAGAGAAATCATACTCCACGGTTCGTTGTTCTTGTAAAATGTTGAACGACTATCCCAACTAAAATCTATCCACTCAACAAAAATTATTTCACACCACAGAATTTTCTTGGTCAGGATCGATTTGAAATCTATCATGGTTTCAGAGAAATCATACTCCATGGTAAGTTATTCTTGTAGAATGTTGAACGACTACCCCAACTGAAATCTATCCACTCAACAAAAATTATTTCAGAGAAATCATACTCCATGGTTCGTTGTTCTTGTAGAATGTTGAACGACTATCCCAACTAAAATCTATCCACTCAACAAAAATTATTTCAGAGAAATCATACTCCACGGTTCGTTGTTCTTGTAGAATGTTGAACGACTACCCCAACTAAAATCTATCCACTCAACAAAAATTATTTCACACCACAGACTCATCTTGGTCAGGATCGATTTGAAATCTATCATGGTTTCAGAGAAATCATACTCCATGGTTCGTTGTTCTTGTAGAATGTTGAACGACTATCCCAACTAAAATTTATCCACTCAACAAAAATTATTTCACACCACAGACTCATCTTGGTCAGGATCGATTTGAAATCTATCATGGTTTCAGAGAAATCATACTCCATGGTTCGTTGTTCTTGTAAAATGTTGAACGACTACCCCAACTAAAATCTATCCACTCACAAAAATTATTTCACACCACAGACTCATCTTGGTCAGGATCGATTTGAAATCTATCATGGTTTCAGAGAAATCATACTCCATGTTAAGTTATTCTTGTAGAATGTTGAACGACTACCCCAACTAAAATCTATCCACTCAACAAAAATTATTTCAGAGAAATCATACTCCATGGTAAGTTGTTCTTGTAGAATGTTGAACGACTATCCCAACTAAAATCTATCCACTCAACCAAAATTATTTCACACCACAGACTCATCTTGGTCAGGATCGTTTTGAAATCTATCATGGTTTCAGAGAAATCATAGTCCATGGTAAGTTGTTCTTTTAGAATGTTGAACGACTATCCCAACTAAAATCTATTAACTCAACAAAAATTATTTCAGAGAAATCATACTCCATGGTTCGTTGTTCTTGTAGAATGTTGAACGACTACCCCAAATAAAATCTATCCACTCAACAAAAATTATTTCACACCACAGACTCATCTTGGTCAGGATCGATTTGAAATCTATCATTGTTGCAGAGAAATCATACTCCATGGTTCGTTGTTCTTGTAGAATGTTGAACGACTACCCCAACTAAAATCTATCCACTCAACAAAAATTATTTCAGAGAAATCATAGTCCATGTTAAGTTGTTCTTGTAGAATGTTGAACGACTATCCCAACTAAAATCTATCCACTCAACAAAAATTATTTCACACCACAGACTCATCTTGGTCAGGATCGATTTGAAATCTATCATGGTTCATACTCCATGGTTCGTTGTTCTTGTAGAATGTTGAACGACTACCCCAACTAAAATCTATCCACTCAACAAAAATTATTTCACACCACAGACTCAACTTGGTCAGGATCGATTTGAAATCTATCATGGTTTCAGAGAAATCATACTCCATGGTAAGTTGTTCTTGTAGAATGTTGAACGACTATCCCAACTAAAATCTATCCACTCAACAAAAATTATTTCACACCACAGACTCAACTTGGTCAGGATCGATTTGAAATCTATCATGGTTTCAGAGAAATCATACGCCATGGTTCGTTGTTCTTGTAGAATGTTGAACGACTATCCCAACTAAAATCTATCCACTCAACAAAAATTATTTCAGAGAAATCATACTCCATGGTAAGTTGTTCTTGTAGAATGTTGAACGACTATCCCAACTAAAATCTATCCACTCAACAAAAATTATTTCGCACCACAGACTCAACTTGGTTAGGATCGATTTGAAATCTATCATGGTTTCAGAGAAATCATACTCCATGGTTCGTTGTTCTTGTAGAATGTTGAACGACTACCCCAACTAAAATCTATCCACTCAACAAAAATTATTTCAGAAAAATCATACTCCATGGTTCGTTGTTCTTGTAGAATGTTGAACGACTACCCCAAATAAAATCTATCCACTCAACAAAAATTATTTCACACCACAGACTCATCTTGGTCACTATCGATTTGAAATCTATCATTGTTGCAGAGAAATCATACTCCATGGTTCGTTGTTCTTGTAGAATGTTGAACGACTACCCCAACTAAAATCTATCCACTCAACAAAAATTATTTCAGAGAAATCATACTCCATGGTAAGTTGTTCTTGTAGAATGTTGAACGACTATCCCAACTAAAATCTATCCACTCAACCAAAATTATTTCACACCACAGACTCATCTTGGTCAGGATCGATTTGAAATCTATCATGGTTTCAGAGAAATCATACTCCATGGTAAGTTGTTCTTGTAGAATGTTGAACGACTATCCCAACTAAAATCTATCCACTCAACAAAAATTATTTCACACCACAGACTCAACTTGGTCAGGATCGATTTGAAATCTATCATGGTTTCAGAGAAATCATACTCCATGGTTCGTTGTTCTTGTAAAATGTTGCACGACTATCCCAACTAAAATCTATCCGCTCAACAACAATTATTTCACACCACAGACTCATCTTGGTCAGGATCGATTTGAAATCTATCATGGTTTCAGAGAAATCATACTCCATGGTTCGTTGTTCTTGTAGAATGTTGAACGACTACCCCAACTAAAATCTATCCACTCAACAAAAATTATTTCAGAGAAATCATACTCCATGGTAAGTTGTTCTTGTAGAATGTTGAACGACTATCCCAACTAAAATCTATCCACTCAACAAAAATTATTTCAGAGAAATCATACTCCATGGTAAGTTGTTCTTGTAGAATGTTGAACGACTACCCCAACTAAAATCTATCCACTCAACAAAAATTATTTCACACCACAGACTCATCTTGGTCAGGATCGATTTGAAATCTATCATGGTTTCAGAGAAATCATACTCCATGGTTCGTTGTTCTTGTAGAATGTTGAACGACTACCCCTAACTAAAATCTATCCACTCAACAAAAATTATTTCAGAGAAATCATACTCCATGGTTCGTTGTTCTTGTAGAATGTTGAACGACTACCCCAACTAAAATCTATCCACTCAACAAAAATTATTTCAGAGAAATCATACTCCATGGTTCGTTGTTCTTGTAGAATGTTGAACGACTACCCCAACTAAAATCTAACCACTCAACAAAAATTATTTCACACCACAGACTCATCTTGGTCAGGATCGATTTGAAATCTATCATGGTTCATACTCCATGGTTCGTTGTTCTTGTAGAATGTTGAACGACTACCCCAACTAAAATCTATCCACTCAACAAAAATTATTTCACACCACAGACTCATCTTGGTCATAATCGATTTGAAATCTATCATGGTTTCAGAGAAATCATAGTCCATGGTAAGTTGTTCTTGTAGAATGTTGAACGACTACCATTAACTAAAATCTATCCACTCAACAAAAATTATTTCAGAGAAATCATACTCCATGGTAAGTTGTCCTTGTAGAATGTTGAACGACTATCCCAACTAAAATCTATCCACTCAACAAAAATTATTTCACACCACAGACTCAACTTGGTCAGGATCGATTTGAAATCTATCATGGTTTCAGAGAAATCATACTCCATGGTTCGTTGTTCTTGTAAAATGTTGCACGACTATCCCAACTAAAATCTATCCACTCAACAAAAATTATTTCACACCACAGACTCATCTTGGTCAGGATCGATTTGAAATCTATCATGGTTTCAGAGAAATCATACTCCATGGTAAGTTGTTCTTGTAGAATGTTGAACGACTACCCCAACTAAAATCTATCCACTCAACAAAAATTATTTCAGAGAAATCATACTTAATGGTAAGTTGTTCTTGTAGAATGTTGAACGACTATCCCAACTAAAATCTATCCACTCAACAAAAATTATTTCAGAGAAATCATACTCCATGGTAAGTTGTTCTTGTAGAATGTTGAACGACTACCCCAACTAAAATCTATCCACTCAACAAAAATTATTTCACACCACAGACTCATCTTGGTCAGGATCGATTTGAAATCTATCATGGTTTCAGAGAAATCATACTCCATGGTTCGTTGTTCTTGTAGAATATTGAACGACTACCCCTAACTGAAATCTATTCACTCAACAAAAATTATTTCAGAGAAATCATACTCCATGGTTCGTTGTTCTTGTAGAATGTTGAACGACTACCCCAACTAAAATCTATCCACTCAACAAAAATTATTTCATAGAAATCATACTCCATGGTTCGTTGTTCTTGTAGAATGTTGAACGACTACCCCAACTAAAATCTAACCACTCAACAAAAATTATTTCACACCACAGACTCATCTTGGTCAGGATCGATTTGAAATCTATCATGGTTTCAGAGAAATCATACTCCATGGTTCGTTGTTCTTGTAGAATGTTGAACGACTATCCCAACTAAAATCTATCCACTCAACAAAAATTATTTCAGAGAAATCATACTCCATGGTTCGTTGTTCTTGTAGAATGTTGAACGACTATCCCAACTAAAATCTATCCACTCAACAAAAATTATTTCAGAGAAATCATACTCCATGGTAAGTTGTTCTTGTAGAATGTTGAACGACTACCCCAACTAAAATCTATCCACTCAACAAAAATTATTTCAGAGAAATCATACTAGATGGTTCGTTGTTCTTGTAGAATGTTGTACGACTATCCCAACTAAAATCTATCCACTCAACAAAAATTATTTCAGAGAAATCATACTCCATGGTTCGTTGTTCTTGTAGAATGTTGAACGACTACCCCAACTAAAATCTATCCACTCAACAAAAATTATTTCAGAGAAATCATACTCCATGGTTCGTTGTTCTTGTAGAATGTTGAACGACTACCCCAACTAAAATCTATCCACTCAACAAAAATTATTTCACACCACAGACTCATCTTGGTCAGGATCGATTTGAAATCTATCATGGTTTCAGAGAAATCATACTCCATGGTTCGTTGTTCTTGTAGAATGTTGAGCGACTACCCCTAACTACAATCTATCCACTCAACAAAAATTATTTCAGAGAAATCATACTCCATGGTTCGTTGTTCTTGTAGAATGTTGAACGACTACCCCAACTAAAATCTATCCACTCAACAAAAATTATTTCAGAGAAATCATACTCCACGGTTCGTTGTTCTTGTAGAATGTTGAACGACTACCCCAACTAAAATCTATCCACTCAACAAAAATTATTTCAGAGAAAGCATACTCCATGGTTCGTTGTTCTTGTAGAATGTTGAACGACTACCCCAACTAAAATCTATCCACTCAACAAAAATTATTTCAGAGAAATCATACTCCACGGTTCGTTGTTCTTGTAGAATGTTGAACGACTACCCCAACTAAAATCTATCCACTCAACAAAAATTATTTCACACCACAGACTCATCTTGGTCAGGATCGATTTGAAATCTATCATGGTTTCAGAGAAATCATACTCCATGGTTCGTTGTTCTTGTAGAATGTTGAACGACTATCCCAACTAAAATCTATCCACTCAACAAAAATTATTTCACACCACAGACTCATCTTTTTTTTGAACGACTACCCCAACTAAAATCTATCCACTCAACAAAAATTATTTCAGAGAAATCATACTCCATGGTTCGTTGTTCTTGTAGAATGTTGAACGACTACCCCAACTAAAATCTATCCACTCAACAAAAATTATTTCAGAGAAATCATACTCCACGGTTCGTTGTTCTAGTAGAATGTTGAACGACTACCCCAACTAAAATCTATCCACTCAACAAAAATTATTTCACACCACAGACTCATCTTGGTCAGGATCGATTTGAAATCTATCATGGTTTCAGAGAAATCATACTAAATGTTTCGTTGTTCTTGTAGAATGTTGAACGACTATCCCAACTAAAATCTATCCACTCAACAAAAATTATTTCACACCACAGACTCATCTTGGTCAGGATCGATTTGAAATCTATCATGGTTTCAGAGAAATGATACCCCATGGTTCGTTGTTTTTGTAGAATGTTGAGCGACTATCCCAACTAAAATCTATGCACTCAACAAAAATTATTTCACACCACAGACTCATCTTGGTCAGGATCGATTTGAAATCTATCATGGTTTCAGAGAAATAATACTCCATGGTAAGTTATTCTTGTAGAATGTTGAACGACTACCCCAACTAAAATCTATCCACTCAACAAAAATTATTTCAGAGAAATCATACTCCACGGTTCGTTGTTCTTGTAGAATGTTGAACGACTACCCCAACTAAAATCAATCCACTCAACAAAAACTATTTTACACCACAGACTCATCTTGGTCAGGATCGATTTGAAATTTTTATGGTTTCAGAGAAATCATACTCCATGGTTCGTTGTTCTTTTAAAATGTTGAACGATTATCCCTACTAAAATCTATGCACTCAACAAAAATTATTTCACACCACAGACTCATCTTGGTCAGGATCGTTTTGAAATCTATCACGGTTTCAGAGAAATCATACTCCATGGTAAGTTGTTCTTGTAGAATGTTGAACGACTATCCCAACTAAAACCTATCCACTCAACAAAAATTATTTCAGAGAAATCATACTCCATGGTTCGTTGTTCTTGTAGAATGTTGAACGACTACCCCAACTAAAATCTATCCACTCAACAAAACTTATTTCACACCACAGACTCATCTTGGTCATAATCGATTTGAAATCTATCATGGTTGCAGAGAAATCATACTCCATGGTTCGTTGTTCTTGTAGAATGTTGAACGACTACCCCAACTAAAATCTATCCACTCTACAAAAATTATTTCACACCACAGACTCATCTTGGTCAGGATCGATTTGAAATCTATCATGGTTTCAGAGAAATCATACTCCATGGTAAGTTGTTCTTGTAGAATGTTGAACGACTACCCCAACTAAAATCTATCCACTCAACAAAACTTATTTCACACCACAGACTGATCTTGGTCAGGATCGATTTGAAATCTATCATGGTTTCAGAGAAATCATACTCCATGGTAAGTTGTTCTTGTAGAATGTTGAACGACTACCCCAACTAAAATCTATTCACTCAACAAAAATTATTTCAGAGAAATCATACTCCATGGTTCGTTGTTCTTGTAGAATGTTGAACGACTACATCAACCAAAATCTATTAACTCAACAAAAATTACTTCACACCACAGACTCATCTTGGTCAGGATCGATTTGAAATCTATCATGGTTTCAGAGAAATCATACTCCATGATAAGTTGTTCTTGTAGAATGTTGAACGACTACCCCTAACTGAAATCTATCCACTCAACAAAAATTATTTCAGAGAAATCATACTCCATGGTAAGTTGTTCTTGTAGAATGTTGAACGACTACATCAACCAAAATCTATTAACTCAACAAAAATTATTTCCCACCGCAGACTCATCTTGGTCAGGATCAATTTGAAATCTATCATGGTTTCAGAGAAATCATACTCCATGATAAGTTGTTCTTGTAGAATGTTGAACGACTACCGCTAACTGAAATCTATCCACTCAACAAAAATTATTTCAGAGAAATCATACTCCATGGTAAGTTGTTCTTGTAGAATGTTGAACGACTATCCCAACTAAAATCTATTCACTCAACAAAAATTATTTCAGAGAAATCATACTCCATGGTTCGTTGTTCTTGTAGAATGTTGAACGACTACATCAACCAAAATCTATTAACTCAACAAAAATTATTTCCCACCGCAGACTCATCTTGGTCAGGATCAATTTGAAATCTATCATGGTTTCAGAGAAATCATACTCCATGATAAGTTGTTCTTGTAGAATGTTGAACGACTACCCCTAACTGAAATCTATCCACTCAACAAAAATTATTTCAGAGAAATCATACTCCATGGTAAGTTGTTCTTGTAGAATGTTGAACGACTATCCCAACTAAAATCTATCCACTCAACAAAAATTATTTCACACCACAGACTCATCTTGGTCAGGATCGATTTGAAATCTATCATGATTTCAGAGAAATCATACTCCATGGTAAGTTGTTCTTGTAGAATGTTGAACGACTATCCCAACTAAAATCTATCCACTCAACAAAAATTATTTCAGAGAAATCATACTCCATGGTAAGTTGTTCTTGTAGAATGTTGAACGACTATCCCAACTAAAATCTATCCACTCAACAAAAATTATTTCACACCACAGACTCATCTTGGTCAGGATCGATTTGAAATCTATCATGGTTGCAGAGAAATCATACTCCATGGTAAGTTGTTCTTGTAGAATGTTGAACGACTATCCCAACTAAAATCTATCCACTCAACAAAAATTATTTCAGAGAAATCATACTCCATGGTAAGTTGTTCTTGTAGAATGTTGAACGACTACCCCAACTAAAATCTATCCACTCAACAAAAATTATTTCACACCACAGACTCATCTTGGTCAGGATCGATTTGAAATCTATCATGTTTTCAGAGAAATCATACTCCATGGTTCGTTGTTCTTGTAGAATGTTGAACGACTACCCCTAACTAAAATCTATCCACTCAACAAAAATTATTTCAGAGAAATCATACTCCATGGTTCGTTGTTCTTGTAGAATTTTGAACGACTACCCCAACTAAAATCTATCCACTCAACAAAAATTATTTCAGAGAAATCATACTCCATGGTTCGTTGTTCTTGTAGAATGTTGAACGACTACCCCAACTAAAATCTATCCACTCAACAAAAATTATTTCACACCACAGACTCATCTTGGTCAGGATCGATTTGAAATCTATCATGGTTTCAGAGAAATCATTCTCCATGGTTCGTTGTTCTTGTAGAATGTTGAACGACTATCCCAACTAAAATCTATCCACTCAACAAAAATTATTTCAGAGAAATCATACTCCATGGTTCGTTGTTCTTGTAGAATGTTGAACGACTATCCCAACTAAAATCTATCCACTCAACAAAAATTATTTCAGAGAAATCATACTCCATGGTTCGTTGTTCTTGTAGAATGTTGAACGACTACCCCAACTAAAATCTATCCACTCAACAAAAATTATTTCACACCACAGACTCATCTTGGTCAGGATCGATTTGAAATCTATCATGGTTTCAGAGAAATCATACTCCATGGTAAGTTGTTCTTGTAGAATGTTGAACGACTACCCCAACTAAAATCTATCCACTCAACAAAAATTATTTCAGAGAAATCATACTCCATGGTTCGTTGTTCTTGTAGAATTTTGAACGACTACCCCAACTAAAATCTATCCACTCAACAAAAATTATTTCAGAGAAATCATACTCCATGGTTCGTTGTTCTTGTAGAATGTTGAACGACTACCCCAACTAAAATCTATCCACTCAACAAAAATTATTTCACACCACAGACTCATCTTGGTCAGGATCGATTTGAAATCTATCATGGTTTCAGAGAAATCATACTCCATGGTTCGTTGTTCTTGTAGAATGTTGAACGACTATCCCAACTAAAATCTATCCACTCAACAAAAATTATTTCAGAGAAATCATACTCCATGGTTCGTTGTTCTTGTAGAATGTTGAACGACTATCCCAACTAAAATCTATCCACTCAACAAAAATTATTTCAGAGAAATCATACTCCATGGTTCGTTGTTCTTGTAGAATGTTGAACGACTACCCCAACTAAAATCTATCCACTCAACAAAAATTATTTCACACCACAGACTCATCTTGGTCAGGATCGATTTGAAATCTATCATGGTTTCAGAGAAATCATACTCCATGGTAAGTTGTTCTTGTAGAATGTTGAACGACTACCCCAAATAAAATCTATCCACTCAACAAAAATTATTTCACACCACAGACTCATCTTGGTCAGGATCGATTTGAAATCTATCATGGTTTCAGAGAAATCATACTCCATGGTTCGTTGTTCTTGTAGAATGTTGAACGACTACCCCAACTCAAATCTATCCACTCAACAAAAATTATTTCACACCACAGACTCATCTTGGTCAGGATCGATTTGAAATCTATCATGGTTTCAGAGAAATCATACTCCATGGTAAGTTGTTCTTGTAGAATGTTGAACGACTACCCCAACTAAAATCTCTCCACTCAACAAAAATTATTTCAGAGAAATCATACTCCATGGTTCGTTGTTCTTGTAGAATGTTGAACGACTATCCCAACTAAAATCTATCCACTCAACAAAAATTATTTCAGAGAAATCATACTCTATGGTTCGTTGTTCTTGTAGAATGTTGAACGACTACCCCAACTAAAATCTATCCACTCAACAAAAATTATTTCAGAGAAATCATACTCCATGGTTCGTTGTTCTTGTAGAATGTTGAACGACTATCCCAACTAAAATCTATCCACTCAACAAAAATTATTTCACACCACAGACTCATCTTGGTCAGGATCGATTTGAAATCTATCATGGTTTCAGAGAAATCATACTCCATGGTAAGTTGTTCTTGTAGAATGTTGAACGACTATCCCAACTAAAATCTATCCACTCAACAAAAATTATTTCAGAGAAATCATACTCCATGGTTCGTTGTTGTTATAGAATGTTGAACGACTACCCCAACTAAAATC
Source organism: Xylota sylvarum (assembly GCA_905220385.1). Classification (NCBI taxonomy): domain Eukaryota; kingdom Metazoa; phylum Arthropoda; class Insecta; order Diptera; family Syrphidae; genus Xylota; species Xylota sylvarum. The sequence goes on along the minus strand of CAJMZQ010000063.1, from coordinate 65,471 downwards.
TCTCCACTCAACAAAAATTATTTCACACCACAGACTCATCTTGGTCAGGATCGATTTGAAATCTATCATGGTTTCAGAGAAATCTTAGTCCATTATAAGTTGTTCTTGTAGAATGTTGAACGACTACCCCAACTAAAATCTATCCACTCAACAAAAATTATTTCACACCACAGACTCATCTTGGTCAGGATCGATTTGAAATCTATCATGGTTTCAGAGAAATCATAGTCCATGGTAAGTTGTTCTTGTAGAATATTGAACGACTACCATAACTAAAATCTATCCACTCAACAAAAATTATTTCACACCACAGACTCATCTTGGTCAGGATCGATTTGAAATCTATCATGGTTTCGGAGAAATCATACTCCATGGTAAGTTGTTCTTGTAGAATGTTGAACGACTACCCCAACTAAAATCTATCCACTCAACAAAAATTATTTCACACCACAGACTCATCTTGGTCAGGATCGATTTGAAATCTATCATGGTTTCAGAGAAATCATAGTCCATGGTAAGTTGTTCTTGTAGAATGTTGAACGACTACCCCAACTAAAATCTATCCACTCAACAAAAATTATTTCACACCACAGACTCATCTTGGTCAGGATCGATTTGAAATCTATCATGGTTTCGGAGAAATCATACTCCATGGTAAGTTGTTCTTGTAGAATGTTGAACGACTACCCCAACTAAAATCTATCCACTCAACAAAAATTATTTGACACCACAGACTCATCTTGGTCAGGATCGATTTGAAAATTATCATGGTTTCATAGAAATCATACTCCATGGTTCGTTGTTCTTGCAGAATGTTGAACGACTATCCCAACTAAAATCTATCCACTCAACAAAAATTATTTCAGAGAAATCATACTCCATGGTAAGTTGTTCTTTTAGAATGTTGAACGACTACCCCAACTAAAATCTATCCACTCAACAAAAATTATTATTTATTATTTTTATTATTATAACTTTATTGAGATATAAATAAATTACATTTCAATAACAAAAGTTAAGCTCTACCTACCAGGGCTTTGAGCTAAGTGGTTATAAAATAAGTTAAATAATTAATTGTAGTTTTACAATGATTTCATTTACATGTTTTATATTGGTGTAGGATATGACTGTTAGAAGTTCTTGAAGATCTTTACCCGAGGTGGTTTTGGAGATCGAGTTTATGTTTGCACACTGTAGCATGTGTGCTACAGTGAATGCTGGTCTTTCGTCGCAAAATTCGCAAAGGGGGGAAGGTTCTTTGGTGATTAAGTGCTTGTGGGTGGAGTTAGTGTGACCCATTCTCAGCCTAATATATGTTTTGATCATCGAACTTGGTAGGTTGATAGGAAATATTGCCTTCGCAGCGGTTGGATTAATCAATGAATAGATGTGTTGGTATCCTTGCCATGCATTTTTCAGCTTGGTGTTCATAAACGTTTTCAAGTAATTTGTTAAGTCTTTTTTGTTGAATTGGTAGAACGAGATTAAAGGTTCTTTAAATGCTAGTTTGGCTTCGGAGTCAGCATTTTCGTTTCCAATGATGCCTACGTGACCAGGTACCCATGCAATTCTTAAATTTCTTTTTTTTTCAATAAGTTTGTCGCGGATACATGCAACAATACTTGAAGAGTTGTTGATATTGTTAATAGCGTTTATTGATGAAAGGCTATCAGTAAAGATAATTGTTTTTTCATTTTTCGCAGCTTCAATAGCTTTGAGAATTGCAAACGCTTCTGCCGTGAAGATTGATGAAGTGAAATGGAGTAGACCCTTACTGATAACAGATCCAGCTTCGTTGACAACAGCAAATGAGGTTCCGTTGTTTGTTTTCGAAGCGTCAGTAAATAAAAGTTCCCATTCCAGTCTTACATAATTTTCCTTTAACTCTAGGAACATTGTATGATACATAGATACTGCTGTGGGTGGTATCTTTATTAAATCCTTTAAGATTGGAAATTAGAGAGTTACTTGGCAGATTCCAGGGGGGGAAGTTTATTTTGGGTTTGTAGCCAACTGTGATTGGGATGTTCAGTTTTTCAGCCGATTCCAGTCATTTTTGTAGAGCAGAAGGATATTTTGGTGTTCTTTTCCGTTTCAACAATTTCTTGATGTCATCGTGAATGGGTGTTGCGAATGGTGATTTAGCTTTTATTATGATTTGCCAGGTTAGGAGTTCGATTCTGTCTGTTAAGTCAGGAAGGCCAGCTTCGGTAAGGATGTTCTTTATAGGTGTGGTGCGAAAAGCTCCTAGACAGGTTCTTGCAGCTGAATGGTATGGTGTTGAGATGAGTTGCCTTGCAGTTTTCGAGCATTTCCCATAAATTGGATACTTAGATAGTATTATAGATTTGACGACATTAATAATGGTATTTACGTTACAATTGCTTTTCCTAGACGAGAGATACTTTACTAAGTTAACCCTGGTAGTCAGGCTCTTTTTAATATAAGAACAATGATCCTTAAAACTATATTTGGAGTCGAAAATAATACCTAGAATTTTTGAGCAGTTTACATTTTTGATACAAATAGTGTTAAAGTTGACTCCTTGAATACATTTTTGACATTTATGTTTTTTGCATATATGTAGAAGCTCACATTTAGAAAAGGATATTTTGGAGCCGGACATATCGCCCCATTCTGATAAGTTTGCAATTATACTTGAGAAAATTGTTGCTAAGGATACAAGATCTTTGAATTTAGTGAATAGAATAAGGTCGTCCGCATAAAGAACGTGGTTAATTTGTGGGTATCTACGTATTATACTACTTATTTGGTTGAAAGCTATTATGAACAAAGTTACTGATAATGGCGATCCTTGAGGGATGCCATTTTTTATGTTATGAATTGAAGAATATATGTTGTTAGTTTTAATACGAAACTTGCGGTTGGAAAGAAAAGCTTTAACGTAGTTAAGAATTTTCGGACCAATTTTCCATTTTATAAGTTGATTTATGATGACATAGGGGCCAATTCTGTCGAAGGCTTGTTCAAAATCAATTGTGAAAATAGAAACGTGGTTTTTTTCTGAAAGAGCCGATGATATAAACGTGTCAATGTGTAAAAGTGAGTCTTGAGTGCCTCTTCCCTTTTTGAAGGCAAGTTGGTTTTTCTCAATGAGTTTGTTTTTTTCTAGCCACCAAAATAAGCGGTTTGAAATAATTTTTTCTAAAATTTTTGAAGTGCAGGGAAGGAGAGAGATAGGTCTGTATCCTTTTATAGAGGTGAGGTCTTTGTTAGTCTTTGGGATAGGGACGATGGTCGCAACTTTCCACGTTTGAGGGATAATTCCGCTGTGGAGGATTTTGTTATATAGTGATAACAATCTAACCTTAAAAGAAGATGGAGAGTTTTTGAGCATTGTGTAAGGTATTCTATCAAAACCCGGAGTTTTGCTCTTTGCTGAACTCAAAATGCTTTCGAGCTCTAAAAGATTTATGGGGGATTCAATCAAATTTGCTGATTTTGAAGAAATGTACTGTGGTTTGGGCTTATTGAAACATGAGTTCTTTTCGTCAACGTAAATCTGATTAAAGTTTGAATCGTCTTGAGATTTTTCCCAGCATTTAGCAAAAAAATCATTGATTTCAGTTGGGCAAGTAAGGTTTTTAGAGTCTGTTTTGATTAGTTTTAGAACAAAATTGCCTGTAAGGCTTTTAATGTCAGCCCACATTTTTTTGGGGGTTGAACTTGGATTAATTTCCCCTGTAAATTTATTGAAACAAGATGATTTTTCTATCCTTGCCTCTCTTTTGAATTGGGCATTAGCCTTACGATAACAAATTAAGTTGGAGTCGTTTGGTGATTTTTTGAATGCTTTAAAGGCGTCTAGCTTTTTTTGACGAAGGTTGGCAAGGTTTTGATTACACCAAGGGACTGTTTTACGATGGGGTTTGTTTGTTGTCTGAGGGATTGACACATTTGCTGCAGAGCGAATTGCTTTAAGGACGCGGGCGGCTTCCTTATTGATGTTGCTATTAGTGGAAGTTGGTCTGGCTGAAATTTGTTTTGAGACTTCAGCTTGGAACAGTTCCCAGTTGGATAGGTCTGTTAAGAATTTGGCTTGAGTCTTGGGTAGAATTAGGTTGTTACCTAAAAATATCGTGGTAAGGATTGGAAAATGATCGCTCCCGAACAAGTCATCGGAGACCTTCCAAATTGATTTTTGGGTAAGGTGAGGGGATATGAGCGTGAGATCAACGTGGGTAAATGTTCCATGGGTCGAAAAGTGCGTGGGATTTCCATCATTTAGTATGGCAAGACCGGTGTTAGCAATAAAGTTTTCAATTAGTGTTCCACGTGTGTTAATTGTGGGAGAACCCCACGAAGGAGACCAAGAATTAAAATCGCCTGTTAGCACTATAGGGGTAGAGATATTGGTTAATAGACTTTCAAGATCGCGAGTGTTAAATTTTTGATCTGGTGGTATATAAATTGACAAAATAGTTAGTTTAAAACTTAACTCGATTTCCACTGCGATAGCGGATATGTTGGAGTCAATGGCAATGAATCTGTGAGGGATCGATTTGTGAACAAAAAGACAGGTACCTTGTCTTGAAGATGTGTTACATGGTAAGTTGTGAAAAAAAGATGAAAATTGTTTTGGGGAGAACGGTTGTAGGTTGTGTTTTATGTGCGTCTCTTGAAGAGAAATTATACTTGGGTTTAGATCTTTTATTAACAATTGGAGCGATTCATAGTTATTAAAATAACCATTGATGTTCCATTGGAGAACGTTGAGATCATTATAGGCATCGGAACCTGTCTTCTTATCCATACAGTTTAATGTAAGGACAGAAGCCAGGTTTCCACCTGGTGGTTCGGTATTCCCGCGCCCACATCGGCGATGGGCGCCCCCCTCAACAAGGCGGGGACTTCCATCGCCGATAGAGGCGCGGGATGTGGGATGGTTAGTTTTGCAACTAAGATGAGTCATGTTTATGATCAAAATTTCTGGAGAGATTTGTTTGTGTTAAGGAGGAAGGATTTTTAAGGGAATTGACTTGGTTAATGCTGTTTAGAGTAAAAGTGGATGTTGTTTGAGTGTGTTCAGTTAAATTAATTTTGCTTTCGCTTGTATTTTTATTCATATGTGGTCTTGGGTTTTTGTTAAGAGTTTGAGTTATCTCGTTATCAGTGTTTGCGTCTGAGTGCTTTTGAGGAATTTCTCTTTGAGTCGATCTGGATTTATCGCCATTTGAAATTTTAATGGAGTCAACATTTTCTGACACTTGAGTTGTTTTTGAGTTATTATTTTGTAGTTTTAATGCAGTTTGATGATTGTAGGGGTTTGTTGCTTTTCCTTTATTTATAATATTTTGTTCTTGAGAAGAGGTGGAGGGATTGGATGTGGTTGTTTCACGAGAAGATTGTTTAAGTTTATCTGAGTAGAGATTAGAAGAGAAAGTGGAACGAATTGGATTCCGCTCTCTGTGGGTGCGCCTAGCTTCCGCTAAGCTGCATTTGTTTTTGATTTTTATTTCGAGTATTTCTTTGTTTTGAACATATTTTGGACAGGTTTTAGAGGAGGCGGCGTGAGGCCCGGAGCAATTGGCGCACAGAGTGCGAGTACAGTTACTGTCATTATGAGGGGGGAGATTACATATTTCACATGATGCAGCACGTTTACACCATTTAATTGTATGACCAAGTAGTTGGCATTGCCGACAACGCATCGGATTAGGGATATATTCGGAAATTTTTGTTTTATACCAGCCAATTTCGATTGTGTTGGGGATTTGGAACGAGTCGAAGGTAAAAATCATGAGACCAGAGGGAGTAGGCACCTGTTTTCCTTTGCCTTGCACAAATTTTGTAAATTTGTATACATTAGTTACGTTTTGGCTCTTGAGTTCGGATATAATTTCTGCTTCAGGCACATTAATCAAACAAGGCGCATATGCTATGCCCTTGGAGAGGTTAAGGTTAGCATGAAGCTTAATATCAACCGGGCAGATGTTATCCAGGGCTTTCGATTGGATGAATTTGTCGGCTATGTTTTGATCTTTAGCTAAGATTAAAATTGAACCGTCTCTTAATTGAGAAATTTTTTCATATTGGGTGCTGATTGAGTCAACTGTTTTTTTCAAAATGAAAACACTTACTTTGGATAGGGGTTTGGACTCATCTTTTGATGTTATGTGCACAAAACGTGGATTCTTGAAGGATGATTTAGTTGGTAGGCCTGGGAATTCATCACTAAACACATTACTAGAGGTTTTAATTATTTTTTGTGGGGGAGAGGGAGGGGGGTCAGGGGGATCCGAAAGCGCGTGCTCGTCGAGAATACCATATCGGTTGCCCGATAGGCGATTAGGCTTCGGGGCCATCCCGAAAGAAAGACAAACTTTATAGATCGTTAAGAGAGCGACTTTTTTATTTTTTTTTTTTTTTTAGTAAAGAAAGATATAAGAGAATTGATCGATGATCGGAAAAAATAAGAGAAACGCAAAAATCACACTGTACCACGATAGCTAGTCTTTGCGGTTGGAAGGTCAGCCGATGACTCCAACAAAAATTATTTCACACCACAGACTCATCTTGGTCAGGATCGATTTGAAATCTATCATGGTTTCAGAGAAATCATAATCCATGGTAAGTTGTTCTTGTAGAATGTTGAACGACTATCCCTAACTAAAATCTATCCACTCAACAAAAATTATTTCACACCACAGACTCATCTTGGTCAGGATCGATTTGAAATCTTTCATGGTTGCAGAGAAATCATACTCCATGGTTCGTTGTTCTTGTAGAATGTTGAACGACTATCCCAACTAAAATCTATCCACTCAACAAAAATTATTTCACACCACAGACTCATCTTGGTCAGGATCGATTTGAAATCTATCATGGTTGCAGAGAAATCATACTCCATGGTAAGTTGTTCTTGTAGAATGTTGAACGACTACCCCAACTAAAATCTATCCACTCAACAAAAATTATTTCACACCACAGACTCATCTTGGTCAGGATCGATTTGAAATCTATCATGGTTTCAGAGAAATCATACTCCATGGTAAGTTGTTCTTGTAGAATGTTGAACGACTACCCCAACTAAAATCTATCCACTCAACAAAAATTATTTCAGAGAAATCATACTCCATGGTAAGTTGTTCTTGTAGAATGTTGAACGACTATCCCAACTAAAATCTATCCACTCAACAAAAATTATTTCACACCACAGACTCATCTTGGTCAGGATCGATTTGAAATCTATCATGGTTTCAGAGAAATCATACTCCATGGTTCGTTGTTCTTGTAAAATGTTGAACGACTATCCCAACTAAAATCTATCCACTCAACAAAAATTATTTCACACCACAGACTCATCTTGGTCAGGATCGATTTGAAATCTATCATGGTTTCAGAGAAATCATACTCCATGGTAAGTTGTTCTTGTAGAATGTTGAACGACTACCCCTAACTAAAATCTATCCCCTCAACAAAAATTATTTCAGAGAAATCATACTCCATGGTAAGTTGTTCTTGTAGACTAACTAAAATCTATCCACTCAACAAAAATTATTTCACACCACAGACTCATCTTGGTCAGGATCGATTTGAAATCTATCATGGTTGCAGAGAAATCATACTCCATGGTAAGTTGTTCTTGTAGAATGTTGAACGACTACCCCAACTAAAATCTATCCACTCAACAAAAATTATTTCACACCACAGACTCATCTTGGTCAGGATCGATTTGAAATCTATCATAGTTTCAGAGAAATCATAGTCCATGGTAAGTTGTTCTTGTAGAATGTTGAACGACTACCCCAACTAAAATCTATCCACTCAACAAAAATTATTTCAGAGAAATCATACTCCATGGTAAGTTGTTCTTGTAGAATGTTGAACGACTATCCCAACTAAAATCTATCCACTCAACAAAAATTATTTCACACCACAGACTCATCTTGGTCAGGATCGATTTGAAATCTATCATGGTTTCAGAGAAATCATACTCCATGGTTCGTTGTTCTTGTAAAATGTTGAACGACTATCCCAACTAAAATCTATCCACTCAACAAAAATTATTTCACACCACAGACTCATCTTGGTCAGGATCGATTTGAAATCTATCATGGTTTCAGAGAAATCATACTCCATGGTAAGTTGTTCTTGTAGAATGTTGAACGACTACCCCAACTAAAATCTATCCACTCAACAAAAATTATTTCAGAGAAATCATACTCCATGGTAAGTTGTTCTTGTGGACTAACTAAAATCTATCCACTCAACAAAAATTATTTCACACCACAGACTCATCTTGGTCAGGATCGATTTGAAATCTATCATGGTTGCAGAGAAATCACACTCCATGTTTCGTTGTTCTTGTAGAATGTTGAACTACTACCCCAACTAAAATCTATTCACTCAACAAAAATTATTTCAGAGAAATCATACTCCATGGTTCGTTGTTCTTGTAGAATGTTGAACGACTACCCCAACTAAAATCTATCTACTCAACAAAAATTATTTCACACCACAGACTCATCTTGGTTAGGATCGATTTGAAATCTATCATGGTTTCAGAGAAATCATACTCCATGGTAAGTTGTTCTTGTAGAATGTTGAACGACTATCCCAACTAAAATCTATCCACTCAACAAAAATTATTTCAGAGAAATCATACTGCATGGTAAGTTGTTCTTGTAGAATGTTGAACGACTACCCCAACTAAGATCTATCCACTCAACAAAAATTATTTCACACCACAGACTCATCTTGGTCAGGATCGATTTGAAATCTATCATGGTTTCAGAGAAATCATAGTCCATGTTAAGTTGTTCTTGTAGAATGTTGAACGACTACCCCTAACTAAAATCTATCCACTCAACAAAAATTATTTCAGAGAAATCATACTCCATGGTAAGTTGTTCTTGTAGAATGTTGAACGACTACCCCAACTAAAATCTATCCACTCAACAAAAATTATTTCACACCACAGACTCATCTTGGTCAGGATCGATTTGAAATCTATCATGGTTGCAGAGAAATCATACTCCATGGTTCGTTGTTCTTGTAGAATGATGAACGACTACCCCAACTAAAATCTATCCACTCAACAAAAATTATTTCAGAGAAATCATACTCCATGGTAAGTTGTTCTTGTAGAATGTTGAACGACTACCCCTAACTAAAATCTATCCACTCAACAAAAATTATTTCACACCACAGACTCATCTTGGTCAGGATCGATTTGAAATCTATCATGGTTGCAGAGAAATCATACTCCATGGTTCGTTGTTCTTGTAGAATGTTGAACGACTATCCCAACTAAAATCTATCCACTCAACAAAAATTATTTCAGAGAAATCATACTCCATGGTTCGTTGTTCTTGTAGAATGTTGAACGACTACCCCAACTAAAATCTATCCACTCAACAAAAATTATTTCACACCACAGACTCATCTTGGTCAGGATCGATTTGAAATCTATCATGGTTTCAGAGAAATCATACTCCATGGTAAGTTGTTCTTGTAGAATGTTGAACGACTATCCCAACTAAAATCTATCCACTCAACAAAAATTATTTCAGAGAAATCATACTCCATGGTAAGTTGTTCTTGTAGAATGTTGAACGACTACCCCAACTAAAATCTATCCACTCAACAAAAATTATTTCACACCACAGACTCATCTTGGTCAGGATCGATTTGAAATCTATCATGGTTTCAGAGAAATCATACTCCATGGTTCGTTGTTCTTGTAGAATGTTGAACGACTACCCCAACTAAAATCTATCCACTCAACAAAAATTATTTCACACCACAGACTCATCTTGGTCAGGATCGATTTGAAATCTATCATGGTTTCAGAGAAATCATACTCCATGGTAAGTTGTTCTTGTAGAATGTTGAACGATTATCCCAACTAAAATCTATCCACTCAACAAAAATTATTTCAGAGAAATCATACTCCAATGTAAGTTGTTCTTGTAGAATGTTGAACGACTACCCCAACTAAAATCTATCCACTCAACACAAATTATTTCACACCACAGACTCATCTTGGTCAGGATCGATTTGAAATCTATCATGGTTTCAGAGAAATCATACTCCATGGTAAGTTGTTCTTGTAGAATGTTGAACGACTATCCCAACTAAAATCTATCCACTCAACAAAAATTATTTCAGAGAAATCATACTCCATGGTAAGTTGTTCTTGTAGAATGTTGAACGACTACCCCAACTAAAATCTATCCACTCAACAAAAATTATTTCACACCACAGACTCATCTTGGTCAGGATCGATTTCAAATCTATCATGGTTTCAGAGAAATCATACTCCATGGTAAGTTGTTCTTGTAAAATGTTGAACGACTATCCCAACTAAAATCTATCCACTCAACAAAAATTATTTCAGAGAAATCATACTCCATGGTTCGTTGTTCTTGTAGAATGTTGAACGACTACCCCAACTAAAATCTATTCACTCAACAAAAATTATTTCACACCACAGACTCATCTTGGTCAGGATCGATTTGAAATCTATCATGGTTTCAGAGAAATCATACTCCATGGTTCGTTGTTCTTGTAGAATGTTGAACGACTACCCCAACTAAAATCTATCCACTCAACAAATATTATTTCAGAGAAATCATACTCCATGGTTCGTTGTTCTTGTAGAATGTTGAACGACTACCCCAACTAAAATCTATCCACTCAACAAAAATTATTTCACACCACAGACTCATTTTGGTCAGGATCGATTTGAAATCTATCATGGTTGCAGAGAAATCATACTCCATGGTTCGTTGTTCTTGTAGAATGTTGAACGACTACCCCAACTAAAATCTATCCACTCAACAAAAATTATTTCAGAGAAATTATACTCCATGGTAAGTTGTTCTTGTAGAATGTTGAACGACTACCCCTAACTAAAATCTATCCACTCAACAAAAATTATTTCACACCACAGACTCATCTTGGTCAGGATCGATTTGAAATCTATCATGGTTGCAGAGAAATCATACTCCATGGTTCGTTGTTCTTGTAGAATGTTGAAAGACTATCCAAACTAAAATCTATCCACTCAACAAAAATTATTTCAGAGAAATCATACTCCATGGTAAGTTGTTCTTGTAGAATGTTGAACGACTACCCCAACTAAAATCTATCCACTCAACAAAAATTATTTCACACCACAGACTCATCTTGGTCAGGATCGATTTGAAATCTATCATGGTTTCAGAGAAATCATACTCCATGGTAAGTTGTTCTTGTAGAATGTTGAACGACTATCCCAACTAAAATCTATCCACTCACCAAAAATTATTTCAGAGAAATCATACTCCATGGTAAGTTGTTCTTATAGAATGTTGAATGACTACCCCAACTAAAATCTATCCACTCAACAAAAATTATTTCACACCACAGACTCATCTTGGTCAGGATCGATTTGAAATCTATCATGGTTTCAGAGAAATCATACTCCATGGTAAGTTGTTCTTGTAGAATGTTGAACGACTATCCCAACTAAAATCTATCCACTCAACAAAAATTTTTTCACACCACAGACTCATCTTGGACAGGATCGATTTGAAATCTATCATGGTTTCAGAGAAATCATACTCCATGGTAAGTTGTTCTTGTAGAATGTTGAACGACTATCCCAACTAAAATCTATCCACTCAACAAAAATTATTTCACACCACAGACTCATCTTGGTCATAATCGATTTGAAATCTATCATGGTTTCAGAGAAATCATACTCCATGGTAAGTTGTTCTTGTAGAATGTTGAACGACTATCCCAACTAAAATCTATCCACTCACCAAAAATTATTTCAGAGAAATCATACTCCATGGTAAGTTGTTCTTGTAGAATGTTGAACGACTACCCCAACTAAAATCTATCCACTCAACAAAAATTATTTCACACCACAGACTCATCTTGGTCAGGATCGATTTGAAATCTATCATGGTTGCAGAGAAATCATACTCCATGGTTCGTTGTTCTTGTAGAATGTTGAACGACTATCCAAACTAAAATCTATCCACTCAACAAAAATTATTTCAGAGAAATCATACTCCATGGTAAGTTGTTCTTGTAGAATGTTGAACGACTACCCCAACTAAAATCTATCCACTCAACAAAAATTATTTCACACCACAGACTCATCTTGGTCAGGATCGATTTGAAATCTATCATGGTTGCAGAGAAATCATACTCCATGGTTCGTTGTTCTTGTAGAATGTTGAACGACTATCCCAACTAAAATCTATCCACTCACCAAAAATTATTTCAGAGAAATCATACTCCATGGTAAGTTGTTCTTGTAGAATGTTGAACGACTACCCCAACTAAAATCTATCCACTCAACAAAAATTATTTCACACCACAGACTCATCTTGGTCAGGATCGATTTGAAATCTATCATGGTTGCAGAGAAATCATACTCCATGGTTCGTTGTTCTTGTAGAATGTTGAACGACTATCCAAACTAAAATCTATCCACTCAACAAAAATTATTTCAGAGAAATCATACTCCATGGTAAGTTGTTCTTGTAGAATGTTGAACGACTACCCCAACTAAAATCTATCCACTCAACAAAAATTATTTCACACCACAGACTCATCTTGGTCAGGATCGATTTGAAATCTATCATGGTTTCAGAGAAATCATACTCCATGGTAAGTTGTTCTTGTAGAATGTTGAACGACTATCCCAACTAAAATCTATCCACTCAACAAAAATTATTTCAGAGAAATCATACTCCATGGTAAGTTGTTCTTGTAGAATGTTGAACGACTACCCCAACTAAAATCTATCCACTCAACAAAAATTATTTCACACCACAGACTCATCTTGGTCAGGATCGATTTGAAATCTATCATGGTTTCAGAGAAATCATACTCCATGGTAAGTTGTTCTTGTAGAATGTTGAACGACTACCCCAACTAAAATCTATCCACTCAACAAAAATTATTTCACACCACAGACTCATCTTGGTCAGGATCGATTTGAAATCTATCATGGTTTCAGAGAAATCATACTCCATGGTTCGTTGTTCTTGTAGAATGTTGAACGACTATCCCAACTAAAATCTATCCACTCAACAAAAATTATTTCAGAGAAATCATACTCCATGGTAAGTTGTTCTTGTAGAATGTTGAACGACTACCTCAACTAAAATCTATCCACTCAACAAAAATTATTTCAGAGAAATCATACTCCATGGTTCCTTGTTCTTGTAGAATGTTGAACGACTACCCCAACTAAAATCTATCCACTCAACAAAAATTATTTCACACCACAGACTCATCTTGGTCAGGATCGATTTGAAATCTATCATGGTTTCAGAGAAATCATACTCCATGGTAAGTTGTTCTTGTAGAATGTTGAACGACTACCCCAACTAAAATCTATCCACTCAACAAAAATTATTTCAGAGAAATCATACTCCATGGTTCGTTGTTCTTGTAGAATGTTGAACGACTACCCCAACTAAAATCTATCCACTCAACAAAAATTATTTCACACCACAGACTCATTTTGGTCAGGATCGATTTGAAATCTATCATGGTTGCAGAGAAATCATACTCCATGGTTCGTTGTTCTTGTAGAATGTTGAACGACTACCCCAACTAAAATCTATCCACTCAACAAAAATTATTTCAGAGAAATCATACTCCATGGTTCGTTGTTCTTGTAGAATGTTGAACGACTACCCCAACTAAAATCTATCCACTCAACAAAAATTATTTCAGAGAAATCATACTCCATGGTTCGTTGTTCTTGTAGAATGTTGAACGACTACCCCAACTAAAATCTATCCACTCAACAAAAATTATTTCACACCACAGACTCATTTTGGTCAGGATCGATTTGAAATCTATCATGGTTGCAAAGAAATCATACTCCATGGTTCGTTGTTCTTGTAGAATGTTGAACGACTACCCAAACTAAAATCTATCCACTCAACAAAAATTATTTCAGAGAAATCATACTCCATGGTAAGTTGTTCTTGTAGAATGTTGAACGACTACCCCTAACTAAAATCTATCCACTCAACAAAAATTATTTCACACCACAGACTCATCTTGGTCAGGATCGATTTGAAATCTATCATGGTTGCAGAGAAATCATACTCCATGTTTCGTTGATCTTGTAGAATGTTGAACGACTATCCCAACTAAAATCTATCCACTCAACAAAAATTATTTCAGAGAAATCATACTCCATGGTTCGTTGTTCTTGTAGAATGTTGAACGACTACCCCAACTAAAATCTATCCACTCAACAAAAATTATTTCACACCACAGACTCATCTTGGTCAGGATCGATTTGAAATCTATCATGGTTTCAGAGAAATCATACTCCATGGTAAGTTGTTCTTGTAGAATGTTGAACGACTATCCCAACTAAAATCTATCCACTCACCAAAAATTATTTCAGAGAAATCATACTCCATGGTAAGTTGTTCTTGTAGAATGTTGAACGACTACCCCAACTAAAATCTATCCACTCAACAAAAATTATTTCACACCACAGACTCATCTTGGTCAGGATCGATTTGAAATCTATCATGGTTGCAGAGAAATCATACTCCATGGTTCGTTGTTCTTGTAGAATGCTGAACGACTATCCAAACTAAAATCTATCCACTCAACAAAAATTATTTCAGAGAAATCATACTCCATGGTAAGTTGTTCTTGTAGAATGTTGAACGACTACCCCTAACTAAAATCTATCCACTCAACAAAAATTATTTCACACCACAGACTCATCTTGGTCAGGATCGATTTGAAATCTATCATGGTTGCAGAGAAATCATACTCCATGTTTCGTTGATCTTGTAGAATGTTGAACGACTATCCCAACTAAACTCTATCCACTCAACAAAAATTATTTCAGAGAAATCATACTCCATGGTTCGTTGTTCTTGTAGAATGTTGAACGACTACCCCAAGTAAAATCTATCCACTCAACAAAAATTATTTCACACCACAGACTCATCTTGGTCAGGATCGATTTGAAATCTATCATGGTTTCAGAGAAATCATACTCCATGGTAAGTTGTTCTTGTAGAATGTTGAACGACTATCCCAACTAAAATCTATCCACTCACCAAAAATTATTTCAGAGAAATCATACTCCATGGTAAGTTGTTCTTGTAGAATGTTGAACGACTACCCCAACTAAAATCTATCCACTCAACAAAAATTATTTCACACCACAGACTCATCTTGGTCAGGATCGATTTGAAATCTATCATGGTTTCAGAGAAATCATACTCCATGGTTCGTTGTTCTTGTAGAATGTTGAACGACTATCCCAACTAAAATCTATCCACTCAACAAAAATTATTTCAGAGAAATCATACTCCATGATAAGTTGTTCTTGTAGAATGTTGAACGACTACCCCAACTAAAATCTATCCACTCAACAAAAATTATTTCACACCACAGACTCATTTTGGTCAGGATCGATTTGAAATCTATCATGGTTGCAGAGAAATCATACTCCATGGTTCGTTGTTCTTGTAGAATGTTGAACGACTACCCCAACTAAAATCTATCCACTCAACAAAAATTATTTCAGAGAAATCATACTCCATGGTTCGTTGTTCTTGTAGAATGTTGAACGACTACCCCAACTAAAATCTATCCACTCAACAAAAATTATTTCACACCACAGACTCATTTTGTTCAGGATCGATTTCAAATCTATCATGGTTTCAGAGAAATCATACTCCATGGTAAGTTGTTCTTTTAAAATGTTGAACGACTATCCCAACTAAAATCTATCCACTCAACAAAAATTATTTCAGAGAAATCATACTCCATGGTTCGTTGTTCTTGTAGAATGTTGAACGACTACCCCAACTAAAATCTATCCACTCAACAAAAATTATTTCACACCACAGACTCATCTTGGTCAGGATCGATTTGAAATCTATCATGGTTTCAGAGAAATCATACTCCATGGTTCGTTGTTCTTGTAGAATGTTGAACGACTACCCCAACTAAAATCTATCCACTCAACAAAAATTATTTCAGAGAAATCATACTCCATGGTTCGTTGTTCTTGTAGAATGTTGAACGACTACCCCAACTAAAATCTATCCACTCAACAAAAATTATTTCACACCACAGACTCATTTTGGTCAGGATCGATTTGAAATCTATCATGGTTGCAGAGAAATCATACTCCATGGTTCGTTGTTCTTGTAGAATGTTGAACGACTACCCCAACTAAAATCTATCCACTCAACAAAAATTATTTCAGAGAAATCATACTCCATGGTTCGTTGTTCTTGTAGAATGTTGAACGACTACCCCAACTAAAATCTATCCACTCAACAAAAATTATTTCACACCACAGACTCATTTTGGTCAGGATCGATTTGAAATCTATCATGGTTGCAGAGAAATCATACTCCGTGGTTCGTTGTTCTTGTAGAATGTTGAACGACTATCCAAACTAAAATCTATCCACTCAACAAAAATTATTTCAGAGAAATCATACTCCATGGTAAGTTGTTCTTGTAGAATGTTGAACGACTACCCCTAACTAAAATCTATCCACTCAACAAAAATTATTTCACACCACAGACTCATCTTGGTCAGGATCGATTTGAAATCTATCATGGTTGCAGAGAAATCATACTCCATGTTTCGTTGATCTTGTAGAATGTTGAACGACTATCCCAACTAAAATCTATCCACTCAACAAAAATTATTTCAGAGAAATCATACTCCATGGTTCGTTGTTCTTGTAGAATGTTGAACGACTACCCCAACTAAAATCTATCCACTCAACAAAAATTATTTCACACCACAGACTCATCTTGGTCAGGATCGATTTGAAATCTATCATGGTTTCAGAGAAATCATACTCCATGGTAAGTTGTTCTTGTAGAATGTTGAACGACTATCCCAACTAAAATCTATCCACTCACCAAAAATTATTTCAGAGAAATCATACTCCATGGTAAGTTGTTCTTGTAGAATGTTGAACGACTACCCCAACTAAAATCTATCCACTCAACAAAAATTATTTCACACCACAGACTCATCTTGGTCAGGATCGATTTGAAATCTATCATGGTTTCAGAGAAATCATACTCCATGGTAAGTTGTTCTTGTAGAATGTTGAACGACTATCCCAACTAAAATCTATCCACTCACCAAAAATTATTTCAGAGAAATCATACTCCATGGTAAGTTGTTCTTGTAGAATGTTGAACGACTATCCCAACTAAAATCTATCCACTCAACAAAAATTTTTTCACACCACAGACTCATCTTGGACAGGATCGATTTGAAATCTATCATGGTTTCAGAGAAATCGTACTCCATGGTAAGTTGTTCTTGTAGAATGTTGAACGACTATCCCAACTAAAATCTATCCACTCAACAAAAATTATTTCACACCACAGACTCATCTTGGTCAGGATCGATTTGAAATCTATCATGGTTTCAGAGAAATCGTACTCCATGGTAAGTTGTTCTTGTAGAATGTTGAACGACTATCCCAACTAAAATCTATCCACTCACCAAAAATTATTTCAGAGAAATCATACTCCATGGTAAGTTGTTCTTGTAGAATGTTGAACGACTATCCCAACTAAAATCTATCCACTCACCAAAAATTATTTCAGAGAAATCATACTCCATGGTAAGTTGTTCTTGTAGAATGTTGAACGACTACCCCAACTAAAATCTATCCACTCAACAAAAATTATTTCACACCACAGACTCATCTTGGTCAGGATCGATTTGAAATCTATCATGGTTTCAGAGAAATCATACTCCATGGTAAGTTGTTCTTGTAGAATGTTGAACGACTATCCCAACTAAAATCTATCCACTCAACAAAAATTTTTTCACACCACAGACTCATCTTGGACAGGATCGATTTGAAATCTATCATGGTTTCAGAGAAATCATACTCCATGGTAAGTTGTTCTTGTAGAATGTTGAACGACTACCCCAACTAAAATCTATCCACTCAACAAAAATTATTTCACACCACAGACTCATCTTGGTCAGGATCGATTTGAAATCTATCATGGTTTCAGAGAAATCATACTCCATGGTAAGTTGTTCTTGTAGAATGTTGAACGACTATCCCAACTAAAATCAATCCACTCACCAAAAATTATTTCAGAGAAATCATACTCCATGGTAAGTTGTTCTTGTAGAATGTTGAACGACTACCCCAACTAAAATCTATCCACTCAACAAAAATTATTTCACACCACAGACTCATCTTGGTCAGGATCGATTTGAAATCTATCATGGTTTCAGAGAAATCATACTCCATGGTAAGTTGTTCTTGTAGAATGTTGAACGACTATCCCAACTAAAATCTATCCACTCAACAAAAATTATTTCACAACACAGACTCATCTTGGTCAGGATCGATTTGAAATCTATCATGGTTTCAGAGAAATCATACTCCATGGTAAGTTGTTCTTGTAGAATGTTGAACGACTATCCCAACTAAAGTCTATCCACTCAACAAAAATTATTTCACACCACAGACTCATCTTGGTCAGGATCGATTTGAAATCTATCATGGTTGCAGAGAAATCATACTCTATGGTTCGTTGTTCTTGTAGAATGTTGAACGACTATCCCAACTAAAATCTATCCACTCAACAAAAATTATTTCAGAGAAATCATACTCCATGGTTCGTTGTTCTTGTAGAATGTTGAACGACTACCCCAACTAAAATCTATCCACTCAACAAAAATTATTTCACACCACAGACTCATCTTGGTCAGGATCGATTTGAAATCTATCATGGTTTCAGAGAAATCATACTCCATGGTAAGTTGTTCTTGTAAAATGTTGAACGACTATCCCAACTAAAATCTATCCACTCAACAAAAATTATTTCAGAGAAATTATACTATATGGTTCGTTGTTCTTGTAGAATATTGAACGACTACCCCAACTAAAATCTATCCACTCAACAAAAATTATTTCACAACACAGACTCATCTTGTTCAGGATCGATTTGAAATCTATCATGGTTTCAGAGAAATCATAGTCCATGGTAAGTTGTTCTTGTAGAATGTTGAACGACTATCCCAACTAAAATCTATCCACTCAATAAAAATTAGTTCAGAGAAATCATACTCCATGGTAAGTTGTTCTTGTAGAATGTTGAACGACTATCCCTAACTAAAATCTATCCACTCAACAAAAATTATTTCACACCACAGACTCATCTTGGTCAGGATCGATTTGAAATCTATCATGGTTTCAGGGAAATCATAGTCCATGGTAAGTTGTTCTTGTAGAATGTTGAACGACTATCCCAACTAAAATCTATCCACTCAACAAAAATTAGTTCAGAGAAATCATACTCCATGGTAAGTTGTTCTTGTAGAATGTTGAACGACTATCCCAACTAAAATCTATCCACTCAACAAAAATTATTTCACACCACAGACTCATCTTGGTCAGGATCGATTTGAAATCTATCATGGTTTCAGAGAAATCATACTCCATGGTTCGTTGTTCTTGTAAAATGTTGAACGACTATCCCAACTAAAATCTATTAACTCAACAAAAATTATTTCACAACACAGACTCATCTTGGTCAGGATCGATTTGAAATCTATCATTGTTGCAGAGAAATCATACTCCATGGTTCGTTGTTCTTGTAGAATGTTGAACGACTATCCCAACTAAAATCTATACACTCAACAAAAATTATTTCAGAGAAATCATACTCCATGGTTCGTTGTTCTTGTAGAATGTTGAACGACTACCCCAACTAAAATCTATTCACTCAACAAAAATTATTTCACACCACAGACTCATCTTGGTCAGGATCGATTTGAAATCTATCATGGTTGCAGAGAAATCATACTCCATAGTTCGTTGTTCTTGTAGAATGTTGAACGACTACCCCAACTAAAATCTATCCACTCAACAAAAATTATTTCACACCACAGACTCATCTTGGTCAGGATCGATTTGAAATCTATCATGGTTTCAGAGAAATCATACTCCATGGTAAGTTGTTCTTGTAGAATGTTGAACGACTATCCCAACTAAAATCTATCCACTCAACAAAAATTATTCCAGAGAAATCATACTCCATGGTAAGTTGTTCTTGTAGAATGTTGAACGACTACCCCAACTAAAATCTATCCACTCAACAAAAATTATTTCACACCACAGACTCATCTGGGTCAGGATCGATTTGAAATCTATCATGGTTTCAGAGAAATCATAGTCCATGGTAAGTTGTTCTTGTAGAATGTTGAACGACTATCCCAACTAAAATCTATCCACTCAACAAAAATTATTTCAGAGAAATCATACTCCATGGTTCGTTGTTCTTGTAGAATGTTGAACGACTACTCCAACTAAAATCTATCCACTCAACAAAAATTATTTCACACCACAGACTCATCTTGGTCAGGATCGATTTGAAATCTATCATGGTTTCAGAGAAATCATACTCCATGGTAAGTTGTTCTTGTAAAATGTTGAACGACTATCCCAACTAAAATCTATCCACTCAACAAAAATTATTTCAGAGAAATCATACTCCATGGTTCGTTGTTCTTGTAGAATGTTGAACGACTACCCCAACTAAAATCTATCCACTCAACAAAAATTATTTCACAACACAGACCTGTCTTGGTCAGGATCGATTTGAAATCTATCATGGCTTCAGAGAAATCATAGTCCATGGTAAGTTGTTCTTGTAGAATGTTGAACGACTATCCCTAACTAAAATCTATCCACTCAACAAAAATTATTTCACACCACAGACTCATCTTGGTCAGGATCGATTTGAAATCTATCATGGTTTCAGAGAAATCATAGTCCATGGTAAGTTGTTCTTGTAGAATGTTGAACGACTACCCCTAACTAAAATCTATCCACTCAACAAAAATTATTTCAGAGAAATCATACTCCATGGTTCGTTGTTCTTGTAGAATGTTGAACGACTACCCCAACTAAAATCTATCCACTCAACAAAAATTATTTCACACCACAGACTCATCTTGGTCAGGATCGATTTGAAATCTATCATGGTTGCAGAGAAATCATACTCCATGGTTCGTTGTTCTTGTAGAATGTTGAACGACTACCCCAACTAAAATCTATCCACTCAACAAAAATTATTTCAGAGAAATCATACTCCATGGTTCGTTGTTCTTGTAAAATGTTGAACGACTATCCCAACTAAAATCTATCCACTCAACAAAAATTATTTCAGAGAAATCATACTCCATGGTTCGTTGTTCTTGTAGAATGTTGAACGACTACTCCAACTAAAATCTATCCACTCAACAAAAATTATTTCACACCACAGACTCATCTTGGTCAGGATCGATTTGAAATCTATCATGGTTTCAGAGAAATCATACTCCATGGTAAGTTGTTCTTGTAAAATGTTGAACGACTATCCCAACTAAAATCTATCCACTCAACAAAAATTATTTCAGAGAAATCATACTCCATGGTTCGTTGTTCTTGTAGAATGTTGAACGACTACCCCAACTAAAATCTATCCACTCAACAAAAATTATTTCACACCACAGACTCATCTTGGTCAGGATCGATTTGAAATCTATCATGGTTGCAGAGAAATCATACTCCATAGTTCGTTGTTCTTGTAGAATGTTGAACGACTACCCCAACTAAAATCTATCCACTCAACAAAAATTATTTCACACCACAGACTCATCTTGGTCAGGATCGATTTGAAATCTATCATGGTTTCAGAGAAATCATACTCCATGGTAAGTTGTTCTTGTAGAATGTTGAACGACTATCCCAACTAAAATCTATCCACTCAACAAAAATTATTTCAGAGAAATCATACTCCATGGTTCGTTGTTCTTGTAAAATGTTGAACGACTATCCCAACTAAAATCTATCCACTCAACAAAAATTTTTTCACACCACAGACTCATCTTGGACAGGATCGATTTGAAATCTATCATGGTTGCAGAGAAATCATACTCCATGGTTCGTTGTTCTTGTAGAATGTTGAACGACTACCCCAACTAAAATCTATCCACTCAACAAAAATTATTTCAGAGAAATCATACTCCATGGTTCGTTGTTCTTGTAGAATGTTGAACGACTATCCCAACTAAAATCTATCCACTCAACAAAAATTATTTCAGAGAAATCATACTCCATGGTAAGTTGTTCTTGTAGAATGTTGAACGACTACCCCAACTAAAATCTATCCACTCAACAAAAATTATTTCACACCACAGACTCATCTGGGTCAGGATCGATTTGAAATCTATCATGGTTTCAGAGAAATCATAGTCCATGGTAAGTTGTTCTTGTAGAATGTTGAACGACTATCCCAACTAAAATCTATCCACTCAACAAAAATTATTTCAGAGAAATCATACTCCATGGTTCGTTGTTCTTGTAGAATGTTGAACGACTACTCCAACTAAAATCTATCCACTCAACAAAAATTATTTCACACCACAGACTCATCTTGGTCAGGATCGATTTGAAATCTATCATGGTTTCAGAGAAATCATACTCCATGGTAAGTTGTTCTTGTAAAATGTTGAACGACTATCCCAACTAAAATCTATCCACTCAACAAAAATTATTTCAGAGAAATCATACTCCATGGTTCGTTGTTCTTGTAGAATGTTGAACGACTACCCCAACTAAAATCTATCCACTCAACAAAAATTATTTCACAACACAGACCTGTCTTGGTCAGGATCGATTTGAAATCTATCATGGCTTCAGAGAAATCATAGTCCATGGTAAGTTGTTCTTGTAGAATGTTGAACGACTATCCCTAACTAAAATCTATCCACTCAACAAAAATTATTTCACACCACAGACTCATCTTGGTCAGGATCGATTTGAAATCTATCATGGTTTCAGAGAAATCATAGTCCATGGTAAGTTGTTCTTGTAGAATGTTGAACGACTACCCCTAACTAAAATCTATCCACTCAACAAAAATTATTTCAGAGAAATCATACTCCATGGTTCGTTGTTCTTGTAGAATGTTGAACGACTACCCCAACTAAAATCTATCCACTCAACAAAAATTATTTCACACCACAGACTCATCTTGGTCAGGATCGATTTGAAATCTATCATGGTTTCAGAGAAATCATACTCCATGGTTCGTTGTTCTTGTAGAATGTTGAACGACTACCCCAACTAAAATCTATCCACTCAACAAAAATTATTTCAGAGAAATCATACTCCATGGTTCGTTGTTCTTGTAAAATGTTGAACGACTATCCCAACTAAAATCTATCCACTCAACAAAAATTATTTCAGAGAAATCATACTCCATGGTTCGTTGTTCTTGTAGAATGTTGAACGACTACTCCAACTAAAATCTATCCACTCAACAAAAATTATTTCACACCACAGACTCATCTTGGTCAGGATCGATTTGAAATCTATCATGGTTTCAGAGAAATCATACTCCATGGTAAGTTGTTCTTGTAAAATGTTGAACGACTATCCCAACTAAAATCTATCCACTCAACAAAAATTATTTCAGAGAAATCATACTCCATGGTTCGTTGTTCTT
The DNA here is from genome assembly GCA_905220385.1 of Xylota sylvarum. Taxonomy (NCBI): domain Eukaryota; kingdom Metazoa; phylum Arthropoda; class Insecta; order Diptera; family Syrphidae; genus Xylota; species Xylota sylvarum. Next base: position 41,952 of record CAJMZQ010000063.1, on the reverse strand, counting down.
GTAGAATGTTGAACGACTACCCCAACTAAAATCTATCCACTCAACAAAAATTATTTCACACCACAGACTCATCTTGGTCAGGATCGATTTGAAATCTATCATGGTTGCAGAGAAATCATACTCCATAGTTCGTTGTTCTTGTAGAATGTTGAACGACTACCCCAACTAAAATCTATCCACTCAACAAAAATTATTTCACACCACAGACTCATCTTGGTCAGGATCGATTTGAAATCTATCATGGTTTCAGAGAAATCATACTCCATGGTAAGTTGTTCTTGTAGAATGTTGAACGACTATCCCAACTAAAATCTATCCACTCAACAAAAATTATTTCAGAGAAATCATACTCCATGGTTCGTTGTTCTTGTAAAATGTTGAACGACTATCCCAACTAAAATCTATCCACTCAACAAAAATTTTTTCACACCACAGACTCATCTTGGACAGGATCGATTTGAAATCTATCATGGTTGCAGAGAAATCATACTCCATGGTTCGTTGTTCTTGTAGAATGTTGAACGACTACCCCAACTAAAATCTATCCACTCAACAAAAATTATTTCAGAGAAATCATACTCCATGGTTCGTTGTTCTTGTAGAATGTTGAACGACTATCCCAACTAAAATCTATCCACTCAACAAAAATTATTTCAGAGAAATCATACTCCATGGTAAGTTGTTCTTGTAGAATGTTGAACGACTACCCCAACTAAAATCTATCCACTCAACAAAAATTATTTCACACCACAGACTCATCTTGGTCAGGATCGATTTGAAATCTATCATGGTTTCAGAGAAATCATACTCCATGGTAAGTTGTTCTTGTAGAATGTTGAACGACTACCCCAACTAAAATCTATCCACTCAACAAAAATTATTTCACAACACAGACTCATCTTGGTCAGGATCGATTTGAAATCTATCATGGTTTCAGAGAAATCATACTCCATGGTAAGTTGTTCTTGTAGAATGTTGAACGACTATCCCAACTAAAATCTATCCACTCAACAAAAATTATTTCAGAGAAATCATACTCCATGGTTCGTTGTTCTTGCAGAATGTTGAACGACTACCCCAACTAAAATCTATCCACTCAACAAAAATTATTTCACACCACAGACTCATCTTGGGCATAATCAATTTGAAATCTATCATGGTTTCAGAGAAATCATACTCCATGGTTCGTTGTTCTTGTAGAATGTTGAACGACTATCCCAACTAAAATCTATCCACTCAACAAAAATTATTTCAGAGAAATCATACTCCATGGTAAGTTGTTCTTGTAGAATGTTGAACGACTACTCCAACTAAAATCTATCCACTCAACAAAAATTATTTCACACCACAGACTCATCTTGGTCAGGATCGATTTGAAATCTATCATGGTTTCAGAGAAATCATACTCCATGGTAAGTTGTTCTTGTAAAATGTTGAACGACTATCCCAACTAAAATCTATCCACTCAACAAAAATTATTTCAGAGAAATCATACTATATGGTTCGTTGTTCTTGTAGAATGTTGAACGACTACCCCAACTAAAATCTATCCACTCAACAAAAATTATTTCACAACACAGACCCATCTTGGTCAGGATCGATTTGAAATCTATCATGGCTTCAGAGAAATCATAGTCCATTTTAAGTTGTTCTTGTAGAATGTTGAACGACTATCCCTAACTAAAATCTATCCACTCAACAAAAATTATTTCACACCACAGACTCATCTTGGTCAGGATCGATTTGAAATCTATCATTTTTTCAGAGAAATCATAGTCCATGGTAAGTTGTTCTTGTAGAATGTTGAACGACTACCCCTAACTAAAATCTATCCACTCAACAAAAATTATTTCAGAGAAATCATACTCCATGGTTCGTTGTTCTTGTAGAATGTTGAACGACTACCCCAACTAAAATCTATCCACTCAACAAAAATTATTTCACAACACAGACTCATCTTGGTCAGGATCGATTTGAAATCTATCATGGTGTCAGAGAAATCATACTCCATGGTTCGTTGTTCTTGTAGAATGTTGAACGACTACCCCAACTAAAATCTATCCACTCAACAAAAATTTTTTCGCACCACAGACTCATCTTGGACAGGATCGATTTGAAATCTATCATGGTTGCAGAGAAATCATACTCCATGGTTCGTTGTTCTTGTAGAATGTTGAACGACTACCCCAACTAAAATCTATCCACTCAACAAAAATTATTTCAGAGAAATCATACTCCATGGTTCGTTGTTCTTGTAGAATGTTGAACGACTACCCCAACTAAAATCTATCCACTCAACAAAAATTATTTCACACCACAGACTCATCTTGGTCAGGATCGATTTGAAATCTATCATGGTTGCAGCGAAATCATACTCCATGGTTCGTTGTTCTTGTAGAATGTTGAACGACTACCCCAACTAAAATCTATCCACTCAACAAAAATTATTTCAGAGAAATCATACTCCATGGTAAGTTGTTCTTGTAGAATGTTGAACGACTACCCCAACTAAAATCTATCCACTCAACAAAAATTATTTCACAACACAGACTCATCTTGGTCAGGATCGATTTGAAATCTATCATGGTTTCAGAGAAATCATACTCCATGGTAAGTTGTTCTTGTAGAATGTTGAACGACTATCCCAACTAAAATCTATCCACTCAACAAAAATTATTTCAGAGAAATCATACTCCATGGTAAGTTGTTCTTGTAGAATGTTGAACGACTACCCCAACTAAAATCTATCCACTCAACAAAAATTATTTCACACCACAGACTCATCTTGGGCATAATCAATTTGAAATCTATCATGGTTTCAGAGAAATCATACTCCATGTTTCGTTGTTCTTGTAGAATGTTGAACGACTATCCCAACTAAAATCTATCCACTCAACAAAAATTATTTCAGAGAAATCATACTCCATGGTAAGTTGTTCTTGTAGAATGTTGAACGACTACCCCAACTAAAATCTATCCACTCAACAAAAATTATTTCACACCACAGACTCATCTTGGTCAGGATCGATTTGAAATCTATCATGGTTTCAGCGAAATCATACTCCATGGTAAGTTGTTCTTGTAGAATGTTGAACGACTATCCCAACTAAAATCTATCCACTCAACAAACATTATTTCACACCACAGACTCATCTTGGTCAGGATCGATTTGAAATCTATCATGGTTTCAGAGAAATCATACTCCATGGTTCGTTGTTCTTGTAAAAGTTTGAACGACTATCCCAACTAAAATCTATCCACTCAACAAAAATTATTTCACACCACAGACTCATCTTGGTCATAATCGATGTGAAATCTATCATGGTTGCAGAGAAATCATACTCCATGGTTCGTTGTTCTTGTAGAATGTTGAACGACTATCCCAACTAAAATCTATACACTCAACAAAAATTATTTCAGGGAAATCATACTCCATGGTTCGTTGTTCTTGTAGAATGTTGAACGACTACCCCAACTAAAATCTATCCACTCAACAAAAATTATTTCACACCACAGACTCATCTTGGTCAGGATCGATTTGAAATCTATCATGGTTTCAGAGAAATCATACTCCATGGTTCGTTGTTCTTGTAGAATGTTGAACGACTATCCCAACTAAAATCTATCCACTCAACAAAAAATTATTTCAGAGAAATCATACTCCATGGTAAGTTGTTCTTGTAGAATGTTGAACGACTACCCCAACTAAAATCTATCCACTCAACAAAAATTATTTCACACCACAGATTCATCTTGGGCATAATCAATTTGAAATCTATCATGGTTTCAGAGAAATCATACTCCATGTTTCGTTGTTCTTGTAGAATGTTGAACGACTATCCCAACTAAAATTTATCCACTCAACAAAAATTATTTCAGAGAAATCATACTCCATGGTTCGTTGTTCTTGTAGAATGTTGAACGACTACCCCAACTAAAATCTATCCACTCAACAAAAATTATTTCACACCACAGACTCATCTTGGTCAGGATCGATTTGAAATCTATCATGGTTTCAGCGAAATCATACTCCATGGTAAGTTGTTCTTGTAGAATGTTGAACGACTATCCCAACTAAAATCTATCCACTCAACAAAAATTATTTCACACCACAGACTCATCTTGGTCAGGATCGATTTGAAATCTATCATGGTTTCAGAGAAATCATACTCCATGGTTCGTTGTTCTTGTAAAATGTTGAACGACTATCCCAACTAAAATCTATCCACTCAACAAAAATTATTTCACACCACAGACTCATCTTGGTCAGGATCGATTTGAAATCTATCATGGTTGCAGAGAAATCATACTCCATGGTTCGTTGTTCTTGTAGAATGTTGAACGACTATCCCAACTAAAATCTATACACTCAACAAAAATTATTTCAGAGAAATCATACTCCATGGTTCGTTGTTCTTGTAGAATGTTGAACGACTACCCCAACTAAAATCTATCCACTCAACAAAAATTATTTCACACCACAGACTCATCTTGGTCAGGATCGATTTGAAATCTATCATGGTTTCAGAGAAATCATACTCCATGGTTCGTTGTTCTTGTAGAATGTTGAACGACTATCCCAACTAAAATCTATCCACTCAACAAAAATTATTTCACACCACAGACTCATCTTGGTCAGGATCGATTTGAAATCTATCATGGTTGCAGAGAAATCATACTCCATGGTTCGTTGTTCTTGTAGAATGTTGAACGACTATCCCAACTAAAATCTATACACTCAACAAAAATTATTTCAGAGAAATCATACTCCATGGTTCGTTGTTCTTGTAGAATGTTGAACGACTACCCCAACTAAAATCTATCCACTCAACAAAAATTGTTTCACACCACAGACTCATCTTGGTCAGGATCGATTTGAAATCTATCATGGTTGCAGAGAAATCATACTCCATGGTTCGTTGTTCTTGTAGAATGTTGAACGACTATCCCAACTAAAATCTATCCACTCAACAAAAATTATTTCAGAGAAATCATACTCCATGGTAAGTTGTTCTTGTAGAATGTTGAACGACTACCCCAACTAAAATCTATCCACTCAACAAAAATTATTTCACACCACAGACTCATCTTGGTCAGGATCGATTTGAAATCTATCATGGTTTCAGAGAAATCATAGTCCATGGTAAGTTGTTCTTGTAGAATGTTGAACGACTATCCCAACTAAAATCTATCCACTCAACAAAAATTATTTCAGAGAAATCATACTCCATGGTTCGTTGTTCTTGTAGAATATTGAACGACTACCCCAACTAAAATCTATCCACTCAACAAAAATTATTTCACAACACAGACTCATCTTGTTCAGGATCGATTTGAAATCTATCATGGTTGCAGAGAAATCATACTCCATGGTTCGTTGTTCTTGTAGAATGTTGAACGACTATCCCAACTAAAATCTATACACTCAACAAAAATTATTTCAGAGAAATCATACTCCATGGTTCGTTGTTCTTGTAGAATGTTGAACGACTACCCCAACTAAAATCTATCCACTCAACAAAAATTGTTTCACACCACAGACTCATCTTGGTCAGGATCGATTTGAAATCTATCATGGTTGCAGAGAAATCATACTCCATGGTTCGTTGTTCTTGTAGAATGTTGAACGACTATCCCAACTAAAATCTATCCACTCAACAAAAATTATTTCAGAGAAATCATACTCCATGGTAAGTTGTTCTTGTAGAATGTTGAACGACTACCCCAACTAAAATCTATCCACTCAACAAAAATTATTTCACACCACAGACTCATCTTGGTCAGGATCGATTTGAAATCTATCATGGTTTCAGAGAAATCATAGTCCATGGTAAGTTGTTCTTGTAGAATGTTGAACGACTATCCCAACTAAAATCTATCCACTCAACAAAAATTATTTCAGAGAAATCATACTCCATGGTTCGTTGTTCTTGTAGAATGTTGAACGCCTACTCCAACTAAAATCTATCCACTCAACAAAAATTATTTCACACCACAGACTCATCTTGGTCAGGATCGATTTGAAATCTATCATGGTTTCAGAGAAATCATACTCCATGGTAAGTTGTTCTTGTAAAATGTTGAACGACTATCCCAACTAAAATCTATCCACTCAACAAAAATTATTTCAGAGAAATCATACTCCATGGTTCGTTGTTCTTGTAGAATGTTGAACGACTACCCCAACTAAAATCTATCCACTCAACAAAAATTATTTCACAACACAGACTCATCTTTTTCAGGATCGATTTGAAATCTATCATGGCTTCAGAGAAATCATAGTCCATGGTAAGTTGTTCTTGTAGAATGTTGAACGACTATCCCTAACTAAAATCTATCCACTCAACAAAAATTATTTCACACCACAGACTCATCTTGGTCAGGATCGATTTGAAATCTATCATGGTTTCAGAGAAATCATAGTCCATGTTAAGTTGTTCTTGTAGAATGTTGAACGACTACCCCTAACTAAAATCTATCCACTCAACAAAAATTATTTCAGAGAAATCATACTCCATGGTTCGTTGTTCTTGTAGAATATTGAACGACTACCCCAACTAAAATCTATCCACTCAACAAAAATTATTTCACAACACAGACTCATCTTGGTCAGGATCGATTTGAAATCTATCATGGTTTCAGAGAAATCATACTCCATGGTTCGTTGTTATTGTAAAATGTTGAACGACTATCCCAACTAAAATCTATCCACTCAACAAAAATTTTTTCACACCACAGACTCATCTTGGACAGTATCGATTTGAAATCTATCATGGTTGCAGAGAAATCATACTCCATGGTTCGTTGTTCTTGTAGAATGTTGAACGACTACACCAACTAAAATCTATCCACTCAACAAAAATTATTTCAGAGAAATCATACGTTGTTCTTGTAGAATGTTGAACGACTACCCCAACTAAAATCTATCCACTCAACAAAAATTATTTCACACCACAGACTCATCTTGGTCAGGATCGATTTGAAATCTATCATGGTTGCAGAGAAATCATACTCCATGGTTCGTTGTTCTTGTAGAATGTTGAACGACTACCCCAACTAAAATCTATCCACTCAACAAAAATTATTTCAGAGAAATCATACTCCATGGTAAGTTGTTCTTGTAGAATGTTGAACGACTATCCCAACTAAAATCTATCCACTCAACAAAAATTATTTCAGAGAAATCATACTCCATGGTAAGTTGTTCTTGTAGAATGTTGAACGACTACCCCAACTAAAATCTATCCACTCAACAAAAATTATTTCACACCACAGACTCATCTTGGTCAGGTTCGATTTGAAATCTATCATGGTTGCAGAGAAATCATACTCCATGGTTCGTTGTTCTTGTAGAATGTTGAACGACTACCCTAACTAAAATCTATCCACTCAACAAAAATTATTTCACACCACAGACTCATCTTGGTCATAATCGATTTGAAATCTATCATTATTGTCAAACCAGGGGTTTCTAGGTGGTGGTCGGGTGAAACCCAGCACATCAGTTGCGGCACTTCTGATGGCTTGTTGGCAGCGTTGCCACTGGTCTTCGGCACTTGATGCTGGCGGCATAGGAGTAGTTGAGAGGTTTCGGGATACGCGTTCGGCGAAGGTTCTGGCGATCTCTTGCGATTGCAGCTTTTCGACGTCAAATCTTCTCACAGTAGTTCTTCTTAATTGTGGCGTTTGGGATATCCGCATTCGTACCTTGGCTGCAACAAGGTAGTGATCCGAATCCATGTTGGCTGCTCGGAAGGTTCGGACATCCAGAATACTGGAGGCATGCCTTGCGTCGATCGCAATGTGGTCAATTTGATTGACCGTTTGATGATCAGGAGATCGCCATGTCCCCTTGTGGATATTGAGATGTGGAAACCGTGTGCTTGCTATGGTGACGTTTCGCCCCGCAGCGAAGTCAATAAGCCTAAGTCCGTTTCCGGACGTGGTGTCGTGGAGGCTGTGCTTACCAATCGTCCTACCAAAGATGTCCTCCTTTCCTATCTTGGCGTTAAAATCGCCTAGAACGATTTTAACGTCATATTTAGGGCATTGCTCGTAGGTTTCGTCGAGGAGCTCGTAGAAACATTCTTTGGTGGCGTCGTCCTTGTCTTCGGTGGGAGCGTGAGCGCATATAAGGCTTATGTTGGCGAATTTAGCCTTGATGCGGATTGTCATAAGACGCTCGCTCACGTGTCGAAAGCTCAAGACTTCTTGCCTAAGTCTGCCGCGTATAACGAACCCACATCCAAATAAGCGCTGTTTCTGTTCCCTATAGCAATCACCGTAGTATACGTCACAGTTTTTCATCCTCTTTTTGCCCGGGCCATCCCATCGCACTTCCTGGATGGCGGTGATATCTGCATTGTAGCAGTCTAGGGCCTCTGCTAGTTGTTCGGCTGCACGCGGCCTGTTAAGGGTCCGAACATTCCACGTGCAGATCCGAAGATCGTTGTCCTTATTACGTTTGCTGGGGTCGTCAACAGTAGGATCATCCTTATCCGAGGCTCGTAGTTGCTTCGTAACTATTTGCTTTTTTACGTGGTAGGGAAGTTACCCCGACGCACAACCCCCAACCTGGAGGACCAGTTCCTTTTTTTTTTACCCCTAGGACAAGGGGCCGGATATTCCGGAGTCAGTACCCCGCTTCGGGGATGTGAGCGCTGCCGTTGGCCCATTAAGGGTTCATCCGCCACCAACTCTATTCCAGCACCCTGACTCAGTATTGAAAATCCCTATAGACCTGGGATTCGAATATGTCGAAGCAGCTCATATAGGGATAACACTAATAGTTCGGCCTAACTGGAACTGGTTGACGCCACCGTTGATTCCATCTAGAGAATTCGTCCGCCGTCGCCTGAAGCAAGAGAAGGTGTCCTAGTGAGAAGACACTCCTCCCCCCTCTCTCGTTCGATGTTGAACGACTACCCCAACTAAAATCTATCCACTCAACAAAAATTATTTCACACCACAGACTCATCTTGGTCAGGATCGATTTGAAATCTATCATGGTTTCAGAGAAATCATACTCCATGATTCGTTGTTCTTGTAGAATGGTGAACGACTATCCCAACTAAAATCTATCCACTCAACAAAAATTATTTCAGAGAAATCATACTCCATGGTAAGTTGTTCTTGTAGAATGTTGAACGACTACCCCAACTAAAATCTATCCACTCAACAAAAATTATTTCACACCACAGACTCATCTTGGTCAGGATCGATTTGAAATCTATCATGGTTTCAGAGAAATCATACTCCATGGTAAGTTGTTCTTGTAGAATGTTGAACGACTACCCCAACTAAAATCTATCCACTCAACAAAAATTATTTCACAACACAGACTCATCTTGGTCAGGATCGATTTGAAATCTATCATGGTTTCAGAGAAATCATACTCCATGGTAAGTTGTTCTTGTAGAATGTTGAACGACTATCGTAACTAAAATCTATCCACTCAACAAAAATTATTTCAGAGAAATCATACTCCATGGTAAGTTGTTCTTGTAGAATGTTGAACGACTACCCCAACTAAAATCTATCCACTCAACAAAAATTATTTCACACCACAGACTCATCTTGGTCAGGATCGATTTGAAATCTATCATGGTTTCAGAGAAATCATACTCCATGGTTCGTTGTTCTTGTAGAATGTTGAACGACTACTCCAACTAAAATCTATCCACTCAACAAAAATTATTTCAGCGAAATCATACTCCATGGTAAGTTGTTCTTGTAGAATGTTGAACGACTACCCCAACTAAAATCTATCCACTGAACAAAAATTATTTCACACCACAGACTCATCTTGGTCAGGATCGATTTGAAATCTATCATGGTTTCAGAGAAATCATAGTTAATGGTAAGTTGTTCTTGTAAAATGTTGAACGACTACCCCAACTAAAATCTATCCACTCAACAAAAATTATATCACACCACAGACTCATCTTGGTCAGGATCGATTTGAAATCTATCATGGTTTCAGAGAAATCATACTCCATGGTTCGTTGTTCTTGTAGAATGTTGAACGACTACCCCAAATAAAATCTATCCACTCAACAAAAATTATTTCACACCACAGACTCATCTTGGTGAGGATCGATTTGAAATCTATCATGGTTTCAGAGAAATTATAGTCCATGGTAAGTTGTTCTTGTAGAATGTTGAACGACTATCCCAACTAAAATCTATCCACTCAACAAAAATTATTTCAGAGAAATCATACTCCATGGTTCGTTGTTCTTGTAGAATGTTGAACGACTACCCCAACTAAAATCTATCCACTCAACAAAAATTATTTCACACCACAGACTCATCTTGGTCAGGATCGATTTGAAATCTATCATGGTTTCAGAGAAATCATACTCCATGGTAAGTTGTTCTTGTAAAATATTGAACGACTATCCCAACTAAAATCTATCCACTAAACAAAAATTATTTCAGAGAAATCATACTCCAGGGTTCGTTGTTCTTGTAGAATGTTGAACGACTACCCCAACTAAAATCTATCCACTCAACAAAAATTATTTCACACCACAGACTCATCTTGGTCAGGATCGATTTGAAATCTATCATGGTTTCAGAGAAATCATACTCCACGGTTCGTTGTTCTTGTAGAATGTTGAACGACTATCCCAACTAAAATCTATCCACTCAACAAAAATTATTTCAGAGAAATCATACTCCATGGTAAGTTGTTCTTGTAGAATGTTGAACGACTACCCCAACTAAAATCTATCCACTCAACAAAAATTATTTCACACCACAGACTCATCTTGGGCAGGATCGATTTGAAATCTATCATGGTTTCAGAGAAATCATACTCCATGGTAAGTTGTTCTTGTAGAATGTTGAACGACTATCCCAACTAAAATTTATCCACTCAACAAAAATTATTTCAGAGAAATCATAGTCCATGGTAAGTTGTTCTTGTAGAATGTTGAACGACTACCCCAACTAAAATCTATCCACTCAAGAAAAATTATTTCACACCACAGACTCATCTTGGTCAGGATCGATTTGAAATCTATCATGGTTTCAGAGAAATCATACTCCATGGTAAGTTGTTCTTGTAAAATGTTGACTATCCCAACTAAAATCTATCCACTCAACAAAAATTATTTCAGAGAAATCATACTCCATGGTTCGTTGTTCTTGTAGAATGTTGAACGACAACCCCAACTAAAATCTATCCACTCAACAAAAATTATTTCAGAGAAATCATACTCCATGGTTCGTTGTTCTTGTAGAATGTTGAACGACTACCCCAACTAAAATCTATCCACTCAACAAAAATTATTTCACACCACAGACTCATCTTGGTCAGGATCGATTTGAAATCTATCATGGTTGCAGAGAAATCATACTCCATGGTTCGTTGTTCTTGTAGAATGTTGAACGACTACCCCAACTAAAATCTATCCACTCAACAAAAATTATTTCAGAGAAATCATACTCCATGGTAAGTTGTTCTTGTAGAATGTTGAACGACTACCCAACTAAAATTTATCCACTCAACAAAAATTATTTCACACCACAGACTCATCTTGGTCAGGATCGATTTGAAATCTATCATGGTTGCAGAGAAATCATACTCCATGGTTCGTTGTTCTTGTAGAATGTTGAACGACTACCCCTAACTAAAATCTATCCACTCAACAAAAATTATTTCAGAGAAATCATACTCCATGGTAAGTTGTTCTTGTAGAATGTTGAACGACTATCCCAACTAAAATCTATCCACTCAACAAAAATTATTTCACACCACAGACTCATCTTGGTCAGGATCGATTTGAAATCTATCATGGTTTGAGAGAAATCATACTCCTTGGTTCGTTGTTCTTGCAAAATGTTGAACGACTATCCCAACTAAAATCTATCCACTCAACAAAAATTATTTCACACCACAGACTCATCTTGGTCAGGATCGATTTGAAATCTATCATGGTTTCAGAGAAATCATAGTCCATGGTAAGTTGTTCTTGTAGAATGTTGAACGACTACCCCTAACTAAAATCTATCCACTCAACAAAAATTATTTCAGAGAAATCATACTCCATGGTAAGTTGTTCTTGTAGAATGTTGAACGACTATCCCAACTAAAATCTATCCACTCAACAAAAATTATTTCACACCACAGACTCATCTTGGTCAGGATCGATTTGAAATCTATCATGGTTTCAGAGAAATCATACTCCATGGTTCGTTGTTCTTGTAAAATGTTGAACGACTATCCCAACTAAAATCTATCCACTCAACAAAAATTATTTCACACCACAGACTCATCTTGGTCAGGATCGATTTGACATCTATCATGGTTTCAGAGAAATCATACTCCATGGTAAGTTGTTCTTGTAGAATGTTGAACGACTACCCCAACTAAAATCTATCCACTCAACAAAAATTATTTCAGAGAAATCATACTCCATGGTAAGTTGTTCTTGTAGAATGTTGAACGACTACCCCAACTAACATCTATCCACTCAACAAAAATTATTTCACACCACAGACTCATCCTGGTCAGGATCGATTTGAAATCTATCATGGTTGCAGAGAAATCATACTCCATGGTTCGTTGTTCTTGTAGAATGTTGAACGACTACCCCAACTAAAATCTATCCACTCAACAAAAATTATTTCAGAGAAATCATACTCCATGGTTCGTTGTTCTTGTAGAATGTTGAACGACTACCCCAACTAAAATCTATCCACTCAACAAAAATTATTTCACACCACAGACTCATCTTGGTCAGGATCGATTTGAAATCTATCATGGTTTCAGAGAAATCATACTTCATGGTAAGTTGTTCCTGTAGAATGTTGAACGACTATCCCAACTAAAATCTATCCACTCAACAAAAATTATTTCAGAGAAATCATACTCCATGGTAAGTTGTTCTTGTAGAATGTTGAACGACTAGCCCAACTAAAATCTATCCACTCAACAAAAATTATTTCACACCACAGACTCATCTTGGGCAGGATCGATTTGAAATCTATCATGGTTTCAGAGAAATCATACTCCATGGTTCGTTGTTCTTGTAGAATGTTGAACGACTATCCCAACTAAAATCTATCCACTCAACAAAAATTATTTCAGAGAAATCATACTCCATGGTAAGTTGTTCTTGTAGAATGTTGAACGACTACCCCAACTAAAATCTATCCACTCAACAAAAATTATTTCACACCACAGACTCATCTTGGTCAGGATCGATTTGAAATCTATCATGGTTTCAGCGAAATCATACTCCATGGTAAGTTGTTCTTGTCAAATGTTGAACGACTATCCCAACTAAAATCTATCCACTAAACAAAATTTATTTCAGAGAAATCATACTCCATGGTTCGTTGTTCTTGTAGAATGTTGAACGACTACCCCAACTAAAATCTATCCACTCAACAAAAATTATTTCACACCACAGACTCATCTTGGTCAGGATCGATTTGAAATCTATCATGGTTTCAGAGAAATCATACTCCATGGTTCGTTGTTCTTGTAGAATGTTGAACGACTACCCCAACTAAAATCTATTCACCCAACAAAAATTATTTCAGAGAAATTATACTCCATGGTTCGTTGTTCTTGCAGAATGTTGAACGACTACCCCAACTAAAATCTATCCACTCAACAAAAATTATTTCACACCACAGACTCATCTTGGTCAGGATCGATTTGAAATCTATCATGGTTTCAGAGAAATCATACTCCATGGTTCGTTGTTCTTGTAGAATGTTGAACGACTATCCCAACTAAAATCTATCCACTCAACAAAAATTATTTCAGAGAAATCATACTCCATGGTTCGTTGTTCTTGTAGAATGTTGAACGACTACCCCAACTAAAATCTATCCACTCAACAAAAATTATTTCACACCACAGACTCATCTTGGTCAGGATCGATTTGAAATCTATCATGGTTTCAGAGAAATCATACTCCATGGTTCGTTGTTCTTGTAGAATGTTGAACGACTACCCCAACTAAAATCTATCCACTCAACAAAAATTATTTCACACCACAGACTCATCTTGGTCAGGATCGATTTGAAATCTATCATGGTTTCAGAGAAATCATACTCCATGGTTCGATGTTCTTGTAGAATGTTGAACAACTATCCCAACTAAAATCTATCCACTCAACAAAAATTATTTCAGAGAAATCATACTCCATGGTAAGTTGTTCTTGTAGAATGTTGAACGACTACCCCAACTAAAATCTATCCACTCAACAAAAATTATTTCACACCACAGACTCATCTTGGTCAGGATCGATTTGAAATCTATCATGGTTTCAGAGAAATCATAGTCCATGGTAAGTTGTTCTTGTAGAATGTTGAACGACTATCCCAACTAAAATCTATCCACTCAACAAAAATTATTTCACACCACAGACTCATCTTGGTCAGGATCGATTTGAAATCTATCATGGTTTCAGAGAAATCATACTCCATGGTAAGTTGTTCTTGTAAAATGTTGAACGACTATTCCAACTAAAATCTATCCACTCAACAAAAATTATTTCAGAGAAATCATACTCCACGGTTCGTTGTTTTTGTAGAATGTTGAACGACTACCCCAACTAAAATCTATCCACTCAACAAAAATTATTTCACACCACAGACTCATCTTGGTCAGGATCGATTTGAAATCTATCATGGTTTCAGAGAAATCATACTCCATGGTAAGTTGTTCTAGTAAAATGTTGAACGACTATTCCAACTAAAATCTATCCACTCAACAAAAATTATTTCAGAGAAATCATACTCCATGGTTCGTTGTTCTTGTAGAATGTTGAACGACTACCCCAACTAAAATCTATCCACTCAACAAAAATTATTTCACACCACAGACTCATCTTGGTCAGGATCGATTTGAAATCTATCATGGTTTCAGAGAAATCATACTCCATGGTTCGTTGTTCTTGTAGAATGTTGAACGACTACCCCAACTAAAATCTATTTACTCAACAAAAATTATTTCACACCACAGACTCATCTTGGTCAGGATCGATTTGAAATCTATCATGGTTTCAGAGAAATCATACTCCATGGTTCGTTGTTCTTGTAGAATGTTGAACGACTATCCCAACTAAAATCTATCCACTCAACAAAAATTATTTCAGAGAAATCATACTCCATGGTTCGTTGTTCTTGTAAAATGTTGAACGACTATCCCAACTAAAATCTATCCACTCAACAAAAATTATTTCAGAGAAATCATACTCCATGTATCGTTGTTCTTGTAAAATGTTGAACGAGTATCCCAACTAAAATCTATCCACTCAACAAAAATTATTTCAGAGAAATCATACTCCATGGTAAGTCGTTCTTGTAGAATGTTGAACGACTATCCCAACTAAAATCTATCCACTCAACAAAAATTATTTCAGAGATATCATACTCCATGGTAAGTTGTTCTTGTAGAATGTTGAACGACTACCCCAACTAAAATCTATCCACTCAACAAAAATTATTTCACACCACAGACTCATCTTGGTCAGGATCGATTTGAAATCTATCATGGTTTCAGAGAAATCATACTCCATGGTTCGTTGTTCTTGTAGAATGTTGAACGACTATCCCAACTAAAATTTATCCACTCAACAAAAATTATTTCAGAGAAATCATACTCCATGTTAAGTTGTTCTTGTAGAATGTTGAACGACTACCCCAACTAAAATCTATCCACTCAACAAAAATTATTTCACACCACAGACTCATCTTGGTCAGGATCGATTTGAAATCTATCATGGTTGCAGAGAAATCATACTCCATGGTTCGTTGTTCTTGTAGAATGTTGAACGACTACCCCAACTAAAATCTATCCACTCAACAAAAATTATTTCAGAGAAATCATACTCCATGGTAAGTTGTTCTTGTAGAATGTTGAACGACTATCCCAACTAAAATCTATCCACTCAACAAAAATTATTTCAGAGAAATCATACACCATGGTTCGTTGTTCTTGTAGAATGTTGAACGACTATTCCAACTAAAATCTATCCACTCAACAAAAATTATTTCAGAGAAATCATACTCCATGGTAAGTTGTTCTTGTAGAATGTTGAACGACTACCCCAACTAAAATCTATCCACTCAACAAAAATTATTTCACACCACAGACTCATCTTGGTCAGGATCGATTTGAAATCTATCATGGTTGTAGAGAAATCATACTCCATGATAAGTTGTTCTTGTAGAATGTTGAACGACTGCCCCAACTAAAATCTATCCACTCAACAAAAATTATTTCAGAGAAATCATACTCCATGGTAAGTTGTTCTTGTAGAATGTTGAACGACTACCCCAACTAAAATCTATCCACTCAACAAAAATTATTTCAGAGAAATCATACTCCATGGTTCGTTGTTCTTGTAGAATGTTGAACGACTACCCCAACTAAAATCTATCCACTCAACAAAAATTATTTCACACCACAGACTCATCTTGGTCAGGATCGATTTGAAATCTATCATGGTTTCAGAGAAATCATAGTCCATGGTAAGTTGTTCTTGTAGAATGTTGAACGACTATCCCAACTAAAATCTATCCACTCAACAAAAATTATTTCAGAGAAATCATACTCCATGTTTCGTTGTTCTTGTAGAATGTTGAACGACTACCCCAACTAAAATCTATCCACTCAACAAAAATTATTTCACACCACATACTCATCTTGGTCAGGATCGATTTGAAATCTATCATGGTTTCAGAGAAATCATACTCCATGGTTCGTTGTTCTTGTAGAATGTTGAACGACTACCCCAACTAAAATCTATCCACTCAACAAAAATTATTTCACACCACAGACTCATCTTGGTCAGGATCGATTTGAAATCTATCATGGTTGCAGAGAAATCATACTCCTTGGTTCGTTGTTCTTGTAGAATGTTGAACGACTACCCCAACTAAAATCTATCCACTCAACAAAAATTATTTCAGAGAAATCATACTCCATGGTTCGTTGTTCTTGTAGAATGTTGAACGACTACCCCAACTAAAATCTATCCACTCAACAAAAATTATTTCACACCACAGACTCATCTTGGTCAGGATCGATTTGAAATCTATCATGGTTTCAGAGAAATCATAGTCCATGGTAAGTTGTTCTTGTAGAATGTTGAACGACTACCCCAACTAAAATCTATCCACTCAACAAAAATTATTTCAGAGAAATCATACTCCATGGTTCGTTGTTCTTGTAGAATGTTGAACGACTACCCCAACTAAAATCTATCCACTCAACAAAAATTATTTCACACCACAGACTCATCTTGGTCAGGATCGATTTGAAATCTATCATGGTTTCAGAGAAATCATAGTCCATGGTAAGTTGTTCTTGTAGAATGTTGAACGACTATCCCAACTAAAATCTATCCACTCAACAAAAATTATTTCAGAGAAATCATACTCCATGGTTCGTTGTTCTTGTAGAATGTTGAACGACTACCCCAACTAAAATCTATCCATTCAACAAAAATTATTTCACACAGCAGACTCATCTTGGTCAGGATCGATTTGAAATCTATCATGGTTTCAGAGAAATCATACTCCATGGTAAGTTGTTCTTGTAGAATGTTGAACGACTACCCCAACTAAAATCTATCCACTCAACAAAAATTATTTCAGAGAAATCATACTCCATGGTAAGTTGTTCTTGTAGAATGTTGAACGACTACCCCAACTAAAATCTATCCACTCAACAAAAATTATTTCACACCACAGACTCATCTTGGTCAGGATCGATTTGAAATCTATCATGGTTGCAGAGAAATCATACTCCATGGTTCGTTGTTCTTGTAGAATGTTGAACGACTACCCCAACTAAAATCTATCCACTCAACAAAAATTATTTCAGAGAAATCATACTCCATGGTTCGTTGTTCTTGTAGAATGTTGAACGACTACCCCAACTAAAATCTATCCACTCAACAAAAATTATTTCACACCACAGACTCATCTTGGTCAGGATCGATTTGAAATCTATCATGGTTTCAGAGAAATCATACTCCATGGTTCGTTGTTCTTGTAGAATGTTGAACGACTATCCCAACTAAAATCTATCCACTCAACAAAAATTATTTCAGAGAAATCATACTCCATGGTAAGTTGTTCTTGTAGAATGTTGAACGACTACCCCAACTAAAATCTATCCACTCAACAAAAATTATTTCACACCACAGACTCATCTTGGTCAGGATCGATTTGAAATCTATCATGGTTTCAGAGAAATCATACTCCATGGTAAGTTGTTCTTGTAGAATGTTGAACGACTACCCCAACTAAAATCTATCCACTCAACAAAAATTATTTCACACCACTGACTCATCTTGGTCAGGATCGATTTGAAATCTATCATGGTTTCAGAGAAATAATACTCCATGGTTCGTTGTTCTTGTAGAATGTTGAACGACTACCCCAACTAAAATCTATCCACTCAACAAAAATTATTTCAGAGAAATCATACTCCATGGTAAGTTGTTCTTGTAGAATGTTGAACAACTATCCCAACTAAAATCTATCCACTCAACAAAAATTATTTCAGAGAAATCATACTCCATGGTTCGTTGTTCTTGTAGAATGTTGAACGACTATCCCAACTAAAATCTATCCACTCAACAAAAATTATTTCAGAGAAATCATACTCCATGGTTCGTTGTTCTTGTAGAATGTTGAACGACTATCCCAACTAAAATCTATCCACTCAACAAAAATTATTTCACACCACAGACTCATCTTGGTCAGGATCGATTTGAAATCTATCATGGTTGCAGAGAAATCATACTCCATGATAAGTTGTTCTTGTAGAATGTTGAACGACTACCCCAACTAAAATATATCCACTCAACAAAAATTATTTCAGAGAAATCATACTCCATGGTAAGTTGTTCTTGTAGAATGTTGAACGACTACATCAACTAAAATCTATCCACTCAACAAAAATTATTTCACACCACAGACTCATCTTGGTCAGGATCGATTTGAAATCTATCATGGTTTCAGAGAAATCATAGTCCATGATAAGTTGTTCTTGTAGAATGTTGAACGACTATCCCCACTAAGATCTATCCACTCAACAAAAATTATTTCAGAGAAATCATACTCCATGGTTCGTTGTTCTTGTAGAATGTTGAACGACTACCCCAACTAAAATCTATCCACTCAAAAAAAATTATTTCACACCACAGACTCATCTTGGTCAGGATCGATTTGAAATCTATCATGGTTTCAGAGAAATCATACTCCATGGTTCGTTGTTCTTGTAGAATGTTGAACGACTACCCCAACTAAAATCTATCCACTCAACAAAAATTATTTCACACCACAGACTCATCTTGGTCAGGATCGATTTGAAATCTATCATGGTTTCAGAGAAATCATACTCCATGGTTCGTTGTTCTTGTAGAATGTTGAACGACTACCCCTAACTAAAATCTATCCACTCAACAAAAATTATTTCACACCACAGACTCATCTTGGTCAGGATCGATTTGAAATCTATCATGGTTTCAGAGAAATCATACTCCATGGTAAGTTGTTCTTGTAAAATGTTGAACGACTATAACAACTAAAATCTATCCACTCAACAAAAATTATTTCAGAGAAATCATACTCCATGGTTCGTTGTTCTTGTAGAATATTGAACGACTACCCCGACTAAAATCTATCCACTCAACAAAAATTATTTCACACCACAGACTCATCTTGGTCAGGATCGATTTGAAATCTATCATGGTTTCAGAGAAATCATACTCCATGGTTCGTTGTTCTTGTAAAATGTTGAACGACTATCCCAACTAAAATCTATCCACTCAACAAAAATTATTTCACACCACAGACTCATCTTGGTCAAAATCGATTTGAAATCTATCATGGTTTCAGAGAAATCATACTCCATGGTTCGTTGTTCTTGTAGAATGTTGAACGACTACCCCAACTAAAATCTATCCACTCAACAAAAATTATTTCACACCACAGACTCATCTTGGTCAGGATCGATTTGAAATCTATCATGGTTTCAGAGAAATCATACTCCATGGTTCGTTGTTCTTGTAGAATGTTGAACGACTACCCCAACTAAAATCTATCCACTCAACAAAAATTATTTCACACCACAGACTCATCTTGGTCAGGATCGATTTGAAATTTATCATGGTTTCAGAGAACTCATAGTCCATGGTAAGTTGTTCTTGTAGAATGTTGAACGACTACTCCAAGTAAAATCTATCCACTCAACAAAAATTATTTCAGAGAAATCATACTCCATGGTTCGTTGTTCTTGTAGAATGTTGAACGACTACCCCAACTAAAATCTATCCACTCAACAAAAATTATTTCACACCACAGACTCATCTTGGTCAGGATCGATTTGAAATCTATCATGGTTTCAGAGAAATCATAGTCCATGGCAAGTTGTTCTTGTAGAATGTTGAACGACTATCCCAACTAAAATCTATCCACTCAACAAAAATTATTTCAGAGAAATCATACTCCATGGTTCGTTGTTCTTGTAGAATGTTGAACGACTACCCCAACTAAAATCTATCCACTCAACAAAAATTATTTCACACCACAGACTCATCTTGGTCAGGATCGATTTGAAATCTATCATGGTTTCAGAGAAATCATACTCCATGGTAAGTTGTTCTTGTAGAATGTTGAACGACTACCCCAACTAAAATCTATCCACTCAACAAAAATTATTTCACACCACAGACTCATCTTGGTCAGGATCGATTTGAAATCTATCATGGTTTCAGAGAAATCATACTCCATGTTTCGTTGTTCTTGTAGAATGTTGAATGACTACCCCAACTAAAATCTATCCACTCAACTAAAATTAGTTCACACCACAGACTCATCTTGGTCAGGATCGATTTGAACTCTATCATGGTTTTAGAGAAATCATACTCCATGGTAAGTTGTTCTTGTAGAATGTTGAACGACTATCCCAACTAAAATCTATCCACTCAACAAAAATTATTTCAGAGAAATCATACTCCATGGTTCGTTGTTCTTGTAGAATGTTGAACGACTACCCCAACTAAAATCTATCCACTCAACAAAAATTATTTCAGAGAAATCATACTCCATGGTAAGTTGTTCTTGTAGAATGTTGAACGACTACCCCAACTAAAATCTATCCACTCAACAAAAATTATTTCACACCACAGACTCATCTTGGTCAGGATCGATTTGAAATCTATCATGGTTTCAGAGAAATCATACTCTATGGTTCGTTGTTCTTGTAGAATGTTGAACGACTACCCCAACTAAAATCTATCCACTCAACAAAAATTATTTCACACCACAGACTCATCTTGGTCAGGATCGATTTGAAATCTATCATGGTTTCAGAGAAATCATACTCCATGGTTCGTTGTTCTTGTAGAATGTTGATCGACTACCCCAACTAAAATCTATCCACTCAACAAAAATTATTTCAGAGAAATCATACTCCATGGTTCGTTGTTCTTGTAGAATGTTGAACGACTATCCCAACTAAAATCTATCCACTCAACAAAAATTATTTCACACCACAGACTCATCTTGGTCAGGATCGATTTGAAATCTATCATGGTTTCAGAGAAATCATACTCCATGGTTCGTTGTTCTTGTAGAATGTTGAACGACTACCCCAACTAAAATCTATCCACTCAACAAAAATTATTTCACACCACAGACTCATCTTGGTCAGGATCGATTTGAAATCTATCATGGTTTCAGAGAAATCATAGTCCATGGCAAGTTGTTCTTGTAAAATGTTGAACGACTATCCCAACTAAAATCTATCCACTCAACAAAAATTATTTCAGAGAAATCATACTCCATGGTTCGTTGTTCTTGTAGAATGTTGAACGACTACCCCAACTAAAATCTATCCACTCAACAAAAATTATTTCAGAGAAATCATACTCCATGTTAAATTGTTCTTGTAGAATGTTGAACGACTACCCCAACTAAAATCTATCCACTCAACAAAAATTATTTCACACCACAGACTCATCTTGGTCAGGATCGATTTGAAATCTATCATGGTTTCAGAGAAATCATACTCCATGGTTCGTTGTTCTTGTAGAATGTTTAACGACTACCCCAACTAAAATCTATCCGCTCAGCAAAAATTATTTCAGAGAAATCATACTCCATGGTAAGTTGTTCTTGTAGAATGTTGAACGACTACCCCAACTAAAATCTATCCACTCAACAAAAATTATTTCACACCACAGACTCATCTTGGTCAGGATCGATTTGAAATCTATCATGGTTTCAGAGAAATCATACTCCATGGTAAGTTGTTCTTGTAGAATGTTGAGCGACTACCCCAACTAAAATCTATCCACTCAACAAAAATTATTTCAGAGAAATCGTACTCCATGGTTCGCTGTTCTTGTAGAATGTTGAACGACTATCCCAACTAAAATCTATCCACTCAACAAAAATTATTTCACACCACAGACTCATCTTGGTCAGGATCGATTTGAAATCTATCATGGTTTCAGAGAAATCATACTCCATGGTAAGTTGTTCTTGTAGAATGTTGAACGACTACCCCAACTAAAATCTATCCACTCAACAAAAATTATTTCACACCACAGATTCATCTTGGTCAGGATCGATTTGAAATCTATCATGGTTTCAGAGAAATCATACTCCATGGTAAGTT
Source organism: Xylota sylvarum (assembly GCA_905220385.1). Lineage (NCBI taxonomy): Eukaryota > Metazoa > Arthropoda > Insecta > Diptera > Syrphidae > Xylota > Xylota sylvarum. Next base: position 19,289 of record CAJMZQ010000063.1, on the reverse strand, counting down.
GTTCTTGTAAAATGTTGAACGACTATCCCAACTAAAATCTATCCACTCAACAAAAATTATTTCAGAGAAATCATACTCCATGGTTCGTTGTTCTTGTAGAATGTTGAACGACTACCCCAACTAAAATCTATCCACTCAACAAAAATTACTTCACACCACAGACTCATCTTGGTCAGGATCGATTTGAAATCTATCATGGTTTCAGAGAAATCATACTCCATGGTAAGTTGTTCTTGTAAAATGTTGAACGACTATCCCAACTAAAATCTATCCACTCAACAAAAATTATTTCAGAGAAATCATACTCCATGGTTCGTTGTTCTTGTAGAATGTTGAACGACTACCCCAACTAAAAGCTATCCACTCAACAAAAATTATTTCAGAGAAATCATACTCCATGGTTCGTTGTTCTTGTAGAATGTTGAACGACTACCCCAACTAAAATCTATCCACTCAACAAAAATTATTTCACACCACAGACTCATCTTGGTCAGGATCGATTTCAAATCTATCATGGTTTCAGAGAAATCATACTCCATGGTTCGTTGTTCTTGTAGAATGTTGAACGACTACCCCAACTAAAATCTATCCACTCAACAAAAATTATTTCACACCACAGGCCCACTCAACAAAAATTATTTCAGAGAAATCATACTCCATGGTTCGTTGTTCTTGTAGAATGTTGAACGACTACCCCAACTAAAATCTACCCACTCAACAAAAATTACTTCACACCACAGACTCATCTTGGTCAGGATCGATTTGAAATCTATCATGGTTTCGGAGAAGTCATACTCCATGGTAAGTTGTTCTTGTAAAATGTTGAACGACTATCCCAACTAAAATCTATCCACTCAACAAAAATTATTTCAGAGAAATCATACTCCATGGTTCGTTGTTCTTGTAGAATGTTGAACGACTACCCCAACTAAAATCTATCCACTCAACAAAAATTATTTCAGAGAAATCATACTCCATGGTAAGTTGTTCTTGTAGAATGTTGAACGACTACCCCAACTAAAATCTATCCACTCAACAAAAATTATTTCACACCACAGACTCATCTTGGTCAGGATCGATTTGAAATCTATCATGGTTTCAGAGAAATCATACTCCATGGTTCGTTGTTCTTGTAGAATGTTGAACGACTACCCCAACTAAAATCTATCCACTCAACAAAAATTATTTCACACCACAGACTCATCTTGGTCAGGATCGATTTGAAATCTATCATGGTTTCAGAGAAATCATACTCCATGGTAAGTTGTTCTTGTAAAATGTTGAACGACTATCCCAACTAAAATCTATCCACTCAACAACAATTATTTCAGAGAAATCATACTCCATGGTTCGTTGTTCTTGTAGAATGTTGAACGACTACCCCAACTAAAATCTATTAACTCAAAAAAAATTATTTCACACCACAGACTCATCTTGGTCAGGATCGATTTGAAATCTATCATGGTTTCAGAGAAATCATACTCCATGGTAAGTTGTTCTTGTAGAATGTTGAACGACTATTCCAACTAAAATCTATCCACTCAACAAAAATTATTTCAGAGAAATCATACTCCATGGTTCGTTGTTCTTGTAGAATGTTGAACGACTACCCAACTAAAAGCTATCCACTCAACAAAAATTATTTCAGAGAAATCATACTCCATGGTTCGTTGTTCTTGTAGAATGTTGAACGACTACCCCAACTAAAATCTATCCACTCAACAAAAATTATTTCACACCACAGACTCATCTTGGTCAGGATCGATTTCAAATCTATCATGGTTTCAGAGAAATCATACTCCATGGTTCGTTGTTCTTGTGGAATGTTGAACGACTACCCCAAATAAAATCTATCCACTCAACAAAAATTATTTCACACCACAGGCTCATCTTGGTCAGGATCGATTTGAAATCTATCATGGTTTCAGAGAAATCATACTCCATGGTAAGTTGTTCTTGTAAAATGTTGAACGACTATCCCAACTAAAATCTATCCACTCAACAAAAATTATTTCAGAGAAATCATACTCCATGGTTCGTTGTTCTTGTAGAATGTTGAACGACTACCCCAACTAAAATCTACCCACTCAACAAAAATTACTTCACACCACAGACTCATCTTGGTCAGGATCGATTTGAAATCTATCATGGTTTCAGAGAAATCATACTCCATGGTAAGTTGTTCTTGTAAAATGTTGAACGACTATCCCAACTAAAATCTATCCACTCAACAAAAATTATTTCAGAGAAATCATACTCCATGGTTCGTTGTTCTTGTAGAATGTTGAACGACTACCCCAACTAAAAACTATCCACTCAACAAAAATTATTTCAGAGAAATCATACTCCATGGTAAGTTGTTCTTGTAGAATGTTGAACGACTACCCCAACTAAAATCTATCCACTCAACAAAAATTATTTCACACCACAGACTCATCTTGGTCAGGATCGATTTGAAATCTATCATGGTTTCAGAGAAATCATACTCCATGGTTCGTTGTTCTTGTAGAATGTTGAACGACTACCCCAACTAAAATCTATCCACTCAACAAAAATTATTTCACACCACAGACTCATCTTGGTCAGGATCGATTTGAAATCTATCATGGTTTCAGAGAAATCATACTCCATGGTAAGTTGTTCTTGTAAAATGTTGAACGACTATCCCAACTAAAATCTATCCACTCAACAACAATTATTTCAGAGAAATCATACTCCATGGTTCGTTGTTCTTGTAGAATGTTGAACGACTACCCCAACTAAAATCTATTAACTCAAAAAAAATTATTTCACACCACAGACTCATCTTGGTCAGGATCGATTTGAAATCTATCATGGTTTCAGAGAAATCATACTCCATGGTAAGTTGTTCTTGTAGAATGTTGAACGACTATCCCAACTAAAATCTATCCACTCAACAAAAATTATTTCAGAGAAATCATACTCCATGGTTCGTTGTTCTTGTAGAATGTTGAACGACTACCCCAACTAAAATCTATCCACTCAACAAAAATTATTTCAGAGAAATCATACTCCATGGTAAGTTGTTCTTGTAGAATGTTGAACGACTACCCCAACTAAAATCTATCCACTCAACAAAAATTATTTCACACCATAGACTCATCTTGGTCAGGATCGATTTGAAATCTATCATGGTTTCAGAGAAATCATACTCCATGGTTCGTTATTCTTGTAGAATGTTGAACGACTACCCCAACTAAAATCTATCCACTCAACAAAAATTATATTAGAGAAATCATACTCCATGGTTCGTTGTTCTTGTAGAATGTTGAACGACTATCCCAACTAAAATCTATTAACTCAACAAAAATTATTTCACACCACAGACTCATCTTGCTCAGGATCGATTTGAAATCTTTCATGGTTTCAGAGAAATCATACTCCATGGTTCGTTGTTCTTGTAGAATGTTGAACGACTACCCCAACTAAAATCTATCCACTCAACAAAAATTATTTCAGAGAAATCATACTCCATGGTAAGTTGTTCTTGTAGAATGTTGAACGACTACCCGAACTAAAATCTATCCACTCAACAAAAATTATTTCAGAGAAATCATACTCCATGGTTCGCTGTTCTTGTAGAATGTTGAACGACTATCCCAACTAAAATCTATCCACTCAACAAAAATTATTTCACACCACAGACTCATCTTGGTCAGGATCGATTTGAAATCTATCATGGTTTCAGAGAAATCATACTCCATGGTTCGTTGTTCTTGTAGAATGCTGAACGACTACCCCAACTAAAATCTATCCACTCAACAAAAATTATTTCAGAGAAATCATACTCCATGGTTCGTTGTTCTTGTAGAATGTTGAACGACTACCCCAACTAAAATCTATCCACTCAACAAAAATTATTTCACACCACAGACTCATCTTGGTCAGGATCGATTTGAAATCTATCATGGTTTCAGAGAAATCATACTCCATGGTAAGTTGTTCTTGTAGAATGTTGAACGACTACCCCAACTAAAATCTATCCACTCAACAAAAATTATTTCAGAGAAATCATACTCCATGGTTCGTTGTTCTTGTAGAATGTTGAACGACTATCCCAACTAAAATCTATCCACTCAACAAAAATTATTTCACACCACAGACTCATCTTGGTCAGGATCGATTTGAGATCTATCATGGTTTCAGAGAAATCATACTCCATGGTTCGTTGTTCTTGTAGAATGTTGAACGACTACCCCAACTAAAATCTATCCACTCAACAAAAATTATTTCACACCACAGACTCATCTTGGTCAGGATCGATTTGAAATCTATCATGGTTTCAGAGAAATCATACTCGATGGTTCGTTGTTCTTGTAAAATGTTGAACGACTATCCCAACTAAAATCTATCCACTCAACAAAAATTATTTCAGAGAAATCATACTCCATGGTTCGTTGTTCTTGTAGAATGTTGAACGACTACCCCAACTAAAATCTATCCACTCAACAAAAATTATTTCAGAGAAATCATACTCCATGGTAAGTTGTTCTTGTAGAATGTTGATCGACTACCCCAACTAAAATCTATCCACTCAACAAAAATTATTTCACACCACAGACTCATCTTGGTCAGGATCGATTTGAAATCTATCATGGTTTCAGAGAAATCATACTCCATGGTTCGTTGTTCTTGTAGAATGTTGAACGACTACCCCAACTAAAATCTATCCACTCAACAAAAATTATTTCAGAGAAATCATACTCCATGGTAAGTTGTTCTTGTAGAATGTTGAACGACTACCCGAACTAAAATCTATCCACTCAACAAAAATTATTTCAGAGAAATCATACTCCATGGTTCGTTGTTCTTGTAGAATGTTGAACGACTATCCCAACTAAAATCTATCCACTCAACAAAAATTATTTCACACCACAGACTCATCTTGGTCAAGATCGATTTGAAATCTATCATGGTTTCAGAGAAATCATACTCCATGGTTCGTTGTTCTTGTAGAATGTTGAACGACTATCCAAACTAAAATCTATCCACTCAACAAAAATTATTTCAGAGAAATCATACTCCATGGTTCGTTGTTCTTGTAGAATGTTGAACGACTACCCCAACTAAAATCTATCCACTCAATAAAAATTATTTCACACCACAGACTCATCTTGGTCAGGATCGATTTGAAATCTATCATCGTTTCAGAGAAAACATACTCCATGGTAAGTTGTTCTTGTAGAATGTTGAACGACTACCCCAACTAAAATCTATCCACTCAACAAAAATTATTTCACACCACAGACTCATCTTGGTCAGGATCGATTTAAAATCTATCATGGTTTCAGAGAAATCATACTCCATGGTTCGTTGTTCTTGTAGAATGTTGAACGACTACCCCAACTAAAATCTATCCACTCAACAAAAATTATTTCACACCACAGACTCATCTTGGTCAGGATCGATTTGAAATCTATCATGGTTTCAGAGAAATCATACTCCATGGTAAGTTGTTCTTGTAGAATGTTGAACGACTACCCCAACTAAAATCTATCCACTCAACAAAAATTATTTCAGAGAAATCATACTCCATGGTAAGTTGTTCTTGTAGAATGTTGAACGACTATCCCAACTAAAATCTATCCACTCAACAAAAATAATTTCACACCACAGACTCATCTTGGTCAGGATCGATTTGAAATCTATCATGGTTTCAGAGAAATCATACTCCATGGTTCGTTGTTCTTGTAGAATGTTGAACGACTACCCCAACTAAAATCTATCCACTCAACAAAAATTATTTCACACCACAGACTCATCTTGGTCAGGATCGATTTGAAATCTATCATGGTTTCAGAGAAATCATACTCGATGGTAAGTTGTTCTTGTAAAATGTTGAACGACTATCCCAACTAAAATCTATCCACTCAACTAAAATTATTTCAGAGAAATCATACTCCATGGTTCGTTGTTCTTGTAGAATTTTGAACGACTACCCCAACTAAAATCTATCCACTCAACAAAAATTATTTCAGAGAAATCATACTCCATGGTAAGTTGTTTTTGTAGAATGTTGAACGACTATCCCAACTAAAATCTATCCACTCAACAAAAATTATTTCACACCACAGACTCATCTTGGTCAAGATCGATTTGAAATCTATCATGGTTTCAGAGAAATCATACTCCATGGTTCGTTGTTCTTGTAGAATGTTGAACGACTACCCCAACTAAAATCTATCCACTCAACAAAAATTATTTCAGAGAAATCATACTCCATGGTAAGTTGTTCTTGTAGAATGTTGAACGACTATCCCAACTAAAATCTATCCACTCAACAAAAATTATTTCAGAGAAATCATACTCCATGGTAAGTTGTTCTTGTAGAATGTTGAACGACTATCCCAACTAAAATCTATCCACTCAACAAAAATTATTTCACACCACAGACTCATTTTGGTCAGGATCGATTTGAAATCTATCATGGTTTCAGAGAAATCATACTCCATGGTTCGTTGTTCTTGTAGAATGTTGAACGACTACCCCAACTAAAATCTATCCACTCAACAAAAATTATTTCACACCACAGACTCATCTTGGTCAGGATCGATTTGAAATCTATCATGGTTTCAGAGAAATCATACTCCATGGTAAGTTGTTCTTGTAGAATGTTGAACGACTACCTAAACTAAAATCTATCCACTCAACAAAAATTATTTCAGAGAAATCATACTCCATGGTATGTTGTTCTTGTAGAATGTTGAACGACTATCCCAACTAAAATCTATCCACTCAACAAAAATTATTTCACACCACAGACTCATCTTGGTCAGGATCGATTTGAAATCTATCATGGTTTCAGAGAAATCATACTCCATGGTTCGTTGTTCTTGTAGAATGTTGAACGACTACCCCAACTAAAATCTATCCACTCAACAAAAATTATTTCACACCACAGACTCATCTTGGTCAGGATCGATTTGAAATCTATCATGGTTTCAGAGAAATCATACTCCATGGTAAGTTGTTCTTGTAAAATGTTGAACGACTATCCCAACTAAAATCTATTAACTCAAGAAAAATTATTTCAGAGAAATCATACTCCATGGTTCGTTGTTCTTGTAGAATGTTGAACGACTACCCCAACTAAAATCTATCCACTCAACAAAAATTATTTCAGAGAAATCATACTCCATGGTGAGTTGTTCTTGTAGAATGTTGAACGACTACCCCAACTAAAATCTATCCACTCAACAAAAATTATTTCACACCACAGACTCATCTTGGTCAGGATCGATTTGAAATCTATCATGGTTTCAGAGAAATCATACTCCATGGTAAGTTGTTCTTGTAGAATGTTGAACGACTACCCCAACTAAAATCTATCCACTCAACAAAAATTATTTCAGAGAAATCATACTCCATGGTAAGTTGTTCTTGTAGAATGTGGAACGACTACCCGAACTAAAATCTATCCACTCAACAAAAATTATTTCAGAGAAATCATACTCCATATTTCGCTGTTCTTGTAGAATGTTGAACGACTATCCCAACTAAAATCTATCCACTCAACAAAAATTATTTCACACCACAGACTCATCTTGGTCAGGATCGATTTGAAATCTATCATGGTTTCAGAGAAATCATACTCCATGGTTCGTTGTTCTTGTAGAATGTTGAACGACTATACCAACTAAAATCTATCCACTCAACAAAAATTATTTCAGAGAAATCATACTCCATGGTTCGTTGTTCTTGTAGAATGTTGAACGACTACCCCAACCAAAATCTATCCACTCAACAAAAATTATTTCACACCACAGACTCATCTTGGTCAGGATCGATTTGAAATCTATCATGGTTTCAGAGAAATCATACTCCATGGTTCGTTGTTCTTGTAGAATGTTGAACGACTACCCCAACTAAAATCTATCCACTCAACAAAAATTATTTCAGAGAAATCATACTCCATGGTAAGTTGTTCTTGTAGAATGTTGAACGACTAAACCAACTAAAATCTATCCACTCAACAAAAATTATTTCAGAGAAATCATACTCCATGGTTCGTTGTTCTTGTAGAATGTTGAACGACTACCCCAACTAAAATCTATCCACTCAACAAAAATTATTTCACACCACAGACTCATCTTGGTCAGGATCGATTTGAAATCTATCATGGTTTCAGAGAAATCATACTCCATGGTAAGTTGTTCTTGTAGAATGTTGAACGACTACCCCAACTAAAATCTATCCACTCAACAAAAATTATTTCAGAGAAATCATACTCCATGGTAAGTTGTTCTTGTAGAATGTTGAACGACTACCCCAACTAAAATCTATCCACTCAACAAAAATTATTTCAGAGAAATCATACTCCATGGTTCGCTGTTCTTGTAGAATGTTGAACGACAATCCCAACTAAAATCTATCCACTCAACAAAAATTATTTCACACCACAGACTCATCTTGGTCAGGATCGATTTGAAATCTATCATGGTTTCAGAGAAATCATACTCCATGGTTCGTTGTTCTTGTAGAATGTTGAACGACTATCCCAACTAAAATCTATCCACTCAACAAAAATTATTTCAGAGAAATCATACTCCATGGTTCGTTGTTCTTGTAGAATGTTGAACGACTACCCCAACTAAAATCTATCCACTCAACAAAAATTATTTCACACCACAGACTCATCTTGGTCAGGATCGATTTGAAATCTATCATGGTTTCAGAGAAATCATACTCCATGGTTCGTTGTTCTTGTAGAATGTTGAACGACTACCCCAACTAAAATCTATCCACTCAACAAAAATTATTTCACACCACAGACTCATCTTGGTCAGGATCGATTTGAAATCTATCATGGTTTCAGAGAAATCATACTCCATGGTTCGTTGTTCTTGTAGAATGTTGAACGACTACCCCAACGAAAATCTATCCACTCAACAAAAATTATTTCACACCACAGACTCATCTTGGTCAGGATCGATTTGAAATCTATCATGGTTTCAGAGAAATCATACTCCATGGTTCGTTGTTCTTGTAGAATGTTGAACGACTACCCCAACTAAAATCTATCCACTCAACAAAAATTATTTCACACCACAGACTCATCTTGGTCAGGATCGATTTGAAATCTATCATGGTTGCAGAGAAATCATACTCCATGGTTCGTTGTTCTTGTAGAATGTTGAACGACTATCCCAACTAAAATCTATCCACTCAACAAAAATTATTTCAGAGAAATCATACCCCATGGTAAGTTGTTCTTGTAGAATGTTGAACGACTATCCCAACTAAAATCTATCCACTCAACAAAAATTATTTCACACCACAGACTCATCTTGGTCAGGATCGATTTGAAATCTATCATGGTTTTAGAGAAATCATACTCCATGGTAAGTTGTTCTTGTAAAATGTTGAACGACTATCCCAACTAATATCTATCCACTCAACAAAAATTATTTCAGAGAAATCATACTCCATGGTTCGTTGTTCTTATAGAATGTTGAACGACTACCCCAACTAAAATCTATCCACTCAACAAAAATTATTTCACACCACAGACTCATCTTGGTCAGGATCGATTTGAAATCTATCATGGTTTCAGAAAAATCATAGTCCATGGTAAGTTGTTCTTGTAGAATGTTGAACGACTACCCCAACTAAAATCTATCCACTCAACAAAAATTATTTCACACCACAGACTCATCTTGGTCAGGATCGATTTGAAATCTATCATGGTTTTAGAGAAATCATACTCCATGGTAAGTTGTTCTTGTAGTATGTTGAACGACTATCCCAACTAAAATCTATCCACTCAACAAAAATTATTTCAGAGAAATCATACTCCATGGTTCGTTGTTCTTGTAGAATGTTGAACGACTACCCCAACTAAAATCTATCCACTCAATAAAAATTATTTCACACCACAGACTCATCTTGGTCAGGATCGATTTGAAATCTATCATGGTTTCAGAGAAATCATAGTCCATGGTAAGTTGTTCTTGTAGAATGTTGAACGACTACCCCTAACTAAAATCTATCCACTCAACAAAAATTATTTCACACCACAGACACATCTTGGTCAGGATCGATTTGAAATCTATCATGGTTTTAGAGAAATCATACTCCATGGTAAGTTGTTCTTGTAAAATGTTGAACGACTATCCCAACTAATATCTATCCACTCAACAAAAATTATTTCAGAGAAATCATACTCCATGGTTCGTTGTTCTTGTAGAATGTTGAACGACTACCCCAACTAAAATCTATCCACTCAACAAAAATTATTTCAGAGAAATCATACTCCATGGTTCGTTGTTCTTGTAGAATGTTGAACGACTATCCCAACTAAAATCTATCCACTCAACAAAAATTATTTCAGAGAAATCATACCCCATGGTAAGTTGGTCTTGTAGAATGTTGAACGACTATCCCAACTAAAATCTATCCACTCAACAAAAATTATTTCAGAGAAATCATACTCCATGGTAAGTTGTTCTTGTAGAATGTTGAACGACTACCCCAACTAAAATCTATCCACTCAACAAAAATTATTTCAGAGAAATCATACTCCATGGTTCGCTGTTCTTGTAGAATGTTGAACGACAATCCCAACTAAAATCTATCCACTCAACAAAAATTATTTCACACCACAGACTCATCTTGGTCAGGATCGATTTGAAATCTATCATGGTTTCAGAGAAATCATACTCCATGGTTCGTTGTTCTTGTAGAATGTTGAACGACTATCCCAACTAAAATCTATCCACTCAACAAAAATTATTTCAGAGAAATCATACTCCATGGTTCGTTGTTCTTGTAGAATGTTGAACGACTACCCCAACTAAAATCTATCCACTCAACAAAAATTATTTCACACCACAGACTCATCTTGGTCAGGATCGATTTGAAATCTATCATGGTTTCAGAGAAATCATACTCCATGGTTCGTTGTTCTTGTAGAATGTTGAACGACTACCCCAACTAAAATCTATCCACTCAACAAAAATTATTTCACACCACAGACTCATCTTGGTCAGGATCGATTTGAAATCTATCATGGTTTCAGAGAAATCATACTCCATGGTTCGTTGTTCTTGTAGAATGTTGAACGACTACCCCAACGAAAATCTATCCACTCAACAAAAATTATTTCACACCACAGACTCATCTTGGTCAGGATCGATTTGAAATCTATCATGGTTTCAGAGAAATCATACTCCATGGTTCGTTGTTCTTGTAGAATGTTGAACGACTACCCCAACTAAAATCTATCCACTCAACAAAAATTATTTCACACCACAGACTCATCTTGGTCAGGATCGATTTGAAATCTATCATGGTTGCAGAGAAATCATACTCCATGGTTCGTTGTTCTTGTAGAATGTTGAACGACTATCCCAACTAAAATCTATCCACTCAACAAAAATTATTTCAGAGAAATCATACCCCATGGTAAGTTGTTCTTGTAGAATGTTGAACGACTATCCCAACTAAAATCTATCCACTCACCAAAAATTATTTCAGAGAAATCATACTCCATGGTTCGTTGTTCTTGTAGAATGTTGAACGACTACCCCAACTAAAATCTATCCACTCAACAAAAATTATTTCACACCACAGACTCATCTTGGTCAGGATCGATTTGAAATCTATCATGGTTTCAGAGAAATCATAGTCCATGGTAAGTTGTTCTTGTAGAATGTTGAACGACTACCCCAACTAAAATCTATCCACTCAACAAAAATTATTTCACACCACAGACTCATCTTGGTCAGGATCGATTTGAAATCTATCATGGTTTTAGAGAAATCATACTCCATGGTAAGTTGTTCTTGTAAAATGTTGAACGACTATCCCAACTAATATCTATCCACTCAACAAAAATTATTTCAGAGAAATCATACTCCATGGTTCGTTGTTCTTGTAGAATGTTGAACGACTACCCCAACTAAAATCTATCCACTCAACAAAAATTATTTCACACCACAGACTCATCTTGGTCAGGATCGATTTGAAATCTATCATGGTTTCAGAAAAATCATAGTCCATGGTAAGTTGTTCTTGTAGAATGTTGAACGACTACCCCAACTAAAATCTATCCACTCAACAAAAATTATTTCACACCACAGACTCATCTTGGTCAGGATCGATTTGAAATCTATCATGGTTTTAGAGAAATCATACTCCATGGTAAGTTGTTCTTGTAGTATGTTGAACGACTATCCCAACTAAAATCTATCCACTCAACAAAAATTATTTCAGAGAAATCATACTCCATGGTTCGTTGTTCTTGTAGAATGTTGAACGACTACCCCAACTAAAATCTATCCACTCAATAAAAATTATTTCACACCACAGACTCATCTTGGTCAGGATCGATTTGAAATCTATCATGGTTTCAGAGAAATCATAGTCCATGGTAAGTTGTTCTTGTAGAATGTTGAACGACTACCCCTAACTAAAATCTATCCACTCAACAAAAATTATTTCACACCACAGACACATCTTGGTCAGGATCGATTTGAAATCTATCATGGTTTTAGAGAAATCATACTCCATGGTAAGTTGTTCTTGTAAAATGTTGAACGACTATCCCAACTAATATCTATCCACTCAACAAAAATTATTTCAGAGAAATCATACTCCATGGTTCGTTGTTCTTGTAGAATGTTGAACGACTACCCCAACTAAAATCTATCCACTCAACAAAAATTATTTCAGAGAAATCATACTCCATGGTTCGTTGTTCTTGTAGAATGTTGAACGACTATCCCAACTAAAATCTATCCACTCAACAAAAATTATTTCAGAGAAATCATACCCCATGGTAAGTTGGTCTTGTAGAATGTTGAACGACTATCCCAACTAAAATCTATCCACTCAACAAAAATTATTTCAGAGAAATCATACTCCATGGTAAGTTGTTCTTGTAGAATGTTGAACGACTACCCCAACTAAAATCTATCCACTCAACAAAAATTATTTCACACCACAGACTCATCTTGGTCAGGATCGATTTGAAATCTATCATGGTTTCAGAGAAATCATAGTCCATGGTAAGTTGTTCTTGTAGAATGTTGAACGACTACCCCAACTAAAATCTATCCACTCAACAAAAATTATTTCACACCACAGACTCATCTTGGTCAGGATCGATTTGAAATCTATCATGGTTTTAGAGAAATCATACTCCATGGTAAGTTGTTCTTGTAAAATGTTGAACGACTATCCCAACTAATATCTATCCACTCAACAAAAATTATTTCAGAGAAATCATACTCCATGGTTCGTTGTTCTTGTAGAATGTTGAACGACTACTCCAACTAAAATCTATCCACTCAACAAAAATTATTTCAGAGAATTCATACTCCATGGTAAGTTGTTCTTGTAGAATGTTGAACGACTACCCCAACTAAAATCTATTCACTCAACAAAAATTATTTCACACCACAGACTCATCTTGGTCAGGATCGATTTGAAATCTATCATATCGTTGTTCTTGTAGAATGTTGAACGACTACCCCAACTAAAATCTATCCACTCAACAAAAATTATTTCAGAGAAATCATACTCCATGGTAAGTTGTTATTGTAGAATGTTGAACGACTATCCCAACTAAAATCTATCCACTCAACAAAAATTATTTCACACCACAGACTCATCTTGGTCAAGATCGATTTGAAATCTATCATGGTTTCAGAGAAATCATACTCCATGGTTCGTTGTTCTTGTAGAATGTTGAACGACTACCCCAACTAAAATCTATCCACTCAACAAAAATTATTTCAGAGAAATCATACTCCATGGTAAGTTGTTCTTGTAGAATGTTGAACGACTATCCCAACTAAAATCTATCCACTCAACAAAAATTATTTCAGAGAAATCATACTCCATGGTAAGTTGTTCTTGTAAAATGTTGAACGACTATCCCAACTAAAATCTATCCACTCAACAAAAATTATTTCACACCACAGACTCATTTTGGTCAGGATCGATTTGAAATCTATCATGGTTTCAGAGAAATCATACTCCATGGTTCGTTGTTCTTGTAGAATGTTGAACGACTACCCCAACTAAAATCTATCCACTCAACAAAAATTATTTCACACCACAGACTCATCTTGGTCAGGATCGATTTGAAATCTATCATGGTTTCAGAGAAATCATACTCCATGGTAAGGTGTTCTTGTAGAATGTTCAACGACTACCCCAACTAAAATCTATCCACTCAACAAAAATTATTTCAGAGAAATCATACTCCATGGTAAGTTGTTCTTGTAGAATGTTGAACGACTATCCCAACTAAAATCTATCCACTCAACAAAAATTATTTCACACCACAGACTCATCTTGGTCAGGATCGATTTGAAATCTATCATGGTTTCAGAGAAATCATACTCCATGGTAAGTTGTTCTTGTAGAATGTTGAACGACTACCCCAACTAAAATCTATCCACTCAACAAAAATTATTTCACACCACAGACTCATCTTGGTCAGGATCGATTTGAAATCTATCATGGTTTCAGAGAAATCATACTCCATGGTAAGTTGTTCTTGTAAAATGTTGAACGACTATCCCAACTAAAATCTATTAACTCAAGAAAAATTATTTCAGAGAAATCATACCCCATGGTTCGTTGTTCTTGTAGAATGTTGAACGACTACCCCAACTAAAATCTATCCACTCAACAAAAATTATTTCACACCACAGACTCATCTTGGTCAGGATCGATTTGAAATCTATCATGGTTTCAGAGAAATCATACTCCATGGTAAGTTGTTCTTGTAGAATGTTGAACGACTACCCCAACTAAAATCTATCCACTCAACAAAAATTATTTCAGAGAAATCATACTCCATGGTAAGTTGTTCTTGTAGAATGTGGAACGACTACCCGAACTAAAATCTATCCACTCAACAAAAATTATTTCAGAGAAATCATACTCCATATTTCGCTGTTCTTGTAGAATGTTGAACGACTATCCCAACTAAAATCTATCCACTCAACAAAAATTATTTCACACCACAGACTCATCTTGGTCAGGATCGATTTGAAATCTATCATGGTTTCAGAGAAATCATACTCCATGGTTCGTTGTTCTTGTAGAATGTTGAACGACTATCCCAACTAAAATCTATCCACTCAACAAAAATTATTTCAGAGAAATCATACTCCATGGTTCGTTGTTCTTGTAGAATGTTGAACGACTACCCCAACTAAAATCTATCCACTCAACAAAAATTATTTCAGAGAAATCATACTCCATGGTAAGTTGTTCTTGTAGAATGTGGAACGACTACCCGAACTAAAATCTATCCACTCAACAAAAATTATTTCAGAGAAATCATACTCCATATTTCGCTGTTCTTGTAGAATGTTGAACGACTATCCCAACTAAAATCTATCCACTCAACAAAAATTATTTCACACCACAGACTCATCTTGGTCAGGATCGATTTGAAATCTATCATGGTTTCAGAGAAATCATACTCCATGGTAAGTTGTTCTTGTAAAATGTTGAACGACTATCCCAACTAATATCTATCCACTCAACAAAAATTATTTCAGAGAAATCATACTCCATGGTTCGTTGTTCTTGTAGAATGTTGAACGACTACCCCAACTAAAATCTGTCCACTCAACAAAAATTATTTCAGAGAAATCATACTCCATGGTTCGTTGTTCTTGTAGAATGTTGAACGACTATCCCAACTAAAATCTATCCACTCAACAAAAATTATTTCAGAGAAATCATACCCCATGGTAAGTTGGTCTTGTAGAATGTTGAACGACTATCCCAACTAAAATCTATCCACTCAACAAAAATTATTTCAGAGAAATCATACTCCATGGTAAGTTGTTCTTGTAGAATGTTGAACGACTACCCCAACTAAAATCTATCCACTCAACAAAAATTATTTCACACCACAGACTCATCTTGGTCAGGATCGATTTGAAATCTATCATGGTTTCAGAGAAATCATAGTCCATGGTAAGTTGTTCTTGTAGAATGTTGAACGACTACCCCTAACTAAAATCTATCCACTCAACAAAAATTATTTCAGAGAAATCATACTCCATGGTAAGTTGTTCTTGTAGAATGTTGAACGACTACCCCAACTAAAATCTATTCACTCAACAAAAATTATTTCACACCACAGACTCATCTTGGTCAGGATCGATTTGAAATCTATCATATCGTTGTTCTTGTAGAATGTTGAACGACTACCCCAACTAAAATCTATCCACTCAACAAAAATTATTTCAGAGAAATCATACTCCATGGTAAGTTGTTTTTGTAGAATGTTGAACGACTATCCCAACTAAAATCTATCCACTCAACAAAAATTATTTCACACCACAGACTCATCTTGGTCAGGATCGATTTGAAATCTATCATGGTTTCAGAGAAATCATAGTCCATGGTAAGTTGTTCTTGTAGAATGTTGAACGACTACCCCTAACTAAAATCTATCCACTCAACAAAAATTATTTCAGAGAAATCATACTCCATGGTAAGTTGTTCTTGTAGAATGTTGAACGACTACCCCAACTAAAATCTATTCACTCAACAAAAATTATTTCACACCACAGACTCATCTTGGTCAGGATCGATTTGAAATCTATCATATCGTTGTTCTTGTAGAATGTTGAACGACTACCCCAACTAAAATCTATCCACTCAACAAAAATTATTTCAGAGAAATCATACTCCATGGTAAGTTGTTTTTGTAGAATGTTGAACGACTATCCCAACTAAAATCTATCCACTCAACAAAAATTATTTCACACCACAGACTCATCTTGGTCAAGATCGATTTGAAATCTATCATGGTTTTAGAGAAATCATACTCCATGTTAAGTTGTTCTTGTAAAATGTTGAACGACTATCCCAACTAATATCTATCCACTCAACAAAAATTATTTCAGAGAAATCATACTCCATGGTTCGTTGTTCTTGTAGAATGTTGAACGACTACTCCAACTAAAATCTATCCACTCAACAAAAATTATTTCAGAGAAATCATACTCCATGGTAAGTTGTTCTTGTAGAATGTTGAACGACTACCCCAACTAAAATCTATTCACTCAACAAAAATTATTTCACACCACAGACTCATCTTGGTCAGGATCGATTTGAAATCTATCATATCGTTGTTCTTGTAGAATGTTGAACGACTACCCCAACTAAAATCTATCCACTCAACAAAAATTATTTCAGAGAAATCATACTCCATGGTAAGTTGTTTTTGTAGAATGTTGAACGACTATCCCAACTAAAATCTATCCACTCAACAAAAATTATTTCACACCACAGACTCATCTTGGTCAAGATCGATTTGAAATCTATCATGGTTTCAGAGAAATCATACTCCATGGTTCGTTGTTCTTGTAGAATGTTGAACGACTACCCCAACTAAAATCTATCCACTCAACAAAAATTATTTCAGAGAAATCATACTCCATGGTAAGTTGTTCTTGTAGAATGTTGAACGACTATCCCAACTAAAATCTATCCACTCAACAAATATTATTTCAGAGAAATCATACTCCATGGTAAGTTGTTCTTGTAAAATGTTGAACGACTATCCCAACTAAAATCTATCCACTCAACAAAAATTATTTCACACCACAGACTCATTTTGGTCAGGATCGATTTGAAATCTATCATGGTTTCAGAGAAATCATACTCCATGGTTCGTTGTTCTTGTAGAATGTTGAACGACTACCCCAACTAAAATCTATCCACTCAACAAAAATTATTTCACACCACAGACTCATCTTGGTCAGGATCGATTTGAAATCTATCATGGTTTCAGAGAAATCATACTCCATGGTAAGGTGTTCTTGTAGAATGTTGAACGACAACCCCAACTAAAATCTATCCACCCAACAAAAATTATTTCAGAGAAATCATACTGCATGGTAAGTTGTTCTTGTAGAATGTTGAACGACTATCCCAACTAAAATCTATCCACTCAACAAAAATTATTTCACACCACAGACTCATCTTGGTCAGGATCGATTTGAAATCTATCATGGTTTCAGAGAAATCATACTCCATGGTTCGTTGTTCTTGTAGAATGTTGAACGACTACCCCAACTAAAATCTATCCACTCAACAAAAATTATTTCACACCACAGACTCATCTTGGTCAGGATCGATTTGAAATCTATCATGGTTTCAGAGAAATCATACTCCATGGTAAGTTGTTCTTGTAAAATGTTGAACGACTATCCCAACTAAAATCTATTAACTCAAGAAAAATTATTTCAGAGAAATCATACTCCATGGTTCGTTGTTCTTGTAGAATGTTGAACGACTACCCCAACTAAAATCTATCCACTCAACAAAAATTATTTCAGAGAAATCATACTCCATGGTTCGTTGTTCTTGTAGAATGTTGAACGACTACCCCAACTAAAATCTATCCACTCAATAAAAATTATTTCACACCACAGACTCATCTTGGTCAGGATCGATTTGAAATCTATCATGGTTTCAGAGAAATCATAGTCCATGGTAAGTTGTTCTTGTAGAATGTTGAACGACTACCCCAACTAAAATCTATCCACTCAACAAAAATTATTTCACACCACAGACACATCTTGGTCAGGATCGATTTGAAATCTATCATGGTTTTAGAGAAATCATACTCCATGGTAAGTTGTTCTTGTAAAATGTTGAACGACTATCCCAACTAATATCTATCCACTCAACAAAAATTATTTCAGAGAAATCATACTCCATGGTTCGTTGTTCTTGTAGAATGTTGAACGACTACCCCAACTAAAATCTATCCACTCAACAAAAATTATTTCAGAGAAATCATACTCCATGGTTCGTTGTTCTTGTAGAATGTTGAACGACTATCCCAACTAAAATCTATCCACTCAACAAAAATTATTTCAGAGAAATCATACCCCATGGTAAGTTGGTCTTGTAGAATGTTGAACGACTATCCCAACTAAAATCTATCCACTCAACAAAAATTATTTCAGAGAAATCATACTCCATGGTAAGTTGTTCTTGTAGTATGTTGAACGACTATCCCAACTAAAATCTATCCACTCAACAAAAATTATTTCAGAGAAATCATACTCCATGGTTCGTTGTTCTTGTAGAATGTTGAACGACTACCCCAACTAAAATCTATCCACTCAATAAAAATTATTTCACACCACAGACTCATCTTGGTCAGGATCGATTTGAAATCTATCATGGTTTCAGAGAAATCATAGTCCATGGTAAGTTGTTCTTGTAGAATGTTGAACGACTACCCCTAACTAAAATCTATCCACTCAACAAAAATT